>JACYFF010003369.1:46004371-46148411 GCA_017589665.1 Selenicereus undatus
CTGAAAATGGATTAATTTTAAAGTTATAAAGGCGTAGTTAGTTTGAGTACGACTAAAGTAAGTTAAGGTTTAAAAAGAATTAAAAACGAAGTTGTTTTGATATGTTTAGCCTTGATTCGAGTAATTAGCGATTCATGAAAAAGAATTAATTTTGAGATTATAAAGGCATAGCTGGTTGGAACAACCTAAGAATGTTTCAAATCGATATATGTTTAGTTGATTGGTTATATTTTGAAGATGACATGTTTAGTTGATCTATTATGCCTTGATTAGTTTAAATTGATTCGTTAAGCATTATTCCAAGTTAAGGCAATATAGATGTATGCGTATATGTGGCTGAAAGGTGCTGTTTGCACAGGTAAGAGCCTAATTCTTCCCCTTTTCAATAAGTCCTTGTGATAACATATTATGAAAAATAAATTGATGAAACGAGCTAGTAGTTGGATGGTTCGAGGATAACACCATGAGCATTTGAGGTCTTGTGTGTATGGTGAAAGTGAGGAGGGAGACTGGGTTGTGAATTACCGCAATCGTGTGGATTGCGAGGCCATGTGTGGCTCATTGTGTTGAATTGATATGTTTGATATGAAGTGCTTAAATGTGATATATGTAATATATGTGCTTAAATGCTTAGATTGCATTATGTGCATAAGAGTGAGTTTTTAAAGAAAGATTTCTGTTTTGAAATGATAGTAGCCATAACTATTATTGCATGATGGCCTATTTTAAGTAAATGAAAGCAGTTTTGGGAGTGAACTCGCTTGAACGGGGGAATCCCTAAAGAGTTTTACAAAAGCGTGAGTTGTATGATAAAAGATTTCGCTGTGAGAGGCAGCAGCAAACTTATTAGTCGTTAAGACCAAGTTTAAATGGCTAAGATAAGTGCATAGGGACATCAGATAGGGAGTGAACTCGCTTGAACGGGGGAATCTCTATATAGCCTAGGGCGTAGTCCCTAGAGACCCTGACGAGGGTTCAGGTCCAAAAGTTTAGTTGCCATCCCGGGTGTAAGAGCTTAGGGGATTGAGTGTAGATCTCTCCCAACTAGCACTTCATGATCTTAAGCCCAGAAATAGTTTATTATTCAATATGAAAAGCAGTTGGCACTTTGCCTTTGAAGTGTTTCAGCAAGAAAGCTTGAAGGGTCATTATACGACCAATATGAAAGATAAGAGTTTTAAGAGCCTAAAAGGCTAACAGAAGAGTTTTAAGAGCCTCAAGAGGCTAACAGAAGAGTTTTAAGAGCCTCAGAAGAGTTTTAAGAGCCTCAATGGCTAAATGAAGTGTTTTAAGTAAAAAGAAAGAAAGTTTCCTATGTGTGCTATATGCATGCTCTAAGTATACTTTATGAATGAGTTATGTTTGCAAAGAAAGAAACGAAAGTGTCTGCACTTGAAACTTCAAAGCATGTGATAGTAAATAATATGTGACTTCAAAGTGAGTGTACAAGCATTATAGTTAGAAGCATGTGTTCAAGCAAACAAGTGGCCATGTTTTCATGATATATCATGTGGTGACTTCTTAAAGTACATATTGAGCATATAGGTGATAACGCATCCCAAGTTTGTTTAGAGTCACATGATATGTAAGCAAGTCCCTAACATGCTACCTTTATTGAAACTAAGAACCTATCATGAAATTGAGAACCTATCATGTTTAAGTGTTTACAATCTGTGACATGTAGCTTATTATTATAATCATAGTGTGACCTAAATGTTCATTAAGTGGATATTATGAGTTATGTTTATGAGAAAGAACGTTATGTGCTTAGTTTCATTGCTTGCTTAAGTGTTTAACTGCCTATAGTCAAGAAGTTTGATCATTTAAGGACCTAGAAATATGTTAAGTTGGTAAAGTGAAGCTTATGGTTAGTAATAGTTCTATAAGAACTTCGTGAATGCCTATTATGATATTATAGTATGAATACGTGATATGTGATTAATAAAGATATTATTGCCTGCAACGGTTTTGCTTTTAAGGGGGTTGGGGGACACTCACTGAGCGTGTGGTTGCTCATCCCACTACTCTTTCCCCTTTTCCCCCAGGTTTTCTTTATGGACAGGAAGAAGTTGAGTCAGCTGGAATCGATTATTGCTTGCAAGATGTCATTTGTGCCAACTTATGTGTTTAATGAAGTCATGTAAAGTATTTTTAGTTTGTAAACGCTTGTAAACAGTATTCGAGGTTCATGTAACGCATATTGGTTATGAGTCGCTCTGTATGGCTATATGAGCCAACCATCCAGTCAGTAGTTAGATGTCTTTTGTTTGAAGTTAGTTATGTTTGGGATGTAAACCCCATACTCCGGTTGTGTGAACCGTTGAGTTGTATCTTTTACTGTTTCTGTATTAATGAACTATTATGTTCGGTGTACTCCGAGCGGGTGGCTCGTCGAGTTATGAACTCCGGCGTGTGGCCGTTGAGTATCATTTTTAAATGTTTACGCTTCCGTTGATTTACAGGGACTTATTGTAAGGCGTTTAGCCTGGGAACGTTCATTTTTCAGGGGAAGTTCTGTCCGTTTCGTCCCAGAATTTAAGTAAGGAGTTAGGAAAACGTAACGCTTTCGGCCCTAGGGGCTGGGGGTGTTACATTATCATTGCCAAATTTATCATTTACAAGCAAGCTTTGTCCTTTTTGGACGCGGTAACGCCCTGATCATTTGGGATATTACTTCTAATTGCTGAAACTAATGAAGAGAATGCAAACATTGAACTACGAACATTTGGGGGCGTTACCGATTTAGTATAAGAGCCAGGTTTAGATTTTCTTTGTGGAATGTGCAGTTTAGAAATAAGAGGGTGAGAATGGTTGGTAGTGAGGGCCATTATATACTGCTAAAGTAATATTAGAAGTGCAATAATGATATTAGAAAGAGTTGGTTGGTTTACATTCGCATGTTCGTTAATTATGGTTATGTGTGCCTCTCACATATGTTTTCTTTGTTAGATGGACCTTTATGGCATTAACATGATGCCGGGTGCATCTATGGCCGCTCACATCGCACTGTTGCATGCTAGTATAGAGGCTCATACACATGACACTTTCTCCGAGCTTCACAGTATTACAGTCCATGCACAGAGACTGTTCTGGCCCTTACCCACAGTTGATCCATGGGTAGAGTTCAGCCTCCGTTATCATCATTTTGCGATAATAGGGAACCTACACTGGGACTGAACTAGGTTCCAGGTCCAAGGGGCTTGGGCTACCATCACTTCAGAGTTGTTGTTAAGGGAGGAGTTTGAGTAAAGGGGACTCACTATGGAGACTGTTCAGCATGCCTTTTCGTTATATCAGGCACAACCCTCGCCTGTAGCCACAGCACCAGCACAGAGACCACCTTCCCCACTCGTACTACGTACCCCACTGTTGCCTGATAATCCTGGGGAGGTTCATGTGGTGATAGACCTCCCTAATATGCCAGAGATAGTAGTGGTTAGTTCTGAGGATGAGGGCCATCCAGAGGAGGAGGATGATCCCGAGAAATGAAGGAGTGGTGGAGCAACAGTGGGATCAAGAGATTGACGAGATGATAGTGGAGCAACAGGTTGAGCAGGAGGTTGGTGATGCCAAGTTAGAGGCATTGACTAGCAGCTTCGATTCAGGCAAAGAGCCTAATGATAAGTCTGTCCCAGATTACGATCTATCTAGGGATCGTTAGGGTATTTTAGGATTGCACCTAAGTAGGGTACATTTTGAGCCCTCTATGTATATATGGTATGGTCGGATTGGATAGTTGTATTTTGCGTAGCATATGACATTGTACATAGTTAGTCCAATCCTCTCCGACTGTGATGACATGGTCCGTATCTCTTTTTGGTCATGTGACGAATCTAGTGTCTTGGGGTTAGTTAGTGTTTGGGGTTGAGCTAGGAGTCAAAACTGACCTTGCCTAGTCAGTTAGATGTGATATGTTTTGCTGATCATGTATGTAAAAAGGTAGTTATGTATGTAAATAAGCAGTTATGAAATGATTTAATGAAGCTTTGGGTTTGTTTTCAGTAATCGTTGAGTTATATCAAATGTATTTCTTAGGCATGCTTATCTTATATGCTTGGGTATTCCACTTATTGAATTGCTTTGTTTAATGTACGATCAGAATGTTCGAATCAGTGCACAACAATGCAGAGGTTCAAATAGAGGAAATCTCCGATCATAGCCAGGGATCGGGTGATCAAGCCTCCCATCATGTGCCACCGAATTCTGGCTAAATGCCACCAATTCCTTTTGAGTAAGCTAATAACATTGGAAACCTGAACTACTGGTCGACCTAAGTAGCTAAACTGATGAAGCGGATCCCCAAGTACCCACTAGAACCCCTCCTAAAGAGGATAAATTAGCAGATAGGGTAGCATAACGCAACCCTAAAGTGTATGATGGAACTTATGATCCAGTAGTAACGGAGGAATTGGTAAGGGGAATCGAGAAAATCTTCAGAGCGGCAGAAGTGCCAGAAGAAAAGAAAGTAAACATTAGGACGTATTATTTGACTGGTGAAGCGGATATTTGGTGGAATACTATTAAGGATAAGCTCGTAGGGTCTGAATTCACTTGGAGTGAATTCATGAGTGACTTGACAGCAAAATTTTACCCAATTGTGGTTTAAGCGCAAAAGGAGAAAGAGTACATTGGGCTGAAAATGAGTAGCAAGAAGACAGTGATGCAGTATGCCAGTAAGTTCACATAACGATCCAGGTTTGTTCCTGAGTTTGTATCATCTAAAAGGTTGAAGATGAGAAGGTTTGAAGAGGGTTTGGCATTCTATATTGGGAATCAGTTAGCTGGGAGCCAACTTTGACTTACTAAGACCTTTATAAGCGAGCGGCTGAAGTGGAGCGAGTAAAGACATAGTTGAGAGCCCTGAATCCAATCAACCAAAAGAGGAAGGGGTTTGAGCGAGGAACCCTGAGTGAGAGTCTGAACCAGAAGAAACCTTCCCCTGCTCCTCCCAAGAGCTGTCTTGCACGCTATATAGAGCCATGTACGAAATGCGGAAGAACAAATCACACTACCCTTGAATGCGGAGTAGGAACTAATACGTGCATGTGGTGTGGAAGCCCTGAACACCTTATTATTACATGCCCCCAAAGGTTTAAGGTTGTAGATAAAGGTGCACCAAAACCCTTGGCCCCACCTCATAAGGGGTCCTACCACCAAGGCCCACAACAACAGGACGGGTGTATGTAATGAGCAAGCATGGAGCTGCCACCTTGGGTACAGTAGTCACTGGAACTCTCTTTTTAAATTCAAAATCATGTTGTATATTATTTGATTCGAGTACTACTAATTCATTTATATCCACTCGATCTGCCATGCAATTGAACCCGGAGGATACGAGGATGGAAACCAATTATAGGATCAAGCTACCCAATGATTCTGTGATTGAATGCCTCATCTCCAGTAAACTTGTTCCCATTACCATTGGTGGAATCACGTTCCCTGTGGATTTGATTTAATTTGATTTGTTTCATTTTGACATCATTATAGGAATGAATTAGTTGCACACCTATAGAGCTAAGATTGGCTGTGAGGATCTTAAGGTTATTTTGAACGATGGAAAAGTTAGAGAAGTATTCTTCTATGGGCAGAGAGAGGAGAAATCCTATCCTTTGATTTCTGCTATAAAAGCAAGTAAGCTATTATGTCAAGGCTGTATTGGATATTGGTGTTATGCTGTGGACACTTAAACAAAAAAAGAGAAAGTGGAACATATTCTTGTCGTATGTGAATTTGAGGATGTTTTTCATGAGGAATTCCATGATTACCCCTGTAGAGGGAAATTGATTTTGGAATTGAATTAATCCCTTATGCCTAACCTATTTTCAATGCCCCATATCGTATGACCCCAACTAAGCTTAAAGAACTGAAGATTCAAATAGATTAGCTGTTGTAGAAGGGCTTTATTAGGCCAAGTGTGTCACCATGGGGTGCCCCAGTGCTGTTTGTAAGAAAAAATAATGGAACCTTAAGGCTATGTATTGACTACAGTGTGTTAAATAAGATCACCATTAAAAACAAATATCCTTTACTGTGAATAGATGACTTGTTTGACAAACGGCATGGAGCAGGAGTCTTCTCTAAGGTTGACATGAGGTCAGGATAGCATCAACTCATCCTTATGCCTGAAGATATCCCTAAGACTATGTTTAGGACCAGGTATGGTCATTATGAGTTTACAGTGATGCCATTTGGCCTCACCAATGCTCCCATACCTTTATGGATCTTATTAACAGAGTCTTCAGACCCTACTTAGGCAAGTTTATCATGGTGTTCATAGATGATATTCTTATCTACTCTAAGGATAGATATGAACATGCTGATCATTTGAGGATGGTGTTACAAACCCTGAGGGAGCATCAACTTTATAGAAAACTAAAGAAGTGTGAATTTTGGTTGGAAGAAGTGGTGTTCTTGGGTCATGTGGTTACAAATGAAGGAATCAAAGTTAACCCCCAAAAGGCGAAGGCAATCACGGAATGGTCAAGGCCTACTAACGTCACGAAGATTAGAAGTTTTTTGGGCTTAGCAGGTTATTCTCGAAGGTTCGTGAAGGACTTTTTGAAAATAGCTTCGCCCCTGTCCAATCTGCTGAAGAAAGCGAATAAATGTAATTGGACACAGACGTATTAAAGACCCTTTCAAGAGTTAAGGCAGCGATTAACTATCGCACCAATCAGTATACTATCTACAGTGATGCTTCAAAGAACGGTTTGGGGTGTATGCTAATGTAAGAAGGCAAGGTAGTGGCTTATGCTTCTCGACAGCTCAAGCCTTATTAGAAAAATTGCCCAACCCATGACTTGGAGTTAGCAGCCGTGATCTTTGCATTGAAAATTTAGAGACATTACTTATATGGGATACCATGCAAGATCTATACTGACCATCAAAGTCTGAAGTATATCTTCATCCAGAAGGAGCTCAATTTGAGACAACGTCGCTGGCTTGAGTTACTTAAAGACTATGATTTGCAGATTCAATATCATCCATGAAAAGAAAATATTGTCACAAATGCCCTGGGTAGGAAGTTGCAACATAGCCTAAGCACTGTGGTGATTACTCAGTTGAGTCTCTTGAGAGAGCTTCTGGACTTGGGAATACAACTAGTGTCCCATAGGCAAGCACATGTTCAATTATCGGCACTTACCTTAGAGCCTTCCATAGTGGAGGAAATTCGAGGGAACCAAAAAAGTGATCATGAACTCCAAAGAATAAACCAAAATTTAGAGAAAGGAAAATCTTCTGGGTTTATAGTACATGAGGATGAGACCCTGTGATTTTAAAATCGCCTATGTGTACCTAGAAATGAGGAATTGAGGAAGTAGATCCTAGAGGAGGCTCACAGTACTTGCTACTCGGTGCATCTAGGAGGCATAAAGATGTACATAGACTTAGGGCAATACTTATGGTGGAATAATATGAAGAAAGAGGTTATAGAATATGTAGACAAGTGTGTAACCTGCCAAAAAGCTAAAGTACAACATTAGCATCCTGTAGGTGAACTATGACCCTTGGAAATTCCCACTTGGAGGTGGGATTCGATGTCCATGGACTTCATTATGGGTTTACCCCTTTCTACCTCAAAAAAGAATGCTATCTGGGTCATAGTTGATCGACTTACCAAGTCAACCCATTTTCTGCTAATTAGCGACAATTGAGGAGTTGAGAAACTAGCTCAATTGTATGTTAAAGAGATAGTCCACCTACACGAGATTCCCCTAGACATAGTGTCAAATAGGGATCAAAGATTCCAAGCCCATTTTTGGCAAGCACTTTAAAACGCCTTTGGGGGATGAAATTGAACTTTAGTAGCTCTTGTCACCCTGAGATAGATGGGCAAACTGAAAGAGTGAATCAAATTCTGGAGGACATGTTAAGAGGTTGTGTATTGGAGTTCCAAGGGAAATGGGAAGACGATTTACCTTTGGTGGAGTTTTCTTCTAACAATAGCTACCAGTCCACGATCAGAATGGCCTGTTTGAGGCTATATATGGGAGAAAATATAGAACCCCATTATGTTGGACTGATTTGGATGAGGCATTGATTATAGGCCCTAAAATGATCTAAGCAACCTTGGAAACAATAAGAAGGATTTGGGAGGACATTAGGGTTGTGTAGAGTGGGCAAAAGAGTTATGCAGACAAGAGAAGGAGGCCTTTGGAGTTTTAAGTAGGCAATAAAGTTTTTCTGAAAGTATCACCAACTAAGTGTATCAAGAGGTTCAGCATACGAGGCAAATTGAGTGCATGATACATTGGACGTTATGAAGTCATTGAAAAGTTAAATCCTGTAGCGTATCGGCTGGATCTGCCAATAGAGCTAAAACACGTGTATAACGTGTTCCACATCTCTCAGCTCAGGAAGTATATTTCATATCCAAACCACACCATTGTATCTGAACCTATTGAGATCACTGAGGATCTAGTGTACGAAAAGCGTTCAATTCAAATACTAGATTGCAGGATTAAATAGCTGAGCAACAAGCAGATACCTTTAGTCAAGATGCTTTGGACAAACCATACCTCCCAAGAAGTCACTTGGGAGACTGAAGTGGAAATCAAAGCCAAGTACCCACATTTATTTCAGGTAATCTTGCATGACATGGTAAAGTTCATAAGTTTTGAGGGCGAAACTCTTTAAGAGGGAAAGGTTGTAATAGCTCAACCCTAAATTATATTTATTTATTTAATTACCTCATGTTAATGATTTTTTTCATATTTATTTACTGCATTTATTCATCCCGGTGGGGAAAAATTTATTTGGGCCCTCACTGGCAATCCAGATTTTATTCGTTTATTTAATTTAATAACGAAAACTTTGGAAGAATTGATAGTAGGCTCTAACAAGTTAATCGCAGTAATTTATTTTGTTTTCCGTAACATTACAAAAATTTAATTTCGAGTTTCGCAAAAACGTTATCGTTACGAAGTGCTTTATTCTCGAACCCAACTTGTTTCGGGTGATTTGAAGCCCAACAAGTTTGCTTATTAACCTAACTAATTACCATGATTAAGCTTAACCATAGTTAGCTAAAAAGTCACCTTTCTATTTAAAAACTCAGCCAAGTGATTTGATTAGTAAAAAAAACACAACTCAACCCAAAACCCATTTTCGCTCTCCTTTCGCTCTCGTACTTGCCAGCCATCCCCCAACAGCTGTTTGGGTGTTTTTCGAGCAATTTTCGGCCAGCCCCAGTGGCCTCTGACCCCCCCGACATCCTAGTACCTCTAGCCACCAATGTCCATCCTTAAACCAACAAATATCACCTCCATCTTCATTTTTCTTCAAGTTTAAAGTGAATAACCCTAAACTTGACTCTTTGGATTTTTGGTTTTGATTCTTATTTTGCTGTTTATGGTTCTTGATCATGATGTTTTGATAAGAAATAAGAGTTATTTTTGTGTTGATCATGGTGGAGTTCAGGTTCGATCATGCTAGGGTTAGGGTTAACCCTTAATCGTGCAAGCTTAATGTTAATGTGTTGGGTTTTGATTGTTTTATCTTTGATTTGGTCATCTTCTAACCTATTGGTGTTTATGATGATTTTTTTTTGGTGATTTCAAATGAGTTAGAGTGAGTTCAAGTTGGCCATAAACTAGGGTTTTAACAAGTAATGTATGGTTTGAATTAAATTAGCATTAAGCTTTGTTTGTGTGGGTATTTGGTTGAAAAATGGCCTTTACTGGATATGATTATAAAGTGAAATTGAGTGTGGTGGTTTTATATGATGTTGGGATGGATCAAGCTTTTTTACATGTTTTTATGGAATGATTTCAGCTGAGGATTTGTGTGAAAAGCGATGGAAAATCTAAATCAGTGGGGGCTGGAAATTTCAGGAAAACAGGGTAGACTTTGGGATTAAATTAAAAATTATGATTTTTGGTGGGTAGCTAGTTCAGTGTGTTAGCTTTCGAATGCGTTTTGCATCGCCCTAATCCGGGATATGTGGAAAACGTTATGGTCATTTTACCAAAAGTATGTAGAATGGACCAAAACTAATATGCTTGTGTTTTAGGCTCATTTTGGGAATCCTTTTGTGGTAATCAAGCTTGGTCTTCTAAACAAATGGTATTTGGGAACTTCCTAAGCTTTTTATATTGGAATTTTGAGTCTTAATAAGTGGTCGAATGGCTAAGTTACGAGTCATTCTTTCCAAGCCCCAGTTATGCACTTACTTTTCTTTTACTAAATTAATAACTACGATAATAAAAATAATTGCTAATTATGTGTTGCGGAAATGGCATTTTGAGCAGAATCCGAGCCTAATCTATCATTCCATCCACTTTTGTGTACAATATTATTTAGTGAGCTTACATTTAAAAGTTCCAAGTACGTTCATTGCCTGTATCTTTAGAAATCAACACGTATTTATCAAAATTGATAACGTTTTGGTAGGTGCATCAATGAATCAGTTTAATAAGTCATTTACCACATAATTAGTGACCCCGTCAGTTATCAGTTACAGGGCATTGCCCTTCAGTTACCTATGCGCCTTCAGGCCAGGTCCCCTAATCGGCTTAGCAGGTGTACACCTATCTTCAGATCGTAATACTTACTAAGGGTTCGCTACCAGATAATAATTGACAATGGAGTTCCATAATTATCTAATTCCCTATTTTTAATTAAAAATGAACTGCAATGCAGGCCCAACCAGTTTTTCCATGAACGTTTAGCAATACAGGAATGCATGTACTGAGGTTCGACTCACAGTTTGAAATGTCTTCATGTTTTTTTTTAGGAAAGTGTTCAATGAATAGCCCTTAGGCGGGCAGGACGACTGGAGATGACAAGTCAGTCAGGAAGTCTATATGGAATGGCGGTGTATTAGTGTTGAGATATTTATAACACGATTTTATGATATATTTTTGTGTTGAAACTGTATGTTTTATCGAACTTCTATATTTTGGTGTAATCCTAGAGGTGGTTGAATGGTTTTGATGTTAGAACAGTTTCTATATATATCTAAATGGTATAATGGGTTGTGATCGTGTGAATGCCCTTTGATGGTAAACATTGTTTATCATTGCAAAATTTGTCATTTATAAGCAATCCTTATCCTTTTTGGACGGCGTCAATGCCCTGATCATTTGGGATATTACTTTTAATTGGTGAAACTAACGTAGAGGACGCAAAGAGCGAACTATGTACATTTGGGGGCGCTACAAAATCCTTACTAATGCTTAGTAAAAATCATCGACGAATTTTTAAAACTAATAATAACAATCATAATAAGAACAATAATATTTTTTTTAACGAAATTATCGTTCACGTAAGCACATCAGTAATAATTTTACTTATATACTTAATAAAAATGCAATTTTGTTACGTAAAAAGGCAAGACAGTCAGCTTGACGTACAAATAAGGAATGTGGGTATTACAGTCAATGACAAACTCTCACACTCAAGGCTCACACAAATACAATAACCAAACTAAAAACTACAAAATTTAAGAAAGAAACTAATTTGTGCTACTCTTGCACTTTTACTTTGCTTGGAATGATTTTGAATTGCCTGTACGTGCTACAGAACGTCGGTTTTTATGGAGAAGCTTGGTCAATTGTAGCCACACAGCCGACGGAAAATGAAGAGGAAACAGTTACAGGCTCACCACAGTCCGTGGGGTGTGCCACGATTCGACCATGGTCTGTGCTGGAACCGGATTTTTGCTCATTCTTTACTCTACGGTCATGGCATAACATGGATGACCATTGGGCAGGTCAAAATATAACCATTAAAGGCAAATGTTGGGTAAAAATACTAAAAATGTTGCAAAGCATATCAAACAACTATACGCAAGCATAAAGCGAGAGTAAGAAAGTAAATAACAACAATTAGCACAATATTTTGCTAAAAACGACACAAAATATCCCTAAAATGACATACACATTAAGCACTTATCAAACTCGCCCTTGATTAAACTGTTGCTTGTCCTCAAGTAATGCAAAGATTAAAAGTATGCACAGCCTCCTCAGGATATACTTAGGTAACATTCAAACGGGAAAGATGATCCAAAGATAGCCCAAAAGGATACAAAAAGTTATTAACTAACAGGTAGGGAACGAAATTTTCAATGACTTTTGATTGACATCGATGTCGAACTTAAAAGCAATCTCCTGCAATTATCAAATACAATCATTCAACAGATGGAACTAGAGAAACTAGTAAGGCCGGTATAACCTCACTATAGTTATGTGGCACTCAACACTCATGTGTTTGAAATGTACAGATGTATGAAGGTTATCTCAAATCTCAACCTTAGACGCAGATCTACCATAAGCTTGACAAGTTTCTCAAATTCGTTATCACTAAAAATGCAAACATGTTAGACCATCATGAGAACTTTAATGGGGTTGTAACAGGGCTAAGGGTAAAGGTAAGATAAGAACAAATGTTTTTTGAAATGAGGAGCTAGAGCCAAAGACTAAGAGCTAAATGATTCCAATGCATTAAACAACATCCTTCTTAACCTTATCAATCCAAAATAAATCCACAAATGAAGAGAGAAAGAGTCGAAAATCACATATAACTTGTGTTCCCAATAAGGCTAACTGCATTCTCTTTTTTTTCCCTTTCCCTTCTAATTTTTTTCTACTTTTTTTTCGAAACTTTTCTTCTTTGTGTTCTTTTCTTTTTATGAGCACTTATTTTTTTTTTCTTTTTGATGGGATAGCCAAGGGGGAAATCCATAACGGACTTTAAATTTTAACTATTCTCTAAATTTTGTACAATTAAACAAGGGATTAATCAATATCACACAACCCTACACAAACAACCAAATGACGCCACAAGACATCATTCCCTCTTAGTAGCATCGTATCAAACTTGATGCAAAAGAATAGAACACTCCTCTAGCCTTGGCTTAAAGGTAAAACAAGTATTTGACCATGGGTTATAATAGGAGGTTCAAATAAATAAAAATGGATGCATGCTCAAAGGGGGCTAACAAGGGATACAATATGCAACCAGGGTGGCTATTTGGCCGTGGGGTTTAAACAAATCAAACAAAGAAAAATGACTCAATCATATTGCCTAAATGCATATGCAAAATGTGAATTCGAACGAGAATCAAAGTAAGTTCTAGACAAATGACGTTCAATAAGAGTCACACATGAAAGAAATAT
This sequence comes from Selenicereus undatus, assembly GCA_017589665.1. Classification (NCBI taxonomy): domain Eukaryota; kingdom Viridiplantae; phylum Streptophyta; class Magnoliopsida; order Caryophyllales; family Cactaceae; genus Selenicereus; species Selenicereus undatus. Next base: position 46,017,490 of record JACYFF010003369.1, read on the forward strand.
GAGACTAATAATGATAAACAGTCTGTAAGGGCTCAAAGTCTCACGGGACATCTACCAAGGTCAAAACTAGCTCACTAGAAAACATATGCCAAAATCTTGTAAAGATTGAAGCGGAAAATCAATTCACATCCAACATGTGGTCAAAAAACGAAATTTATTTCGAAAACTTATTCACAAACATTTTCTGCATAATTTGGACGAATCAAACTATCAAGCTAAACCAAAGAAAGCTACTAGATCTATAGAGATCATCATCAGAGGATTTTTTTTTTCTTTTTTTTTCACTTTTGAAATCTTTTTTTTCATTTTCATTTTTTATGCATGCTCCTACAACCAACGCAAACTAAAATGTAAATGAAACAAATAAAAGAAGGAAACTAAAATGCAACCAAGAACAAAACTAAATAAACTTTTGAAGAAACCTAAAACAATAAAAAACGACAAAAGCTACCACTAAAAACATATACAATGCAAAAACAGACCAACAAAATTAGGCATCAGACGCCGAATATAAGGACTAACTCCCCTATTCCTGAACCATGCATTAGCCTTAATGTGGGCACATAATAAAAAAGGGAAGGGGGGTAGCAAAAAACAAGATCAGAGAGGAGGAGGTGGAGGAGGATGGGGTGAGAAATTACTCGAAAACTTTGCTGCACTCAACCCTTCTTCTATGGTTGAAACAAATCAGTTAGCATATGAACATTGGCATTTTCAATTGGTTGCCTCACCAAATGTGGTTTCAGTCGTTCTTCATTGGCTGTGAAACCTCCGGTAAACTCACTCCATATCTCCAGCGCTCCACTGGGTTGAACTTTGGTGGTGGTAAACATTCTCGACCATCGGGATTTCAGTTTACCTGAGAGCAATCTCAACCTTAAGTTGAATCGGAGGACCATATCACCTTTTTCAAAACACTTCATCATGATATGTTTGTTGTGCCAATTCTTAGTTCGCTCTTTGCAAATACATGAATTTTCATAAGCCTGCAACCTTATCTCATCGAGGTAGTTTAGTTGTAAAAATCTCCATTCTCCTACTTCTTTAAGATCGAAATTGAGTGTCCTCATAGCCTAATAGGCCTTATGTTCTATTTCCACTTGCAAGTGGCAAGATTTTCCGAACACTAACCGATATGGAGTGGTGCCTAGAGGAGTCTCGTAAGTGGTTCGACATGTCCAAAGGGCATCATCAAGCTTTAAGTGCCAATATGCTTTTCAATTCTCTATTCGAGAGCTCCACCAGCCCATTTGTTTGGGGATGACATGCTGTAGCGACCTTATGAAGTACCCCATATTTTTTTGAAAGTGACTTAAAAGGCTTGTTGTAAAAATGTGTGCCGTTGTCACTCAAAAGAGCTCTCGATGTGCCAAATCGTGTCAGAATATTTTTTTTCAGAAATTTACAGACAACTTTGGAATCATTTGTCGGGGATGCAATGGCTTCTGCCCACTTAGAAACATATTCAGCTGCAACAAGGATGTAAAGGTTGTTATGGGAAGGAGGAAAAAGACCTATGAAGTCGATCCCCCATACATCAAACAACTCTACTTCGACTATGGCACTTTGAGGCATTTGATGCCTCTTAGAATCTTCCTTGCTCGCTGACATCTATCACAAGTCATGATAAATTTCCTTGTGTCTTTAAAGAGCGTAGGCCAATAGAAGCCTGCTTAGGGTACTTTTGCAATGGTTTTGTCTGGTCCAAAGTGGCCACCATAAGTTGAAGCATGGCAATGGTGTAAGACACTATGGAACTCATCTTCACGCAAGCGTCTTTTATAAATCCCATCTCTGCACAGCTTATAAAGGAAATGTTCTCCCCACACTTAGTATTTTGCATTGGTAAAGAACTCCTTCTTTGTTTGTAAGACAATCCTAGAACACGCCGCACACCTTGAAGCTCACCATATTAGCATACCACGGGGCAGGTTGTTGGGATATAGCTAATAACTGCTCATCAGGGAAAAATCATCAATGGGAAGCTCTTCACTAGGAGTGGCCTCTAGGCTTAAATGAGATACATGACCAGTAACCACATTTGCCAATCCTGCCTTGTCTTTGATTTCTAAATCAAACTCTTAAAGGCGGAGGACCAATAAGATGAATCGAGCTTTGGAATCGAATTTTTTCATTAAATGTTTTAAAGTGGGGTGATCCGTGAAAACGATGACCTTGGAATTGATCAAATAGGATCAAAATTTTTACAAAGCAAAGACAACTGCTAAGAACTCCTTTTCAGTCATGGCATAATTTACTTGCACCTCGTTAAGAGTGCGAATTGCACAATATCTGGCATATGGTTTATTGTCCTTTTGTTGGCCTGGAACAGCATCCAATGAGTAGTCACTTGTATTGCACAGTACTTCAAAAGGCAGCTCCCAACATGGATGAAATTCCTAATGTGAAGAGGATTAACAATAGAAAATAAACAGTCTCAGATAGTATAGATTAGTGCTTATAATGGTTACATTCAAATGGCACTTACCTAAGAGCTATAATTCATGAAACACAGTCCCAATCAACTACCACATATCCTTGGTACTCTAGAATTAAATTTTATTTCCAAGAACGATGTCTGAGATGGCCTTCAACCAACGGCTTCCGAACCGCCTTAATGACAAACTCTCACACTCAAGACTCACACCAATATAACAACCAAACTAAAATCTATAAAATTTAAGAAAGAAACTAATCTATGCTACTCTGCACTTTTGCATTGCTTGGAATGATTTTGGATTGCTTCTACATGCCATAGAACATCGCTTTTTATAGAGAAGCTAGGTCAATCTCAACGATACAGACGAGGGAAAATGAAGAGGTAGTAGTGACAGGGCCACCACGGTCCATGGGGTGTATCAGGGTCTGACCATGACCTATCCTAGAACTGGGTTTTTGCTCATTCTTTGCTCTATGGTCATGGAATAACATGGATAACCATGGGGGAGATCAAAATACAGCCATTGAAGGGCAATGGCTGTGTAAAAAGACTAAAAATCCTGCAAAACACATCAAACAACTTTACCCAAGCATAAATTGAGAATAGGAGAGTAAATAACAACAATAAGCACAATATTCTGCTAAAAACAACACAAAATATCCCTAAAATTATATACACATTAAGCACTTATGAAACTCGCCCATGGTTAAAGTGTTGCTTGTCCTCGAGCGATGTAAAGATTAGAAGTTTTCACAGCCTCCTCAGGATAGATTTAGGTAATATTCAAATGGCAAAGCTGATGTAAAGATAGCCCAAAAAGATACAAAAAGGCAATAACAAATAGGTAGGGAATGAAATTTTCAAAGACTTTTAATAGACCTCGATGTCAAACTTGAAAGCAATCTGCCCCCAGTTGTCAAATACAATAATTCAACATATGGAATAAGCGAAACTAGTAAGGTCGGCAGAACCTCACTATAGTTATGTAGCACTCAGCACTCGTGTTTGGAATGTATGGATTTATGGAGGTCCTCTCAAATCTCAACCTTAGATGCAGATCTACCATAAGCTCCGTAAGATTCTCAAATTTCCCATCATTAAAAATGCAAACACATTAGACAATCATGTGAACTTTAATAGGGTTGTAACGGGGCCAAGGGTAAAGGTAAGAGGGCAACAAATGTTTTTTGAAATGAGGAGCTAGAGCCAAAGACTAAGAGATAAATAATTCCAATGCACCAAACAACATCCTTCTTAAACCTTATCAATCAAAAATAAATTCCCAAGTGAAGAGAGAAAGAGTTGAAAATCACAACTAACTTGCGATCCTAACTAGGCTAACGACTTTCTTCTTCTTTTTTTTCTCTTTTCATTTTTTTTGCCTTTTTTTCTGAATTTTTTTTCTTTGTGCTCTTTTTAATAAGCACTTATTAATCATTTTTTTTTCTTTTTGAAGGGTTTGCCAAGAGGGAAATCCATAGTGAACTTTAAATTTCAACTCTTCTCCAAATTTTGTACAATAAAATAAGGGATTAATCAATAACTCACAACCCTTCATCAAAATACCAGATGACAACACAAGATATCATTCCATCTTACCAACGCCCTATCAAACTTGATGCAAAAGAATAGAGAACTCTTCTAGCCTTGGCTTAAAGGTAAGACAAGTATTTCGTAATGGGTTATAATGGGAGGTTCAAATCAAGAAAAATGGATATAGTCTCAAAGGGGCTGACAAGGGATATAGTACGCAACCAAGGTGGCTATTTCACTATGGGGTTTAAACAAATCAAAGAAAGAAAAATGCCTCAATCATATTGCCTAAATGCATATGCGAAATGTGATTCTGAATGAGAATCAAAGCATGTTCTAGAGAAATGACGTCAAGGAAGAGTCACACATGAAAGAAATATGAGGCCAATAATGATAAACAGTCTCTAAGGGCTCAGCCTCACGAGACATCTACCAAGGTCAAAACTAGCTCACTAGTAAACATACGCACTAATCTTGTAAAGACCCTCGGGAAAAATAAATTCGCATCCAATATGTGGTCAAAACACGAAACTGATTTTGAAAACTTATTCGCACACATTTTATGCGCAATTTGGGTGAATTAAAAGGATCAAACTAAACCAAAGAAAGCTACCAAATCGATACAGATCATCATCGGAGGATTTGTTTTTTATTTTTCACTTTTCAAAATATATTTTTTCATTTTTTTTTGTGCGTGCTCCTATAAAGAATGTAAACTAAAATACAAAAGAAGAAAATAAAACAAACAAACTAAAATGCAACATAGAAGAAAACTAAAAGTAGTTCTAAATAAAACTAAACAATCAAAAACTACAAGAACTACCACTAAACACATCTATAAAGCAAAAACACACCAAGCAAAAATAGGCATCCGATGCCAAATATAAGGACTAATTCCCCTATGCTTGAATCACACGTTGCCCTCAATGTGGGTACATAATAAAAAAAGGAAGGGGAGTAGTAGAAAACAAGATCAAAGAGGACGAAGTGGAGGAGGATGGGGTGGTTGGCCATAAGAGATATGCCAATCTCGTTAGGTCTCTAGACATGCCCTCTAGTCTTGGAAATATTGGATATGGGAAGCAAGCAACCCATGAAATCCATCATGACGCTCTTGGACAAAGTCCCGAAGAGCGGCGCTCTCAGAAGCAACAAACTCTTGGAGGGGAACTTGCTCCTCATGAATGGACCTAAGGGTGTCTTAGAGGGCAGAATAGTCAGGCGAGGGTGGATGAGAGTAAGAACTAGGTTTTGCTTGACTAGATCGAGGGGCTGGTTGGTGGTTTGCAGGTCGAACAACCTATGCATCATCAGGTACCCAATAAAGGTTACCTCGGTGAAGAAGGGTGGTGCGATCAACATTGGGAAGCCGCAAATGTCGGTCCCCGAGGTAAATCTAACAGAAACCGTCGGCCTCAACTTTATGGATGTTCTTAATCTCAAAGGCAACTTGATCAAGCCACTTGGACCTGGAAACTCTATCCTCGTGATCGGGCTCAGCACCTAAGAATTTAGCAGTAGTTGTTATTATCCCACCAGTGACTGTCCTACCTTAAGTGCTAACAACAACACTATACCATTGCCTAGCTAAGAATGAACCTGGGTCATTTTGGTCTCCATCGAGCATGCAAGACAGAAAGTACAACTTAGAAAGTCTCGGGACAGACTATCCTCGCGAGCAAACAAAGAAAAAGTTAAAATACGCTAAGCTACTCTAATACATGGGTTTCTGATATGCGTACATCTTTTACGAATTGGTACTACACCTAACACTCCCTGAAAGTTCACCCCAAAATGCATTCGGGTTAAATTCACGGGGGACTTGATGATGCAATAATTCCATGATAGGGGGAAAACCAAAAATACTGTTGAAGGTACTTAAGTTTAGTTAATACAATTGTCCCTGCAAATAAAATGATATATATCTGGCTTGACATTTACACCCTCTAGTTATCTGAACATGTAGTGTGCTAAGGAATTATGGGGTCAGTTCCCTATAGGTATCCTATTTGATTTCTAAAAGGTGGTCGTACCACCTCTGGCAAACAACCAACGAAAATCGTCCAAAATTCCCAACCTTGCTAACAAATCCTCATCATAATATCTAGTTGCAACGACCATACGTTCATTGAAGCAATTATACCTAGCAACATGATCAGGATGTGTTAAACTAAGGGGGTGAGGAATGTTACCTCTAGCACGCGCATTGCTTGATGTTCAGGATGCGTGTTGAGGTTGGCATAGTGCTTGACTTGAAGAACCGACTTCCTTAGTACTCCTTTACCTCTTGTTTGGTGCCATTAGTGCAAACTTGAAACAAAAAAAAAGACTAAAACAAAAATAACAACTAAAACCTACAAAATTTAAGAAACTAAATAAAAATAAGAAAAATAAGAGAAAGAGAAAGATGGGTATGGTGGATGAGCACAGGTGACATGAATGTGAAGTTAAAGAAGAAGAAAGAGATTGATTTGGAGAGAGAAATGAAAGATTGAGTGAAAGGGAAGGATTTGTTGTAAAAATGATAGGAAATGGTGAAGAAATAAGGATGGATGAGTGAGATTTGGTTATGGAGTTTTGAGAAAGAAAGTGGGGGTAGAGAGAGAGTGTATATGTCAAGAGGTTGAAGAATCATTGGAAATGGTGAAGAAATTAGCCTAGATGAGTGAGATTTAGTCATGGAGTTTAGAGAAAGAAAATGGGGGAAGAGAGAGAGAGTGTGTATGTTGAGAGGTTGGAGAAGATCGGTGGAAAGGAAAGAGTTGCCGCGGTCACAAACGTTGACCGCGGCCAGTAGCTGACCACCACGGGATGTGAGGCTCGCCATGGTCCATCCGTGGTGTCTGCTGGCATATGTTTTTTCTGGTTTTTCTAGGTTGGCACTCGATGGCTGTATTTCTGGGGTACTGACCATGGTGCCAACATTTTATTCATATATTATTTTTTCCTTTTTTTGGTATATTTTTCTCTTATTTGTTTTTCGCATATAACTATAAAAATTAATAAAAATCAAAACTAGAAAAATCAAAATGGAAAGAAAGCTTGGGTTGCCTCCCAAGAAGCCCTCTTTTAAGGTTAAGAGCTTGACCCTTGTTTTAGGCTTAGTTCGAATTAGATTGTGTGTGGACATTGGCTTTGTCTCATACTACAAAATGAAACTAATTCTATTGAATGTGCCATCGCAAAAGTGTTGGCTGCAGGTCCTTCATCTTCATCACTTGGTGCCATAGCGCACTATCTGCATATAAAACAAATCGCTCCTATGGCCCATCAGACGAGCTATCATAAACTCGTGCAACCCCTACATCAAAATCTGCATGAAAACCTTCCATAGGGGGCATAGAGAGAACAATTTGTGGAAACCTGCAGTAATCACTTGTTAAAGATTAATTAAAAACAGGGGCCTCAACCCTAGGCTTGTTAGGTGGCATAGGAGCAGCAAACTCCACCTTAACATACCCTTGGTCGGGGTTCGCATAACTAATTCAGTCAGAATCAGGAGGATCCTCACAGCTCCAAACATCCTCCATATCAATCTTGGGGGAAAGGGGGCAATGTATCGAATATGGAAGAATGAGGAGAAACCGTGTCCTCCTTCCTATGGGTAAAACACAATAAATCGCCTTGCCACCTCAAAAGATACTCGACTCTCTCTTACATGAATGTGGCAACCAGTTGTCGCTAAAATGGGCCAACCTAGGATAATATGGGCATCGTCGTTTTTAGAAATATCAACTATAATGAAGTCCTCCAACACCCAAAAGTCTCCTATATTGACTAGCACATCGTACAACCTGCCTATAGGTTGCGTCACATAACAATTAGCCAACTGTCGGGAAAAGGGTGTGGCCTATAATGGTTCTAGGTGCAGCTTATGAAACAAAGAATAGGGCATTATACTGACACTTGCACCTAGATCACATAGACCCCTCTTAATTTCTATCATTCTTATAATGCAAGGAGTAGAAAAACTGCATGGGTCAGGGAGCTTAGGGGGAAACATGGTTGGGATCTCAACAGTGTCATTCTCTTTGAAAGTGGCAATCTTGCCACCATTGTTTCTCTCCATTAGTAGTTCCTTAGAGTCGGTTAAGTCCTCTTCTTCTTTCAGTGTGACACAATTACAGTGCTCTTGAAGGTTAGGTTTAGGTTTTTTAGAAAGTCTATCTCGGGGCATAGATAAGAAACTAGCTTTCTGGGCAAATTTTCGGTCATTATTTCCAAATTAGACTTTAGCGCATCTGAGAAGGGAATGGGGATATTTGAAAACCAGGGGGTACTCTAGCATTCATAGAGGGCATGTTCGCAATGTTTAGATTCGACCAATAAGATACTTCCAACCCGGATTATAGGTATTAGAGTAAGGGTCATTGGTTGGTCTCGGGTTAAAAATTTTAACATAATTAACTTCATTAGGCTTTTGGGAAAAAGGACTCCCAACTTGACAATTCAGAGATATATGCTCAATTGAACCACAAATTTCACAAGGGGAAGGGGCACTAGACTTTACAGCACTAACATTCATTTGGTCCAATCTTTGCGTCATGTCATCTACTTTAGCAGATAGTAAAGTAATTGCATCAACTTCATGGTTACCTCCAGCCCGCTTAGGTTGTGTTCCTTCAATGGACAATTGGAAGTTGTTAGGCGCCATCTCGTCGATCAGATTATAGGCTTCATCCTCAGCCTTGCTCATAAGGGTTCCTCTTGTTGCCACATCAATACTGACGTAAGAGTTTGGGTCACACCATTATAAAAGGCTTGGATTATCATCCAACATTGAAGACCATGATTGGGGCACAAACGTAACATATCTTTAAAATGCTCCAAGGCTTCATAAAACATCTCGTCATGTTTTGGCAGAAAGTTGGTGATGTGATACCTTAGGTGTACTGTTTTTCTTGAAGGGAATAACTTGGCAAGGAAAGCTCTTGTCAACTCATCGTAGGTAGTTATGCATCCAGTCGGCACCCTCGCTTTGTCCCTCAATAAGAAAGGGAATAAGCGTAGTCGAATCACACCACTAGAGACTCCATTTTATTCCAGCGTATCACACATCTCTAAAAAGACCGAGAGGTGCACATTTGGGTCGTCCAAGGGAGTTCCATCGAACTGAGATTGTTGCACCGTGGAAATGAGTGTCGGTTTGAGCTCGAAGTTGTTAGCATCAACAGCAGGGCGAGCGATGCTTGAGGCGATCCCCTGGACTCCTAGGGTAACAAAATCCCGAAGAGTCCTTAGTTGATCACCTTCTGCCATGTTTGACTTCCTTCTTGCCTTGTGTCTTTGCTCTTCAATCCTTTGCTTTTTCCCCCTTAAGCAAAAGGTCCATTCAATCTCTGGATCGGGTTCATATAAGATCGGACTTCGCATAAACTAGGAAAAATTCCTGGGAGTAGTTTTGACAACACTACCAGCGCAGTTTAAACGAGGGAAAAAAAACAAAAAAAAAGTAAAACAAATAACGTACATAGTCACTTTTAGACTAACTCAATAGTTAAAAGTTTTAGTCGCTGACAACGCGCCAAAAGCTTGATCAACAATTGCAAGTGCACGGATAGTCGTATCATAGATAAAAGATATCGTTCTTTACGAACTAATTGTAACTCACTGAGTACTGCCTATCAGCATGTACTAAGTAAATTCTGGTTCAAGAGAATTAAAAATAGCAAATAAACTTTTCTAAATTAATAGGAGAAAAATCTTCTAGGAATTCTCGTAGCTGTGAAAGGAAATTGGATCAAAAATAATGAACATGTGCTTTCTTCTAATTAGTCAAATTCGAGGAATTATAATCTCTTCAAAAATGTAGTTTATTCTTTCGAAATCAACTAAATTTGCCTAAACTAAATAAAACACCTTCTTTCAAACTAATTGGCCTTAATTTAAGTTCAATGTCTTCAACCCTCCTAACATACAAATCTCTCTTTCGTGACCAAGTTACGTTAAGCCTTATTAAGCAATCCAACAACCAAATGTCACATTTCTATTTTTCATTCGTTTATTTTAAGTGTGCAAGCAAATTTTGGCCAAAAATCAACTCAAAACAATCCAAACACTTAACAAAATGGAATCAAAACAATCATGAAGATAAGCATAATTGTATGGATTAAAACATGATCCAATAACAATTCCATAAACTTCTAAATCTCTAGACTAAAGAAAACTACTCAGACATGATAAAAGATTAACAACTAATCAATGATTGATGGAACCTGAGTGAAAAGAGGATTGACTGAGATGGCCCTCAGCCAAGGGCTTCAGAACTACCTCAATAACAAACTCTCACCATCAAGACTCACACCAATAAAACAACCAAGCTAAAAACTACAAACTTTAAGAGAGAAACTAATCCATGCTACTCTACACTTTCGCTTTGTTTGGAATGATTTTTGATTTGCTTCTACATGCTACAGAACTTTGCTTTTTATAGAGAAGCTCGATCAACCTTAGCCACACAGCCGAGGAAAAATGAAGAGGCAACAGTTACAGGCTCATCACGGTCCGATCGTAGTCTGTGCTGGAATCGGGTTTTTGCTAATTCTTTGCTCTACGATCATGGCATAACATGGATGACCATGGGGGAGGTCAAAATACAGCCATTAAAGGGAAAATGCTGGGAAAAAAGACTAAAAATCCTACAAAACACATCAAACAACTATACCTAAGCAGAAATCGAGCATAAGAGAGTAAACAACAACAATAAGCATAATATTCTCCCAAGAACGACACAAAATAGCCATGAAATGATATACACATTAAGCACTTATCAAACTCAAAAACTTGATCCACTACCGCAAGCGCGCGAATAGTCGTTGTATAGATAAAAGATATCGTTCCTCAGAGAATAATCGTAACTTACTGAGTCTTACCTTCCGAAATGTGCTAAGTAAAATTCTAGTGCAAGAGGATGAACAGTAGTAAATAAAAATTTCTAAATCAGTAAGGGAAATATCGTGCAGGAATTCTCATTGTTGTGAAAGGAAATTGGATCAAAAATAATGAATAGATGCTTTCTTCTAATCGGTCAAATTCAGGGAATTGTAATCTGTTAAAAAACTTAGCCTATTCTTTCAAAATCAACTAAATTCGCCTAAATTAAGCAAAAGTCGTTCTTTCAAACTAATTTTCCTTAATTCAAGTTCAATGTCTTCAATTACTTACTAGCCCTCCTAATATACAAATCTCTCTTTCGAAGCGAAGTTACGTTCAGCCTTATCAAGCAGTCCAACAACCAAACGACACCTTTCAGTTTTTCATTCGTTTTTTTTAAGTGTGCAAGCAAATTTCGCCCAAAACTTAACTCACAACAATCGAAACACTTGAGAAAACAAAATCGAACGAATCACGAAGATAAGCACAATTGTATGGATCAAAACATGTTCTAATAACAATTCCGCAAACTACTAAATCCATAGACTAAAGAAAACTACTCAAATATGATAAAAGATTAACAACTAACCATTGATTGACCAAATCTAAGCGAAAAGGGGATTCACTGAGATGGCCTTCAACCGAGGGCTTTCGAATGCCTCAACGACAAACTCTCACACTCAAGACTCACATCAATACAATAACCAAACTAAAAACTACAAAATTTAAGAAAGAAACTAATCTATGGTAGTATTCACTTTTGCTTTGCTTGGAATGATTTTGGATTGCTTCTACATGCTGCAGAACATCGCTTTTTATAGAGACGCTTGGTCAATCTTAGCAACACGGCTGAGGGAAAATCAAGAGCAACAATCACAGGCTCACCATGAACCGCGGGGTTTACCACGGGCCGACTGTGGTCTTTGCTGGAACCGGGTTTTTGCTCATTCTTTGCTATACGAGCATGGTATAACACGGATGACCGTGAGGGAGGTTAAAATACAGCCATTAAAGGGCAAATCCTTAGTAAAAACACTAAAAATGCTGTGAAACACATGAAAAAATTATACCTAAGCATAAATCGAGAATAGGAGAGTAAATAACAACAATAAGAACAATATTCTCCTTAAAACAACACAAAATAGACCTCAAATGACATACGCCTTAAGCACCTATCAAAGTCCCCCAAGCTTAGACTATTGCTTGTCCTCAAGCAATGCAAAGACTAAAAGTATACACAGCCTCCTAAAGATAGATTTAGGCAACATTCAGATAGCAAATCCAAAGGCAACCCAAAAACATAAAAAAAGTCATTAACAAACAGGTAGGGAATGAAATTTTCAAAGAGTTTTAATAGACCTTGATGCCAAACTTAGAAGCAATCTCCCCTAATAGTTAAATACAATCATTCAACATATGGAACAAGCGAAAGTAGTGAGGCCTGTAGAACCTCACTATAATTATGTGGCACTCAGCACTCATGTGTTTGAAATGTATGGATTCAAGAAGGTTCTCTCAAATCTCAACCTTAGAAGCAAATCTACCATAAGTTTGACAAGATTCTCAAATTCGCCATCACTAAAAATGCAAACACATTTTACAATCATGAGGACCTTAATAGGGTTCTAATAGGTTTAAGGATAAAGGTAAGAGGGGAACAAATGTTTCTAGAAATGAGGAGCTAGAATCAAAGGCTAAGAGCTAAATAATTCCAATGCATCAAACAACAGCCTTGCTAAACCTTATCAATCCAAAATAAATCCCCAAATGAAGAGAAAAAGAGTTAAAAATCACAACTTACTTGCATTCCCAACAAGGCCAGCCACTTTCTTCTTCTTTTTTGTTCTCTCTTCATTTTTTTTCGGCTTTTTTCTCGAATTTTTTTTCTCTGTGCTCTGTTTTTTTATAAGCACTTTTTTTTTCCATTTTGAAGGGATAGCCAAGGGGGAAATCCATAACGAACTTTGAATTTCAACTCTTCTCCAAGTTTTTTAGAATAAACCAAGGGATTAATTAATATCTCACAACCCTGTACCATACAACCAAATGACAACACAAGACATCATTCCATGCTGCTAACGTCCTATCAAACTTGACGCAAATTAATAGAACACTCATCTAGCCTTGGCTTAAAGGTAAGACAAGTATTTGGCCATGGGTTACAATAGGAGGTTCAAATCAAGAAAAATGGATACAATGTCCAAGGGGCTAAAAAGGGATATAATAGGCAACCAGGGTGGCTATTTGCCTGTGGGGTTTAAACAATTCAAAGAAAGAAAAATGCCTCATTCATATTGCCTAAATGCATATGCGAAATGTGATTTTGAACGAGAATCAAAGCAAGTTCTAGAGAAACGATGTCAAGGAAGAGTCACACATGAAAGAAATATGAGAGTAATAATGATAAACAGTCTCTAAATGCTGAAAGTCTTGCGGGACATCTACTAAGGTCAGAACTAGCTCTCTATTAAACATATGCTAAAATCTTGTAAAGACTCACGGGGAAAATCAATTCGCATCCAACATGTGGTCAAAACATGGAGTTTATTTTGAAAAATTATTCGCAAAGATATTCTGCCCAATTTGGGCGAATCAAAAAATCAAACTAAACCAAAGAAAGCTACCAAATATATAGAGATCATCGTTGGAGGATTTTTTTTTCCGTGTTTTCACTTTTCAAAATTTTTATTTTTCACCTTCATTTTTTATGCATGCTCCTATAAACAATGCAAACTAAAATGCAAACGACACAAACAAAACAAGGAAACTAAAATGCAACCTAGGAGAAAACTAAATTCACTTCTAAACAAAACTAAAACAATCAAAAAGTACAAAAACCACCACTAAAAATATATAAAAAGCAAAAACACACCAAACAAAAATATGCATATCAAACGTCAAATATAAGAACTAACTTCCCCATGCTTGAATCACACATTGCCCTTAATATGGGTACATAATAAAAAAGGGAAGGGTAGTAGGATAAAATAAGATCAGAGAGGAGGAGATGGAAGAGGATGACGTGGTTGGCTATAGGAGATATGCCAATCTCACAAGGTCTCTAGACATGCCTTATGGTCTGAGAAATATTGGGTCTAGGAAGTAAGCAACCCACGAAGCTCATCGTCACGTCTTGGACTAAGTCTTGAAGAGCGGCGCTCTCGAAAGCAACAAACTCTCGGAGGGAAACTTGCTTCTCTTGAATGGACCTAAGGGTGTCTTGGTCATTAGAATAGAAAGGTGGGAGTATATGAGAGAAAGAACTAGGTCCTACTTAACTAGATCGAGGGGCTGGTTGGTGGGGTGCAGGCTGAACAACCTCCTCATCACCAAGTACCCATAGGTTCCATCAGTCAAGAACGGTGGTACAATCAACATTGGGAAGCGGTAAAAGTCGGTCCCTAGGGTAAATCCAGCACAAATGGTCGGCCTCAACTTTACAGAAGTTCATAATCTCAAAAGCGGCTGGATTAAGACACTTGAACCCAGAAACTCTATCCCCAAGATTTGGCTTAACACCTAAGAATCTAGCAGTAGTAGTTATTATCCCACCAATGACTATTCTAACTTTAGTGGTAATATCAGCACTATGTAATTGCCTAACTAAGAATGAACCGGTCAAGTTGATCTCCATTGAGCATACAAGACAGAAAGTACAACTCAGTTAGCCTCATAACATTCAGACTATCGTCCCGAGCAAATAAAGAACAAGCCAAAATACGCTGGCCTACCATAATGCAGGGGTTTCTAATGCGCGTACATTTTAACGAACTGGTACTATACCTAATACTCCCCGAAAGTTCACCCCAAAACGCTTTCGGGTTGAATTCACGGAGGGCTTGACGGTGCGATAAGTCCATGTTAGGGGAAAAACCAAAGACTGTTGAAGGTAACTAAGTTCAGTTCATATAATTGTCCCTACAAATAAAACGATATATATCCTGCTTGGCATTGAGGTCTTCTAGTGACCTCAACATGAAGTGTACTAAGGAATTGTAGGGTTAGGTCCCTATAGGTATGCTCTTTGATTTCTAAAAAGTGGCCCACACCACCTTTAGCAAACAACCAACCAATATCATCCAAAATTTCGAACCGGGCTCACAAATCCTCATCATAATATCAAGTTGCTACAACCATACAATCATTCAACTTATTATACCTAGCAACATGATCAGAATGCGTTAAACCAAGAGAGTGAGTAATGTTACCTCTAGCACGCGCAATGGTTGATGTTTGGGATGCTCGTTGAGTTTGAGCTGGTGCTGGACTTGAAGAACCAACCTCCTTGGTACTCCTTTGTCTCTTGTTTGGTGCCATTCTTCCAGTTCCAATCGAAGCATATAGATTCGTAAATGGATTTGTATGTATGGTATTTCATCCCTTGTTCCCCATAGCAACTGGGATTCAAAAAATGGTTTTGCTTTTTGGACCACAGCAACAATAACATCACCAATATGAGCGTATCGCTCAACAATCATTGAATCCCGTTTTAGAAGTGACTGAACTCCGTTCTGAGCTAACTGCATCAGTTATGCCGACAACAACATATTCTAACGCCTTATAGTAGACAGACTTCTTCTTCTTTGATGATTGTGCGAAGGGGGCCAAACGAATAGAAGAATCCTTAACCTTGATTGCCTTCCAGTCTTTGAAGTTGTCGATGCATTCCAACTGGGTCTACCCTATAGGTTAGGTCCATTGAATTCATAGCAACTCACGAGAGATAGCGGCTGATGATGGTAATAAAATGAGAAAATGGCTCACTCACAAAGTCACGCGCAACGACTTTGATGCTAGTTGCTCAATCCGTTGCATGCTCGGAGTTTATCTCCTTCAACTTCAAGGTGAGAAATCTAAAACAAAAACAAGACTAAAACTAAAAACAAGAACTAGAACCTAGAAAATTAAAGAAATTAAACAAAAATATGAAAAATAAGAGAAAGAAAAGGATGTGTATGGTGGATGAGTAAAGGTGAGATGAATGTGAAGTTAAAGAAGAAGGAAAATATGGATTTTAGCGAGAAAGATGAAAGATTGAGTGAAAGGAAAGGATTTGGTGCGAAAATGATGGGAAATGGTGAAGAAATGACGGTACATGAGTGAGATTTGGTTATGGAGTTTAGAGAAAGACAATTGGGGTAAAGAGAGAGTGTGTGTCGAGACGTTGAAGAAGATAGGGGGAATGGGAAGAGTCTCCAAGGTCAAAAACTACAGCGCAACCCGTAGCAGACCACCGTGGGTCGTGGGGCTCACCACGATTCGTCCATGGAGTCTGCTAGAATTTGATCTTCCTAGTATTCTTAAGTTGGCACACCATGACCGTATTTCTGGGGTATTGACCATGGTGCCAACATTTGTTTCATATATTTTTTTTTGCCTTTTTCTTGTATATTTTTTATTATTTTTTTTCGCATATATATTGGCCAAAGTTAATAAAAATCAAAACTAGAAGAAGGAAAATGGAAAGAAAGCTTGGGTTGCCTCCAAAGAAGTGCTCTTTTAAGGCCAAGAGCTTGGCCTTTGTTCTAGGCTTGCTTCGGATAAGATGGTATATGGACACTAGGTTTGTCCTGGACCATAAAATCAAACTTATTCAGTTGAAGGTACCATCGGAAAGGTTCTGGCTGCAGGTCCTTCGTCTTCATAACTTGGTGCCATAGCATACTATTTGTATATAAAACAAATCCCTCCTGTGGCCCATCAGACAGGCTATCATCAACTCGTGCAACCCCTAAATCAAAATGTGCATCAAAACCTTCCACATGACGCATAGAGTGAACGACTTATGCAAACCAGCGGTCATCACTCATTGAAGATTCATTAAAAATAGGGCCTGAACCTCGAGGTTGTTAGGTGGCATACGAGCAACAAATTCCAGCTTAGCATACCCTTGGTCAAGATCCTCATAAGAAATCCAGTCAGAATCACGAGAATCATGACAGTTCTAGAGATCCTCCATATCAATCACAAGGGAAACGGGTAATGCATCCAATATAGAAGAATGAGGAGAAACCATGTCCTCTTTCCTATGGCTAAACATAGTAAGTTGCCCTTCCATCTCATAAGATACCCGACCCTCTCTTACATCAATGTGGCCACCAGCTGTCACAAAAATGGGCCGACCTAGGATAATCTGGGCATCGTCAGTTTCAGGCATGTAAACTATAATGAAGGCCTCCGACACCCAAATGTCCCTTATATTGACTGGCACATTGTCTAACCTGCCTATAGGTTGTGTCAAAGAACCATCAGCCAATTGTAGGGAAAAGGGTGCGGCCAGTAATGGTCCTGCGTGCAGCTTATGAAACAAAAAATTGGGCATTACACAGACACTTGTACCTAGATCACATAGACCTCTCTGAATTTCTTCTTTTCCTATAATGCGATGAACAAAAAGACTACCTAGGTCAGGGAGCTTAGAGGAAAAAATGGTTGGGATCTCAATAGTATTATTCTCTTTGAAAGTGGCAGTCTTGCCACCATTGTTTCCCTCCTTACTACTAGCCATAGCTATCACCATACCCTCTTGCACTAGACCTTCCTCAGAGTCGGTTGAGTCCTTTTCTTCCATCGTGGTGACATAGTTATAGTACTCTCGAGGGTTAGGTTCAGATTTCCTAGGAAGTCTATATGGGGGCGTAGATGAGAAACTAGCTTTCCGGGCAATTTGGGCCTCTAGCATCCTATTATGAGTCGTAAGCACGTCAACCTTTAAGTGTAATTGCATAACATACTCATACTGTTTTCGTTGCGCCATAAGCATGTTTTCCATCATTACTTCCTAATAAGACTTTTCGGGCATATGAGAAGGGAATGGGGCCTTTGAAAACAAGGGGTACTTTAGCATTCATAGGGGGCATGTTCACAGTGTTTGGAGTCAACCTATAAGAATAATTTGGATGATTCTTCCAACTAGGATTATAGGTATTAGAGTAAGGGTCATTGGTCATTGTCACGTTGAAATTTTGAACATAATTAACTTCATTAGGGTCCTAGGGAAAAGGACTGCCAACTTGATAATTCAAAGATATCTGTTTACTCCAACCATAAATTTCACAAGGGGAAAGGGCACTAGAGTTTACAGGATTAACTTTCATTTTGTCCAATCTTTGAGTCATGGCATCTACATTAGCTGACAGCAAAGTAATTGCATCAACTTCATGCTTACCCCCAACCTGCTTCGGTTGGGTTCGTTCAGTGGACTATTGGAAGTTGTTAGGCACCATCTCCTCAATCAGATTATAGGCTTCATCCTCAGTCTTATTGATCAGAGTTCCTCCTGCCGCCGTATCAATAGTGGACCTCACAGTTTGGATCACACAATTATAAAAGGCTTGGATTATCGTCCAGCACTCAAGACCTTGAAGGAGGCACAAATGCAGTAGATCTTTAAAACACTCCCATGCTTCATAGAGCGTCTCATTATCTCGTTACAGAAAGTTGGTGATCTGATCCCTTACGGTTGCTGTTTTGCTTGGAGGAAAGAACTTGGCGAGGAGAGCTCTTGTTAACTCATCCTAGGTAGTTATGCATCAGGCGGCAAAGAGTGCAATCAAGCTCGCGCTTTATCCCTTAATGAGAAAGGCATAAGCACAGCCGAATTACATCACTAGAGACTTTATTTAATTTCAGCGTATCACACACCTTTGAAAAGACCGAGAGGTGCAGATTTGGGTTTTCCAAGGGGGTTCCTTTGAATTGAGATTGTTGCACCCTAGAAATGAGTGCCCACATGAGGTCAAAGTTGTTGGCATCGACAACAGGGTTAGCGATGCTTGAGGTAATCCCCTAGACAGCTAGGGTAACAAAATCACGAAGAGTCCCTCGTTGGTCGCCTTCTGTAATGTTTGAATTCCTTCTTGCCTTGCATCTTTGCTCTTGGATCCTTTGCTTTTTCCTCCTTATGCGAAAGGTTCTTTCAATCTCTCGATCGGGTTTGTATAAGATCGGACTTCGCGTAAACTAGGAAAAGTTCTAGCAAACACTTTAACCAACACTACCAGCGCAGTTTAAACAAGAAAAATAATAAAAATAGCAACAAAAAAAAATAAAATACTCAGTCACTTTCACAAGACTAACTCAATGTTCAAAATTTTTAGTCCTCGACAACAGCGCCAAAAACTTGATCAACTACTGCAAGCGCACGGATAGTCGTAGTATAGATAAAAGATATCGTTCCTCAAGGGCCAATCGTAACTTAGTGAGTCCTACCTTTCAGAATGTGCTCAGTAAAATTCTGGTTCAAGAGGACTAACAATAGCAAATAAAGTTTTCTAAGTCAATAAGGGAAAGATCGTCTAGCAATTCACGTAGTTGTGAAAGGAAATTGACAAAAAAAACTGAACATGTGCTTTCTTCTAATTGGTCAAATTTGAGGAATTATAATCTCTTCGAAAACCCAGTCTATTCATTCGAAATCAACTAAATTTGCCTAAACTAACCAAACGTCGTTCTTTCAAACTGATTTGCCTTAATAAAAGTTCAATGTCTTCGATTAATTACTAGCGCCCCTAACATACAAATCTCTCTTTCGAGACGAACTTACATTAGGCCTAACCACCAAATGTCACCTTTTAATTTTTCATTCGTTTGTTTCATGTGTGCAAGCAAATTTCAGCAAAAAAACAACTCACAACAATCCAAGCACTTAACAAAATGAAATCAAAGTAATCATGAAGATAAGCACAACTGTATGGATTAAAACATGATCCAACAACAATTCCACAAACTACTAAATCCCTAGACTAAGGAAAACTACTCATAAATTAACCAATGATTGACAAAATCTGAGCAAAAAGTGGATTGACTGAGGTAGCCTTCAACCAAGGGCTTCAGAACCGCCTCAACGACAAACTGTCACACTCAAGACTCACAGTAATACAACAACCAAGCTAAAAACTACAAAATTGAAGAAAAAAACTAATCTATACTACTCTACAATTTTTCTTTGCTTGGAATGCTTTTGGATTTGCTTCTATGTGCTCCAAAACGTCACTGTTTATAATGAACCTAGGTCAATCTCAGCAACACAGCCGAGGAAAACTGAAGAGGCAATAGTTACAGGATCACCACGGTCCATGGGGTGTACCACGGTCCGACCGTGGTTTGTGCTCGAACGGGATTTTTTCTCATTTATTACTCTACGGTCGTGGCATAACATGGATGACCGTAAGGGAGGTCAAAATACAGCCATTGAAGGGGAAATGCTAGATAAAAAGACTAAAAATCCTGCAAAACATATCAAACAACTGTACACAAGCATAAATCGAGAATAAGAGAGTAAATAACAACAATAAGCACAATATTCTCCTCAAAACGACACAAAATAACCATAAAATGATATACACATTGAGCACTTATCAAGCTTCCCCATGCTAAAACTATTGCTTGTCCTCAAGCAATGGAAAGATTAAATGTATACACAGCCTCCTCAGGATAGATTTAGGTCACATTCAAATGACAATGCTAATCCAAATATAGCCCAAAAAGATAAAAAAAAGTCACTAACAAATAGGTAGGGAATGAAATATTCAAAGACTTTTAATAGAACTCGATGTCGAACTTACAAGCAGTCTCCCCTAATTGTCAAGTACAATCACTCAACATATGGAACAATAGAAACTAGTAAGGTCGGAAGAACCTCACTATTGTTTTGTGGCACTTAGGACTCATGTGTTCGAAATGTATGGATTTATGAAGGTTCTCTCAAATCTCAACCTTAGACGCATATCTACCATAAGCTTGACAAGATTCTCAAATTCTCCATCACTAAAAATGCGAACTTAATAGACAATCATGAGGACTTTAATAAGGAGGTAAGGGTAACAGTAAGAGGGTAACAAACATTTTTTGAAATAAGGAGCTAGAGCTGAAGATTAAGAGCTAGAAAATTCCAATGCATCAAACAACATCCTTTTTAAACCTTATCAATCTAAAATAAATCCCTAAATGAAGAGAGAAAGAGTCGAAAATCACAAATAACTTGCATTCCCAAGAACGCTAACCGCTTTCTTCTTCTTCTTTTTTTTCCTTTTCATTTTTTTTTTTGCCTTTTTTTCAAATTTTTTTGTGCTTTCTTTTTTTTTATAAACACTTATTATTTTTTTTCTTTTTGAAGGGATAGCCAAGAGGAAATCCATAACGAACTTTAAATTTCAACTCTTCTCTAAATTTTGTACAATAAAACAAGGGATTAATCAATATCTCATAACCCTGGATCAAGTAACCAAATGACACCACAAGACATCATTCCATCTTACTAATGCCCTACCAAGCTTGACGCAAAAGAGTACAACACTCCTTTAGCCTTGGCTTAAAGGTAAGACAAGTATTTAGTCATGGGTTATAATAGGAGGTTCAAATCAAGAAAGCGAATACAAGCTCAATGGGGTAACAAGGGGTACAATACGCAACCAGGGTGGCTATGTGGGCATGTGGGTTAAACAAATCAAAGAAAGAAAAATGCCTCAATCATATTGCATAAATGCATATGCGAAATGTGATTTTTAACGAGAATCAAAGCAAGTTCTAGACAAATGACGTCAAGAAAGAGTCACACAGGAAAGAAATACGAGACTAATAATGATAAACAGGCTCAAAAGGCTCAAAGTCTCACAGGACATCTACCAAGGTCAAAAGTAGCTGATTAGTAAACATATGTGAAAATCTTATAAGGACTCATTGGGAAAATTCATTTCGAAAACCTATTCACAAACATTTTATGCACAATTTGCGCGAATCAAAGGATCAAACAAAACCAAAGACAGCTGCCAAATCTATAGAGATCATCATCGAAGTTTTTTTCTTTCTTTCTTTTTTTGTTTTTTTGTGTTTTTCACTTTCCAAATTTTTTTTTTGACTTTCATTTTTTGTCCATGCTCCTACAAACATTACAAACTAAAATGCACGGGAAACAAATAAAAGAAAGACACTAAAATGCAACCTGGAGGGAAGCCAAATGCACTTCTAAACAAAACTAAAACAATCAACAACTATAAAAACTACCACTAAAAACATGTACAAAGAAAAACCACACCAAACAAAAATAGGCATTGCCAAATATAAGGACTAACTCCCCCATGCTTGAATCACACATTGCCCTCAATGTGGGCACACAATAAAAAAGGGAAGAGGAGTAGCAGAAAAGAAGATCAGAGAGAAGGAGGTGGAGGAGGATGGGGTGGTTGGCTGTAGGCATTATGGCAATCTCGCCTGATCTCTAGATTTGCCCTATAGTCTTAGAATATTGGGTCTGGGAAGCAAGCAACCCACGAAGCTCATGTGTCTAGAGAAAGAAAATGGGGCTAGAGAGGGAGTGCGTGTTGAGAGGTTAAAGAAGATAGGGGGAAAGGGAAGAGTCAACGCAGTCGAAAACCTAGGCCGCGGCCTATAGCAGACCACCATGGGTCGTAGGGCTCACCACGTTCCGCCTGTGGTGTCTACTGGCATCTTAACTTTCTGGTTTTGCTAGGTTGGCACCCTACGGTCGTATTTCTGAGGTACTGACCTTGGTGCCAACATTTTGTTCATACATTATTTATTTCTTTTTTTTGTAGATTTTTTAATTATTGTTTTGCATATAAAATGAGAATAATTAATAAAAGTAAATACTAGAAAAAGGAAAATGGGAAGAATGCTTGGGTTGCCTCCTAAGAAGCGCTCTTTGAAGGTCAAGAGCTTGACCCTTGTTCTAGGCTTAGCCCCGGATCAGATGGTGTATGGACGTCGGTTTTGTCCCGGACCATGAAATCAAACTTATTCAGTTGAAGGTACCATGGCAAAAGTTTTGGCTGTAGATCCCTCGTCTTCATAACTTTGTTCCATAGTGCACTATCTGCATATCAAACAAATCACTCTTGTGGCCCATCAGACGGGCTATCATCAACTCGTGCAACCCTTACATCAAAATCTGCATCAAAACTTTCCACAGGGGGCATAAAGAGAACGACTTGTGCAAACCTGCCGTAATCACTCATTGAAGATTCATTTGAAATGGGGACCTCAACCTTGAGCTTGTTAGGTGGCATAGGATCAGCAAACTCCACCTTCACATACCCTTGGTCACGGTCCTCATAAGAAATCCAGTTAGAATAAGGAGCATCTTCATAGGTCCAGATATCCTCCATATCAATCTCAAGGGAATGGGGTAATGTATCCAATATAGAAGAATGAGGAGAGGCCATGTCCACCTTTTTATGGCTAAACACAGAAAATCGCCCTTTCACCTAAAAAGATACCCAACCCTCTCTTACATCAATGTGGTGGCCAGCTGTCCCCAAAATGGGCTGACCTAGGATAATCTGGGCATCATCAGTTTCAGGCATAGCAACTATAATGAAATCTTCCAACACCCAAATGTCTCCTATATTGACTGGCACATCGTCCAACCTGCATATAGGTTGCATCTCAGAACCATCAGCCAATTACACTTGCACCAAAATCACATAGAACTCTCTCAATTTCCAACTTTAGTACAATGTGAAGAATAGAAAAAGTACCTGGCTCACGGAGCTTAGGGGAAAAAATGGTTGGGATCTCGACAATGTCATTCTCTTTGAAAGTGGAAGTATTCCCACCAAAGTTTCCCTCCTTACCACCAGCCATATTTATCTCCATACCCTCTTCCATTGGCACTTCCTCAGAGTTGGTCAAGTCCTCCTCTTTCTTCATGGTGTAACAGTTAGAGTGCTCTCAAGCGTTAAGTTCGGGCTTTCGAGGAAGTCTATCCACGGGCATAGATGAGAAACTAGCTTTCTGGGCAATTTTGGCTTCTAGCAACCTATTATGAGTCATAAACACATTCATCTTTGAGACTAATTGATTAACATACCCATCTTGTTTTTGTGGTGCCATAAGCATATTTTCCATCATTACTACAAAATTAGACTTCTGGGGCATCTGATAACGGAATAGGGGTCTTTGAAAACTAGGGGGTACTCTAGCATTCATAGCGTTCATGTTCGCAGTGTTTGGATTTGACCTATATGAAAAATTTTGATGATTCTTCCAACCTGGATTATGGATATTAGACTAAGGGTCCTTAGTAGGTCTCGGGTTGAAATTTTGAACACAATTAATTTCATTAGGGTCCTGGGGATAGGACTCCGAACTTGACAATTCAGAGATATATGCTCAGTTGAACAACAAGTTTCGCAAGGGGAAAGGGCTCTAGAGCTTACAACATTAACATTCATTTGGTCCAATCTTTGAGTCATGGCATCTACTTTGGTAGATAGTAAAGTAAGTGCATCAACTTCATGCTTACATGTAAGCCGCTTGGGTTGCATTCATTTAGTTGGCCATTGGAAGTTGTTAAACGCCATCTCCTCAATTATATTTATAGGCTTCATCGTCAGTCTTGCTTATCAGAGTTCCTAATGTCGCCGCATCAATAGTAGACCTCATAGATTGGGTAATACCATTATAAAATGGTTGGATTATCATCCAATGCTGAAGACCATGATGGGGGAACAAATGCAATAGATCTTTCAAATGCTCCCAGGCTTCATAGAGTGTGTCGTCATCTCTTGGCAAAAAGTTGATGATCTGATTCTTTAGGCTCGCTGTTTTGCTTGGAGGGAAGAACTTGGCGAGGAAAGATCTTATCGACCCATCCGAACAGTTATGCTTCCAGTCGGAAAAGAGTACAACCAAGCTCTTGCTTTATCCCTCAATGAGAAAGGGATAAGCGCAGCCGAATCACATCACTAGAGACTTCATTTAATTTCAGTGTATCCCACACCTCGAAAAAGATCGGGAGGTGCAGATTTGGATCTTCTAGGGGAGTTCCATCGAACTGAGGTTGTTACACCATGGAAATGAGTGCCGGTTTGAGCTCGAAGTTGTTGGCATTGACAGCAGGGCGAGTGATGCTGGAGGCGATCCCCTGGACTCCTGGGGTAACAAAATCACGAAGAGTCCTTCGTTAGTCACCCTCTGCCATGTTTGCATTCCTTCTTGACTCACGTCTTTGGTCTTTAATCCTTTGCCTTTTCCTCCTTAAGCAAAAAGTCCTTTTAATCTCTATATCAGGTTCATATAAGATCGAACTTTGCAGAAACTAGGAAAAATTCCTACATGCACTTTCACCAACACTACCAGCGTAGTTTAAACAAGAAAAATAATAATAATAGTAACAAAAATAAATGAAATACTTAGTCACGCTCGCAAAACTAACTCAATCGTTAACAGTTTTAGTCATCGGTAATGGCGCCAAAAACTTGATCAACTACCGCATGCGCACTGATAGTCGTAGTATAGATAAAAGATATCGTTCCTCAGGGACTAACCATAACTTACTGAGTCTTACCTTTCAGAATGTGCTAAGTAAAATTCTGGTTCAAGAGAAATATCAACAGCAAATAAAGTTTTCTAAGTCAATAAGGGAAAGGTCGTCAAGGAATTCTCGTAGTTGTGAAGGGAAATCGGATTAAAAAAATATGAACATGTGCTTTCTTCTAATTGGTCAAATTCAAGGAATTGTAATATGTCCAAAAACTTAGTCTATTCTTCCAAAATCAACTAAATTTACCTAAACTAAGCAAAAGTTGTTCTTTCAAACTAATTTTGTTTAATTCAAGTTCAATGTGTTCGATTACTTACTAGCCCTTCTAACATACAAATCTCTCTTTCGAGACGAAGTTAACTTTGGCATTATCAAGTAGTCTAACAACCAAATGTCATCTTTCAGTTTTTCATTCGGTTCTTTCAAGTGTGCAAGCAAATTTCGGCCAAAAATGAACTCACAAGAATCCAAAAACTTAACAAATGAAATCAAAGCAATCATGAAGATAAGCAAAATTATAGGGATTAAAACATGATCCCATAACAATTCCCCAAACTACTAAATCCCCAGACTAAAGAAAACTACTCAGACATGATGAAAGAAATAACAACTAACCAATTATTGACGAAATCTGAGCGAAAAGAGGATTGACTGAGACAGCCTTCAACCCGGGCCTTCAGAACGGCCTCAATGACAAGCTCTCAGACTCAATACTCGCACCAATACAACAACCAAGCTAGAAGCTACAAAATTTAAGAAGGAAACTAATCTATGCTACTCTACACTTTTTCTTTAGTTGGAATGATTTCGAATTTGCTTCTACATGTTGTAGAACGTCGCTTTTTATAGAGAGGCTTGGTCAATCTCAACCGCAAAGCCGAGGGAAAGTGAGGAGGCAACAGTTACAGGCTTACCACGGTACATGGGGTATACCACCGTCCAGCCGTGGTCTGTACTAGAACCGGGGTTTTTCTCATTCTTTGCCCTAAGGTCGTGGAATAACAAGGATGATCGTGGGGGAGGTCAAAATACAGCCACTAAAGGGCAAATGCTATGTAAAAAGACTAAAAATCCTACAAAACACATCAAACAACTATAGCCAAGCATGAATCGACAATAAGAGAGTAAATAACAACAATGAGCACAATATTCAACCAAAAACGACACAAAATATCCCTCAAATGATATACACATTGAGCACTTATCAAACTTCCCCCTGCTTAAACTGTTGGTTGTCCTTAAGTAATGCAAAGATTAAAAGTGTACATAGCCTCCTTAAGCTAAATTTAGGTAACATTCAAATGACAAAGCCAATCCAAAGATAGCCCAAAAGATAGAAAAAGTCATTAACAAACAAGCAGGGAATGAAATTTTCAAAGACTTTTAATAGACCTCGATATCTAACTTGAAAGCAATCTCCCCCAATTGTCAAGTACAATCATTTAACATTTGGAACAATCGAAACTAATAAGGCTAGTAGAATCTCATTGCAGTTATGTCGCACTCAGCACTATTGTGTTTGAAATATATGGATTTATGAAGGTTCTCTCAAATTTGAACCTTAGACGCAGATCTGCCACAAGCTTGACAGGATTATCAAATTCGCCATCGCTAAAAACGCAAACTCAATAGACAATCATAAGCACTTTATTAGGGTTGTAATGGGGCTAAGGGTAAGGGTCAGAGGGGAACAAAAGTTTTTGGAAATGAAGAGCTAATGCCGAAGACTAAGACCTAAACAATTCCAATGCATCAAACAACATCCTTCTTGAACCTTATCAACCCAAAATAAATCGCCAAATAAAGAGACGAAGAGCTGAAAATCAAAAATAACTCGTATTCCCAACAAGGCTAACCACTTTCTTCTTCTTTTTTGTTCTCTTTTAATTTTTTTTTGCTTTTTTTTCAATTTTTTCTACTTTCTTTTTTTAAAACCAGTCATTATTTATTTATTTTTTCTTTTTGAAGGGATAGCCAAGAGGAAATCCATATCGAACTTTAAATTTTAACTCTTCTCTAAATTTTGAGTAAAACAAGGTATTAATCTATATCTCACAACCGTGGATCAACAACCAAATGACACCACAAGACATGATTCCATCTTAGTAACGCCCAATTAAACATGATGCACAAGAATATAACACTCCTTCAGCCTTAGCTTATAGGCAAGACAAGTATTTGGCCATGGGTTATAATATGAGGTTAAAATTAATAAAAGCGAATACAGGCTCAATGGGGCTTGCAAGGGATACAATGCACAACCAGGATGGGTATTTGGCCATGGCATTTAAACAAATCAAAGAAAGAAAAATGCCTCAATCATATTGCGTAAATGCATATGCGAAATGTGATTTTGAACCAGAATCAAAGCAAGTTCTAGAGAAATGGCGTCAAGAAATAGTCACAAAGGAAAGAAATATGAGCCTAATAATGATAAACAGTCTCTAAAGGCTCAAAGTCTCACATGACATCTACCAAGGTCAAAACTAGCTCATTGTTGAACATATGCCAAAATCTTGGAAAAACTCAAGGGGAAAATCCATTCACATCCAACATATGGTCAAAACACGCAATTCACTTCGAAACCTACTCACAAACATTTTATACACAATTTAGACGAATAAAAACTACCAAACCAAAGCAAAGAAAGCTGCCAAATCTATAAAGATCATCATCGGAGGATTTTTTTCCTTTCTTTTTGTGTTTTTTTGTGCTTTTCACTTTTCACTTTTTTTTCACTTTCATTTTTTATGCATGGTCCTACAAACAATGCAAACTAAAATGCAAAGGAAACAAACAAAGAAAGAAACTACAATGACACCTAGAAGGAACGCAAATGCACTTCTAAACAAAACTAAAACAATTAAAAACTACAAAAAGTACCACTAAAAACCTATAAAAAGAAAAAACACACCAAACAAAAATAAGCCTTAGACGCCAAATATAAGGACTAACTACCCCATGCTTGAATCAAACATTGCCCTCAATGTGGGCACACAATAAAAAAGGGAAGGGGAGTAGGAAAAAGCAAGATCAGAGAAGAGGAGGTGGAGGAGGATGAGGTGGTTGGCCATAGGAGATATGCCAATCTTGCATGGTCTCTAGACATGCGCTATAGTCTGGGAATATTGGGTTTGGGAAGCAAGCAACCCACGAAGCTAATCGTGGCGCTCTTAGTTAAAGTCCCGAAGAGCGGTGCTCCCAAAAGCAACAAACTCTCGTAGAGAAACTTACTCCTCTTGAATGGAGCTAAGGGTGTCTTGGAGGTCAGAATAGCCAGCTGGGGCGTGGGGATGAGAGGAATAACTAGGTACTGCTTGACTAGATCGAGGTACTGGTTGGTGGAGTGCAGGTCAAACAACTCCTCATCAACAGGTACCCAATAAAGGTTATCTCGGTGAAGAAGGCTGGAGCGATTAACGTTGGGATGCGACAAAAGCTGGTCCCTGGGTAATTCCAACACAAACGGCTGTCCTCAACTTTACAGAAGTTCACAATCTCAAAAGCAGCTTGATTAAGCCATTCGAACCTAGACAGTCTATCCACAAGATTGGGCTCAACACCCAAGAATCTAGCAATAGTAGTTATTATCCTACCAATGACTTTCCCACCTTTAGTGCTAATAGCAGCACTATCTAATTACCGAGCGAAGAGTGAACTTGTGTCAAGTTGGCCTCCATCGAACATAAAAGACAAAAAGTACAACTGAAACAGTCTCATAGCATTAAGATTACCATCCCGAGCAAACAAAGAACAAGCCAAAATACGTCGGGCGGCTCTAATGCAAGGGTTTCTAAGATGCGTACGTTTTGACGGTGTAGAAGCAAAAGTGTATAGTAGCATAGATTAGTTTCATTCTTAAATTTTGTAGCTTTTCGCTTTATTGTTGTATTGGTGCGAGTCTTGGGTGTGAGAGTTTGTCATTGAGGCAGTTCTGAAGGCTTTGGTTGAAGGTTGTCTTTAGTCAATCCTCTTTTTGCTCAGATTTCATTAATCATTGGTTAATTGTTAATTCTCTCATCATGTCTGAGTAGTTTTCTTTAGTCTTGGGATTTAATAGTTTGTGCAATTGTTATTGGATCATGTTTTAATCCATACAATTGTGCTTATCTTCATGATTGCCTTGATTTCATTTTGTTAAGTTTTTGGATTGTTGTGAGTTGATTTTTGGCCGCAATTTGCTTGCACACTTGAAAGAACCGAATGAAAAACTGAAAGGTGACATTTGGTTATTGGACTACTTGATAAGGCCTAAGTTAAGTTCATTATGAAAGAGAGATTTGTATGTTAGACGTGCTAGTCAGTAATCGAAGACATTGAACTTGAATTAAGGCTAGTTTGAAAGAACGACTTCTGCTTACTTTAGGCAAATTTAGTTGATTTTGAAAAAATAGATTGAGTTTTTGAAGAGATTACAATTCCTTTAATTTGACCAAGTAGAAGAAAGCATATGTTCATTATTTTTGATCCAATTTCCGTTCACAACTACGAGAATTCCTTGGCGATCTTTCCTGTATTGACTTAGAAAACTTTATTTTCCATTGATAATCCTCTTGAACTAGAATTTTACTTGGCACATTCTGAAAGGTAAGACTCAGTAAGTTATGATTAGTCCCTGAGGAACGATATCTTTTACCTATACTGCGACTATCCGTGCGCTTGCGGTAGTTAATCAAGTTTTTGGCGCCATTACCGATGACTAAAACTGTTAACCATTGAGTTAGTCTTGCGAACGTGACTAAGTATTTCATTTATTTTTATTATTATCATTATTGTTATTATTATTATTATTATTATTATTATTATTATTATTATTATTTTGCTTGTTTAAACTGCGCAGGTAGTGTTGGTGAAAGTGCATGCAGGAATTTTTCCTAGTTTCTGCGAAGTTCGATCTTATATGAACCCGATGTAGAGATTAAAAGGACTTTTTGCTTAAGGAGGAAAAGGCAAAGGATTAAAGACCAAAGACGTGAATCAAGAAGGAATGCAAACATGGCAGAGGGTGACTAACGAAGGACTCTTCGTGATTTTGTTACCCCAGGAGTCCAGGGGATTGCCTCTAGCATTACTCGCCCTGCTGTCAATGCCAAGAACTTTGAGCTCAAACCGACACTCATTTCCATGGTGCAACAACCTCAGTTCAGCGAAACTTCCCTAGAAGATCCAAATCTGCACCTCCCGGTCTTTTTGGAGGTGTGGGATACATTGAAATTAAATAAAGTCGCTAGTGATGCGATTCGACTGCGCTTATCCCTTTCACATTCAGGGATAAAGCAAGGGTTTTGTTGTACTCTTTGCTGACTGGAAGCATAACTGCTCGGATGAGTTGATAAGAGCTTTCCTTGCTAAGTTTTTCCCTCCAAGCAAAACAGCGAGCCTAAAGAATCAGATCATAAACTTTCTGCCAAGAGATGACGACACACTCTATGAAGCCTGGGAGCTTTTGAAAGATCTACTGCGTTTGTGCCCCCATCATGGTCTTCAGCATTGGACGATAATCCAAGCCTTTTATAATGGTGTTACCCAATCTGTGAGGTCTACTATTGATGCGGCGATAAGAGGAACTCTGATCAACAAGACTGAGGTTGAAGCCTATAATCTGATCGAGGAGATGGCGCTTGACAACTTCCAATGGCCAACTGAATGAAACCAACCCAAGCGGGTTACAGGTAAGCATGAAGTTGATGTAATTACTTTAGTATCTAGTAAAGTAGATGCCATGACTCGAAGATTGGACCAAATGAATGTTAGTGCTATAAACTCTAGTGCCCCTTCCCCTTGTGAAATTTGTGGTTCAATTAAGAATATATCTCTAAAATTTGTGGTTCAACTTAGCATTATGGTCTTCAATGAAGTTAATTATGTTAAAAATTTCAAACCGCGACCCACCAATGACCCTTACTCTAATACCTATAATCCAGGTTGGAAGAATCATCCAAAATTTTCTTATAGGTCAATGAACATGCTTATGCTGCAACACAAACAGGATGAGTATGTTAAGCAATTAGCCTAAAAGGTTAATGTGCTTACGACTCATAATGGGATGCTAAAAGCCCAAATTGCCCAGAAAGCTGGTTTCTCATGTATGCCCTAGATAGACTTCCTAGCAAGCCTCAACTTAACCCTTGAGAGCACTGTAACTGTGACACTATAAAGGAAGAGGAGGACTTGACCGATTCTAAGGAAGTACCAATGGAAGAGGGTATGGAGATAACTATGGCTGGTAGTAAGCAGGGAAACATTGGTGGGAAGACTACCAGTTTCAAAGAGAATGACATTGTTGAGATCCCAACCATTTTTTCCCCTAAGTTCCCTAGCCCAGGTACTTTTTCTATTACTCGCATTGTAGGAAAGGTGGCGATGGAGAGAGTTCTACGTGATTTTGGTGCAAGTGTCAGTATAATGCCCTATTCTTTGTTTCATGAGCTGCACCTAGGACCATTACTGGCCTCACCCTTTTCCCTACAATTGGCTAATGGTTTTGTGACGCAACCAATAGGCAGGTTGGACGATGTGCAGGTCAATATAGGAGACATTTCGTAATTAGAAGACTTCATTATAGTTGATGTGCCTGAAACTGAAGATGCACAGATTATCCTAAGTCAGCCCATTTTGGTGACAGTTGGTCACCACATTGATGTAAGAGAGGGTTGGGTAACTTTTTAGGTGAAAGGGCAATTTGTTGTGTTTAGCCATAGGACGGAGGACGTGGCTTCTCCTCATTCTTCTATATCATATACATTACCCCATTCCCTTGAGATTGATATGGAGGGTGTCTAGAACTGTGAAGATCCTCCTGATTCTAACTGGATTTCTTATGAGGACCCTGACCAAGGGTATGTTAAGGTGAAGTTTGCTGATCCTATGCCACCTAACAAGCCCGAGGTTGAGACCTCTGTTTTTAACAAATCTTCAATGAGTGATTACTACAGGTTTGCAAAAGTCGTTCTCTCCATGACGCCTGTGGAAGGTTTTGATGCAGATTTTGATGTAGGGGTAGCACACGTTGATGATAGCCCATCTGATGGGCCACAGGAGTGATTTGTTTTACATGTAGATAGTGCACAATGGAAGCATGTTATGAAGACGAGGGACTTGCAGCCAAAACTTTTGCGATGGTACCTTCAACTGAATAAGTTTGATTTTACGGTCCAGGACAAACCCGATGTCTATACACCATCTGATCGGAGGCCAAGCCTTCTACAAGGGTCAAGCTCTTGACCTTCAAAGAGCACTTCTTGGGAGACAACCTAAGTATTCCTCCCATTTTTCTTTGTCTAGTTTTGATTTTTATTAATAATTCTCGTTCTGTATGTGAAACACTAATAAAAAAATATAAAAGAAAAAAAAATAATGTATGAACAAAATGTTGGCACCATGGTCAATACCTCAAAAATACGACCGTGGGTTGCTGTTTAGAAGAGTAGCATGCAAGACATAAAGTACAACTTAGAAAATCTCATAACATTCAGACTATCGCCCCGAGCAAAAAAAGAACATGCCAAAATACCTCGAGCTACTCTAATGTAGGGGTTTCTAATATGCGTGCATTTTGACGAACTGGTACTGTACCTAACACTCCCCGAAAGTTCACCCCAAAAGGCATTCGGGTTGAACTCGCAGGGGACTTGACGGTGCTATAAGTCCATGCTAGCGGGGAAACCAAAAATACTATTGAAGGTACCTAAGTTTAGTTCATACAATTGCCCCTGCAAATAAAATTATATGTATCCGTGTTGACATTGAGGTCCTCTCGTGACCTCAACATGTAGTGTACTAAGGATAGGTCCCTATAGGAATGCTGTTCGATTTCAAAAAAGTGCCCTGCTCACTTTTGGCCAACAATCAACGAATATCATCCAAAATTCCTAACCGAGCTCACAAATCCTCATCATAATATGTAGTTGCTACAACCATACATTCATTCAAGCAATTATACCTAGCAACATGATCAGGATGCGTTAAACCAAGAGGGTAAGGATTGTTACCTCTAGCACGCGCAAAGGCTGATGTTCGAGATGACCGTTGAGGTTAGGGTGGTGCTTGACTTGAAGAGCCAACCACCTTAGAACTCCTTTATCTCTTATTTGTTGCCGTTGGGTAAACCTGAAACAAAAACAAGACTAAAACAAAAACTAAGAACTAAAACGTAGAAAATTGAAGAAACTAAACAATAATTTGAAAAATAAGAGAAAGAAAAGAATGGGTAGGTGGATGCGTAAAGGTGAAATGAATGTGAAGTTAAAGAAGAAGAAAGAGATGGATTTTAAGGAGAAAGATGAAAGATTGAATGAAAGGAAAGGATTTGGTGGGAAAATGATTAGAAATGGTGAAGAAATGAGGGCAGATGAGTGAGGTTTGGTTATGGAGTTTAGAGAAACAAAATGGGGCTAGAGAGAGAGTGTCTGTCGAGAGGTTGAAGAACATAGTCAGAAAGGGAAGAGTCGTCGTGGTCAAAAACCTAGACGGCGGATCGTAGAAGACTACCACGTGTCGTGGAGCTCGCCCCGATCCGTCTGTGGTGTCTGCTGGCATCTGGTTTTTTTCGTTTTTCTAGGTTGGCACCCCACGGCCGTATTTCTTGGGTACTGACCGGGGTGACAGCATTTTATTCATATATTATTTTTTTCATTTTTTGTATATTTTTTAATTATTTTTTTCGCATATACAACGAAAAAAATTAATAAAAATCACAGCTAGAAAATAGAAAAAGGAAAGAAAGCTTGGGTTGCCTCCCAAGAAGCGTTCTTTTAAGGTCATGAGCTTGACCCTTGTTGTAGGCTTGGTCTGAATCAGATGTTGTATGGACATTGGGTTTGCCCCGGACAGCAAAATCAAACTTATACAGTTGAAGGTACCATTGCAGATGTTCTGGCCACAGGTCCTTCATCTTCGTAACTTGGTTCCATAGCGCACTGTCTGCATACAAAACAAATCACTCCTGTGGCCCATTAGACGAGCTACCATCAACATCAAAATCTGCATCATAACCTTCCACAGGGGGTGTAGAGAGAACGACTTATACAAACCTATAGTAATCACTCATTGAAGTTTCATTAAAAATAAGGGCGTTAACCTCGGGCTTGTTAGGTGGCATATAAATAGCAAACTCCACCTTAACATACCCTTGGTCAGGGTCCTCAAAAGAATTCCAGTCAGAATCAGGAGGATATTCACAGTTCCACACATCCTCTATATCGAACATAAGGGAAAGGGGTAATGTATCCAATATAGAAGAATGAGGAGAAACCATGTCCTCCGTCCTATGGCTAAACACAGCAAATCGCCCTTTCACCTTAAATGATACCCGGTGCTCTCTTACATCAATCTGGCGACGAGCTGCTGTCAAAATGGGCCGACCTAGGATAATTTGGGCATCGTCAGTTTTAGGTATATCAACTATAATGAACTCCTCCAACACCCAAATGCCTCATATATTGATTGGCACATCGCCCAATTTGTCTATAGGTGACGTCACAAAACCATCAGCTAATTGTAAGGAAAAGGGTGCGGTCAGTAGTGGTTCTCGGTGCAGCTTATGACACAAAGAATAGGGCATTATACTAACACTTGCACCCAGATCACATAAAACTCTCTCAATTTCTACCTTTCCTATAATGCGAGGAATAAAAAAACTACCTAGGTTAGGGAGCATAAGGAAAAAAATGGTTGGGATCTCAAGAGTGTCATTCTCTTCGAAAGCGGCAGTCTTGCCACCATTGTTTCTCCCATTACCACCAGTCATAGTTATCTCCATACCCTTTTCCTTTGGTACTTCCCTAGATTCGTCAGAGTCGATCAAGTCCTCCTCTACCTTCGTGGTGACACAGTTACAGTGCTTTCGAGGGTTAAGTTCAGGTTTGCTAGGAAGTCTATCTGGGGGGATACATGAGAAACTAGCTTTCTGAGCAATTTGGGCTTCTAGCATTCAATTATGAGTCGTAAGCACTTCAATCTTTGAGGCTAATTGCTTAACATACTCAGCCTGTTTTTGTTGCGCCATAAGCATGTTTTCCATCATTACTTCCAAATTGGACTCTTGGGGCGTCTGAGAAGGGAATTGGGGTCTTTGAAAGTAAGGGGAAGGGGAACTAGAGTTTACAGCATTAACATTCATTTGGTCCAATCTTTCGGTCATGGTATTTTCTTTAGTAGATAGTCAAGTAATTAAATCAGCTTCATGCTTACTTCCAACCTGCTTGAGTTGGGTTCGTTCCGTGGACCACTGGAAGTTGTTAAGCGCCATCTCCTCGATCAAATTATAAGCTTCATCCTTAGTCTTGCTCATCAAAGTTCCTCCTGCTGCTGCATCAATAGTGGACCTCACAGATTGGGTCACACCATTATGAAAGGCTTAGATTATCATCCAATGCTAATGACCTTGATGGGGGTACAAACGCAGCAGATCTTTCAAATGCTCCCAGGCTTTATAGAGTGTGCCATCATCTCTTTGCAGAAAGTTGATGATCTGATTCTTTAGGCTCGCTGTTTTGCTCGAAGGGAAGAACTTAGTGAGGAAAGCTCTTTTTAACTCATCCCAGGCAGTTATGCATCCAGTTGGCAAAGAGTACAACCACACCCTCGCTTTATCACTGAATGATAAAAGGATAAGCACTGCCGAATCCCATTATTGGAGACTCCATTTAATTTCAACGTATCGCACACCTTTAAAAAGACTGAGAGGTGCAGATTTGGGTCTTCCATTGGAGTTCCGCCGAACTGAGATTGTTGCACCATGGAAATGATTGTCGGTTTAAGCTCGAAGTTGTTAGCGTAGACAGCAGGGAGAACGATGCTTGAGGCGATCCCCTGGACTCCTAGGGTAACAAAATCACAAAGAGTCATTCGTTAGTCAACTTCTGCCATATTTGAATTCCTTCTTGCCTCGCATCTTTGCTTTTTCCACCTTAACAAAAAAGTCCCTTCAATCTCAGGATCGGGTTCGTACAAGATCGGACTTCGCATAAACTAGGAAAAATTCCCACATGCACTTTCACCATCTCTACCAGCTCAGTTTAAACAATCCAAAAAATAAAAATAATAATAAAAACAAATAAAATACTTAGTCACTTTCGTAAGACTACCTCAATAGTTAACAGTTTAGTCGTCGGCAGTGGTGCCAAAAACTTGATCAACTACCGCAAGCGCACAGATAGTCATAGTATAGATAAAAGATACCGTTCCTTAGGGACTAATTGTAACTTACTGAGTCTTACCTTTCAGAATGTGCTAAGTAAAATTCTGGTTCAAGAGGATTATCAATAGCAAATAAAGTTTTCTAAGTCAATAAGGGAAAGGTCGTCTAGTAATTCTCATAGTTTTGAAGGAAAATTGGATAAAAAAATGAACATATGGTTTCTTCTAATAGGTCAAATTCGAGGACTTGTAATCTCTTCCAAAACTCAGCCTATTCTTTCGAAATAAACTAAATTTGCCTAAACTAAGGAAAAGTCATTCTTTGAAACTACTTTGCCTTAATTCAAGTTCAATGTCTTTGATTACTTACTAGCCCTCCTAGCATACAAATCTCTCTTTCGAGACGAAGCTACCTTAGGCCTTCTCAAGTACTCCAATAACCAAATTTCACCTGTCAGTTTTTCATTTGTTCGTTTCAAGTGTGAAAGCAAATTTCAGCCAAAATCCAACACACAATAATCCAAACACTTGACAAAACGAAATCAAAGCAACCATGAAGATAAGCACAACTGTATGGATTAAAACATGAACCAATAACAACTCCACGAACTACTAAATCCCTAGACTAAAGAAAGCTACTCAGACATGATAAAAGTATTAACACCAAACCAATCATTGACGAAATCTGAGTGAAAGGAGGATTAACTGAGATGTCCTTCAACTAAGGCCTTCATAACTGCCTAATGACATACTCTCACACTCAAGACTCACACCAATACAACAACCAAGCTAAAAACTACAAAATTTAAGAAGGAAAATAATCTATGCCACTTCGCGCTTTTGGTTTGCTTGGAATGACTTTAGATTTTCTTTTACATGCTGAAGAACGTCGCGCTTTATGGAGAAGCTCGGTTAATCTCAAGCGCATAGTTGAGGGGAAAGTGAAGAGGCAATAGCTATAGGCTCACCACGGTCTGACCATGCTCTATGCTAGAATTGAGTTTTTACTCATTCTTTGCTCTACGGTCGCGGCATAAGATCGATGATAATTAGAGAGGTCAAGATACAACCACTGAAGGGCAAATGTTGGGTAAAAAAGCTAAAAATCCTGTAAACACGTAAAAGAACTATACCCAAGCATAAATCAAGAGAAGGAGAGTAAATAATAAAAATAAGCACAATATTCTCCTAAAAATGACACAAATTAGCCCTGAAATGATTTACACATTCAGCACTTATCACACTCCCCCATGCTTAAATTGTTGCTTGTCCTCAAGCAATGCAAAGATTTAAAATATACGCATCCTCCTAACGATAGATTTAGGTAACATTCGAATGGCAAAGCTGATCCAAAGATAGCCCAAAAAGATACAAAAGGTCATTAACAAACAGGTAAGAAATGAAATTTTTTAAGGCTTTTAAAAGATCTCGATGCCGAACTTGAAAGCAATCTCCCCCAATTATCAAGAACAATCATTCAACATATGGAACAATCGAAACTAGTAAGGCCAGTAGAATCTCACTGTAGTTATGCAGTACTGATGTGTTTGAAATGTATGGATTTTTTAAGGTTCTTTCAAAGCACGACGATTACATGTAGATCTGCCATAAGCTTGAAAGGATTTCCAAATTTGCAACCACTAAAAATATAAACACAATAGACAATGATGAGGACTTTAATAGGTTTGTAACGAAGGTAAGGGCAAAGGTAAGAGGGGAGCAAACGTTTTTTGAAATGAGGAACTAGAGCCAAAGTCTAAGAGCTAAACAATTCCAATGCATCAAACAACATCCTTCTTAAACCTTATCAATACAAAATAAACCCCCAAATAAAGAGAGAAAGAGTCGAAAATCACAAATAACTTGCATTCCCAACAAGGCTAACCTCTTTCTTCTTTTTTTTCGCTCTCTTTTTTTTTTGGTTTTTTTTCCAAATTTTTTTTGTAAGCACTTATTATTTGTTTGGTTTTTCATTTTGAAGGCATGGCAAAGGGGAAATCCACAACCAACATTAAATTCCAACTCTTTCCTAAATTTTGTACAATAAAACAAGGAATTAATCAATATCTCACAACCCTGGATCAAACAACCAAATGACACCACAAGACATTAGATTTGGTAAATGGGTCATTCAGTTCGGGTACGGGTTGGGACAAGTTCAGGTTGGGCAATGTTCGGGTTAAATGACATTTCAGGTCATTTCGGTTTGGGTCAGGTATGGTTCGGGTCAGGTCGATTTTGGGTCAACCAATTTTTGGTCAAATATGCTCATCATGACAAAACAAGCAACTTCTTAGAAAATTTCGGGTCGGGTATGGTTCAGTTCGGGTTTCGGGTCGACTTTCGTGTGAGCATATTTCGGGTGTCGGGTCGGGTATGGATTCGGGTCGTTCGGTTCGGGTTTCGGGTCTTAGGTCACTTTTGCCAGGTCTACAAGACATCATTCAATCTTAGTAACACCACAAGACAACCAGGGAGCCTATTTTGCCGTGGGGTTTAAACAAATCAAAGAAACAAAAATGCTTCAATCATTCAATCAAAGCAAGTTTTAGTGAAATGACATCAAGGAAGAGTGACACAGGAAGGAAATATGAGACTAATAATGAGACACGGTCACTAAGGGCTCAAAGTTTCACGGCACATCCACGAAGGTCAAAACTAGCTCATTAGTAAACATATTCCAAAATCTTGTAAAGCCTCATGGGAAAATCCATTCGCATACAACATGTGGTCAAAACATGGAATTTAGTTCGAAAATTTATTCGCAAACATTTTATGCACAATTTGGGCGAAACAAAGGATCAAATTGAACGAAAGAAAGCTACCAAATCTATAGAGATCATCATCGACAGTTTTTTTTTCTTCCTTTTTGTGTTTTTTCTGTGTTTTTCACTTTTTAAATTTTTTTTTTCACTTTCACTTTTTATGCATGCTCCTACAAACAATGCAAACTAAAATGCAAAGGAAACAAATAAAAGAAAGAAACTAAAATGCAACCTAGAAGAAACTAAATGCACTTCTAAACAAAACCAAAACAATCAAAAACTACAAAAACTACCACTAAAAACATATACAAACCAAAAACACACCAAACAAAAATAGGCATCAGACGCCAAATATAAGGACTAACTCCCCAATACTTGAATCACACATTGCTCTCAACATGGGCACATAATAAAAAAGGGAAGGGGAGCAGAAAACAAGTTCAGAGAGGAGGAGGTGGAGGAGGATGGGTTAGTTGGTTATACAAGATATGCTAGTCTCACCACGTCTCTAAACATGGCATGTAGTCTTAGAAATATTGGATCTGGGAAGCAAGCAACCCACGAAGCTCATGGGGGCACTATTGGACAAACTCTCGAAGAGCAGCGCTATTAGAAGCAAAAAAGTCTCGGATGGAAACTTCCTCCTCTTGAGTGGACCTAAGGGTGTCTTGGAGGTTAGAATAGCCCGGTGGGGGTGGGGATGAGAGGAAGAACTAGGTACTGCTTGACTAGATCAAGGTGCTGGTAGGAGGGGTGCAGGTTGAAGAACCTCCTCTTCGCCATGGACCCAATAAATGTTACCTCAGTGAAGAAGGGTGGTGCGATGAACATTAGGAATGGGTAAAACCTGGTCCTGGGGTAAATCCAACACAAACGGATGTCCTCAACTTTACAAAATTTCATAATCTCAAAAGCAGCTTGATCAAGCCACTCGAACACGAAAACTAAGTCCTCAAGATTCGGCTCAACACCCAAGAATCTAACAATAGTAGTTATTATCCCACCAATGACTGTCCTACCTTTAGTGCTAACAACAGCACTATGTAATTGCCTAGCTAAGAATGAACCTGGGTCAAGTTGGTCTCCATCGAGCATACAAGATAGAAAGTATAACTCAGAAAGTCTCGTAACATTCAGACTACTGCCCCAAGCAAACAAAGAACATGTCAAAATACGCCGAGCTACTCTAACGCAGGGGTTTCTAATGTGCATACATTTTGACGAGCTGGTAGTGTACCTAACGCTCCCCGAAAGTTCACCCCAAAAGGCATTTGGGTCGAATTTGCAGCGGACTTAACAATGCAATAAGTCCATGCTAGTGGGGAAACCAAAAATACTATTGAAGGTGGTTAAGTTCAGTTCATACAATTGCCCCTGCAAATAAAATGACATATATCCAGCTTGACATTGAGGTCCTCTCGTGACCTTAACATGTAGTGTACTAAGGAATTCTAGGGTCAGGTCCCTATAAGTATGATGTTTGATTTCAAAAAAGTGGCCCATACCACCTTTGGCAAACAACCAACCAATATCATCCAAAATTCCTAACCGAGCTCAGAAATCCTCATCATAATATCTAGTTGCTACAACCATGCATTCATCCAAGCAATTATACCTAGCAACATGATCAGGATGCGTTGAACCAAGAGGGTGAAGAATGTTACCTCTAGCACGTGCAACGGTTGATGTTCGGGATGCCCGTAGAGGTCACGGTGGTGCTTGACTTGAATAACCAACCTCCTTAGTACTCCTTTGTCTCTTATTTGGTGCCATTGTGCAAACCTGAAACAAAAACAAGACTAAAACCAAAACTAAGAACTAAAACCTAGAAAATTGAAGAAATTAAACAAAAATATGAAAAATAAGAGAAAGAAAAGGATAGGTGTCGTGGATAAGCAATGGCGAAATGAATGTGAAGTTAAAGAAGAAGAAAGAGACGGATTTTAAGTAGAAAGATGAAAGATTGAGAGAAAGGAAAGGAGTTGGTGTGAAAATGATTGGAAATGGTGAAGAAATGAGGGCAGATGAGTGAGATTTGGTTATGGAGTTTATTGAAACAAAATGGGGGTAGAGAGGTAGTGTGTGTCTAGACGTTAAAGAAGATAGGGGGAAAGGGAAGAGTCGACGCAGTCGAAAACCTAGACCGCGCTCTGTAGCAGACCACCACGGGCCGTAGGGCTCACCACGATATGTCTGTGGTGCCTGCTGGCATCTGATTTTTTTGGTTTTTCTGGGTTGGCACCCTACGGCCGTATTTCTGGGGTACTAACCGTGGTGCCAACATTTTGTTCATACCTTTTTTTTTCTTTTTTTGTATATTTTTAATTATTTCTTTTCATATAGAATGACAAAAATTAATAAAGATCAAAACTAGAAAAAGGGAAATGGGAAGAATGCCTGGCTTCCCCGCAAAGAAGCACTCTTTGAAGGTCAAGAGCTTGACCCTTGTTAGAGGCTTGGCCCCAGATGAGATGGTGTGTGGACATCGGGTTTGTCCCGGAAAATGAAAAAAAACTTATTCCGTTGACGGTACCATCACAAAAGGTTTGGTTGTAGGTCCCTCGTCCTCATAGCTTGGTTCCACAGTGCACTATCCACATATAAAACAAATCACTCCTGTGGCCGATCAGATGGGCTATCATCAACTCGTGCAACCCCTACATCAAAATCTGCATCAAAACTTTCCACAGGGGGCATAGAGGGAACGACTTGTGCAAACCTGCAGTAATCACTCGTTGAAGATTCATTAAAAAAGTGTGCCTCAACCTCGGGCTTGTTAGGTGGCATAGGATCAGCAAACTCTGCCTTAACATACCCTTGCTCAGGGTCCTCATAAGAAATCCAGTTAGAATCAGGAGGATCATCACAATTCAAGACATCGTCCATATCGTTGTCAAGGGAATGGGGTAATGTATCCGATAGACAAGAATGAGTATAAGCCATGTCCTCCTTCCCATGGCTAAACACAGTAAATCTCCCTTTCACCTAAAAAGATACCTGACCCTCTCTTATATCAATGTGACGACCAGCTGTCACCAAAATGGGCTGACCTAGGATAATCTAGGCATCGTCAGTTTCAGGCATATCAACTATAATAAAATATTCTAACACCCAAATGTCTCCTATATTTACTGGCACATCGTCTAACCTGCCTATAGGTTGTTTCACAGAACCATCATCCAATTGCAGGGAAAAGGGTGAGGCCTGTAATGGTGCTACGTGCAGCTTCTGAAACAAAGAATAGGGCATTACATGGACACTTGCACCAAAATCACATAGAACTCTCTCAATTTCCCACTTTCCTACAATGTGAGGAATAGAAAAAGTTCCTGGGTCAGGGAGCTTAGGGGAGAAAATGGTTGGGATCTCAACAATGTCATTCTCTTTGAAAGTGGTAGTCTTCCCACCAGTGTTTCCCTTCTCACTACCAGCTATAATTATCTCCATACCCTCTTCCATTGGTACTTCCGCAGAGTTGGCCAAGTCCTCCCCTTCCTTCATGGTGTCATAATTACAATGCTCTCAAGGGTTAAGTTCGGGTTTTCTAGGAAGTCTATCTAGGGGCATAGATGAGAAACTAGCTTTCTGGGTAATTTGGGCTTCTAGCAACCTATTATGAGTCATAAGCACATTAACCTTTGAGGCTAATTGCTTAACATACTCATCTTGTTTTTGTTGAACCACAAGCATGTTTTCCATTATTACTACCAAATTAGACTTTGGGGCATCTGAGAAGGGAAGGGGGGGCTTTGAAAACCAGGGGGTACTCTAGCATTCATAGGGGGCACGTTCACAGTGTCTGGATTTGACCTATAAAAAAAATTTGATGATTCTTCCAACCCTAATTATAGGTATTAGAGTAAGGGTCATTAGTTGATCTTGGGTTGAAATTTTGAACATAATTAACTTCATTAGGTTCATGGGAAAAAGGAATCCCATCTTGACAATTCTGAGATATATGCTCAATTGAACTACAAATTTCACAAGGGGAAGGGGCGCTGGAGTTTACGACATTAACATTTATTTGTTCCAATTTTGAGTCATGGCATCTACTTTAGTAGATAGTAAAGTAATTGCATCAACTTCATGCTTAGCTACAACCCGCTTGGGTTGGGTTCATTTAGTGGACCATTGGAAGTTGTTAAGTGGCATCTCCTCGATTAGATTATAGGCTTACTCCTCAGTCTTACTGATCAGAATTCCTCCTGTCGTCGCATCAATAGTATACCTCACAAATTGAGTAACACCGTTATAAAAGGCTTGGATTATCGTCCAATGTTGAAGACCATGATGGGGGCACAAACGCAGCAGATCTTTAAAATTCTCTCGGGCTTCATAGAGTGCGTCGTCATCTCTTGGCAGAAAGTTGATGATCTGATTCTTTAGGGTTACTGTTTTGCTTCAAGGGAAGAACTTAGCAAGGAAAGCTCTTCTCAACTCATCCCGGGCAGTTATGCATCCAGTCGGCAAAGAGTACAACAAAACCCTCGCTTTATCCCACAATGAGAAAGGGATAAGTTCAGCTGAATCGCATCTCTAGAGAATTCATTTATTTTCAGTGTGTCATG
The DNA here is from genome assembly GCA_017589665.1 of Selenicereus undatus. Classification (NCBI taxonomy): domain Eukaryota; kingdom Viridiplantae; phylum Streptophyta; class Magnoliopsida; order Caryophyllales; family Cactaceae; genus Selenicereus; species Selenicereus undatus. The sequence continues at coordinate 46,061,092 of JACYFF010003369.1, forward strand.
CACCTCCAAAAAGACTGAGAGGTGCAAATTTGGGTCTTCTAGGCAAGTTCCGTCGAACTGAGATTGTTGCACCACAGAAATGAGTGCCGGTTTGAGCTCGAAGTTGTTGGCATCGACAGCAGGGCGAGCGATGCTTGCTTGAGGCGATGCCCTGGAATCTTGGGGTAACAAAATCACAAAGAGTCCTTCGTTACTCACCTTATGCCATGGTTGAATTCCTTCTTGATTCGCGTCTTTGCTCTTCATTCCTTTGCTTTTCCCTCCTTAAGCAAAAAATCCTTTTAATCTCTGGATTGGGTTCATACACGATCGAACTTCACATAAACTAGGAAAAATTCCTGCATGCAATTTCATGAACACCACTAGTGCAGTTTAAGTGAGCAAAAAAATAATAACAATAAAAATAAATGACATACTTAGTCACTTTTGCAAGAGTAACTCAATGGCCAATAGTTTTAGTCATCGGCAATGGCGCCAAAAACTTGATTAACTACCACAAGCGCACGGATAATCGTAGTATAGATGAAAGATATCGTTTCTCAGGAACTAATCATAACTTACTGAGTCCTACCTTTCAGAATATGCCAAGTAAAATTCCGGTTCAAGTGGATTATCAGTATCAAATAAAGTTTTCTAAGTCAGTAAGGGAAAGATCATCAAGGAATTCTCGTAGTTGTGAAGGGAAATTGGATCAAAAAGAATTAACATTTGCTTTATTCTAATTGGTCAAATTCGAGGAATTGTAATCACTTCACAAACTCAGTCTATTCTTTAGAAATCAAGTAAATTGGCCTAACCTAAGCAAAAGTTGTTCTTTCAAACTAATTTGCCTTAATTCAAGTTCAATGTCGTCGATTACTTACTAGCCCTCCTAACACACAAATCTCTCTTTCGAGACGAAGTTAAGTTAGGCCTTATCATGTAGTCCAACAACCAAATATCACCTTTTAGTTTTTCATTCGTTTCTTTCAAGTCTGCAAGCAAATTTCGGCCAAAAATCGACTCACAACAGTCCAAAAACTTGACAAAATAAAATCAAACCAATCATGAAGATAAGCACAATTGTAGAGATTAAAACATGATCCAATAACAATTCCACAAACTACTAAATCCATAGACTAAAGAAAACTACTCATACAAGATAAAAGAATTAACAACTAACTAATGATTCACGAAATCTAAGCGAAAAGAGGATTGACTAAAATGGCCTGCAAACAAGGCCTTTAGAACTGCCTCAGTGACAAACTCTCACGCTCAAGACTCACACCAATTCAACAACCAAGCTAAAAGCTACAAAATTTCAGAAGGAAACAAATCTATGCTACTCTACACTTTTGCTTTCCTTGGAATGATTTCAGATTTGCTTCTACATGCTGAAGAATGTCATTTATTATAGACAAGCCCAGTCAATCTCAGCCGTAGACCTGAGGGAAAGTCAAGAGGAAACAGCTACAGGCTCACCACGGTTCGTGAGGTGTACCACGGTCCAATGGTGGTCTGTGTTGGAACCGGCTTTTTGCTTATTCTTTGCTCTATAGTCGTGGAATAACATGGGTGACTGTGGTACAGGTCAAAATACAGCCATTAAAGGGCGAATGCTATGTAAAAAGACTGAAAATCCTACAACACACATCAAACAACTATACCCAAACATAAATCAAGAATAGGAGAGTAAATAACAGCAATGAGCACAATATTCTACCAAAAACGACACAAAATAGCCCTCAAATGATATACACATTGAGCACTTATCAAACTTCCCCCTGCTTAAACTCTTGGTTGTCCTCAAGCAATGCAAAGATTAAAAGTATACACAGTCTCCTCATGATTGATTTAGGTGGCATTCAAATGGCAAAGCTAGATAGCCCAAAAAGATACAAAAAGTCATTAACAAATAGGTAGGGAATGAAATTTTCAAAGACTTTTAATAGACCTCGATGTCAAACTTGAAAGCAATCTCCCACAATTGTCAAGTACAACCGTTCAACATATGGCACAATCGAAACTAGTAACGCCAGTAGAATCTCACTATAGTTTTGTGGCACTCAGCACTCATGTGTTTGAAATATATGGATCTATGAAGGTTCTCTCAAATCTCAACCTCAGATGCTGATCTACCATAAGCTTGACAAGATTATCAAATTCTCCATCACTAAAAATGCAAACTCGATAGACAATCATAAGTACTTTAATAGGGTTGTAATGGGCCTAGGGGTGAAGGTAAGAGGGGAACAAACATTTTTCAAAATGAAGAGCTGGAACCAAAGACTAAGAGCTAAACATTTTGAATGCATCAAACAACATCCTTCTTAATCCTTACCAACCCAAAATAAATCCCCAAATAAAGAGAGGAAGAGTCGAATATCACAAATAACTCGTATTCCCAACAAGGCTAACTGCTTTCTTCTTCTTCTTCTTTTTGGTTCTCTTTTAATTTTTTTGTGCTTTTTTTCATTTTTTTTTCTGCTTTCTTTTTTTTAAGCGAGTTTTTATTTATTTTTTTGCTTTTTGAAGGGACAACCAAGAGGAAATGCATAACGAGTTTTAAATTTCAACTCTTCTCTAAATTTTGTACAATAAAACAAGGGATTAATCAATATCTCATAATCATGGATCAAACAACCAAATGACACCACAAGACATCATTCCATCTTACTAACGCCCAATCAAACTTGATGCACAAGAATATAATACTCCTTTATCCTTGGCTTAAATGTAAGACAAGTATTTGGCCATGGGTTATAATAGGAGGTCAAAATCAATAAAAACAAATATAGGCTCAATGGGGCTAACAAGGGATACAACACGTAACCAGGATGGGTATTTGGCCGTGGGGTTTAAACAAATCAAAGAAAGAAAAATGCTTCAATCATATTGCGTAAATGCATATGCGAAATGTGATTTTGAACGAGAATCAAATAATGTTGTAGAGAAATGACGTCAAGGAACAGTCACACAAGAAAGAAATATGAGACTAATAATGGTAAACAGTTTCTATAGGCTCAAAGTCTCACATGACATCTACCAAGATCAAAACTAGCTCATTAGTGAACATATTCCAAAATCTTGTAAAAACTCACAGGGAAAATCCATCCGCGTCCAATATGTGGTCAAAAAAAGCAATTCATTTCGAAAACCTATTCATAAACATTTTATGCACAATTTGGGAGGATCAAACAAAACCAAAGAAATCTACCAAATCTATAGAGATCATCATCGGAGGATCTTTCTTTTTTTGTTTTTTTATGCTTTTCACTTTAAATTTTTTTTTACTTTCATTTTTGTATGCATGCTCCTACAAATAATGCAAACTACAATGCAAAGAAAACAAACAAAAGAAAGAAACTAAAGTGACAACTAGCAGGAAAGCAAATGCACCTCTAAACAAAACTAAAACAATGAAAAACTACAAAAACTACCACTAAAAACATGTACAAAGAAAAAACACACCAAATAAAAATAGGTATGAGACGCTAAATATAAGGACTAACTACCCCATGCTTGAATCACACATTGCCCTCAATGTGGGCACATAATGAAAAAGGGAAGGGGAGTAGCAAAAAGCAAGATCAGAGAGGAATAGGTGGAGGAGGATGGGGTGGTTGGCCGTACGAGATATGCTAATCTCACATGCTCTCTAGACATGCCCTATACTCTTGGAATATTGGGTCTGGGAAGCAAGTAACCCATGAAGCTCATCATGGTGCTCTTGGACAAAGTCCCAAAGAGCAGTGTTCTTAGAAGCAAAAAAACTCTCAGAGGGAAACTTAGAATAGTCAGGTGGGGGTGGATGAGAGGAAGAGCTAGATACTGCTTGACTAGATTGAGGTGCTGGTTGCTGGGGTGCAGATCGAACAAACTCCTCACCACCATGGACCCAATAAATGTTACCTCGGTGAAGAAGGGTGGTGCGATGAACATTGGGAAGTGGCAGAAGCTGGTCCTGGGGTAAATCCAACACAAACAACCGTCCTAAACTTTACAGAAGTTCATAATCTCAAAAGAAACTTGATCAAGACGTTGCAACACGGAAACTCTATCCTCAATATTGGGCTCAACACCTAAGAGTCTAACAATAGTAATTATTATCCCACTAATGACTGCCCTACCTTTGGTGCTAGCTGCAACAGTACTTAATTGTTTAGCTAAGAATGAACCTAAGTCAAGTTGGTCTCCATCGAGCATATAGGACAGAAAGTATAACTTAGACAGTCTCGTAACATTCAGACTATCACCTCGAGCAAACAAAGAACATGCCAAAGTACGACGAGCTACTCTAATGTAGGGGTTTCTAATATGTGTACATTTTGACAAACTGCTATTGTACCTAACAATCCCCGAAAGTTCAATCCAAAAGGCATTCGGGTTGAATTCGCAGGGTGCTTGATGGTGCGATAAGTCTATGCTAGCGAGGAAACCAAAAACACTATTGAAGGTACCTAAGTTCTGTTCAAACAATTGCCCCTGCAAATAAAATGATATATATTCGGCTTGACATTGAGGTCCTCTCGTGACCTGGACATGTAGTGTAGTAAGCAATTCTAGGGTCAGGTCCCTATAGGGATGCTGTTTGATTTCGAAAAAGTGCTTCGTACCACCTTTGGCAAACCACCAACCAATATAATCAAAAATTCCTAACTGAGCTCACAAATCCTCATCATAATATCTAATTGCTACAACGACACATCCATTCATGTAATTATACATAGCAACAAGATCAGGATGTCTTCAACCGAGAGGGTGAGGAACGTTACTTCTAACACGCGCAACGGCTGATGTTTGGGATGCCCGTTTAGGTCAGGATGGTGCTTGACTTGAAGAACCAACCTCCTTAGTACTTCTTTGTCTCTTGTTTGGTGCCATTCTGCAAACCTGAAACAAATACAAGATAAAACCAAAAATAAGAACTGAAACCTAGAAAATTGAAGAAATTAAACAATAATATGAAAAATAAGAGAAAGAAAAGAATAGGTAGGTGGATGAATAAAGGTGAAATGAATGTGAAGTTAAAGTAGAAGAAAGAGATGGATTTTAAGGAGAAAGATGAAAGATTGACTAAAAGGAAAGGATTTGGTGAGAAAATGATTGGAAATGGTGAAGAAATGAGGGCAGATGAGTGAGATTGGGTTATGGAGTTTAGAGAAACAAAATGGGGGTAGCGAGAGAGTGTTTGTCAAGAGGTTAAAGAAGATAGTGGCAAAGGGAAGAGTCGCCGTGGTCGAAAACCAAGACTACGGACCGTAGCTGACCACCACGGGCCGTGGGGCTCACATTGATTCGTCTATAGTGTCTGCTGGCATCTGATTTTTTTTGTTTTTGGCCGTATTTCTAGGGTACTAACCGTGGTGCCAACATTTTATTCATAAATTATTTTTTTCTTTTTTTGTACATTTTTTTATTATTTTTTTCGCATATATAACGATAAAAATTAATAAAAATCAAAGCTAGAAAATAGAAAAAGGAAAGAAAGCTTGGGTTGCCTCCTAAGAAGCGCTCTTTTAAGATCATGAACTTGACCCTTGTTCTAGGCTTGGTCCAGGTCAAATACCGTATGGACATTGGGTTTGTCCCGAACTGCAAAATCAAACTTATAGAGTTGAAGGTACCATCACAAAAGTTCTGGCTGCAGGTCCTTTGTCTTCGTAACTTGGTTCCATACCGCACTCCTTGCATATAAAACAAATCACTCATGTGGCCCATCCAACGAGCTATCATCAACTCGTGCAACCCCTACATCAAAATCTGCATCGTAATCTTCCACAGTGGGCATAGAGAGAACGACTTATAGAAACCTATAGTATTCACTCTTTCAAGATTCATTAAAAATAGGGGCCTCAACCTCGGGCTTGTTAGGTGGGATATAAATAGCAAACTCCCCCTTAAAATACCCTTGGTCAGGGTTCTCATAAGAAATCCAGTTAGAATCAGGAGGATCTTCATATTTCCATACATCCTCCATGTCAAACATAAGGGAAAGGGGTAATGTATCCAATATAGAAGAATGAGGAGAAACCATATCCTCCTTCCTAGAGCTAAACACAACAAATCACCCTTTCACCTCAAATGATACCCGACCCTCTCTTACATCAATCTGGTCACCAGCTGCCGCCAAAATGGGCTGACCTAGGATAATTTGGGCATCGTTAGTTTCAGGCATATCAACTATAATGAAGTCCTCCAACACCCAAATGTATCATGTGTTGATTGGCACATCGTCCAACCAACCTAGAGGTTGCGTCACAGAACCATCAGCTAATTGTAGGGAAAAGGGTGCGACCAATAATGGTCCTAGGTGTAGCTTATGAAACAAAGAATGGGGCATTATACTAACACTTGCACCCAAATCACATAGAACTCTCTCAATTTCTACATTTCCTACAATGCGAGGAATAGAAAAACTACCTAGGTTGGGGAGCTTAAGGAAAAAAATATGGTTGGGGTCTCAACGGTGTCATTCTCTTATAAAGTGGCAGTCTTGCCACCATTTTTTCTCTCATTACCACCAACCATAGTTATCTCCACACCCTCTTCCATTGGTAATTCCTCAGATTCCTCAAAGTCGGTCGAATCCTCCTCTTCCTTCGTGGTGACACAGTTATAGTGCTTTCGAGGGTTAGGTTCAGGTTTGCTAGGAAGTCTATCCAGGGGCGTAAGCAGATCAACCTTTGAGGCAAATTGCTTAACATACTCATCCTACTTGTTTTTGCGCCATAAGCATGTTTTCCATCATTACTTCCAAATTAGACTTTTGGGGTATCTGAGAAGGGAATGGGGGTCTTTGAAAATAAGGGGGTACTCTAGAATTCATCGGGGGCATGTTCACAGTGTTTGGATTCGACCTGTAAGAAAATTTTGAATGATTCTTCCAACTCAAATTATAGGTATTAGAGTAAGCATCATTGGTCAGTCTCGGGTTCAAATTTTGAACATAATTAACTTCATTATGGTCCTGGAAAAAAGGACTCCGAACTTGACAATTCAGAGCTATATGCTCAATTCAACCGTAAATTTCACAAGGGGAAGGGGCACTGGAGTTTACAACATTAACATTCATTTGGTCCCATCTTTGAGTCATGACATTTACTTGAGTGGATAGTAAAGTAATTGCATCAGCTTTATCCTTACTTCGAACTTGGTTGGGTTGGGTTCATTCAGTGGACCATTGGAAGTTGTTAAGCGCCATCTCCTTGTTCAAATTATAAGCTTCATCCTCAGTCTTGTTCATAAGACTTCCTCCTGCCGCCGCATCAATGGCGGACCTCACAGATTGGGTCACACCATTATAAAAGGCTTGGATTATCCTCCAATGCTGAAGACCATGATGGGGGCACAAACGCAGCAAATCTTTCAAATGCTCCCAAGCTTCATAGAGTGGGTCGTCATCTCTTTGCAGAAAGTCGATGATCTGATTCTTTAGGCTCACTACTTTGCTTCAACAGAAGAACTTAGCGAGGAAAGCTCTTGTCAACTCATCCCAGGCAGTTATGCATCCGGTCGACAAAATGTACAACCATGTCGTCGCTTTATCCCTCAATGATAAAGGGATAAGCACTGTCGAGTCGCATCACTAGAGACTTCATTTAATTTCAATGTATCACACACCTTTAAAAAGACTGATAGGTGCAGATCTGGGTCCTTTAAGGGAGTTCCAATGAATTGAGATTGTTGCACCATAGAAATGAGTGTCGGTTTGAGCTCGAAGTTGTTAGCATCGACAACTGTGAGAGCGATGCTTGAGGCGATCCCCTGGACTTTTGTGGTAACAAAATCACGAAGAGTCCTTCGTTAGTCACCTTCTGCCATGTTTGAATTCCATCTTGCCTCGTGCCCTTGCTCTTCAATCCTATGCTTTTTCCTCCTTAAGCAAAAAGTCCTTTTAATCTCCGGATCGAGTTCATACAAGATCAAACTTCGCATAAACTAGGAAAAAGTCCTGCATGCACTTTCACCAATACTACCAGCTCAGTTTAAACAAGCAAAAAAACAAAAATAACAATAAAAACAAATAAAATACTTAATCACTTTCGTAAGCCCACCTCAATAGTTAACAGTTTTAGTAGCTGATAGCGGCGCCAAAAACTTGATCAACTACTGCAAGCTCACGGATAGTCATAGTGTAGATTAAAGATACCGTTCGACTAATCGTAACTTAATGAGTCATACCTTTCAGAATCTGCTAAGTGAAATTCTAGTTCAAGAGGATTATCAATAGCAAAAAAAGTTTTCTAAGTCAATAAGGGAAAGGTCGTCTAGGGATTCTCATAGTTGTGAAGGAAAATTGGATAAAAAATAATGAACATGTGCTTTCTTCTAATTGGTCAAATTCAAGGAATTGTAATCTCTTCAAAAACTTAGTCTATTCTTTCGGAATCAACTAAATTTGCCTAAACTAAGCAAAAGCCATTCTTTCAAACTAATTTACCTTAATTCAAGTACAATGTCTTCAATTACATACTAGCGCTCCTAACGTACAAATCTCTCTTTTGAGACGAAGTTGCATTAGGCCTTATCAAGTACTCCCACAACCAAATGTCACCTTTCAGTTTTTCACTCTTTTGTTTCAAGGGTGCAAGCAAATTTCGGCCAAAAATCAACTCACAACAATTCAAACACTTGACAAAACGAAATCAAAGTAATCACGAAGATAAGCATAATTGTATGGATTAAAACATGAACCAATAACAAGTCCACAAACTACTAAATCCCTAGATTAAAGAAAACTACTCAAACATGATAAAAGAATTAACAACTAACTAATTATTGACGAAATCTGAGTGAACAGAGGATTGACTGAGACAACCTTCAACCAAGGCCTTCAAAACCACCTTAATGACAAACTCTCACACTCAAAACTTACACCAATACAACAACCAAGCTAAAAACTACAAAATTTAAGAAGGAAAATAATCAATGCTACTTAACACTTTTGTTTTGGTTGGAATGATTTTAGATTTGCTTTTATATACTGTAGAACGTCACGTTTTATGGAGAAGCTTTATTTATCTCAGCCCCACAGCTGAGGCAAAATGAAGAGGCAACAGTTACAGGCTCACCACGGTCTGTGGGGTGTACAATGGTCCGACCATAGTCTGTGCTAGACTCGGGTTTTTGCTCATTCCTTGCTCTACAGTCATGGCATAACATCGATGACCGTTGGGGAGGTCAAGATACAGCCAATGAAGGGCAAATGTTGGGTAAAAAGGCTAAAAATCCTGTAAAACACATCAGAGAACAATACCTAAGCATAAATCAAGAGTAGGAGAGTAAATAACAACAATAAGCACAATATTCTCCTACAAATGACACAAATTAGCCCTAAAATGATTTACACATTCAGCAGTTGTCAAGCTCCCCCGTGCTTAAGCTGTTGCTTGTCTTCAAGCAATGCAAAGATTAAAAATATGCACATCCTCCTAAAGGTAGATTTAGGTAACATTCAAATTGCTCAAAAGTTAGCCCAAAAAGATACAATAAGTTATTAACAAACAGATAAGAAATAAAATTTTTCATGACTTTTAATAGATCTCAATGTCGAACTTGAAAGCAATCTCCGCCAATTATCAAGTACAATCATTCAACATATGGAGCAATTGAAACTAGTAAGGCCGGTAGAATCTCACAATATTTATCTGGCACTCATGTGTTTGAAATGTATGGATTTGTGAAGGTTCTCTGAAATCTCAATGGTTACACGCAGATGTACCATAAGCTTGATAAGATTTCCAAATTCACCATCACTAAAAATATAAACATAATAGACAAGCATGAGGACTTTAATAGGGTTGTAACGAGGCTAAGGGTAAAGGTAAAAGGGGAACAAACGTTTTTGGAAATGAGGAGCCAGAGCAAAAGTGTAAGAGCTAAACAATTCCAATGCATCAAACAACATCCTTCCTAAACCTTATCAATAGAAAATAAATCCATAAATAAAGAGAGAAGAGTCGAAAATCACAAATAACTTGCATTCCCAACAAGGGTAACTCCTTTCTTCTTTCTTTTCGTTCTCTTTTCTTTCTTTTTTTTTCGAAATTTTTTTTATAAGCACATATTATTTTTTTTTCTTTTTGAAGGGATGGAAAAGGGGAAATCCATAACGAACTTTAAATTTTAACTCTTTTCTAAATTTTGTGCTATAACACAAGAGATTAATCAATATCTCACAACCCTGGATCAAACAACCAAATGACACCACAAGACATCATTCCATCTTGGTAACGCCCTATCAAACTTGATGCAAAAAAATTGAACACTCCTTTAGCCTTGGCTCAAAGCTAAGACAAGTATTTGGCCATAGGTTATAATAGGAGGCTCAAAACAAGAAAAGCGGATACAGGCTCAAAGGGGCCAACAAGGGATACAATACGCAACCAGGGTGGCTACTTTGTCGAGGGGTTTAAACAAATCAAAGAAAGAAAAATGCCTCAATCATATTGGTTAAATGCATATGTGAAATGTGATTTTGAACGAGACTCAAAGCAAGTTCTAGTGAAATTACGTTAAGGAAGAGTCACGTAGGAAAGAAATATGACACTAATTATGATACACAGCCTCTAAGGGCTTAAAGCCTCATAGGACATCCACCAAGGTCAAAACTAGCTCATTAGTAAAAATATGCCAAAATCTTGTAAAGACTCATGGGGAAAATCCATTCACGTCAAACATGTGGTCAAAACACAGAATTCATTTGGAAAATTTATTCACGAACATTTTATACACAATTTGGGCGAAATAAAGGATCAAACTAAGTGAAAGAAAGCTACTAACTCTATAGAGATCATCATCGGTAGATTTTTTTCTTCCTTTTTGTGTTTTTTCGTGTGTTTTAGTTATCAAAATTTTTTTTCACTTTCATTTTTTATGCATGCTCCTACAAACACTGCAAACTAAAATGCAAAGGAAACAAATAAAAGAAAGAAACTAAATGCAACCTGGAAGAAACTAAATGCACTTCTAAACAAAACTAAAACAATCAAAAACTACAAAAACTACCACTAAAAACATATACAAAACCCAAAACACAACAAACAAAAATAGGCATCAGACGCCAAATATAAGGACTACCTTCCCCATGCTTGAATCACACATTCCCCTCAATGTGGGCACATAATAAAAAAGGGAAGGGGGTAGCAGAAAACAAGTTCAGAGAGGAGGAGCTGGAGGAGGATGCGGTAGTTGGTCATAGGAGATATGCCAATCTCGCAACGTCTGTAAACATGGCCTATAGTCTTGGAAATATTGGATCTGGGAAGCAAGCAATCCACGAAGCTCATTGTGGCGCTCTCAAAAGCAACAAACTCTATGAGGGAAACTTGCTCCTCTTAAATGGACCTAATAGTGTCTTGCAGGTCAGAATAGTCAGGTGGCGGTAGATGAGAGGAAGAATTAGGACTTGCTTGACTAGATCGAGGTGCTGGTTGGTGGGGTGTGGGTCGAACAACCTCCTCATCACCACAAACCCAATAAAGGATACCTCGGTGAAGAACGGTGGTGCGATTAACATTGGGAAGCAACAAAAGCCAGTCCCTGGGGTAAATCCAACACAAACTGCCGGCCTCAACTTTACAAAAGCTCATAATCTCAAAAGTAGATTGATCAAGCTGCTCGAACCCGTAAACTCTATCCTTAGGATTGGGCTTAACACCCAAAAGTCTAGCAATAATAGTTATTATCCCACCAATGACTATCCTACCTTTACTGCTAACAGTAACACTATATAATTTCCTTGTTAAGAATGAACTTGGGTCAAGTTGGTCTCCATCGAACATACGAGATAGAAAGTACAACTTAGACAATCTCAAGACATTCAGAATATCGTCCTAAGCAAACAAAGAACAAGAAGCCAAAATACGCTGAGTTGCTCTAATGCAGGGGTTTTGAATATGCGTACGCTTTGACGAACTGGTACTGTACCTAACACTCCCCGAAAGTTCACCCCAAAACGCATTCAGGTTGAATTCGCAGGGGACTTGACGGTCTGATAAATCGATGCTAGGGGGAACCTCAAATACTACTGAAGATACCTAAGTTCAATTCATACAATTGTTGTTGCAAATAAAATGATATATATCCAGCTTCACATTGAGGTGCTCTAGTGACCTGAACATCGAGTGTACTAAGGAATTCTAGTGTTAGGTGCCCATATGTATGCTATTTGATTTCTGAAAAGCGGTCCATACTACCTCTGGGAAACAACCAAGGAATATCATCCAAAATTCCCAACCGGGCTAAGAAATCCTCATCATGTTATCTAGTTGCTACAACCATACTTTCATTCAAGCAATTATACCTAGCAACATGATCAGGATGCGTTAAACCAAGAGTGTCAGGAATGGTACCTCTAGCACGTGCGACGGTTGATGTTCGAGGTGGTGCTTGACTTGAAGAACTAGCCTCCTTGGTACTCCTTTGTCTCTTTTTTGGTGCCATTGTGCAAACTTAAAACAAAAACAAGACTAAAACCAAAAATAAGAACTAAAACGTAGAAAATTAAAGAAATAATCCAAAAATATGAAAAATAAGAAAAAGAAAAGGATTGGTATGGTGGATGATTAAAGGTGAGATGAATGTGATGTTAAAGAAGAAGAAAGAGATGGATTTTAAAGAGAAAGATGAAAGATTGAGTGAAAGGAAAGGATTTGGTGTGAAAAAGATTGGAAGTGGTGAAGAAATAAGGGTAGATGAGTGAGATTTGGTTATGGAGTTTAGAGAAAGACAATTGGGGTAGTGAGACAGTGTATGTCAAGACGTTAAAGAAGATGGGGGGAAAGGGAAGAGTCGTCGCGGTCAAAAACCTAGACCGCAACCCGTAATAGAGCACTACGGTCCGTCCGTTGTGTCTGTTGGTACCTAATTTTTCTATTTTTTCTGGGTTGGCACCACACGACCCTATTTCTGGGGTACTGACCGTCGTACCAACATTTTATTCATATATTTTTTTTGTATATTCTTAATTATTTTTTTCACATATATAACTACAAAAATTAATAAAAATCAAAACTAGAAAATGAAAATGGAAAGCAAGCTTGGGTTGCCTCCCAAAAAGAACTCTTTAAAGGTTAAGAGCTTGACCCTTCTTCTAGGCTTGGTCCAGATCAGCTGGTGTATGGACATTGGCTTTGTCTTGGACCACAAAATCAAACTTATTCAATTGAATATACCATCGCAAAAGTTCTAGATGCAGGTCCTTTGTTTTCATAACTTGGTTTCATAATGCACTATCTGCATATAAAACAAATCAGTCTTATAGCCTATCAGATGGGCTATCATCAACTCGTGCAACCCCTCCACTGAAATTTGCATCAAGACCTTCCATAGGGGGCATAGAGAGAACGGTTTGTGTAAACCTACAGTAATCACTTATTGAAGATTCATTAAAAATAGGTGTCTCAACCTCGGGTTTGTTAGGTGGCATAGGAGCAGCAAACTCCTCCTTAACATACCCTTGGTCGGGGTTCTCGTACAAAATCCAGTTAGAATCAGGGGGATCTTCACAGTTCCAAACATCCTCCATACCAATCTCAGTGTAAAGGGGGTAATGCATCCAATATAGAAGAATGAGGAGAAACCATGCCTTCCTTCCTATGGCTAAACATAGCAAATCACCCTTCCACCTCAGGAGAGACTCGACCCTCTCTTACATCAATGTGGCAACCAGCGGTCACCAAAATGGACTAACCTAGGATAATCTGGGTATTGTTAGTTTTAGGCATATCAACCATAATGAAGTCCTCCAACAGCCAAATGTGTCATATATATTGAATGGCACATCGTCCAACCTGCCTATAGGTTGCGTCACAGAACCATCAACTAATTGTAGGGAAAAGGATGCGGCCAATAATGGTCCTAAGCACCGCTTATGAAACAAAGAATGGGGCATTATACTGAAACTTGCACCCTGATCACATAGAACTCTCTCAATTTCTACATTTCCTATAATGCAAGGAATAAAAAAACTACTTGGGTTAAGGAGCTTACGGAGAAAAATGGCTGGGATCTCAACAGTGTCATTCTCTTTGAAAGTGGCAGTCTTGCCACCATTGTTTCTCTTCTTGCTACCAGCCATAGTTACTGCCCTACCCTCTTCCATTAGTACTTGCTCAGAGTCGTTTAAGTCCTCTGCTTCCTTCATGGTGACACAACTATAGTGCTCTCGAGGATTAGGTTCAGGTTTGCTAGGAAGCCTATCTGGGGGCGTATAGATGAGAAACTAGCTTTCTCGGGAACTTAGGCTTCCAACATCCTATTATGAGTCCTACACATCAACCTTTGAGGCTAATTGCTTAACATACTCATCCTGTTTTTGTTGTGCCATATGTATTTTTTCCATCATTACTTCCAAAATAGACTTTTACGGCATCTGATAAGGGAATAGGGGTCTTTGAAAACCAAGGGGTAGTCTAGCATTCATGGGGGGCATGCTCATAGTTCTTGGATTTGACGTATAAGAAAACCTTAGATGATTCATCCAACCCGGATACTAGGTATTAAAGTAAGGGTCATTGGTCGGTCTCATGTTGAAATTTTGAACACAATTAACTTCATTAGGTTCCTAGGAAAAAGGACTCCCAACTTCACAATTCAGATATATATTCTCAATTGAACCATAAATTTCACAAGGGAAGGGGCAGTGGAGTTTACAACTTTAACATTCATTTGGTCTAATCTTTGAGTCATGGCATCTACTTTAGCAGATAGTAAAGTAATTGAATCAACTTCATGCTGACCTCCAACCCGCTTGGCTTGGGTTCGTTCAGTCGATCATTGGAAGTTATTAAGCGTCATCTCCTCGATCAGATTATAGGCTTCATCCTCAGTCTTGCTCATCAGAGTTCCTCCTGCCGCCAAATCAATAGTGGACCTCATAGATTGGGTCACACCTCCATAAAAGGCTTGGATTATCATCCAATGCTGAAGGCCATGATGGGGGTAAAAAGGCAGTGGATCTTTAAAATGCTCCCATGCTTGATATAGCGTCTTGTCATCTCTTTGCAGAAAGTTGGTGATCTGATTCCTTAGGCTCGTTGTTTTGCTTAGAGGGAAGAATGGGAAGAGGAAAGGTCTTGTCAACTCATCCCAGGTGGTTATGCATCTAGTCGGCAAAGACTGCTACCAAGCCCTCGCTTTATCCCTAAATGAGAAAGGGAATAAGCGCAACCGAGTCGCATCTCTAGAGACTCCATTTAATTTCAGCGTATCACATACCTCTAAAAAGACCGAGAGGTGCAGATTTGGGTCTTCCAGGGGAGTTTCGTCAAACTGAGATTGTTGCACTATGGAAATGAGTGTCGTTTGAGCTCGAAGTTGTTGGCATTGACAGCAAGGTGAGCGATGTTTGAGTTTCTCCTGGAATCCTAGGATAACGAAATCACGAAGAGTCCTTCATTGGTGACCTTCTGCCATGTTTGAATTCCTTCTTGGCTCGCATCTTTTCTCTTCAATTCTTTGCTTTTTCCTCCTTAAGCAAAAAATCACTTCGATCTTTGGATCAGGTTCGTAAAGGATAGAACTTTGCATAAACTAGGAAAAATTCCTACAAGCACTTTTGCCAACACTACCGGCGCAGTTTAAGCAAGCAAAAAAAAAACAAAAGCAACAATAAAAACCAATAAAATACTTCATCACTTTCACAAGACTAACTCAATAGTCAACAGTTTTAATCCACAGCAATGACGCCAAAAACATGATCAACTACCGCAAGTGCATGGATAGTCGTAGTATGGATAAAAGATATTGTTCCTCAAGGACTAATTATAACTTACTTAGTCTTTTCTATCAGAATGTGCTATGTAAAATTCCGATTCTAAAGGCTTAACAATAGCAAATAAACTTGTCTAAATCAATAAGGGAAAGACCGTCTAGGAACTCTTATAGTTGTGAAAGGAAATTGGATCAAAAATAATGAACATGTGCTTTCTTCTAATTGGTCAAATTCGAGGTATTGTAATCTCTTCAAAAACTTTGTATATTCTTTCGAAGTCAACTAAATTTGCATAAACTAAGCAAAAGTCGTTCTTTCAAACTAATATGCCTTAATTCAAGTTCAATGTCTTGGATTGCTTACTGGCCCTCCTAACATACAAATCTCTTTTTCGAGACAAAGTCACGTTAGGCCTTATCAAGTAGTCCAACAACCAAGTGTCACCTTTTAATTTTTCATTCATTTTTATCAAGTCCGCAAGCAAATTTGGGCCAAAAATAAACTCACAACAATGTAAACACTTGACAAAATGAAATCAAGCAATCATGATGATAAGCACAATTATATGGATTAAAACATGATCCAATAACAATTAAAGAAATTACTAAATCCCTAAAAAAAGAAAACTACTCATACATGATAAAAGATTAACAACAAACCAATGATTGACGAAATTTGAGTGAAAAGAGTATTGACTAAGATGACCTTCAACCAAGGGATTTAGAATTGCCTCAATGACCAATGCTCAAACTCAAGACTCACACCAATACAATAACCAAACTAAAAACTAAAAAATTTAAGAAAGAAACTAATCTATGCTACTCTACACTTTTGCTTTGCTTGCAGTGATTTTGGATTTCTTCTACTTGTTGCTGAATGTTGCGCTGAGTCAATTGTTACCACACAGCTGAGGAAAAATGAAGAGGCAACACTTATTAGGCACACCACAGTCCGACCGTGTTTTACGCTGGAACCGAGTTTTTGCTGATTTTTTGCTCTACAACCGTTGCATAAGATGGATGGTCGTGGGGGAGGACAAAATACAACCATTGAAGGGAAAATGCTAGGTAAAAAGACTAAAACTCCAGCAAAACACGTAAAATACCCATACCCAAGCACAAATCGAGAATATGAGAGCAAATAACAACAATAAGCACAATATTCTCCTAAAAATGACACAAAACAGCCCTAAAATGATATACACATTAAGCACTTATCCATTCCCCCATGCTTAAGCTATTGCTTGTCCTGACCTAATGCAAAGATTAAAAATACACATAGGCTCCTCAGGATAGATTTAGGTAACATTCAAATGGCAAAGCTAATCAAAAATAGCCTAAAAAGATACAAAAAGTCATTAACAAATAGTAGGGAATGAAATTTTCAAAGGCATTTTATAGACCAAAATGTCGAACTTGAAAGCAATCTCCCCATACTGTCAATTACAATAATTCAACATATGGAACAATCGAAACTAGTAAGGCTATTAGAACCTCACTATAGTTATGTGGCACTCAGCACCAATTTGTTTGAAATGTATGGATTTATGAAGGTTCTCACAATTCTCAACCTTAGACGTAGATCTACGATCAGCTTGACAAGATTCTCCAATTCACCATCACTAAAAATGCAAATACATTAGACAATCATGAGGACTTTAATAGGGTTGGAACGGGGCCCAAGGTAAAGGTAAGATGTTTTTGGAAATGACGAGCTGGAAGCCAAAGACTAAGAGCTTAATAATTCCAATGCATCAAACAACATCCTTGTCAAACCTTGTCAATCCAAAATAAATGCCTAAATGAAGAGAGAAAGAGTCGAAAATCACAAATAACTTGTATTCCCAACAAGGCTAACCGCTTTCTTTTTTTTTCGTTCTCTTTTCATTTTATTTTATTTTTTTTGCTTTTTTTTAAAAATTTTGTTTCCTTTCCGACCTTTTTTTATAAGCACTTATCATTTATTTATTGTTCTTTTTCAAGTGATAGCCAAGGGGGAAATCCATAACGAACTTTAAATTTTAACTATTCTCTAAATTTTGTTCAATAAAACAAGGGGTTAATTAATGTCTCACAATCCTGCACCAAACAACCAAATGACACCACAGGACATCATTCCTTCTTAGTAATGCCCTGTCAAACTTGATGCAAAAGAATAGAACACTCCTCTAGCCTTGGCTTAAAGGCAAGACAAGTATTTGGCCATAGGTTATAATAGGAGGTTCAAATCAACAAAAGTGGATACAGGCTCAAACGGGCCAACAATGGATACAATATGCAACCAAGGTGCCTATTTGGCCATGGGGTTTAAACAAATGAAAGAAAGAAAAATGCCTCAATCATATTGCTTAAATGCATATGCAAAATGTGATTGTGAACGAGAATCAAAGCAGGTTCTAAACAAATGACGCCAAGGAAGAGTCACACATGAACAAAACATGAGAGCAATAATGATAAACAGTCTCTAAAGGCTCAAAGTCTCACAGGACATCTACCAAGGTCAAAACTAGCTCGCTTGTAAACATATGCAAAAATCTTGTAAAGACTCATGGGGAGAATCAATTCGCATCCAACATGTGGTCAAACCATGAAATTTATTTTGAAAACCTATTCACAAACATTTGACGCACAATTTGGGTGAATCAAAGGATCAAACTAAACAACAAAAAGCTACCAAATCTATAGAGGTCATCATCGGAGGATTTTTTGTTTGTTTTTGTGTTTTTTTCGTGTTTTTCACTTTTCAAAAATTTTTTTGACTTTTATTTTTTATGCATGCTCCAACAAAAAATGCAATCTAAAATGCCAAGGAAATAAATAAAACAAAGAAAACAAAATGCAACCTAGAACAAAACTAAATGCGCTTCTAAACAAAACCTAAACAATCAAAAACTGCAAAAACTACCTCTAGAAACATATACAAAGCAAAAACACACCAAACACAATATGCATCAAACGCCAAATATACGAACTAACTCCCCTATGCTTGAATCTCACATTGCCCTCAATGTGGCCGCATAATAAAGAAGGGAAGAGGAGTAGCAAAAAACAAGATCAGAGAGGAAGAGGTGGAGGAGCATGGGGTGGTTGGCCACAGGAGATATGCCATTCTCGCCAGATCTCTAGACATACCCTATCATCTTGGAAATATTTGGTCTAGGAAGCAAGCAACCGATGAAGGTCATCATGGTGCTCTTGGGCAAAGTCCCGAAGAGCGTTGCTCTCGGAAGCAACAAAATCTCAAAGGGAAGCTTGCTCCACTGGAATGGACCTGAGAGTGTCTTGGAGGTCACAATAGTCAAGTATGGGTGGATGAGAAGAAGAACTAGGTCCTGCTTGACTAGATCGAGGGGCTGGTTGGTGGGTGTAATAACCCAACCCTAAAAAGTATTTAATTATATTTATTTATTTAATTACCTCGTGTTCATAATTTTTCTTCTCTCATTTCATTTATTTCATTTATTCACCCCCGTGGAAAACTTTTATTTGGGACCTCACTTGGCAATTCGGATTTTAATTTTTTTTTATTTAATTGATTAACAAAAACTTTGGGAGCATTGATAGCAGGCCCTAACTAGTTTAACCTAAGTAATTTGTTTTGTTTTCCGTAACATTACAAAGCTGTAATTTTTAGTTTAGTAAAAACGTTATCTTTACGGAGCATTTTATTCCCAAACCTAATTTATTTCGGCTGTTTTGAAGCCCAATAAGTTTGCCTATGCTTTTAACCTAATTACCATGGTTAATTTAACAACGGTTAGTCTAAAAAGGTCGCTTATCTAGTCATAAACTCAGCCAAACCATTTAGATAAGTCAAACAAACACAACTTACTCACAAACTCCATTTTCTATCTCCTCTTTCTCTCTAAACTTCTAGCCACTTTCAACCCCTCTTTGTGGTGGTTTCCAACCCACTTTTGGCTAGCGTCGGTGGTTGTCGAACCCCCCTCAACATCCTAGTACCACTAGCTACCATCCTCCATCATCAAAACCACTAAACATCATCTCTATCTCTACTTATTTGCAATCAAAGTGAGTAATCTTGAAATTTGATTTTGTTGGTTTTGCTTTTTATCTTAGTTTTGATTCTTTTTTTGATGTTTTTGAGTGTTGTTCTTGAAGTTTTGATGACAAATAAGATTTATTTTGATCTTGATCACGGTGGTGTTGAACTTGGATCATGCTAGGTTAGGGTTAATCTTTGATCATGCAAGCTTAATGTTAAAGTGTTGGATTTTGATTATTCTATCTTTGGTTTGGGCATCTTCTAATCTATTGTCATTTATGTTGATGTTTTAGGCAATTTCACATGAGTTGGAGAGAGTCCAAGTTGGCCATAAACTAGGGTTTTGGCAAATACTACATGGTTGGGATTAATTTAGCCTTAATCTTGGTTTATGTGGGTGCTTGATTGAAAAATGATCTCTTTTGGATATGATTATGAAGTACTTTGAGGGTGGTGATTTTTTTATGCTGTTGGGATGGACCAAAGCTTGCTTACATGCTTTTAAAGAATGGTTTAAGTTGAGAATTTGTGTGAAAAAGTGAGGGAAAAGCTAAAACAGCGAGGGTTGGAAATTTCAAGAAAATGGGGTGGACTTTGACAATAAACTGGTAATGCGCGGTCCAACCAAAAATTATGATCTTTGTTAGATAGATATTTCAGTGTGTTATCTTTCTAAGGGCTCTTGAATCGCCTTAATTTGAGGTCTGTGAAAAAACTTATGATCGTTTTACCGAAACTGCGTAAAAAGGACCAAAATTCACATGCTTTGGTTCTAGCCTCATTTTGGGAATCCTATTGAAGGAATCAAGCTTAGTGTTGTAAATGAAATATTTTTCGAACTTCCTAAGATTTCTATATTGGGGTTTTGAGTCTCAATTTGAGGTCAGATGGTTACGTTATAAGTCATTCTTCCTAAGCCTTTGTTATTGTTTTTCTAAATTGGTAGCTATGAAATAAATATTTTGCTAACCGTATGTTCCTACAATGGTAATTTTGTACAGAATTCGGGCCCAATATATGAATCCTTCCACTTTTGTGCCTAATATTATTCCGTGAGCTTACATTTAAAAATTCTAGGTACGTTCATTGCTTATATCTTTATAAATCAACACATATTTATCAAAATTATAATGTTTTGGTAAGTAAAGCAATGAATCAGTTTAATAAGTGATTTATCACATCATTAGCGAACCCATCAGTTATTAGTTACAGGGCATAACCCTTCAGTTACCCGCGCAACTACAGGGCAGGTCCCGATTGGCTTGGCAGGTGTACACCTATCTTCATATCGTAACAGTTACCAAGGGTTCACTATCAGATAATAATTGACAACGCAGTTTCATATTCATCTTATTCCCTGTGTTTAACTAGAAATGAATTGCAATACGGGCCCAACCAGTTCTGTTCCACGAATGCTGAACAATACAGGAATGCATGTACTAAGCTTCGGCTCATATTTCGAAATGTTTTATTATTTTGTTTTAGGAAAGTGTTCAGTGAATCGCCCTCAGGCAGGCAGAACGGCTGAAGACGATAAGTGAGCTGGTAAATCTTTATAAAATGGGAGTGTATTATTGATGAGATGTTACAACTCCGTATTGTGGAATATATTTTGGTGTTGAGACTGTATATTTTATCAGAATTCTATATTTTGATGTAATCATTGACATGTTTGTATGGTTTTGAGGTTAGAACAATTTCTGTATTTATCGAAGTGGTTTGATATGTTGTGATGGTGTGAATGCCTTTGATGGTGAACATTGGTTATTATGGCTCAGTTTATTATTTAGAAGTATAGCCTTGTCCTTGTTGGACGACGGTAACGCCTAATCATTTGGGTTATCCTTTATAATTGAGAAGAGCTAGTGAAAGAAATGAAAACAGTGATTGATGTATCTTTGGGGCGTTACAGTGGGGTGCAGGTCGAACAACCTCCTCATCACCAGGTGCCGAACAAAGGTTACCTCGATGAAGAAGGGTGTTGCGGTCAACATTAAGAAACGGTAAAAGCCGGTCCTAGGGGCAAATCCAACACAAACGGCTAGCCTCAACTTTACAGAAGTTCATATTCTCAAAGGCAGCTTGATCAAGACGCTCGGACCCGAAAACTCTATCATCAGGATTGGGCTCAACACCCAAGAATCTAGCAATAGTAGTTATTATCCCACCAATGACTATCCTACCTTTAGTGCTAACAACAACACTATGTAATTGCCAAGCTAAGAATGAACCTGGGTCAAGTTGGCCTTCATCGAGCATACAACACAGAAAGTACGGCTCAGAAAGTCTCAGGACATTCAGACTATCGTCCCGTGCAAACAAAGAACAAGCCAAACTACACTGAGATACTCTAATGCAGGGGTTTCTAATATGCGTACCTTTTGACGAATTGGTACTCTACCTAACACACCTCGAAAGTTCACCCCAAAACCCATTCAGGTTGAATTCGTGGGGGACTCAATGGTGCAACAAGTCCATGCTATGGGCAAAACAAAAAATACTATTGAAGGTACCTAAGTTTAGTTCATACAATTACCCCTGCAAATAAAATGATATATGTCCAGCTTCACATTGAGGTCCTCTAGTGACCTCAGCATGGACTGTACTAAGGAATTCTATGGTCAGGTCCTTGTATGTCTGATCTTTGATTTCTAAACCATGGCCCATACCACCTTTGGCAACCAACGAACAAATATCATCCAAAATTCCCAATTGGCCTAACAAATCGTTAACATAATATCTAATTGCTACAACCATAGATTCATTCAACCAATTATACGTAGTAACATGATCAGGATGCGTGAAACCAAGAGGGTGATGAGTGTTACCTCTAGCACACACAACGGTTGATGTTCGAGATGCCCGTTGAGGTTGAGGTGGTGCTTGACTTGAAGAACCAACCTCCTTAGAACTCTAGATTAGTTTGTTTTTGGTTATTCATTTCTCTGTAGGACTAATTCCTTAAAAAGAAAATAAATAAATAATAGGTGCTTATAAAAAACAGAGCACCAAAAAAAAATCGAAAAAAAGCAGGAAAAAAAGAAAAGAGAACCAAAAAAAAGAAGAAAGCAGTTAGCCTTGTTATGAAATGCAAGTTATGTGTGATTTTCGACTCTTTCTCTCTCCATTTAGGGATTTATTTTCGATTGATAAGGTTTAAAAACGATGTTTTTTGATGCGTTGGAATTGTTCACCTCTTAGTCTTTAGCTTCTAGCTGCTCATTTCCAAAAACATTTTTTCCCCTATTACCTTTATCCTTAGCAACGTTACAACCCTACTAAAGTCCTCATGGTTGTCTAATGTGTTTGCATTTGTAGTGATGGTGAATTTGAGAATCTTGTCAAGCTTGTGGTAGATCTATGTCTAAGGTTGAGCTTTAAGAGAACCTTCATAAATCCATACATTTCAAACACATGAGTGTTGAGTGCCACATAACTATAGTGAGGTTCTACCATCCTTACTAGTTTCGATTGTTCCATATGTTGAATGATATTATTTGACAATTGGGGGAGATTGCTTTTAAGTTCGACATCGAGATCTATTAAAAGTCTTTGAAAATTTCATTCCCTGCCTGTTTGTTAATGATTTTTTGTATCTTTTTCGGCTATCTTTGTATCGTCTTTGCCATTTGAATGTTACCTAAATCTACCTTTAGGAGGCTGTGTATATTTTTAATCTTTGCATTGTTTGAGGACAAGCAACAATTTAAGCATGGGGGAATTTGATAAGTTCTTAATGTTCATATTATTTTAGGGCTATTTTTTGTGGTTTTAAGGAGAATATTGTGCTTATTGATGTTGTTTACTCTTCTATTCGCGATTCATGATTAAGTATAGTTGTTTGATGTGTTTTACATGATTTTTAGTCTTTTTATCCAGCATTTGCCCTTTAATGGCTATATTTTGGCCTTCCCCATGGCCATCCATGTTATGCCACGACCGTAGAGCAAAGAGTGAGCAAAAACACGGTTCCAGCATAGACCACGATCGGACTGTGGTATACCCCACAAACTGTGGTGAGCCTATAACTGTTGTGTCTTCATTTTCCCTCATTTGTGTGGCTGAGATTGACCAAGATTCTTTATAAGAAGGGACGTTCTACAGCATGTAGAAGCAATCAAAAATCATTCCAAGCAAAGCAAAAGTGTAGAGTAGCATAGATTAGTTTCTTTCTTAAATTTTGTAGTTTTTAGTTTGGTCATTGTATTGGTGTGAGTCTTGGGTGTGAGAGTTTGTCATTGAGGTAGTTCTAAAGCCGTTGGTTAAAGGTCATGTCAGTCAATCCTCTTTTCTTTCAGATTTCGTTATTCAATTGTTAGTTGTTAATCTTTTATCATGTCTTAATCGTTTTCTTTAGTCTAGGGATTTATTGGTCTATGGAATTGTTGTTGGATCATGTTTTAATCCATACAATTGTGCTTATCTTCATGATTGGTTTGATTTCATTTTGTTAAGTGTTTGGATTATTTTGAGTTGATTTTTGGCTGAAATTTGCCTGCACAATTGAAACATACAAATGAAAAACTGAAAGGTGACATTTGGTTGTTGGACTGCTTGATAAGACCTATCGTAACTTCGTCTCAAAAGAGAGATTTGTATGTTGGATAGGCTTGTAAGTAATCAAAGACATTGAACTTGAATTAAGGCAAATTAGTTTGAAAGAAAGACTTTTGCTTAGTTTAGGCAAATTTAGTTGATTTCGAAAGAATAGAGTGAGTTTTTGAAGAGATTACAATTCCTCGAATTTGACTAATTAGAAGAAAGCTTATGTTCATTATTTTTGATCCAATTTCCTTTCATAGCTATGAGAATTCATGGACAATCTTGCCCTTATTGATTTAGAAAAGCTTATTTGCTATTTTTAATCCTCTAGAACTAGAATTTTACTTAGCACATTCTGATAGGCAAGACTCAGTAAGTTACAATTAGTCCCTCAGGTACGTTGTCTTTTATCTATGCTACGATTATCTGTGCACTTACAGTAGTTGATTAAATTTTTAAATTTTGTGAGTGTAAGGTAACTATAGTAACATGGTAACTATGGAAATGCTGCTTAAGGGACAGGTAGCATAAGTTAGTTTCTTTCTTAATTTTGTAGTTTTTGGTTTGGTTATTGTATTGGTATGAGTCTTGCGTGTGAGAGTTTGTCACTGATGCGGTTCTGAAGCCCTTGGTTAAAGGCCATCTCAGTCAATCTTCTTTCCGCTCAGATTTCGTCAATCATTGGTTAGTTATTAATCTTTTATCATGTGTGAGTAGTTTTCTTTAGTCTAAGGATTTAGTAGTTTGTGTAATTGTTATTGGATCATGTTTTAGCCCATATAATTGTGCTTGTCTTCATGATTACTTTGATTTCATTTTGACAAGTGTTAGGATTGTTGTGAGTTTATTTTTTGCCGAAATTTGGTTGCACACTTGAAACAAATGAATGGAAAGCTGAAAGGTGATATTTGGTTGTTGGACTGCTTGATAAGGTCTAACGTTACTCCATAACCAAATCTCACTCATCTGCCCTCATTTTCATTCTCGAAACTCCATAACCAGATCTCACTCATCTACCCTCATTTCTTTGTCATTTCCAATCATTTTCACACTAAATCCTTTCCTTTCACTCAATCTTTCATCTTTCCCCTTAAAATCCATCTCTTTCATGTTCGTTAACTTTACATTCATCTCACCTTTACTCATCCACCATACCCATCCTTTTCTTTCTCTTAGTTTTTATATTTTTATTTAATTTCTTCAATTTTCTAGGTTTTATTTCTTATTTTTGGTTTTAGTGTTGTTTTTTTTTCAAGTTTGCATAATGGACCAAACAGGAGACAAATGAGTACCAAGGAAGTTGGTTCTTCAAGTCAAGCACCACCTTGACCTCAACGGTCACCCAAAACATCAACCTTTGCGCGTGCTATAGGTACCATTCCTCATCCTTTTTGTTTAATGCATCCTGATCATCTTGCTGGCTATAATTGTTTGAATGAATGTATGGTTGTAGCAAAGATGTTATGATGAGCACTTGTTAGCTTGGTTGGGAATTTTGGATGATATTCATCGGTTGTTTCCCAGAGCTGGTTTGGGCCACTTTTTACAAATCAAAGAGCACACATACAGGGACCTGACGCTGGAATTCCTTAGTACACTCCACGTTGAGGACACTAGAGGACCTCAATGTCATGCCGGATATATTTATTTACAGGGACAATTGTATGAATTGAACTAAGGTACCTTCAACAGTATTTTTGGTTTTCCCTCCAGCATGCACTTATCACACTGTCAAGTCCCCTTCGAATTCAACCCAAATACGTTTTGGGGTGAACTTTCGGGGTGTGTTAGGTACAGTACCAATTCGTCAAAGGGTACGCATATTAGAAACCCCTGTATTAGAGTATCTTAGTGCTTCTGCCCTGAGTATGCTCTGTTCAATTCTGCTGTTTCCCCCTTCCCCTGCTGCTTTTGGTTCTTTGTTGTCTCAGATTTTCATCCCTTTCCCTGTTGCTTATTAGTAAGGCAGTTTGAATTGATTATTGCTTTTGGTTTATTGGACTTTGGTTGCCTGCTATTGATTCTAGATTTAGATTGATTGATAAACAGGGTAGTTTAATGGTTTTGTGAATCTGCGTATACGATGGTTTTAAGTTTGAAATTTGGTTAAGTGTTAAATAAAGGTTGATTTCAGGTTATTTAAGTTACTAATGCCCATTGAAAAAGTTTAGAGAATGAATAATGTAGGTTAAATTAAAGTAATAGTTCATTTGTAGGTTAAGTTGATTAGTTGATTAGTTTAATTGTTTCGTTTTAAATGACCGTAAATCTCACGTCTTCCCTGTGGACCGACCCTTAAGTACTACGACTGACAATATAGTATTTGAGGTTTTCTTTTTTTTCCCTCTTTTCTTTAATTTAATTTTCCACCCCCCTCAAAAACCTTCAACACCTTTACCCTTGGCCCCGTTACAACTCTATTAAAGTCCTCATGATTGTCTAATCTGTTTGCTTTTTTAGTGACGGCGAATTTGAGAATCTTGTCAACCTTATGGTAGATCCGCATCTAAGGTTCAGATTTGAGAGAACCTTCATAAATCCATACATTTCAAACACATGAGTGCTGAGTGCCACATAACTATAATGAGGTTCTATGCGCCTTACTAGTTTCAATAGTTCCATATGTTGAATGATTGTAGTTGACAATAGGGGGAGATTGCTTTAAAGTTCGACATCGACTACCATTAAAAGTTTTTGAAAATTTCATTTCCTACATGTTTGTGAATGCCTTTTTGTATCCTTTTGGGCTATCTTTGGATCTGCTTTGCCATTTAAATGTTACCTAAATCTATCTTCAGAAGGCTGTGTATATTTTAATATTTGCATTGCTTAAGGACAAGCAACTCCTTAAGCATGGGGGAGATTGATAAGTGCTCATTGTGTATATCATTTTAGGGCTATTTTGTGTCGTTTTTAGGAGAATATTGTGCTGATTGTTGTTATTTTACTCTCCTATTCTCGATTTATGCTTGGGTATACTTGTTTGGTGTGTTTTGTGGGGTGTTTAGTCCTTTCATCCAATATTTGCCTTTTAATGGCTGTATTTTGACCTCCCGTATAATATCCGAATCCTAAATTATGCTTATTTATTTAATTTCCTCATGTTAATAATTTTTCTCATATTTATTTATCACATTTATTCATCCCGGTGGGGAAAAATTTATTTTGGCCCTCACTTTGCAATTCAAATTTTATTTGTTCATTTAATTTGTTAACGAAAACTTTTGTAGAATTGATAGTAGGCCCTAACAAGTTTAATTTGAGTATTTTATTTTGTTTTCCATAACATTGCAAAAATTTAATTTTGATTTTTGCAAAAACGTTATCGTTACGAAGCGTTTTATTCCCGAACCCAACTCATTTCTGCCGATTTGAAGCCCAACAAGTTTGCTTATTAACCTAACTAATTATCATGATTAAGCTTAAGTATGGTTACCCAAAAAGTCACCTTTCTAGTTAAAAACGCAGCCAAGTGATTTGATTAGTCGAAAAAACACAACTCAACCCATAACCCATTTTCTATCTCTTTTCTCTCTCCTACACGCCAGCCATCCCCAAGCAGCTGTTTGGGTGTTTTCTGGCCAGTTTCCAGCTAGCCCCAGTGGCCTCCACCACCCCCCGACATCCTAATACCTCTAGCCACCATCCTCCATGCTCAAACCATCAAATATCACCTCCATCTCTGTTTTTCTTCAGGTTTAAAGTGAGCAACCCTAAACTTGTCTCTTTGGATTTTTGCTTTTGATTCTTGTTCTGTAATTTATGGTTGTTGATCACGTAGGATTGATAGAATCAAGGGTTATTTTGATGTTTTTATTGGTTGAAATCAGATTGGTGCATGCTAGGGTTTAAGGGCAATCTTGTTCATGTAAGCCTAATGTTAAAGTGTTGGATTTTGATTGGTTTATCTTCGATTTGGTCATCTTCTAACATATTGGTGTTTATGGTGATGTTTTTGGTGATTTGAAATGACTTGGAGTGACTCCAAGTTGGCCATAAACTAGGATTTTGGAAGGTTATGTATGGTTTTGATTAAATTATCATTAAGCTTGGTTTGTGTGTGTATTTCATTGAAAAACGATCTTTATTATTATTAAGCGAATTTGAGTGTAGTGGTTTTGTATGATGTTAGGATGGACCAAAGCTTGTTCACATGCTTTTAAGGAATGGAAGTTGAGGATTTGTGTGAAAAGAGAGGGAAAAGCTAAAACAGTGAGGGCTGAAGACTTTAGAAAACAAGGCATGCTTTGGGATTAAGCTGGTAATGATCAGTCCATTGGACAATTATGGTTTTTGGTGGGTTGATAGTTCAGTGTGTCAGCTTTCAAATTCTTTTTGAATCATCTTAATCCGAGGTCTGTGGAAAAAGTTGTGGTCGTTTTATCCAAAACTGTGCAGAATGACCCAAAACTGACATGCTTGTGTTCTAACCTCATTTTGGGAATCCTATTGTGGGAATCAAGCTTGGTGTTCTAGATGAAAGTTTTTTGGGACTTCTTAAGCTTTCTATATTTTAGTTTTGAGTCTCAATCAGAGATTACAGGACTAAGTTGCGACTCATTCATTTTTTCTCTTGTTTCATTCCTATTTTTACTTTTACTAACTTAGTATCTTGAACAATAAAAATAATTGCTAATTATGTGTTTCTAAAATGGCAATTTGAGCAAAAAGCAGGGCCTATTCTATCGTTCCTTCCATATTTGTGCATAATGTTAATCAGTGAGCTTACATTTAAGAATTTCAAGTACGTTCATTGTCTATATCTTTAGAAATTAGCACTTATTTATAAAAATTATAATGTGTTGTTAAGTACTTCAACGAATCAGTTTAATCGGTGATTTACCATATAATTAGTGACATCATCAGTTATCAGTTATACGACATTGCCCTTCAGTTACCTGCGCGGCTTTAGGCCAGGTCCCCCCGATCAGCTTGGCAGGTGTACACCTATCTTCATATTGTAATAGTTACTAGGGGTTCACTATCAAACAATAATTGATATATTTATCTCATTCGCTATTTTTAAGTAAAAATGAATTGCAATGTGGGCCCAACAAGTTTTTCCATCAAAGTTTAACAATATATGAATGCATGTACTGAGCTTCGACTCATAGTTCGAAATGTTTTTATTTTTTGTTTCAGTAAAGTGTTTAGTGAATCGCCCTCAGGCGGGTAGGATGGCTGAAGATGATAAGTGAGACAGGGAGTCTATATGGAATGGTGGTGTATTAGCTTTGAGATGTTTAAAACACTATTTTGTGATATAATTTTGCGTTGAAACTATATGTTTTATCAGAATTCTATATTTTGGTGTAATCCTTGAGATGGTTGAATGGTTTTGATGTTATAACAATTTCTATATATATCGAAATCGTCTGATGGGTTGTGATGGTGTGATTGCCCTTTGATGCTAAACATTGATTATTATTACAAAATTTATCATTTACAAGCAAAGCCCTATCCTTTTTGGATGGCGGTAATGCCCTAATCATTTGGGATATTACTTCTAGTTGATGAAAATATCGAAGAGAACGCAAACAGTGAACTATGTACATTTAGGGGCATTACATTCCCCACAGTCATCCACGCTATGCTAGCACCGTAGAGCAAAGAATGAGCAAAAATCTGATTCCAGCACAGACCACGATTGGACCATGGTGAGCATATGACTGTTGCCTCTTCTTTTTCCCTCGACTGTGTGGCTGACATTGATCGAGCTTCTCTATAAAAATGACATTCTGCAGCACGTAGAAGCAATCCAAAATCATTCCAAACAAGGCAAAAGTCTTAAGTAGCATAGATTAGTTTCTTTCTTAAATTTTGTAGTTTTTAGTTTAGTTATTGTATTGGTGTGAGTCTTGAGTGTGAGAGTTTTTCATTGAGGCAGTTCTGAAGCCCTTGGATGAAGGCCATCTCAATCAATCCTCCTTTTGCTCTGATTTCGTCAATCATTGGTTAGTTCTTAATCTTTTATCATGTCTGAATAGTTTTCTTTAGTCTAGGGATTTAGTAGTTCGTGGAATTGTTATTGGATCATGTTTTAATACATACAATTGTTCTTATCTTCATGATTGGATTGATTTCGTTTTGTTAAGTGTTTGGATTGTTGTGAGTTGATTTTTGGCGAAAATTTTCTTGCACACTTGTTGCATTGCTTGATAAGGCTAATGTAACTCTTTCTCGAAAGATATATTTGTATGTCAGGAGGGCTAGTAAGTAGTCGAAGACTTTGAACATGAATGGAGGCAAATTAGTTTGAAAGAATGACTTTGTTTAGTTTAGGCAAATTTAGTTGATATCGAAAGGATAGACTAAGTTTTCGAGGAGATTACAATTCCTCAAATTTGACCAATTAGAAGAAAGCACATGTGCATTATTTTTTATTCTACTTCCTTTTAAAACTACGAGAATTCCTAGACGATCCTTCCCTTATTGATTTAGAAAAGTCTATTTGCTTCTGTTAATCCTCTTGCACCGGAGTTTTACTCAGCACATTCTGATAAACAAGACTCAGTAAGTTGCAATTAGTCCTTGAGAAACTATATCTTTTATCTACATTGCGACTATCCGTGCGATTGTGGCAGTTGATCAAGTTTTTAAACTTTTTGAATTTAAGGTACCTATAGTAACACGGTTACCATGGAGATGCTGCTTGAGGGACGGGTATTTTAGTATAAGTGTAGAGTAACATAGCTGAGTTTCTTTCTTAAACTTTGTAATTTTTAGTTTGGTTATTGTATTGGTGTGAGTTTTGAGTGTGAGAGTTTGTCATTGAGGTGGTTCTAAAGCGCTTGGTTGAAGGCCATCTCAGTCAATCCTCTTTTCGCTCAGATTTCATCAATCATTGGTTAGTTGCTAATATTTTATCATGTTTGTGTAGTTTTCTTTAGTCTAGGGATTCAGTAGTTTATAGAATTGTTATTGGATCATGTTTTAATCTATACAATTGTGTTTATCTTCATAATTGGTTTGATTTCATTTTGTCAAGTGTTTGAATTGTTGTGAGTTGATTTTTAGCCGAAATTTGCTTGCACACTTGAAACAAATGAATGAAAAACTAAAAGGTGACATTTGGTTGTTGGACTGCTTGATAAGGCCTAACGTAACTTCGTGTCGATAGAGAAATTTGTATGTTACGGGAACTAGTAAGTAATCGAAGACATTGAACTTGAATTATGACAAATTAGCTGGAAAGAATGACTTTTGCTTAGTTTAGGCAAATTTAGTTGATTTCGAAACAATAGACTTTGTTTTTGAAGAGATTACAGTACCTTGAATTTGACCAATTAGAAGAAAATTCATGTTCATTGTTTTTGATCCAATTTTCTTTCACAACTACGAGAATTCCTAGACGATCTTTCCCTTATTGATTTATAAAAGTTTATTTGCTTTTGTTAGTCCTCTTACCGATAGGCAAGAGTCAGTAAGCTACGATTGGTCCCTGAGGAACGATATCTTTTAGCTATAATACGGTTATCCGTGCGCTTGCTGTAGTTGATCAAGTTTTTGGCGTCGTTGCCGAGGACTAAAACTGTTAACTATTGGGCTAGTCTTGCAGAGGACACCAAGTATTTTATTTGTTTTTATTGTTTTTTTTTTACTTGTTTAAACTGCACTGGTCGTGTTGGTGAAAGTGCTTGCAGAAATTTTTCTCAGTTTATGCGAAGTCTGATCTTGTACGAACCCGATTCGGAGATTGAAAGGAATTCTCCCTTATGGAGGAAAAAGCAAAGGATTGAAGAGCAAAGATGTGAGGCAAGAATGAAGTCAAACACGGCAGAAGGTGACCAACGAGTGATTCTTCGTGATTTTGCTACCCACGGAGTCCAGGGGATCGCCTGAAGCATCGCTCGCTCTGCTGTCGATGCCAACAACTTCAAGCTCAAACCAACACTCATTTCCATGGTGCAACAATCTCAGTTCGGTGGAACTCCCTTGGAAGACCCAAATCTGCACCTCTACGTCTTTTTAGAGGTGTGTGATACGTGGAAATTAAATATAGTCTCTAGTGATGCGATTCGGCTGCGCTTATTTCCTTTCTCATTGAGGGATAAAGCGAGGGCTTGGTTGTACTCTTTGCCAACTGGATGCATAACTACCTGAGATTAGTTGACAAGAGCTTTCCTCACCAAGTTCTTCCCTCCAAGCAAAACAGCGAACCTAAGGAATCAGATTACCAACTTTGTGCAAAGAGATGACGAGATGCTCAATGAAGCCTGGGAGTGTTTTAAAGATCTGTTATATTTGTGCCCCCATCATGGTTTTCAGCGTTGGATGATAATCCAAGCCTTTTATAATGGTGTGACCTAATATGTGAGGTCGACTGTTGATGCGGCGGCAAGAGGAACTCTGATGAGCAAGGCTGAGAATGAAGCCTATAATCTGATGGAGGAGATGACGCTTAACAACTTCCAATGGTCCACTGAATGAACCCAACCCAAACGGGTTGGAGGTAAGCATGAAGTTGATGCAATTACTTTACCATCTTCTAAATTAGATCCCCTGACTCAAGGATTGGACCAAATGATGTTAATGCTATAAACTCTAGTGCCGCTTCCCCTTGTGAAATTTGCGGTTCAATGGAGCACATATCTCTGAATTGCCAAGTTCGGAGTCCTCTTTCCCATGACCCTAATGAAGTTAATTATGTTTGAAATTTCAATCCGAGGCTAACCAATTACCTTTACTCTAATAACTATAATCCGAGTTGGAAGAATTATCCAAAATTTTCTTATAGGTCGAATCCAAACATTGTCAACATGCCCCCAGTGAATGCTAGAGTATCCCTGGTTTTCAAAGAACATTAATGTAACACCCCCAACCCCTACGATCTGGAGCGTTACGTTTTCTTACTTCCTATCTAATTTCTAGGGTGAAACGGATAGAGTTTTCCCAAAAAACTAACTGTTTCCAGGCTAGAGGTGTTAGAATAAACCCCTGTAATCAACGGAAGCGTCAAACATTCTAAAATAAGCTTAACGGCTATACGCCGAAGCTCATAACTCATCAAGCAAATCTCTCAAACTACATTAAACAATACAGTTCATTATTAACGGAAAAATGAAAGATGCAACTCAATGGTTCACACGACCGCAGTACAGGGTTTACATCCTAAAACGTAGACAACTTCAATTATAAACACAGCTGACTAATATGATGGTTGGCTCACATGGCCACACAGAGCAACTTATAAATAATTTGCATTACATAAACCAGAATACTTGTTTGCAAATATTTACAATTGTAGGAATACATTACATGTCTTTGTTAACACATGTAAGATCCCTTCAAATAGGCACAAATGAAAACTTGCAAGTGAGGATGAACTCCATCTTGGCATAAGTGGCTTGGCTTCACTTGTCATAATGCAAACCTGGGGAAAAAGGGGAAAGAGTAATGGGATGAGCAACCACACGCTTAGTGAGTATTCCCCGACTCCTTAAAACCAAAACCATTGCACGCAATAAAACCCATAATAGTCACATACAACGTATTCACACTTTACTATTGTATTAGACAATCATAAATCCTTAAGGAAGGATCACTATCCATAAAATTCATTTTAGCCGCTCCAACTCATTTTTAGGTTCTTGAATTACTAAATTCCTTTACTAACAAGTAGTCAAACACATAACCAAGCAACAAAGATAAGCACAAAACTTTCTTTCATAGGTTATGTGATATAATTTGTGATTTATGCTTTATCTATCTAATTCGCTCATACAAGATGCCTAAATACATAAAGTAGAGATTATGCAAGGAGCTTTGTTTCTCTAAACATGCACATTCAAACTCATATACTCTATGCATCACAAGGACATGGCCATGCTGTAATTGAAAATTTCATTCAAATTGCACTTAGAATCTTAATCACATGATATGCACAAAAATCCCTCTTTCTTTTTCTTAAAACACTTTACTTAGCCTTTTTAGGCTTATAAAAACTCTTTTCTTAGCCTTTTGAGGCTCATAAAGCTCTTTTGTTAGCCTCTTTGAGGTTCATATTCTTAAAAGAATCTCCTTCGTATGGGCCCTATAATGGCCGTTAAAAACTTTCTTTCTGAAATACTTAAAAAGGCGAAACGCCGATTGCTTTTCTTATTTATTAGCAAATTACTCTGGGCATAAGATAATCATAATGTGCTGATTGGGTGAGTTCTATTCTTAGCCCCGCGTGAGACTATCGCTCACGCTAAGGTGTAACTCCTGGGATGGCAACTAACCTTTGGTCCTTAACCCTCCTCAGGGTCTCTAGGGCTTCCCACTGTAGGAGTTACTCCCTAGGTTAGGGATTCCCCCGTTCAAGTAGGTTCACTCTCATCTTATTGTCCATATGCACAATATCTTAGCCAATTTAGAGCGTATGGCCATAAAGGCTAATAAGTTTGTTGCCTTTCATAGCGAAATCCTTTTTCATACAACGCACTCTGTTGTTATTTAAATTCCTTTCGGATTACCCTGTTCAAGCGGGTTCACTCCAAAAACTGCATTCGTATAATTAAAATAGGCCGTCGATTGCTAATAGTTATAGCTATTATTAGTGACAACCACGAAAACTTTCCTTTTCAAACTCACCGTCACTCGTAAGATGAAACTTACTGACATAAAGGGACAGGAGTTTGCTCGTATCACATTCAAACACTTCATAATCAACTCAATAGAATAAGCCACACACAGCCTCACAATCCACACAATTGCGGTTAATCACAACCCAGGCTCCTTCCTCACACATCACCGACCAAAAAGTACCTCAAAACTCTCATTAGTTCAACCCCAAGCCATCCGGCTATCATCTCAATTTTTAATTCTACAACCAGAGCATATTATCATGAAAGCTTATAAAGAAATCTGCAATAGGGCTTATGTACTTACCTGAGCAAGTAGCACCATCCGACGGTGCGCTACCTCAAGCATATATAAACATATACTTACATTTCGTTATCTTAGGAAAAGTACTCAACGAACTGAAATGAAGTAGCAAAGCATGAAATAAGCATGCCATACTTATACCAATTTCAAGGCATAATTCCAGTAACTTAACAAGCATCGATTCAAACATGCTTATGTTGTTTCAGAAGCTACTTTTAAACATGATTTAGCTAACTTAGCAAGCATCGATTCAAGGCATTTTTGGTTGTTTTCGAAGGTACTTTCAAGCACGAATTAGCTGACATAATAAGCATCTATTCAAAGTAATAGACATGCCCAATTCGTGTCATTTTTAAAGAATAGTTTAGTCACGTTAGGCTTACCTATTTGTTTTAACAAACCAAGGTTATTAGTTCCTTTCAACAACTATTTATAAACATAAGTTAACTTACTTAATGTGCATCGATTTGAAGCGTGCTTATGTCATTTCAGGGCTACTTTTAAGCACGAACTAACCCAATTGGCATGCATTAAATATAGGCATTCTTAGTTCATTTGAAAGTCGTTTCCAAGAATGAATTAGTTGACTTAACGGGCATGGATTCGATGTATTCTTATATTATTTCGAAGCTACTTATAAGCATGTATCAACTTAACTATCATATATCGATTCGAAGCCATTTTCAAGCATTAATTAACTAAACTAACCTATATCGAGTTCAAGCATTATTGGGTTATTTCGAAGTTACCTTAAGGCATGAATTAACTAAACTAACATGCATCGATTTATGGCAATCATAGGCATGAAAATCAGTTCAGTACTAGCAGTTTCCAACAACAACTAAACATGCACAACCTATGCTAATCTCAATCAAAATGAAGAATGAAAAATCACTCATCATGTTGTCATTTAATCTAACTGATCTTAAACTAGCATGCAACATTATTTAATGGCTAAAATCGTTTCGAATTTACTAATACTTAGGAGGCAAGAAACACCCACCTCTCTTCCATGCTTAGGACCTGATTTAAGGGTTTTGGATGTGGTTTTGGATGTGTTGGAGCCCGGGAATCGCCTCCTAATTAACTACTAAACTCAGAACCCGAATCATGCCCAATCGCCACCGGTGGTGGTCACATTGGTGGCGGTGCACAAGCCTAGTGTTCGCCTCTCTCAAGGCCTCCTGTCTCCATCTCTCTCTTTCTAATTTCAGGGGTCACGAAGCAGGGTCACAGCCAATCGCCAGTGTGGTGTTATCGCCACCGCCGATCACCTGGCCAGCCTCCTCCTCCCTCTCCATCGCTCAGCTCTCTCTCTCATGGTGTGGGTCGTAGGGCTAAGGTCTCAGAACCCCCTCTATCGTGCCTTGGCTAAGAGAGTAAGGGGCTTCAGCCCCTTATATTATTTTTTTTTTAGTTTAACTCGTACAACAGCTAGGTCCCTGATCCTAAACGCGTTATCGATTAGTCTAAACTTGGGCAGAAAAGTCATAAAACCGACATCCTAACTAAATTCGGGAAGCGACTAAACAAATCAAATAGCGATTTCAAAGGCTTGGATTAGCATTGATTCAAAAATTTTCTAAATAGTCGACGATAATATTAATATTATAGATAACAACAAAATATTCTTTTTAATAAAATTATCGCTCACACAAGTAGATCAATATTAATATAGCTTATATCGTTAATAAAATACGATTTTACGATGCAAAAAGGTAATACGATCAGCTTAACGTAAATTATGGAACACGAGCGTTACATTCTTCCCCCTTTAAAAGAATTTTGTCCTCAAAATTCTCAAACTATATTCAGTCATGCCTAACATGTGCACACACATGACACGATCTACACAACTCGCACTATAATCTGAAATCTAGTTCTATAATTAGTTGAAAACTGGAAAAACGCTTATGGTATCGAGTCTCCTCCTTGCCAATCCTCTTCAAGCGTCTACTCACTCTATTTAGGCACCGACGGCAAATCGCATTGAAGAGGGCCAAATGAGTCCACATGGACAACCATATTGAGCTTGATTTAAAAAATAAAACTAGATTTTCAATAATCTAGACTGAATCCATCTAGTAAGCAACAACTCTATGTACATTCCTTGTTATGCATTGAAGCTTAAAGGAAGCATAATTGGGCAGTTGACTCCTCAAGGTTACATACAAGTAGTCTTGTTCTAAAACATGAATTCAAGTCACCTTTAGGATCACAACGATTGGCATGGAGATTCCTATCGCACATTATATTAATACATACATCACAGAGCACCACGTAGTATCACTTAAGCACAACAGTATCGCATAGTATTAGCAATTCAGCATTTTCAAGCCTATGAATTGTGAGTAACATGATACCGTCTAATACTCATATAGCAAGCAATTTACTAAACGGATGCATGCATAACTAACGCTCCTATGTCTACATATCAATTATTGCTAACCTTTAGCTTTAGGCCTTGCATTTATGGCAACTTGGATGGGACATGCTAAAGTCATATGAAGGAGTTAACTTAATCAGGTTCGTTCTAAAACATTAAGATATTAGGTCAATCTAAGGTTAAATCATTTACTAGAAAGTTTCCACGTCACACTAAGACAGCAGAGACATCAAACTACGTCATATCGACAATGATGAAAGTTGACATAGTATTTGAAATCAAATTGGCATCACGTAGAGTCAACACATAACATACTAAGGATTAAGAATCACAGGTAACACGAACCAGCAATACATGTCGATAGCAACAACTTGGGAAGAAATCGCCAAGGTAAGAACGCAAATCGATGGTTTTGAAGGTGGTGAGGATTTCCCTAAAGTCCTTACTTTGGGACCGATCGTTCCTTAAGTCATATGTTCGTGCAAGTGAATGGGTAAGCTCCCAGATGAATCCTAGGGCCTACGGCTTGTGGGCCTACATGCTTCCGCTACGCTACTCTGATAAAACCTATAGGGGCAATAATATGTGAATGAAGGTTTCTAGGGTCGTCTCATCATGCTTCAAATACAGGCATATGCAGTTACTCAGCTATATCATGGAATCATAGGAATCACGGAACGCAAACAATGAGTTAAAGGTCATGTTATGCTATGAATTGCAAAACTTAAATTATCTAGACAACCAAGCCACATACAAACCAACTTAAGTCAAGCAAACGCTAAGATATGCATTTACTAAGCCAATCATTCACAAGACACTTGAATGACCATGCATAATGATCCTAGGCAATTATACGGGCTCCCATGACCGTTATGCTTTGCATAATGTCTTGCGTATGCTTTGAAACACATAGACTCATGGTGGTGTCTCATGAAAAGACAATCAGGCAAGCATACGTGAATGTAACCCTCATTTAAAACCTAAGATGGAGGTTATGCCTGGAGGTTTCTACCAACTGTTTAGTTTGGCCATCGCTTAACTAACGGGGGGTAAGAACGACGGCATAATTTGTCTTACGGATATACATTGAGGTTTTCTGATGCATCTGTCTCACAGATACTTATGGAGGTCCGAGGAACTCCTAGTATAAACGGAAATGTTCTACTTTCTTTTATAGGCATCCTTGCTTATACACTTGGTGCTTGTGCGTATGAAAGTGTTGGGAAGGCATAGATTGTCACCCCAGGAGCCAACAAGGTGATGCATGTGGAGTAACAATTCCAAAGTCTGCTAGGTTCTTTCCCCCTTATTCTTTTTAGGTGTATTCCATTCCTGAATGACAATTCTTACGATGGAAAGGAGGTAGTGCACTGTTTAGGAAATAATGGAGAAGAAAGAAAATAGCAGACACATTTACACCATGTTCCCAAGATTCTACCTCTAGCATTTAGTTTTCCAAGCATGCATACAAAAGTAGCCCCTAACATACTGAAGGAATCTAGAATTCAAAAATGGAAGGTACCATTTAACAGGGTTATCAATCATAGCAACTAATCTCCAATCATTCCTCTCTTAATAGGTTACGAACGATTCCATGGATGTACACATCTTAGCACGTACACATCAATAAGCAACATTCTGACACACGACACGTACTTGTGAACCTAAACTCCCTTATTATCACTAATGGAATGGTAATCCTTTGGTGTGAAGTAAAACTTGACTCAACAGTCAGAATGGCATCAACATTTCAAAATCTTAAGTTTTAAAGATGAAAAATAGCTTATCTATTTTTAGTCTCTTTGTTTTTAATGGGAGGATGGTTCAACGGCTTCTAACTCTTTCGCTACCAACCACTGAGTGCGTCTGCTCGCCCTATTATCGGGCCCGAGGAGCAAATCGTACTTAAGGCATAAGAATGAGCTAGGAGTTAAACATTCTCAGTTGTCTGAGTTTAAACCACGTGCTCTCAAAACTTTGATTCAAATGGCAAAGGCATATAAGCAAAACAACTTTCATAGAGCTAAGGCTTAACTCATTCATACGAATACAAGTTATTTTGGTTACACTCTTAGCAATTCGTTCATTCACTCAATTAATGAGCTCACTCAAGCCCCACCTAACTAGGTAAACGCGCTAGCATTCACATAAAACTTACATTTTCATGCCAAAGCAAGCATATATCGCATCATCGTGAACGCATTCCTAGATAACTACATGAAATGCAAGACTCAAGTCACGACCTATGGTCGCAGGACCTTGCGTTGATACCATCAATGCAACACCCCCATCCCCTATGGTCTGGAGCATTATGTTTTCTTACTTCCTATCTAATTTTTCCAGCAAAACAGACAGAGTTTCCCCAAAAAAATGGTCGTTTCTAGGCTAGAGGCGTTAGAATAAACCCCTGTATTCAACGGAAGCATAAAGCATTCTAAAATAAGCTTAACGACGATATGCTAGAGTTCATAACTTAACGAGCAACTCTCTTGGACTACATCAAACAATATAGTTCATTAATAAAAGAGAAATGAAAGATACAACTCAATAGTTCACACGATCGGAGTACAGGATTTACATCTTAAAACGTAGACAACTTCAATTAAAAAGACAATTGACTAATAAGATGGTTGGCTCACATGGCCATACATAGCGACCTATAAATAATATGCACTACATGAACAAGAATACTTGTTTACAAACGTTTACAATTCCAGGAATACATTACATGACTTCGTTAAACATGTAAGATCCCTTCAAATAGGCACAAATGACAACTTGCAAGCGAGGACGAACTCCATCTTGGCTTAAGTGACTTGGCTTCACTTGTCATAATGCAAACCTGGGGAAAAGGGGGAAAAAGTAATTGAATGAGCAACCACACACTCAGTGAGTATTCGCCGACGCCTTAAAACCAAAATCGTTGCACACAATCACACTCATAATAGCCACATAGCACGTATTCAGACTTTACTATCGTATTAGACATTCATAAATCCTTAAGGAAGGATTACTATACAAAAACTTCATTTTAGCCGCTCAAACTCATTTTTAGATTCTTGAATGACTAAATTCCTTTATTAACAACCAGTCAAACACATAAGCAAGCAACAAGGCTAAGCACCGAACTTTCTTTCATGGGTTATGTGATATAATTCGTGAGTTACGCTTTATCTATCATAGCCAATTTATAGCGTATGGCCATAACGGCTGATAAGTTTGCTGCCTTATAGCAAAATCCTTTTTCATACAACGCACTCTCTTTTTATGTAAATTCCTTCAGGATTCCCCCGTTCAAGCGGGTTCACTTCCAAAGCTGCGTTCTTATAATTAAAATAGGCCATCGA
Organism: Selenicereus undatus; assembly: GCA_017589665.1. Classification (NCBI taxonomy): domain Eukaryota; kingdom Viridiplantae; phylum Streptophyta; class Magnoliopsida; order Caryophyllales; family Cactaceae; genus Selenicereus; species Selenicereus undatus. The sequence continues at coordinate 46,101,938 of JACYFF010003369.1, forward strand.
TTGCTAATAGTTATTGCTATTATTAGTGACAACCTCGGAAACTTTCCTCTTCAAACTCACTGTCACTCGTAACATGAAACTTACTAACACAAAGGAAAGGGAGTTTGCGCGTATCACACTCAAAATCTTCATAATCAACCCAGCAGAATAAGCCACACATGGCCTCGCAATCCACACGATTACGGTTAAACACAACCTAGGCTCCCTCCTGACACAACACCGACCACAAAGAACCTGAAAACTCTCATTAGTTCAACCTCAAGCCATCCGACTACCATCTCAATTTTCAATTCTACAACCAGAGCATATTATTATGAAAGCTTATAAACAAATGTACAATAGGGCTTATGTACTTACCTGAGCTTGTAGCACCATCCGGTAGTGCGCTACCTCAAGCATTCATAAACATATACATACATTTCCTTATCTTAAGGAAAGTACTCAACGAATAGAAATGAACTTTCAAATCATGAAGCTAGCTTACATTCGTAATTCACATTTAGGAAATCAGCATGCCATACTCATGTCAATTTCATGGCATAATCTCAGTAACTTAACAAGCATTGAATCAAACATGCTTATATGATTTCAGAAGCTACTTTTAAACATGATTTAGCTGACTCAGCAAGCATCGATTCAAGGCATTTTTAGTTCTTTTCAAAGTTACTTAATGCATGAATTAACTGAATTAATAAGCATTGATTTAAAGCAACAGACATGCCTAATTCATGTCATTTTTAAAGCATAGTTTAGTCACGTTATGCTTACCTGTCCGTTTTAACTAACCAAGGTTATTAGTTCCTTTCAACGACTATTAATAAACATAAGTTAACTTACGTAACGTGCATCGATTTGAAGCGTGCTTATGTCATTTCAAGGCTACTTTTCAATAGGAACTAACCCAAATAGCATGCATCAAATATGGGCATTGTTAGTTCATTTCGAAGTCGTTTTCAAGCATCAATTACTTGACTTAACGGGATGGATTTGAAGTATTTGTATATTATTTCGAAGTTAATTATAAGCTTGTATTAACTAAACTAACATATATCAATTTGAAGCCATTTTGCATTAATTAACTAAATTAACCTATATCGAGTCGAAGCATTATTTGGTTATTTCGAAGTTACCTTAAGGCATGAATTAACTAAACTAACATCCATCGATTTAGGGCAATCATAGGCATGAAAATCAGTTCTGTACTAGCAGTTTCTGACAGCAACTAAACCTGCACAACCTAGGCTAATCTCAATCAAAATGAAACATGTAAAATCAGTCATCATGTTCCCATTTAATCTGATTGATCTTAAACTAGCAAGCAACATCATTTAAGGGCTAAAATCTTTTCGAATTTACTAATACTTAGGAGGCAAGAAACACCCACCTCTCTTCCATGCTTAGGACCTAATTTAAGGGTTTTGGGTGTGGTTTCGGATGTGTTGGAGCATGGGAATCGCCTCATAAGTCGTTGCTCAACTTAGAGCTCGAAGTAGCCTTCTTTCAACCCTGGTTCGGCGGCTAGTTGTGTTGATTTCAGCTTGCTGTGGTGGTCGCCAGAATCACACACAACCACCGCCAGTGGTGGTCGCATTGGTGGCGGTGCAGAAGCCTGGTGTTCGCCTCTCTCAAGGCCTCATGTCTCCCTCTCTCTCTTTCTAAACTTAGGCTGAAAAGTCTTAAAACCGGCATCCTAACTAAAATCTGGAAACGACTAAATAAATCGAATAACGATTTCGAAGGCTAAGATTAGCATTGAATCAAAAATTTTCTAAATAGTCGATGGTAATATCAATATTATAAATAGCAACAAAATATTCGTTTTAATAAAATTATCGCTCACACAAGTACATCAATAATAATTTATCTTATATCGTTAATAAAATACGATTTTATGATGTAAAAAGGAAATACGATCAGCTTAACGTAAATTACGGAATGCGAGTGTTACATTCTTCCCCGTTTAAAATAATTTTGTCCTCGAAATTCTCAAACTATATTCAGTCATACCTAAAATGTGCCCACACATGACACGATCTACACAACTCGCACTATAATCCAAAATCTAGTTGTATAATTAGTTGAAAACTAAAAAAACGCTTATGGTACTGAGTCTCCTCCTTGCCAATCCTCTTTAAGCGTCTACTCACTCTATTTAGGCACCGAGGGCAAGTCGCATTGGAGAGGGGCAAATGAGTTGACATGGACAACCATATTGAGCTTGATTTAAAAAATAAACATAGATTTTCGATAATCTTGACTGAATCCACCTAGTAAGCAACAACTCTCTGTACATGCATTGCTATGAATTGAAGCTTAAAGGAAGGATAATTGGGCCGTTGACTACTCAAGGTCGTATACAAGTAGTCTTGTTCTAAAACATGAATTCAGGTCATCTTTGGGATCACAACAACTGGCATGGAGATTCCTATAGCACATTAGAGCAAAACATACATCACATAGCACCACATAGTATCACTTAAGCACAATAGTATCGCATAGCATCGCATAGTATTAGCAATTCAGCATTCTCAAGCATAGGAATTGTAAGGGACATGATACCGTCTAATACCCATATAGCAAGCAATTTACTAAAGGGATTCATGCACAACTAACACTCCTATGTCTATATATCAATCATAGCTAACCCTTACCTTAAGGCCTTGCATTCATAGCAACTTGGACAGGACATGCTAAAGTCATATGAAGGGGTTAACTTAATCAAGTTTGTTCTAAAACATGAAGATATTAGGTCAATCTAAGGTTAAATCATTTACGAGAAGGTTTCCACGTCAAACTAAGATAGCAGAGACATCAAACTACGTCATATCGACAATGATGGAAGTTGAAGTAGTATTTGAAATCATATTGGCATCATGTAGAGTCAACACAGAACATACTAAGGATTAAGAATCACATGCACACGAACCAGCAATACATGTTGATAGGAACAACTTGGGAAGAAAATGCAAATTTAAGAATGTAAATCAATGGTTTTGACGGTGGTGAGGCTTTCCCTAAAGTCCTCACTTTGGGACCGGTCATTCCTTAAGTTAGAGGTTAGTGCAAGTGAATGGGTATGCTCCCAGACGAATGCTAAGGCTTGCGGCTTGTGGGCCTACATGCTTCCGCTGCACTACTCTAATAAAACCTATAGGGGCAAGAATATGTGAATGCAGGTTTCTAGGGTCATCTTATCGTGCTTCAAATATAGGCATATGCAGTTACTTAGCTATGTCATGGAATCATAGGAATCACATAATGCAAACAATGAGCTAAAGGTCATGTTATGCTATGAATTACAAAACTTAAATTATCTAGATAACAAAGTCTCATACTAAACCAACTTAAGTCAAGCAAATACTAAGATATGCATTTACTGAGCCAATCATACAGAAGACACTTGAATAACCATGCGTAATGATCCTAAGCAATTATACGGGCTCCCACGACCGTTATGCTTTGCATAATGTCTTGCTTATGCTTCGAAACATATAGACTCAAGGTAGTGTCTCACAAAAAGACATGCAGATAAGCATACATGAATGCAACCCTCATTTAAAACCTAAGGTGGAGGTTATGCCTAGAGGTTTGTCCCAGCAGTTTGTTTTGGCCATCGCTCCACTAATAGGGGGTAAGAACGACGACATTATTGGCCTTACGAATATACATTGACGTTTTGTGATGCACTTGTCTCACAGATACTTATGGAGGTCCGAGGAACTCCTAGTATAGATGGAAATGTTCTACTTTCTACTATGGGGGTCCTTGCTTCTATAGTTGGTGCTTGTGCTTATGAAAGTGTTGGGAAGACATAGATTGTCACCCCAGCAGGTAACGAGGTGATGCATGTGGAATAACAATTTAAAAGTATGCTAGGTTCTCTCTCCCTTGTTCTTTTTAGGTGTATCAGGGTTCATTCCCACCAAACATTATCATTTCATTCCTAAATGACAATTCGTATGATGGAAAGCAGGTAGTGCACTTCTTAGGTAATAATGGCAAAGAAGGAAAACGTCAAACACATTTACACAATGTTCCCCAGATTCTACCTCCAGCATTTAGTTTTCCAAGCATGCATACAAAAGTAGCCCCTAACTCAGGGAATTTAGAATTCAAAAATGGAATGTACCATTTAATAGGGTTATCAATCATAGCAACTAATCTCCAATCATTCCTCTCTTAATCCGTTACGAACGATTCCATGGATGTACACATCTTAGCACACAAACATTAATAAGCAACATTCTGACACACGACACGTACTTGTGAACCTAAACTCCCTCATTATCACTAAGGGAAAGCTAATCCTTCGGTGTGAAGTAAAACTTGACTCAACAGTCAGAATGGCATCAACATTCAAAATCTTAAGTTTTAAAGAAGAAAAATAGTTTATCTATTTTGAGTCTCTTCGTTTTTAATAGGAGGATGGTTCAACGACTTCTAACTCTTTCCCTACCAACCACTGAGTGCGTTTGCTCACTCTATTATCGGGTTGGAGGAGCAAGTTGCACTTAAGGCCCAAGAATGAGCTTGGAGTCAAACATTCTCAGTTGTCTAAGTTTAAACCACGTGGTGTCAAAACATTGATTCAAATCGCCAAGGAATATAAGCAAAACAACTTTCGTTCAGCTAACGCTTAACTCATTCATGCAAATACAAGTTATTTGGGTTATACTCTTAGCAATTCATTCATTCACTCAGTCAATGAGCTCACTGAAGTTGCGCCTAACTCGGTAAACGCGCTAGCATTCACATAAAACTCACATTTTCATGCCAAAGCAAGCATATATCACATCATCGTAACCACTTTCCTAGATAACTACATGAAATGCAAGACTCAGGTTGCAGTCTATGGTCATAGGACCTTGCTCTGATACCATCAATGTAGCACCCCCAGCCCCTACGGTCCGGAGCGTTACGTTTTCTTACTTCCTATCTAATTTCTGCTGTGAAACGAACAGAGTTTTCCCAAAAAACTAACCGTTTCTAGGCTAGAGGCGTTAGAATAAACCCCTGTAATCAACGGAAGCATAAAGCATTCTAAAATAAGTTGAATGGCTATACGTCGGAGTTCATAACTCAACGAGCAACTCTCTCGTACTGCATCAAACAACATAGTTCATTAATAAAGGAGAAATGAAAGATACAACTCAACGGTTCACACGATCGGAGCACTAGGTTTACATCCTAAACCGTAGACAACTTCAATTAAAAAGATAACTGACTAATAACATGGTTGGCTCATAGGACCATACAGAGCGACTTATAAATAATACGCATTACATGAACTAGAATACTTGTTTGCAAACGTTTACAATTCTAGGAATACATTACATGACTTCGTTAAACAAGTAAGATCCCTTCAAATAGGCACAAATGACAACTTGCAAGCAAGCACCAACTCCATCTTGGCATAAGTGACTTGGCTTCACTTGTCATAATGTAAACCTGGGGAAAAGGGGGAAAGAGTAATGAGCTAAGCAACCACACGCTCAGTGAGTATTCCCCGACTCCTTAACACCAAAACCGTTGCACGCAAAAATACCCATAATAGTCACATACCACGTATTCACACTTTACTATCATATTAGACCATCATAAATTCTTAAGGAACGATCACTATCAAAAAACATCATTTTAGCCACTCAAACTCATTTTTAGGTTCCTGAATGACTAAATTCCTTTACTAACAAGTAGTCAAACCAATAAGCAAGCAACAAGCCTGAGCACATAACTTTCTTTCATAGGTTATGTGATATAATTCGTGATTTATGCTTTATGTATCTAATTCACTCCTACGAGACGCTTAAACACATAAAATAGAGATTGTGCAAGGAGCTTTCTTTCTCTAAATATGCACATTCAAACTCATATACTCGATGCATCACAAGGATACGACCATGTTGTAATTGAAAATTTCATTCAAACTGCACTTAGAATCTTAATGACTTTATATGCACAAAAATCCCTCTTTCTTTTTCTGAAAACACTTTACTTACCCTTTTTAGGCTCATAAAAACTCTTTTGTTAGCCTCTTGAGACTCATAAAGCTCTTTTGTTAGCATCTTTGAGGCTCATATTCTTGAAAGAATCTCTTTTGTATTGGCCCTATAATGACCGTTAAAAATTTTCTTTCTGAAATACTTTAAAATCGAAATGCCAACTGCTTTTGTTATTTATTAGCAAATTACTCTGGGGATAAGATTATGATAATGTGCAGATTCGGTGAGATCTATTCTCAAACCCTACTGAGGCTATCGCTCACGCTAAGCTATTACTCGTGGGATGGCAACTAACTTTTGGACCTTAACCCTCCTCAAAGTCTCTAGGGCTTCCCACTACTGGAATTACTCCAAGTAGGTTCACTCCAATCTTATTATCCCTATGCATAATATCATAGCCAATTTAGAGCGTATGGCCATAAAGGCTAATACTTTTGCTGCCTCTCATAGCGAAATCCTTTTTCATACAACACACTCTCTTTTTATTTAAATTCCTTCGAAATTCCCCTGTTCAAGCGGGTTGACTCCCAAAACTGCATTCGTATAATCAAAATAGGCCATCGATTGCCAATAGTTATCGATATTATTGGTGACAACCATGAAAACTTTCCTTTTCAAACTGACCCTCACTCGCAAGATGAAACTTACTGACATAAGGGGAAGGGAGTTTGCTTGTACCACATTCAAACACTTCATAATCAACTTTGCAGAATAAACCACACATGGCCTCGCAATCCACACGATTGCGGATGAACACAACCCAGGCCCCTCCTCACACAACACCGACAACAAAGGACCTCAAAACTCTCATTATTTCAACCTCAAGCCATCCGACTACCATCTCAAATTTCAATTCTACAACCAGAGCATATTACCATGAAAGCTTACAAAGAAATATGCAATAGGGCTTATTTACTTACCTGAGCAAGTAGCACCATCCGCAGTGCGCTACCTCAAACATATATAAACATATACATACATTTCCTTATCTTAAGTAAAGTGCTCGGCGAACTGAAATGAACTAGCAAAGCATGAAGCTAGCTTACATTCATAATTCACATTTAGGTAAAATGCATGCCATACTCATGTCAATTTCAAGGTATAATTTCAGTAACTTAAGAAGCATCGATTCATACACGCTTATGTCATTTCAGAAGCTACTTTTAAACATGATTTAGCTAACTTAGCAAGCATCGATTCAAGGCATTTTTAGTTCTTTTCGAAGTTACCTTCAAACACAAATTAACCGACTTAATAAGCATCGATTCAAAGCAATAGACATGCCCAATTCATGTCATTTTCAAAGCATTGTTTAGTCACGTTAGGCTTACCTATCTGTTTTAGCTAACCACGGTTATTAGTTCCTTTCAACGACTATTAATAAACATAAGTTAACTTACTTAACGTGCATCGATTGGAACCGTGCTTATGTCATTTCAAGGCTACTTTCCAACAGGAACTAACCCAATTAGCATGCATCAAATATAGGCATTGTTAGTTCATTTCGAAGTCGTTTTCAACCATGAATTAGTTGACTTAACGGGCATGGATTCGAAGTATTCGTATATTATTTCGAAGCTACTTATAAGCATGTATTAACTAAACTAACATATATCGATTCGAAGCCATTTTCAAGCATTAATTAACTAAACTAACCTATATCGAGTTGAAGCATTATTGGGTTATTTCGAAGTTACCTTAAGGCATGAATTAACTAAACTAACATATGTTGATTTAGGGTAATGGTAAGGATGAAAATCAGTTCAGTACTAGCAGTTTCTGACAGCAACAAAACATGCACAACCTATGCTAGTCTCAATCGAAATGAAGCATGTAAAATCAGTCATCGTGTTCCCATTTAATCTGATTGATCTTAAACTAACATACTAAATCATTTAAGGGCTAAAATCTTTTCGAATTTACTAATACTTGTGAGGCGAGAAACACCCACCTCTCTTCCATGCTTAGGACTGGATTTAAGGGTTTTGGATGTGGTTTCGAATGTGTTGGAGCCCGGGAATCGCCTCTTAATTCGCTGCTCAACTCATAACTGGAAGCAGCCTCCTTTAAAGCCTAGTTCTGTGGGAGGTTGTGTTTATTTTAGCCTGCTGTGGTGGTCGCCGGAATCACACCCAACCGCCGCCGGTGGTGGTCACATTTGTGGCGGTGCACAAGCCTGGTGTTTGCCTCTCTGATGGCCTCGTCTCGCCCTCTCTCTCTTTCTAATTTCAGGGGTCACGGAGCAGTGTCACATCGAGTCGCCGGTGTGGTGTTGTCGCCACCGCCGACCACTTGGCCAGCCTCCTCCTCCCTCTCCATCGCTCAGCTCTCTGTCTCTCATGGTGTGGGTCGTAGGGCTAGGGTCTGAGAACCCCCCCTGTCATGCCTTGGATAAGAGAGTAAGGGGCTTCGGCCCCTTATGGTTTTTTTTTTGGTTCAATTAGTACAACATCTAGGTCCTTCATCCCAAAGGCGTTATCGATCAGTGTAAACATGGGCTGAAAAGTCTTAAAACCGGCATCCTAACTAAATTCGGGAAACGACTAAATAAATCGAATAATGATTTCAAAGGCTTGGATTAGCATTGATTGAAAAATTTTCTATGTAGTTGACGATAATATTAATATTATAGATAGCAACAAAATATTCCTTTTAATAAAATTGTCGCTCACACAAGTACATCAATAATAATTAAGCTTATATCGCTAATAAAATTCGATTTTACGATGCAAAAATGCAATACGATCAGCTCAACCTAAATTACGGAACGTGAGCATTACATTCTTCCCCCTTTAAAAGAATTTTGTCCTCGAAATTCTCAAACTATGTTTAGTCATACCTAAAATGTGCACACACATGACACGATCTACACAACTTGCACTATAATCCAAAATCTAGTTCTATAATTAGTTGAAAGCTGGAAAAACTATTATGGTATCCAGTCTCCTCCTTGCCAATCCACTTCAAGCGTCTATTCACTCTATTTCGGTGCCGAGGGCAAGTCGCGTTGAATAGGGGCAAATGAGTTGACATGGACAACCATGTTGAGCTTGATTTAAAAAAATAAACATATATTTTCGATAATCTAGACTGAATCCACCTAGTAAGCAACAACTCTACGTACATACATTGCTATGAATTGAAGCTTAAGGGAAGGATAATTGGCAGTTGACTCCTCAAGGTCATACACAAGTAGTCTCGTTCTAAAACATGAATTCAAGTCACCTTTGGGATCACGACGACTGGCATCGAGATTCCTATAGTGCATTAGAGTAATACATACATCACATAGCACCACATAGCATCACTTAAGCACAACAGTATTGCATAGCATCGCATAGTATTAGCAATTCAGTATGCTCAAGCCTAGGAATTGTAAGTAACATGATACCATCTAGTACGCATATCGCAAGCAATTTACTAAACAGAAGCATGCGCAACTAGCACTCCTATGTCTATATATCAATCACAGCTAACCTTTGCCTTTAGGCCTTGTATTCATGGCAACTTGGATAGGACATGCTAAACTCATATGAAGGGGTTAACTTAATCAGGTTCGTTCTAAAAATGAAGATATTAGGTCAATCTAGGGTTAAATCATTTACTCGAACATTTCCACGTCACACTAAGATAGCAGAGACATCAAACTACGACATATCGACGGTGATGGAACTTGAAGTAGCATTTAAAATCACATTGGCGTCACGTAGAGTCAACACATAACATACCAAGGATTATGAATCACGTGTAACACGAACTAGCAATACATGTTGATAGGAGCAACTAGGGCAGAAAATGCCAAGGTGAGAATGTAAATCAATGGTTTTGACGGTGGTGAGGCTTTCTCTAAACTCCCCACTTTGGGCCGATCGTCGCTTAAGTCATAGGCTCGTGCAAGTGAAAGGCTATGGTCCGAGATGAATCCTAGGGTCTGCGACTTATGGGACTACATGCTTCCGCAGCGCTACTCTAATCAAACCTACAGGGGCAAGAATATTTGAATGTAGGTTTCGAGGGTCATCTCATCATTCTTCAAATATAGGCATTTGCAGTTACTCAGCTATATCATGGAATCATAGGATTCACGAAACGCAAACAAAGAGTCAGAGGCCATGTCAAGCTACGAATTACAAAACGTAAATTGTCTGGATAACCAAGCCGCATACTAAACAAACTTAAGTCAAGCAAATGCCAAGGTATGCATTTACTAAGCCAATCATTCACAAGACACTTAAATAACCATGCATAAAGATCCTAAGCAATTATACGGGCTCCTATGACCATTATACGTAGCCTAACGTCATGCTTATACTTGAAAACACATAGACTCATGGTAGTGTCTCACGAAAAGACATTCAGGCAAGTAAAGATGAATGCAACCCTCATTTAAAACCTAACATTGAGGTTATCCCTTGAGGTTTGTCCCAACTATTTGGAGTTGGCCATCGCTGAACTAATGGGGGGTAAGAACAACGACATTGTTGGTCTTACAGATATACAATGACGTTTTGTGACACATTTGTGTCACAGATACTTATGGGTGTCCGAGGAACTCCTAGTATAGATGGAAATGTTCTACATTCTACTATGGGCGTCCTTGCTTCTGCACTTGGAGCTTATGCTTAACAAAATGTTGCGAAGGCATAGATTGTCGCCCCAGGAGGTAACAAGGTAATTCATGTGGAGTAACAATTCCAAAGTCTGCTAGGTTCTCTCTCCCTTGCTCTTTTTAGGTGTATACGGGTTCATTCCAACCAAAACATTATCATTACATTCCCGAATGACAATTTGTATGATAGAAAGCAGGTAGTGCACCGTTTAGGCAATAATGGCAAAGAAGGAAAATGGGAGACACATTTACACAATGTTCCCAAGATTCTACCACTAGCATTTAGTTTTCTAAGTATGCATACAAAAGTAGCCCCTAACATACTCAGGGAATTCAGAATTTGAAAATGGAAGGTACCATTTAATAAGGCTATTAATCATAGCAACTAATCTCCAATCATTCCTTTCTTAATCTGTTCCGAACGACTCCTTGGATGTACACATCTTAGCACGTACACATTAATAAGCAACATTCTAACACACGACATGTACTTGTGAACCTAAACTCCGTCATTATCACTATTGGAAAGCTAATCCTTTGGTTTGAAGTAAAACTTGACTTGACTTGACAGTCAGAACGACATCAACAATTCAAAATCTTTTGTTTTAAAGGTGAAAAACAGCTTATCTATTTTAAGTCTCTTCGTTTTTAATAGGAGGATGGTTCAACAACTTCTAACTCTTTCCCTACCAACCATTGAGTGCGTCTGCTCACTCTATTATCGGGCCTGAGGAGTAAATCGCACTTAAAGCATAAGAATGAGCATAAAGTTAAGCATTCTCAATTGCTTGAGTTCAAACCACGCGCTCTCAAAACGTATGATTCAAATTGCCAAGCCATATAAGCGAAACAACTTTCATTGAGCTAACACTTAACTCATTCATGAGAATACAAGTTATTTGGCTTATACTCTTAGCAATTCGCTCATTCACTCGGTTAATGAGCTCACTGAAGCTGCACCTAACTAGGTAAACGCGCTAGCATTCACATAAAACTCACATTTGCACGCCAAAGCAAGCATATATCACATCATCGTAAACGCGTTCCTAGATAACTACATCAAATGCAAGACTCAAGTTGCGGCCTGTGGTGCAGAACCTTGCTCTAATACCATCAATGTAACACCCCCAGCCCCTACGGTTAGGAGTGTTACATTTATTTACTTCCTACCTAATTTGTGGAGCGAAACAGATAGAATTTTCCCTAAAAACTGACTGTTTCAGGCTAGAAACCTTACAATAAACCACTATAATCAACGGAAGCGTAAAACATTCTAAAATAAGCTCAACGGCTACACGCCGCAGTTCATAACTCAATGAGCAACTCGCTCGCACTAAATCAAACTATATAGTTCATTAATAAAGGAGAAATGAAAGATACAACTCAAAGGTTCACATGATCGAAGTGTTGGGTTTACATCCCAAAACGTACACAACTTCAATTAAAAAGACAAATGACTAATAAGATGGTTGGCTTACATGGCAATACAAAGCGACTTATAAATAATATGCATTACATGAACTAAAATACTAGTTTACAAATGTTTACAATTCTAGGAATACATTACATGGCTTTGTTAAACATGTAAGACCCCTTCAAGTGGGCACACATGACAACTTGCAAGCAAGGACAAACTCCTTCTTGGCATAAGTGACTTGGCTTCTACTTATCATAATGCAAACCTGTGGAAAAGGGAAAAAGAGTAATGGGATGAGCAACCACATGCTTAGTGAGTATTCCCCGACTTCTTAAAACCAAAACCGTTGCACGCAATAATACCCATAGTAGTCACATACCATGTATTCATATTTTACTATCATATTAGGCAATCATAAATCCTCAAGCAAGGATCACTATCCCATAAATCCGTTTTAGTTGCTCAAACTCATTTTTAGGCTCCTAAATGACTAGATTCCTTTACTAGCAAGCAGTCAAACACATAAGCAAGCAACAAGGCTAAGCACAAATTTTTCTTTCATCGGTTATGTTGTGTAATTCGTGATTTATGCTTTATCTATTTAATTCACTCATACGAGATGCTTAAACACATGAAGTAGAGATTATGTAAGCAGCTTTCTTTCGCTAAACTTGCACATTCAAACTCCTGTACTCTATGCATGACAAGGATATGGTCATGCTGTAATTGAAAATTTCAATCAAACTGCACTTAGAATCTTAATCACATGATATGCACAAAAATCCCTCTTTCTTTTTCTAAAAACACTTAACTTAGCCTTTTTCGACTCATAAAAACTCGTTTCTTAGCCTCTTGATGCTCATAAAACTCCTTTCTTAGCCTCTTCGAGGCTTATATTCTTAAAAGAATCTCTTTCGTATTGGTCCTATAATGACCCTCAAAAATTTGTTTTTTAAATACTTAGAAAGGTGAAACGTCGACTACTTTCTTTACTTATTAGGAAACTACTCTGGGCATAAGATCATCATAATGTGCTGATTGGGTGAAATCTATTCTCAACCGCTAGTGAGACAATGGCTCACGCTAAGCTCTTACCCCTAGGATGGCAACTAACTTTTGGACTTAGCCCTCGTCAGAGTTTATAGGGCTTTCCACTGCTGGGATTACTACCTAGGCTTGGGATTTCCCCGTTCAAGCAAGTTCACTCCCATGTTATTGTCCCTATGCACAATATCTTAGCCAATTTACAGCGTATGGCCATAATGGCTAATAAGTTTGCTGCCTCTCACTGCGAAATCCTTTTTTCATACAATGCACTCTCTTTTTATTTAAATTCCTTAAGGATTCCCGCGTTCAAGTGAGTTCACTCCCAAAATTGTATTCGTGTTATTAAAATAGGCCATCGATTGCTAATAGTTATAGCTATTATTAGTTACAACCATGAAAACTTTCCTTTTCAAACTCACCCTCACTCGCAAGATGAAACTTAACGACATAAAGGGAGCAGTGCTAGCACGGATCACATTCAAAGATTTCATAATGAACTCAGCAGAATAAGCCACACATGGCCTCGCAACACACACGATTGTGGTTAAACACAACTCAGGCTCCCTCCTCACACAACACTGACCACAAAGGACCTCAAAACTCTCATTAGTTCAACCTCAAGCCATCCGACTACCATCTCGGTTTTCAATTCTATAACCAAAGCATATTATTATGAAAGCTTATAAAGAAATGTGCAATAGGGCTTATGTGCTTACCTGAGCAAGCTGCACCATCTAGCGGTGCGCTACCTTAAGCATATATAAACATATACATACATTTCCTTAACTTAAGTGAAGTACTTGACGAACTAAAATGAACTAGCAAGGCATGAAGCTAGCTTACATTCAGGATTCACATTTCAGAAATAAGCATGTCATACTCATGTTATTTTTAAGGCATAATTTCACTAACTTAACAAGCATCAATTCAAACATGCTTATGTCATTTCAGAAGCTTCTTTTAAACATGATTTAGCTAACTTATCAAGCATTGATTCAAGGCATTTTTAGTTCTTTTCGATGTTGCTTTCAAGCACAAATTAACATACTTAACAAGCATCGATTCAAAGCAATAGACATGCCCAATTTGTGTCATTTTTAAAGCATAGTTTAGTCGCGTTAGGCTTACCTATCTGTTTTAACTAACCAAGATTATTAGTTTGTTTCAAGGACTATTAATAAACATGAGTTGACTTACTTAGCGTGCATCAATTTGAAGCATGCTTACGTCATTTCAAGGCTACTTTTAAACACAAACTAACCCAATTAGCGTGCAACGAAGATAGGCATTCTTAGTTCATTTCAAAGTCATTTTCAAGCAAGAATTAGTTTACTTAAGGGGCATCAATTCAAAGTATTCATATATTATTTCGAAGCTACTTATAAGCATGTATTAACTAAACTAACATATATCGATTTGAAGCCATTTTCAAGCGTCAATTAACTAAACTAACCTATATCGAGTCGAAGTATTATTAGGTTATTTCAAAGTTACATTCCGGCATGAATTAACTAAACTAACATGCATCGATTTAGGGCAATCGTAGCATGAAAATCAGTTCAGTACTAGCAGTTTCTGACCACAACTAAACATGCACAAGCTATGTTAATCTCAGTCGAAATGAAGCATGTAAAATCAGTCATCATGTTCTCATTTAATCTAACTGACCTTAAACTAGCATGCAACATCATTTAAGCGCTAAAATCTTTTCGAATTCACTGATACTTAGGAGGCGAGAAACACCCACCTCTCTTCCGTTCTTAGGACCAAATTTAAGGGTTTTGGATGTAGTTTCGAATGTATTGGAGCCCGGGAATCGCCTCCTACTTTGCTGCTCAACTTAGACCTCGAACCAACCCCCGTTCAAGCCTTGTTCTGCGGTAGTGTTGTGTTGATTTCTACCTGCAGTGGTGGTCGCAGGAATCACGCGCAAATGTTGCCGTTCGTGGTCACTGTAGTGGCGGTGCACAACCTAGTGTTCGCCTCTCTCATGCCCTCATGTCTCCCTTTCTCTATCTGAAACCATTTAGTCTTGCACCTCATCTTCACAATCACAAAATCTATTAAACTAAAACACGTCAAGACCAAAGTCTATAATAGTTCAACTTCAATACCATTGACTAAATCATACCATATGCTAACTCGCACTCCACACTACACAAGCATACTAAATATTGACCCAACTTGACCCTGAGGTCGATCCCAACATTCATGCTATGCTGAATTCACTATGAGCATCTGATGACTTCAAAAAGGGCTTTCTAAAAGGAGAAACATGCGATACTTCATCACCTAAAACGGAAAACATGAAAACAATTTGAAATTGTGAGAAAAAAACTCAGTACATGTATTCTTGTGTTGTAAAATGAGCATAGAAACACTGTTGATGCGTACCCGTCTTTACAATTTATTTAGTTGGCAATAACAGTGAAAATGAAAGTAATATAAAACTGAATTGCTCATTATTATCCGGATGTGAACCCCTTACAATGATATGATCTATACATAGGTGTACACTTGCCAATCCAATCAAGAGTTGGCCTAAAGCCGCGTGGGTAAATGATGGGTTGACGCCCTATAGATGATAATTGACAGGGTCACACGTTAAACAGTAAATTATTGTATAAATTGATTCATTGATAAACTCATTAAGAGTTGTAACTTGATAAAAATGTTTTACTTTCTGAAGATGCAGGCAATGGACATACCTTGAGTCTTTAAAAATGTCATTTGACTTGATAAAAGTCAGTTGTTTCATAAATGTCATTTGACTTAAAAAATATGTTCTGATTTAATAACACTTAGATATCACAGGGGACGATAACTAGGCCTCGACTCTGTTTCATAAATGTCATTGTAAGTATATGTAGTCAGTAACTGAACTTTACTCACATAATTGAGTAAGTAAAAGTATGTGTAACATAAATCGAGCAATTAAATGGTATACATAACTTGGGTATTTCAATATAACTCCAAAACTGAATTATTGAAAGTAATTAAATTTGATATAAAGTAAATGCAAGTAAAATAGACAACAGTGAGATAAATGAGATTATAAAGGAAGAGGGCTTGATGGTGAGAAATGAGGGAGTGGTTGTGGCCTTTTCTGAGATAAGTTGCTGATACAGGTTTAAATATTTCTAATGCATAGCTTGGCTCAAGATAACAACAAGTACACTAGATTGGCTTGATAAATACATTTTATACATTCTGAATTGAGTAAGCAATAAAGGTTTGAAGCCAAGAGAGACATATCTTGGTTCAAAATAGCACGAACTGCAATAACTTGGTCCGATAAATATGGTTTCTCAATCACAACTCTCCCCACTTCACATATTTCTTTCATAAATCCATTACATATAGAATTCCACCCCAAATGAATCATTCAACTCAAAAGAGGCTATTAAACTCACTAAGCTTGGCATTTTCTTTGTAAAATCCATAAATAATTCAAAGCTTATAAACAAGCTCCCAAATTGTATACTTGTATTCTTCTTTCTCATTAATCAAGCTAAAAGTTCTATGAAAGTCCATGTATATTCATTTCCCCCTTAAATCTCCTTACTTGGCCCAAATACACAAAATGAATGCATTATCAATCTCACTCAATCTTTACTATTGCTCTTTACACAATTACTCAAAATGCTTCCAAAAACCACCAAACTCAAAATACTCAACCAAAATTCATGAAATATTATAGGAAATTTGCGAATAATATGGACAGTCTACGGTAAAATTTATTTGAAAATAATATGGAAAGTCTACAGTAAAATTTTCTAACTTTTCCTCCAAGTATACGCTGCACAAAAATTACAATAACAACCCAATTTGCACCCAAGCAAGTTAATTCAATTCCAAAACTCATAACTTTCACCCTAGACCACAAATGGAGACCTAAAACCCCAATATGAAAAGATTAAGAACTCTCAAAATTTACAACACAAAACACGATTCCCACAATAGGGTTCTGAAAATGGGGCTAAAACACAAGTGTGTCAGTTTTTGGTCCATTCTGTACAGCTTTGGTAAAACGACCATAGCCTTGTCCACAAATCTCAGATTAAGGCAATTCAACAGCCATTTCAAAGCTAACATGCTGACATATCGACCCACCAAAAATCATAATTTTTCCATGGCCCGATCATTACCAGTTTAATCCCAAAGTCGACCCTATTTTCCTGAAATTTCCAGCCTTTACTGGTTTAGTTTTCTCTTCCTCTTTCACATAAATCATCATTGGAAATCATTCTAAATAACCAAAAACATCATCATAATTATCAATAAAACTAAACATTATAAAATCAAATACAAATCAATCCATAAAAATCGTTTTAAGTTGAGCTTGTATGAACATGATCGTCCCTAAACCCTAGCATGATTAAAGCTCAACTTCACCATCATCAACACCAAAATAACTCTTAGTTCTCATCAAAACAACAAGATCAATGATCACAAACATCAAAACAAGAATCAAAACTGAAATAAAAATCAAAACCAATAGGATCAATTTTCAAAGTTACTCACTTTGATTGAAAATAAGTAGAGATGGAGATGAGGTTTAGTGGTTTTGATTATGCAAGATGGTGGCTTGAGGTATTAGGATGTCGGGAGGGGTCAGAGATCGCCTGAGCTGGCCAAAAAAGTGGATGAAAATCAGTCGGAATAGTGATGGCTGCTGCTGCCATGGGGAGGAAAGAGAGAGGACAGAGAAGATGAAGTTTTGGATTGAATTGTGTTTTGTTGACTAATCTACCTCTTTGGCTGAGTTTTTAACTAGAAAATGACTATTTGACTAACCATGGTTAAGCTTGATCATGGTAATTAGTTAGGTTAATAAGCAAACTTGTTGGGCTTCAAATTGGCCAAAAAAAAATGGATTCGGGAATAAAATGCTTCGTAACGATAACGATTTTGCGTAATTCAAAATTAAATTTTTGCAAGGTTATAAAAATAATAATAATAATAATAATAATAATAATAACAATAATAATAATAACAATAATAATAATAACAATAATAATAATAATAATAATAACAACAACAACAATAATAATCATAATAATGATAATAATGATAATTTCTTAAACCATAATTATCGAAGCCTACCTCCCTCAATATTTAATTAATCAACAAAACTTGAATTAACAATCAATGAAACTTTAATTGCAAAATGAGACCCAAGTGAAATATCCTCCAATCGGAATTATTAAATATGATAAATGAAAGTGAAAAATTTGAATAACGTAGGGTAATTCAGTAAAAATATAAATTGAGTGCAATAGAATTAATAAACAAGATATGGTTAAGCAAATAACCATGAGGGATTAAATCCATAAATATGATAAATTAAATGAATAAACACGATTAATTAAAAAATTAAATATGATTTAAATAAATAAAAATGGGTTAGGGTTGGGTTATTACAGCCTTCCCCGCTTAAAGAGTTTCGTCCTCGAAACTTATGATGCTTACCAAATGTATGCAATGCTGCTTTATAAACACATGGGCCATTGGTTCCCTCTAAAGAGGTATAGTTTGCCCAAAGTACTCCGAGTAAGGCCGTCTACGTATTGGATAACTGCTTAATCCCATGTTTCAGTAGTAGATCCAGATGCTTCTCATACAATAGTTGCAATGAACTGAATTACTATGATTCAAAATTGAGGTTCTCCTCGAAAGAAAAGAACCTTGTTACTAATGAGGAGGTGCTCACTAGTGGTTCGTCACATTGTCCACTAATAGAAACTGTTGTATACCCTGATAAGTACTCTGATACTATTATGAGTAATAAAACACATCATATACGTGTTCGGGTTCAATAGATAGGTGCAGTCAACAAGGTACAGGATTTAACCTTTCAATGAATCATAAGGCCCCATGTAACTACTCCCTACTTGTCCTTGGATAGTCGGTCTATTACTATGTTGATTAGAAAAGCCTTTTGAAATACTTTATAACCCATCTGAGACTTTGGTTATTTCTTTGTTTTGCCAGCACAACTCTTTTATCGACCTTGTATCACCTCAACATGTACTTAAATTTTCTCTCTTAATGCTTGCGTTAATTCTGACCATATACTCAGTGTTTCTTTTGGCTCACTCCAATATAATTAGAGGGTGCTTAATATTATGCCCTTATCAAAATGTCCTCATCTGATATTCCTAAAGCATCACATGATCTCCCCTCATCAGACTACTCAAGGATCTACTCCCAATCGATAATGGGCAATGAAATGACCATGGTTAGGGATAAGACTGATGAAATTCTTAGCCCAGCGAATCATTACATACAGAAGAAATGAACAATGAGACTAGAAAGGGCTAATAAAGGAGAGATTATCATAGGGTGGTTAGACTAAAGATAACCATAAGTGCGTCATGAATTGTAAAATATAATGCCACAAGAATTGTGGTTTATAAATATAAATCATAAACCAATAATTAATCAACCGAGGAGAAAGAATGCATGGTCATACTCGGGTTTAATTGATGAATTGGAAACAACATGACAAGCAACTGAGCTTCAACTAGGTGACTTTATAGCTACAAGCAATAATATAAGTGCAACAGATAGATGGGACAAGCAATGTGCAATAAATAGATAGATAGATTGGATAAGAAAACTGTAACAGATAGACAAATAGATTGGACAAGCAGAGTGTAATGGATAGATAAATGAATTGGACGAGCAAAGCGCCAATCGATAGATAAATAGATTGAGCAAGATACAATAGGAACGTGCCTTTACTCATATGCAGTCAATTTGAGTACAACAATAAGATTGAATAGAGAATACATAAGTTTATTTATTAGAAGGCAAGATATATGTGTGAGAGTTGAAGTATAAAATAAAGAGAGTGAGGGGATTATGACAATCGCAATCACCCACACTAATAAGAGTTGAATTACAGTATGAATTCAGAACAAGTTATGCAAGCTTATCATTATGAATAAATGATATGTACGTTAGATGTGTGAATCGGCTCTCAGCAGAATGAACTACAACTCATGATCATGAAATAAAGATAGTGAAGGTCGAGAGCACTGGAATGGTGACAACCATATAAGGTTGAACAAAAAATGTATTGCACATTTAATAATGGGTTTGCAAAGACATGGAAGATCATGCTAATAGGAAATATCGGGTTAAAAAGCAAGGGGGACTAAACAACATTGGATAGCATCAAGTTTTGAAGATGAGACAAGCAAACAATTTCAAGAATTACTATAAAAGGGCATTGTTGCAAAAGATAAACTATGGTTGCGTGGTTTAGGTGTGATATCCGGACCTTAAATCATTCTTGCAAAAGACTTCTGTTTTTGGCAGTTAGTCCCATAACTCATTTGTTTAAGGTATAGGGCACTTGTTTTTGATAATGATCTCATTCAACTCTCTGTACGTAGTACACAACCATAAGGTTCTGCCTTCCTTCTTCACACATATAAAACTAGGATCTCCCACAGTGAGACACTTGGTCAAATAACTCCCTTCTGTAACAACTCATCTTACTAAATCTTTAGTTCCTTGAACTCTACTAGGGGTCATGTGATAGGGGCTCTGAAAATTGATTGAGTGCCTAGAACTAGGTTGATCTGAAAATCAATGTTTCTTAGGGGAAAACAGTCCTGAAAGCCCTCAGATGAAATATGTCTAATTTCACCAACTGTAATTATGGATATGTATATATCGAGTGTGGCTGGCATATCACTAATATTCAATGCATTACTGACACGATAACTCACTTGCTTGCACCGTGTAATTAGGGCAAAAATAGGGTTTTCCTTCGCTCGGTCCATAGAAACACATGTCTAGTCTTTCCTCATTTCTCAAGCTAACATTAAGATCTTTACAAGTCATCTTCTATAAGTACACAATCAGTTCATCCCCATAGTGATAACAAGGTATGCCAATCAAACTGGATTGAATGCCTAATGAATATGGTTCCGGCAATACTAATAGAGGCATGTTTATACAAGATAACACATTCAACTTCCTACTAGTGTTATTAAATTTAAAAGATAGGGGGATGATCTAAAGCGTAAAGCAATGCAACTATACCATGAACTCTTGCAAATATATTTCTTTATTGGTTATAAAGGACAGGCATGTACGTTGAATGAATGAAAGGACGAAGATTCGTAATGAAAGAGGTCAGGCATACAAATGTCCTGCATATACAAGACATGTAGTTTATTCATGATGGTCATGGTAGTAAAGTAAATGAACGATGTTATGAAGTTGAGACAGAGTATTAAGCAATAAAGGTGAAGAAATGTGACAGATTCCCAAAGCGGCTTTTGAAAAGTCATACTGTATTGGTATGTGAGTAAAATGATGAAGATAAGGGTCAACATTACCATAAGAGATTCATCTGATGTTTGAAAGGACAATACGTCAAGATGAAGGAGTCAGTCTTATGACTGAACACGATGACATCCATTAATAACACATTTTGCAGTAAATGAAGTCTTTGTAGGCATATAAACTTCAAAACTGCTGGTGGATGGAAATAGCATGAATCATTATTTATCATTCATAAGATAGGCGGTACTAGTAAAGAAAGGATTGCCAAAATAACTTGAGTAATGACATGCAGTCACGACCATAGACTAGTATGCCAACACAACGTCACGGTGCTGTAGAACCACGAACAATATGGTTCCATTTAATTGCCGAAAGGGCGCTCAATGACTAGGTCTGAAGCAATCAAAGACTTGCAATTAATAAATGAATAGTGCCCAAATAGAAGCAAGGATTTAAAGTAGATGAGAACATAGTGGTGACTGAACTATAAGTAGAATGGATTAAATATGCTTAGGAAGAATTGCAAATCACACAGTAACGCATACCGATGATCATTATAGGCTTCATTATAGAAACAGAGAATTAAATGATTATAATTGTCACGGTTTGAATCGCCTATAAGAAATGTTGCTCTGATGTGTTTGAAGAACTCCCCACATACCACATATGAGAATTTCCATAAACACTCCATTACAAATCAAGACAGTATTAGTGGCAAAGAAATGATACCTTTGAACAATACTAGGATAGAAATAAGTCAATGATAGGAACTAATGGGAGCATTGATGAGGTAAGGTCTTAGTGTCAAGACCAATGAATTCCTATACATGATAGCTTAATCTTACCTGTACCGCACATATAATTCCAAGTAGCACACCTTAAGATACTAATTGTTATTACCATATATAAGCACTCATTATAGTGTTCATCTCATACTAGTTCACCTCAAGGATATTGTCCCACAAGACATTTTCTCATCTAGGGGTTTACATCTAACTTGGCGCTAAACATCCCTTAAGAAGTTGCAAATGGCAAACCCATATCGGGTTTCAACCATATTTTAACACACCTCAAATGCTGGGGTAAAACTAATAGAGTTTCTTATAAAAACTAACTAAAATCCAGGCTTAGAGCCTTACAACAGATACCTAAAATGGAGAGAAGCACTTCAATAGCTCAGCAACCACACACCGGAGTTCATTACTCAACAGATCACACACTCGAAGTGCACGATTGCAAAAATTAAAACAAATGAGAGAAATGAAACATACAATACAACTCCCAGATAAATGAGAGCATGCCTAAATAATAGGTGACCCAAATGGTTCCACACTCCACTTTACTAATGCTTGAATCTCAGGATATTACCAAATGATTAAGTCACCCAAATAGAAATGGTTCCTCCATATATGAGTATACATATTAACTTATAGTCAATAGCTCATTTAATTGGTCCAACGTAACTGATACACACCTTGATAGCTAACTCATAACCACTTGATAGCTCACAGTGGCCCTTAAAACCTGGCTCTAATACAAAATCTGTAACGTCCCCCAAAAGCTAATGACATGATTTACGAAAAATTACAATTAAAAACTTAATAATAGAAGGCGTTACCACCGTCCTAATAAGGAAAAGGCTCACTAAAACCATTTTATCTTGCACCTCATGTTCACAATCGCAAAATCTATTAAACTGAAACACTTCAAGACCAAAGTCCATAATAGTTAAACTTCAATACCATTAACTTAATCATCCCATGCGCTAACTCGCACTCCACACTACACAAGTATATTGAATCTACACTTAACTTGACCCTGAGGTTCATCACAACATTCATGCTATGTTGAATCCACTATGAGCATCTGATGACTTCCAAAAAGGCTTACTAAAAGGAGAAACATGTGCTGCTTCATCACTTAAAATGAAAAACATGAAAACAATTCGAAAATGTGAGAAAACTCAGTACATGCATTCCTATATTATAAAATGAGCATAAACACACTGTTGATGGGTACCTGTCTTTACAATTCATTTAGTTGGCAATAAGAACAAAAATGAAAGTATTATGAAACTGAATTGCTCATTATTATCTGGATGTCAACCCCTTATAATGATATGATCTGTGCATAGCTGTACACCTGCTAATCCGATCAAGAGTAGGCCTAAAATCGTGCGGGTAAATGATGGGCTGACGCCCTATAGATGATAACTGATGGGGTCACAAGTTAAATGACAAATCACTGTATAAACCGATTCATTGATAAAGTCGTCAATAGTTGTAACTTGATAAACATGTTTTTCTTTCTGAAGATACAGGCAATGGACGTGCCCTGAGTCTTTAAAAATGTCATCTGACTTGATAAAAGTCAGCTATTTCATAAAGGTCATATGACTTGAAAAATATGTTCTAACTTGATAACACTTATATATAACGGGGAACGATAACTAGGCCTCAACTCTATTTCATAAATGTCATTGTAAGCATATGTAGTCAGTAAATGATCTTTACTCACATAATTGAGTAAGTAAAAGTATGTGTAACAGAAATTAAGTAATTAAATGGTATACATAACTTGGGTATTTCAATATAACTTCAAAACTGAATTTTTCAAAGAAATTAAATGTGATATAAAGTAAATGAAACTAAAATAGACAACAGTGAGATAAATGAGATTACAAAGGAAAAGTGCTTGATGGTGACAAATGAGGGAGTGGTTGTGGCCTTTTCTGTGATAGGTTGCTGATACAGGTTTGAGGCTCGATAACGTATAGCTTGGTTCAAGATAACAGTGACTAAACTAGAGTGGCTTGATCAATACATTTGATACACTCTGAATTAAGTAAGTAATAAAGGTTTTAAGCCAAGAGAGATATATCTTGGTTCAAAATAGCACAAATTGCAATAACTTGGTCTGATAAATATGGTTTCTGAATCACAACTCTCCTCACTTCTTATATTTCATTCATAAATCCATTGGATATAGAATTCCACCCCAAATGAATAATTGCTATTAAACTCACTAAGCATAGTATTTTCTTTGTAAAATCCATACATAATTCAAAGCACATAAACAAGCTCCCAAATTGTATACTTGTCTTCTTCTTTCTCATTGATTAAGCTAAAAGCTCCATGAAAGTCCATGAATATTCATTTTCCCCTTAAATGACCTTACTTGGACAAATACACAAAATGAATGCATTATCAATCTCACTCAATCTTTATTATTTGTCTTTACACAATTACTCAAAATGCTTCCAAAGATCACCAAGCTCAAAATACTCAACCAAAATTCATGAAATCTTATAGGAAATTCGAAAATAATATCGAAAGTCTACAATAAAATGTTGTGAATTTTCCTCCAAGTATACGCTGCACAAAAATGGCAATCACAACCCAGTTTGCACCGAAGCAAGTAAGTTCACTTCAAAAATTCATAACTTTCACCCTAGACCTCAAATGGAGACCTGAAATCCCAATATGAAAAGATCAATTCCAAAAACCTTTCATTCATAATGCAAAACATGATTCGCACAATAGGGTTCCCAAAATTGGGCTAAAACACAAGTGTGTTAGTTTTTGGCCCATTCTACATAGTTTTTATAAAACCACCATAACTTTGTCCACAGAGCTCGAATTAAGGTGATTAAAGAGCCAATTGAATGCTAACATGCTAAATTATCTATCTATCAAAAATCATAATTTTTCCATGGCCCGATCATTACCAGTTTAATCCCGAATTCTGCCCTATTTTTCTGAAATTTTTAGCCTTCACTGGTTTAGTTCTCTTTCTTTTTCACATAAATCCGCACTTGAAATTATTCCAAATTGCCAAAAACATCATCATAATCATCAATAAAACTAAACATTATAAAATCAAATATATATCAATCCATAAACATGGTTTTAACTTAACCTTGCGTGAACAAGATCATCCCTAAACCCTAGCAAGATTCAAGCTCAACTTCACCATGACCAACACCAAAACAACTCTTATTTCTTATCAAAACATCATGATCAATGATCACAAACATCAAAGCAAGAATCAAAACTAAAATAAAAATCAAAACCAACAAGATCAAGTTTCGAGGTTGCTCACTTTGATTAAAATTAAGAAGAGATGGAGAAGAGGTTTAGTGGTTTTGTTGATGCAAGATGGTAGCTTGCGGTATTAGGATGTCGGGAGGGATCAGAGATTGCCAGAGCGAGCTGGAAAAGTGGCCGAAAATGAGCCAGAATAGTGATGGTTGCTACTGCCATGGGGAGGAAAGACAAAGAGGAGAGAGAAGATGAAGTTCCGGATTGAATTGTGTTTTGTTGACTAATCTAACTCTTTACCAGAGTTTTTAACTAGAAAATGACTATTTGACTAACCATGGTTAGGCTTAATCTTGGTAATTAGTTAGGTTAATAAGCGAACTTGTTGGGCTTCAAATTGGGCAAAAAAAAAATGGATTCGGGAACAAAACATAACGATAATGATTTTGCGTACTCAAAATTAAATTTTTGCAGGGTTATAATAATAATAATTATAATAATGATAATAATAATAATAATAATAATAATAATAATAATAATAATAATAATAATAATAACAATAATAATAATAATAGTAGTAGTAGTAGTAGTAGTAGTAGTAGTAGTAGTAGTAGTACTAGTAGTAGTAGTAGTAGTAGTAGTAGTAGTAGTAGTAACAATAACAACAATAACAACAATAATGATAATAATAATAATTTCTTAAACCATAATTATCGAAACCTACTACTGATTCACTCGATATTTAATTAATCAAAAAAATTTGAATTAACAATCAATGAAACTTGAATTGCAAAATGGGAACCCAATGAAATATCCCCCAACCGGGATGATTAAATACGATAAATGAAAGTAAAAAATTTAAATGACATAAGGTAATTCCGTAAATATATAAACTGAGTGCATGTGAATTAATAAACATGATTTGGTTAAGCAAATAACCGTGAATGATTAAATCCATAAGCATGATAAATTAAATGAATAAACCTGATTAATTAAATAAATAAATAAAATTTAAATAAATAAATATGGGTTAGGGTTGGGTTATTACAGCCGACCACCTGGTCGGCCTCCTCTTCCCTCTCCGTCACTCAGTTGTCTCTCTTATGGTGTCAGTCGCGGGGCTGGGGTTTGAGAACCCCCCTGTCAGGCCTTCACTGAGAGAGTAATAGGCTTCGGCCCCTTATATATTTTTTTGGTTCAATTGGTACAATAGCTAGGTTTCTTATCCCGAACACGTTATCGATCAGTCTGAACTTGGGTTGAAAAGTCTTAAAACAGGCGTCCTAACTAAATTTAGGAACAACTAAATAAATCGAATAACAATTACAAAGGCTTGGGTTCGCATTGATTCGAAAATTTTCTAAATAGTCTACGATAATATTAACAATAGAAATAGCGACAAAATATTCTTTTTAATAAAATTATGGTTCACACAAGTGCATTAATAATAATTCAACTTATATCGTTAATAAAATTAGATTTTAGGACGCAAAAAGGCAATATGACTAGTTTAACGTAAATTACGGAACGTGGGCATTACACCCATTCCCTTCTCAAATGCCTAAAAGTCTGATTTGGAATTAATGATGGAAAACATGCTTATGGAGCAACAAAAATAGGATGAGTATATTAAGTAATTAGCCTCAAAGGTTGATGTGCTTACGAATCATAATAGGATGCTAGAAGCCCAAATTACCCAGAAAGCTAGTTTCTCATCTACGCCCCTAGATAGACTTCCTAACAAACCTAAACCTAACCCTCGAGAGTGCTGTAACTATGTTACCATGACGGAAGAAGAGTACTTAATCGACTCTGACCTAGGTAATTTTTCTATTGCTTGCAATAGAGGAGAGAAATAATGGTGGCAAGACACCCACTTTTAAAGAGAATGACACGGTCGAGATCCCAACCATTTTCCCCCTTAAGCTCCCTGACCAAAGTAGTTTTTCTATTCCTTGCATTGTAGGATAGGTCAAAATTGAGAGAGGTCTATTTGATCTAGATGCAATTGTCAGTATAATGCCCTATTCTTTGTTTCATAAGCTGCACCTAGGACCATTACAGGCCGCACCCTTTTCCCTACAAATGGGTGATGGTTCTGTCACGCAATCTATAGGCAGGTTGGACGATGTGCTAGTCAATATATGAGACACTTGGGTGTTGGAGGACTTCATTATAGTTGATATACCTGAAACTGGCGATTCCCAGATTATTCTGTGTTGGCCCATTTTGGCGACAACTGGTTGCCACAATGATGTAAAAGAGGTTCGGATATCTTTTGAGGTGCGAGTGTCGTTTGCTGTGTTTAGCCATAGGAAAGAGGACATGGTTTCTCCTTATTCTTGTATATTGGATGCATTACCCCTTTCCCCTAAGATTGATATGGAGGATGTCTGGAACTGTGAAGATCCTCCTGACTGTGACTAGATTTCTTATAAGGTCCCCGACCAAGGGTATGTTAACGTAAAGTTTGCTGCTCCTATGCCACCTAACAAGCTCGAGGTTGAGGCCCCTGTTTTTAATGAATCTTCAATGAGTGACTACTATAGGATTGCACAAACCATTCTCTCTATGCCCCCTGTAGAAGGGTTTAATGTAGATTTTGATGTAGGGGTTGCACGAGTTCATGATAGCCCTTAACAAAGGCATTTTAATGTAGTGATGCTTTGCTTTCATTTTTTCAGTTTTGCTGGCTAGCTATATCATGGATAGTCGTAGTATAGATAAAAGATATCGCTATCCATTGACTGTGAAAGCAAAATAAACACTACCTTCCCTGAACTACGACTATCCATTTCACTTAACTCTCTAATTGCATGTGAGGGACAAATGACTTCGCTGTCTATTAAACAAAACGGCCGGCCTTGGGAAAGGAATTTTAATATAGTAGTATAGATATAGGCCAATAGATCCACATACCAAAGATCAAACTTGATTGGTTAAGAGAGTCAACCACATTCAGTTCCCGCAAGCTGCTAAATTGAAAACTTATACGGATCAAACTTTTAACAAAAGCTTATACGGTATCAACAAAGATGAACTTATACCCCAATAAGCTCGAATTCATAGAGGTTGGGATTTGCTACATCTATAAGCCATTATAGATATGGACTCAACTTCAGCATTGATAAAACTTGATGTGGTCTAATGAAGCAAATTGTCCCGTTGTAGACCTTGGTCCCCACAAAGGATCAAACTAAACCAAAACAATTGTGCCTATACTCGAATTCATGTAGAAAATTAAGGCACCTATAACAGTCTGACGAGGCAAAAGATCATCATCTAAACCTTGTTCAGACAAACAAGGTTTGCAAAAGTGCGCTTGCACCATACCAAATTCACATGTTCACATGTTTGCAAAATCTTAGATAAGTTAGGCAAGTAATGGTCATATGTTGTACCATATAAAGCAAAATCACCCATAAGTACTAGCAAATAAAAGTTACAAGCGTTTGCAGAATTTTGCATGACTATAGGCAAGTGCCCGTGATATGCTCGTTTAGTTCCAAAAATCTCCGTTCTTTGACTGTTTTAAGATCGAAATTGAGAGTCCTTATCACCCAATACGCCTTACTTTCCATTTCCACTGGCAAGTGACAAGATTTTTCAAACACTAACCAGTATGGAGTGGTACCTAGAGGAGTCTTGTAAGCGGTTTAGTATACCCAAACAACATCATCAAGCTTTAAGGACCAATCCTCGCGAGACCAATCCACCGTTTTCTCCAATATGCTTTTCAATTCTCTATTCGAGAGTTCCGCCTGCCCACTTGTTTGCGGATGATATGGCGTACCGATCTTATGAAATATCCTATATTTTTGAAAAACCGAGTGAAGATGCATGTTGCAAAAATGTGTGTCATTGTCACTCAGATTAGCCCTCGGTGTGCCAAATTGTGTGAAAATATTTTTCTTCGGAAAATTAAGGATAACTTTAGAATCATTTCTCGGGGATGCAATGGCTTATGCCCACTTAGAAACATAGTCAACCACCATAAGGGTGTAAAGCTTGTTATGGGAAGGAGGAAAAGGACCCAAGAAGTCGATCCCCCATACATCGAACAACTATACTTCGAGTATGCCACTTTGAGGCATTTTATGCCTCTTGGAAATGTTCTCTGCTCGCTGACATCTATCACAAGTCATGACAAATTTCCTTGTGTCCTTAAAGAGTGTGAGCCAATAGAAGCCTGCTCGGAGTACTTTTGCAATGGTTTTATCTAGTCTAAAGTGGCCACCATGGGTTGAAGCATGGCAATGGTGTAAGACACTACAAACCTCATCTTCATGTAGGCATCTTCTATAAATCCCATCTGTATACAACTTATAAAGGAAAGCTTCTCCCCACACATAGTATTCTGCATCGATAAAGAACTTCTTTCATTGTTGGTAGGACAATCCTGAAGGTAACACGTCGCGCACCATGAAGCTCACCATATAAGCATATCATTGGGTAGCTTGATGGGATATAGCTAATAACTGCTCATCGGGGAAAAAATTATCAATGGCAAGCTCTTCACTAACAGTGGCCTCTTGGCCTAAACGAGATAGATGATCAGCAACCACATTTGCCAATCGCACATATAATTTGATCAACCTCTCTAAAAGTGCATTCTAACTAAGGTATTAAAGTTGACAAAGCAAAGGTGGAGGTCATTGAAAAACTGCCGCCACCAACCTCTGTAAAAGGTGTGAGAAGTTTTCTCAGACATGTCAATTTTTACCAATGATTCACAAAAGATTTTTCAAGGACTACAAAATTTCTCACTCAATTGCTTGTCAAAGATGTGCCTTTCGAGTTTAACGAAGAATGCTTGAATACTTTTCACATATTAAAATAGGGCTTAGTCACTGCCCTAGTAATGCCAGCTCCAGATTATGTAAGCCCTAGTAATGTGTGATGTAAATGACTATGCAGTGGGCGCTGTTATAGGTTAGTGAAAGGACAATAAACCATATGCCATGTATTATGTAAGCCTCACTCTTGATGAGGGCAAGTAAATTATGCCACGATTGAAATGGAGTTCTTAGCAGTTGTCTTTGCTTTGGAAAATTTTCGATCCTATTTGATCAACTCCAAGGTCATCTTTTTCACAGATCATGCTGTGTTAAAACATTTAATGAAAAATCCAAATCCAAACCTTGACTCAATCGATGGGTCCTCCTCCTTCTAGAGTTTGATTTAGAAATCATAGACAAGGCAAGATTTGCAAATGTGGTTGTCAATCATCTATCTCATTTAGGCATAGAGGCCACTCCTAGTGAAGAGCTTCCCATTGATGATTTTTTCCCCGATGAGCAGTTATTAGCTATATCCCAACAAGCTGCCCAATGGTATGCTGGTGTGGTGAACTTCAAGGTGTGAGGCGTGTTACCTCTGCGATTATCCTACCATCAAAGAAAGAAGTTCTTTACCGAAGCAAAATACCATGTGTGGGAAGAACCTTTCCTTTATAAGCTTTGCGGAGATGGGATTTGTAGAAAATGCTTGCCTGAAGATGAGGTTCGTAGTGTCTTACACCAATGCCATGCTTCAAGCTATGGCAGCCACTTTGGACCAAATAAAACCATTACAAAAGTACTCCAAGCAGGCTTCTATTAGCCACGCTCTTTAAGGACACAAGGAAATTTGTCATGACTTGTGATAGATGTCAGTGAGCAGAGAACATTTCTGAGAGGCATAAAATGCAAAGTGGCATACTCAAAGTAGAGTTGTTTGATGTATAGGGGATCGACTTCATGGGTCCTTTTCCGCATTCCCATAACAACATTTACATTCTTATGGAAGTTGACTTATTTCAAAGTGGGTAGAAGGTCATTGCATCCCTGGCAAATGATTCCCAATATGTCCTTAAATTTCTAAACAAAAATATTTTCGCACCATTTAGCACATCGAGAGCTCTTCTAAGTGACAATGGCACACATTTTTACAACAAGCCTCTTGAGTCACTTTTGAAAAAATATGGGATATTTCATAAGGCCACTGTGCCATATCATCCCCAGACAAGTGGGCAGGTGGAACTCTTGAATATAGAATTGAAAAGCACAATGGAGAAAATGGTGGATCGGTCTGGCAAAGATCGGTCCTTAAAGCTTGATGATGCTCTTTGGGCATACTAAACCGCTTGTAAGATTCCTCTAGGCACCACTCTATAATGGTTAGTGTTTGGAAAATCTTGTCACTTGCTAGTGGAAATGGAACGTAAGCCTATTGGGCTACAAGGACACTCAATTCGATCTTGAAGCGGTCGAGGAACGGAGATTTTTGCAACTAAATGAGCTCGACGAACTAAGGTTAAAGTCATACGAAAATTTACGTGTTTACAAAGTGTGAACTATTAAATGACACAACAAACATATCGTGACGAAGCGTTTCGAAAAAGGTGATATGCTCCTCCTATTCAACTCAAGTTTGAGATTGTTTTCAGGTAAACTGAAACCCCGATGGTCGAGATCATTTACCATCACCAAAGTTCAACCCAGTAGAGCAGTGGAGAAATGGATTGAGTCTACCAGAGCTTTCAGAGTCAATGGATAGCTATTGAAGCCATTTTTGGTGGGCCAACCAATTAAAAATGCCAATGTTCATATGCCAACTTATCTGGTTCAACCGTAGAAGAAGGGTCAGTTGCAACAAAGTTTTCGGGTAATTTCTCACCCCATCCTCCTCCACCTCCACCTCTCTGATCTTGTTTTCTACTACTCCCCTTCCCTTTTTATTATGTGCCTACATTGAGGCCAATGCGTGATTGAAGCATAATGGAGTTAGTCTTTATATTTGGTGTCTGATGCCTATTTTGTTTGGTGTGTTTTTGCTTTGTTTATGTTTTGACTGGTAGTTTTTGTAGTTTTTGATCGTTTTAGTTTTCGTAGAAGTGCATTAAGTTTTATTTGAGGTTGCACTTTAGTTTCCTTCTTTTATTTATTTCTTTTGCATTTTACTTTGCATTGTTTTGTGATGCATTAAAATTGAAAATGAAAAAAAAATTGAAAAGTGAAAAACACCAAAAAAAAAAAAAACAAAATCCTCCGATGATGATCTCTAGAGATTTGGTAGCTTTCTTTGGTTTAGTTTGATCCTTTGATTTTCCCAAATTATGCATAAAATGTTTGCGAATAAGTTTTCGAAATAAATTCCATGTTTTGACGATATGTTGGATGCGAATTGATTTTCCCCATGAGTCTTTACAAGATTTGGGTAGATGTTTATTAGTGAGCTACTTTTGACCTTGGTAGATGTCCCGTGAGACTTTGAGCCCTTAGAGACTCTTTTTCATTATTAGTCTCATTTTTCTTTCATGTGTGACTCTTCCTTGACGTCATTTCTCTATAACTTGCTTTGATTCTCGTTCAAATCACATTTCGAATATGCATTTAGGCAATATGATTGAGTCATTTTTCTTTCTTTCATTTTTTTAAACCCCAAAGCCAAAGAGCCACCCTGATTGCGTATTGTATCCCTTGTTAGCCCCTTTGAGCTTGTGTCCATTTTTCTTGATTTGAACCTCCTATGATCACCCATGGCCAAATACTTGTCTTACCTTTAAGCCAAGGCTAGGGGAGCATTCCATTCTTTTGCATCAAGTTTGGTAGGGCGTTTGTAACACCCCCAGCCCCTAGGGCCGAAAGCGTTACGTTTTCCTAACTTCTTACTTAAATTATGGGACGAAACGGACAACATTTCCCCTGAAAACTGAACGTTCCCAGGCTAAACGCCTTACAATAAGTCCCTGTAAATCAACGGAAGCGTAAACATTTAAAACCTAACTCAACGGTTCACACAACCGGAGTATGGGGTTTACATCCCAAAACATAACTAATTTCAACCGAAAGACATTTAATTGACCGGATGGTTGGCTCATATGGCCATACAGAGCGACTCATAACCAATATGCATTACATGAACTTAGAACACTGTTTACAAACGTTTACAAACTAAAAAGGGCTTTACATAACTCCTCAAAGACATAAATAGGCACTAATGACACCTTGCAAGCAATAATCGATTCCAGCTGATTCAACTTCTTCCTGTCATAAAGAAAACCTAGGGGAAAAGGGGAAAGAGTAGTGGGATGAGCAACCACACGCTCAGTGAGTGTCCCCCAACCCCCTTAAAACCAAAACTGTTGCAGGCAAATAATATCTTTACTAGTCACATATCACGTATTCATACTTTAATATCATATTAGGCATTCATAGAATTCCTATGAAGACATTACTAAACATAACTTCACTTTCAACATGCTTAGGAATCACTTCATAAAGCATTCATTCAGTACGTTCTTTCTTTCATTGAAAACATTTCCTTAACCTCCTGAGGCTCTTGCCCTTTTTAAAAGAAATTTCATTTCGTATTCATATGATATGCTTAAGACATACACAGATGCCAAGTCTCATTCATAGGTTATGCATAAAACATGCTCATAAGGCCTTCTTTTTCGTAATCGCATCTTACTTAGCATTTCATTATCATTTATAAGAAAAGCATAGAACATACAAAGAAAACTTTCTTTCCTTTCTTTGAAAACATTTCATTTAGCCTCTTGAGGCTCATAAAAACCCTTCTCTTAGCCCCTTGCGGCTCATATTCTTTCATATCGGACGCATATTGACCCTTATAAACTTTTCACATTTCATTCAACTGGCCTCTTTGGGTCCGTAAAACATTCTTTTTCCTTAAAACATATAAAATGGCATAGGCCAATTGCTTTTCTTATCTTGGTAGGAATGGCATAGGCCAATTGCTTTTCTTATCTTGGTAGGAAAATACTTTTGGCATAAGATCATTACAGGGTGCTGATCGGGTGAGAACTATTCTTGACCCCATAGTGAGACCTAACGCTCACGCTTAAGCTCTTACTCCCGGGATGGCTACATATAACATATCGGACCATTACATCAGCCCTCGTCAGGGCCTCTAGGGTTTATCCGGACTTATCCCCTAGGTTAACATCATTTATATCATATCATATTGTCCGCAGCACATTATCTTAGCCACTTAAAGCGTATCGGCCATAACGGCTATAACTTTGCATTTCAAATCGTAAAATCATTCAACGTATAACTCACACCTTTATAAAACTCTTTAGGGATTCCCCCGTTCAAGCGAGTTCACTCCCAAAACTGTTTTCATTTAATTAAAATAGGCCATCATGCATTAATAGTTATGGCCGCTATCATTTCAAAACATGAAATCTTTCTTTGAAAACTCACTCTTATACACATAATGCAATCTAAGCATTTAATCACATATACCACATATATCACATTTAAGCACTTCATATTAGTCACATCAATTCAACACAATAAGCCACACATATCCTCGCAATCCATGCGATTGCGGTTAATTCACAACCCAGTCTCCCTCCTCACTCTCACCGTACACACAAGACCTCAAACGCTCATGATGTTATCCTCAAACCATCCAACTACTAGCTCGTTTCATCGATTTATTAATCATAATATGCTATCATGAAGATTTATTAAAGAGGGTGAGGTTTATGCTCTTACCTGTGCAAACAGCACCTTTCAGCCACATATAACCATATTCAGTCATCACTTGACAACACTTTACTAAGTAAACCAAACATGATTCAAATCTAACATACACGATGCATTTTAAAGGAAGCTTTCCTAAGCATGAACGTACTTTGAATGAAGCTAA
Organism: Selenicereus undatus; assembly: GCA_017589665.1. Taxonomy (NCBI): domain Eukaryota; kingdom Viridiplantae; phylum Streptophyta; class Magnoliopsida; order Caryophyllales; family Cactaceae; genus Selenicereus; species Selenicereus undatus. The sequence goes on from JACYFF010003369.1 coordinate 46,137,020, forward strand.
GCACATCTCAATAACTTCAAGTTTCATTCAACCACAGGCATTAGTTAGCTTAACTCGAATCGAAGCTAAGCATACTAAACTAACTTCGTTTTTAACCCTTTTTATACATTAGTTAACTTTAGTCACATTCAAGCTAACCATGTTCTTATAACTTCAAAATGAATCCTTTTTCATGAATCGCTAATTACTCGAATCAAGGCCAAACATATCAAAACAACTTCGTTTTTAATTCTTTTTAAACCTTAACTTACTTTAGTCGTATCCAAGCTAACTACGCCTTTATAACCTCCAAATTAATCTTTTTTCATGAATCGCTAATTACTCGAATCAAGGCTAAGCATATCAAAACAACTTAGTTTTTAATTCTTTTTAAACCTTAACTTCCTCTAATCAAATTCAAGCTAACTACACCTTTATAACTCCAAATTAATCTCTTTTCATACATGGTTTTCATTCAAGTCCAATTCACGCATGGATTTACAAATTTAAGCATAAACTAATTGAATAGCTCGAATCTAAGCATGCACAACCCATTTATTGACATTTCTAACGAATCTAACAAACCCTAACTTGACATGCAACATCAATCTGCTGAAAACATTTTCGAAATTAATACTAATTTAGGAGGCAAGGAACACCCACCTCGATTCCATGCTAGAGACACGCAATTAGCTTGAACTGAGGCCAAAAACCGAACACCAACCCCCGGATACTCGTCTGCTCTTCGCGTGACTCGACCTAGCCCAAACCCAAAACCCTAGCTCGCGATTTTTGTCCAATTTTCACAGGATTAGTGAGGGTTTGAGATAGAGATTCAATTTAAAGAAGGATAAAGGCTCCAAACTCACCATGCTTGTGAATTTCGTTCGAGTATCAGCCCTAGCCGTGTTGAATTAGGCCAAACCGTGCCTGATTTTCACTCAACCACCGCGTAAAGGTGGTCGCCGGACTCGACCTTCACCGGAAGCACCTCGCTTGGCCGTTGCACCGGCGTCGAATGTGTGTTGTCACTACTACCACCGTCGCCAACAACCTCTCTCAACTCGCTCAGTCTCTCTCTCTCTCTCTCTCTCTCTCTCTCTCTCTCTGTCGTTCTCTGCTCGCTGGCCTGGTCGCCGTCGCCGTTGTTGTCGCCGGCCGGCCTCCTTCGCCCTCTCATCTCTCTCTCACTGATGGGTTGTCGGGGAGGGTGGTGAGAACCCAGAGAAACCAAACCCCCCCCCTTTCGTGCGTCTCTTCTGTGAAAAATAAGGGGCTTTGGCCCCTTATACTCTTTTTCTTTTCTTTTTTTTTTGTGTTCAATAGCTCAGTCGACTACAATTGCATGTTCAATCTCGCAACCTCCTATTCGAAACCCAGTCATTAAAACGACATTCTATCGACTATTCGTTCCCAAATACATCTAGGTTCGATTTTAAGAAACCTCGAAGCTAATTTTAAGGCTGAAAACCTAATCGTACTCGGGAAACGACTAAATAAATCGAATAACAACTAAATTAAACTATCGATATAATTTAAAGGCATAAATGGCACGAATTAACTTTAAAATCAATAATAGCAATAATAATCCTTTTTTTTAAAAATAAAATTACAGCCTCCAAAAGCAAATCGATAATCATTTAACTCATATAGTTACTAAAAATACGATTTTATAACATAAAAAGGTAATACAAGCAACTTAATATAAAAATAACGAAAGCGGGTCTTACACTTTTCCCCCCTTACAAGAATTTCGCCCTCGAAATTCTAAATCTAAGTTCGGTCTTTCCTAGAATGCATGCACACAACTAAGATCTACGTGATAGGTTTTCAAAAGGTTTCATTTTGCAAACACTTTCTTTTTAAATCAAAAGGAAATGACTTATGGTATCCAGTCTCCTCCTCGCCAATCCTCTTCAAGCGTCTACTCACTCTATTTAGGCGCCGAGGGCAAATCACATTGAAGAGGGGCACATGAGTTGGCATGGAGAACCATATTGGAACATGAAACATAGATTTTCGATGGTCTAAGCTCAACTCGCATGACAAGCAATAATGCTAGACGTAGGCATCTATAAGTGTGCATCTAAAGGCATGACAATCGGGACAATGACATATTAAGGTCATACGCTAGTAGTATTATACTAAAAAATGAATTCAAGTCACTTTGAAATCACAATGATTAACATGGAGACTCTTATAACTCATTTAGAATGAGAAAAATGTCACATAACACCACATAGTATCATTTAAGCATAATAGCGTCACATAACACCATTTAAGCATAACAGCAACACATAGTATTGCATAATATCAGCAAGCTCAGCATTCTCAAGTTTAGGAATTGATACACATATTGCAAGCAATTCACCAAATGAAAACATGTATGATTGACAATCCAGGTTCGTATGAAAGTTATTATCTTGGTCAAGTTCATTCAAAGGCAGAAAGATATTGGGTCATTCTAAAGTCAAATCATGTGGCCAGGAAGCTATCACATCGCACCTAAGCAGTAAAAACACCATATTTCGTCACATTGACAATGAAAGGACTTGGAGTAACCCTCAAATCCAAATTTATATCACATAGAGTCGACAACAGAGCACTAAAAATGAAGAATCATGAATAGCATGAACTAGCATAACATGTCCATAGGAACACTTGAGAAGAGGATGCTACGGCAAGAATACGTGGTTGCGTGTCAGGGGTCGTGCTATGCTGGATTCCGAGAAACTAAACTAAACTCAAGTCAAGTCAAGCATGGATTGTTCAAAGATAACTTTAAAATTACAGCAATAATATAGTTACTAAAATGGCACGAATTACAGCAATAAAATGGCACGAATTAACTTTAAAATCAATAATAGCAATAATAATCCCTTTTTTTTTAATAAAATTACAGCCTTCAAAAGCAAATCGATAATCATTTAACTCATATAGTTACTAAAAATACGATTTTATAACATATAAAGGTAATACAAGCAACTTAATATAAAAATAACGAAAGCGGGTCTTACAGCGTTAGTAAGATGGAATGATGTCTTGTGGTGTCATTTGGTTGTTTGGTGCAGGGTTGTGAGATATTGATTAATCCCTTGTTTTATTATACAAAATTTAGAGAACAACTGAAATTTAAAGTTCGTTATGGATTTCCCCCATGGCTATCCTTCAAAATTAAAAAAAATAATAAGTGCTTATCAAAAAAAAAAGAGCACAAAGAAAAAAAAATTCCCAAAAAAAGGCAGAAAAAAATGAAAAGAGAAAGAAAAACAAAAGAAGAAAGCGGCTAGCCTTGGTGGGAATGCAAGTTATTTGTGATTTTTTACTCTTTCTCTCTTCATTTGGGGATTTATTTTGGAGGATCTTCTTTGATGCATTGGAATTATTTAGCTCTTAGTCTTTGGCTCTAACTCCTCATTTCCAAAAAAATTTGTTCCCCTCTTACCTTTACCCTTACCTCCGTTACAGCCCTATTAAAGTCCTCATGATTGTCTAATGTGTTTGCATTTTTAGTGATGGCGAATTTGAGAATCTTGTCAACCTTATGATAGATATGCATCTAAGGTTGAGATTTGAGAGAACCTTTATAAATCTATACATTTCAAACACAAGTGCTGAGTGCCACAAAACAATAGTTAGGTTCTACCGGCCTTACTAGTTTCGCTTATTCCATATGTTAAATGATTGTATTTGACAATTGGGGGAGATTACTTTCAAGTTTGACATCAAGGTCTATTAAAAGTCTTTGAAAATTTCATTCCCTACCTGTTTGTTGATGACTTTTTTTTATCTTTTTTGGCTATCTTTGGATCAACTTTGCTATTTGAATGTCACCTAAATCTATCATGATGAGGTTGTGTATACTTTTAATCTTTGCATTACTTGAGGACAAGAAATAGTTTAAGCATGGGGGAGTTTGATAAGTGCTTAATGTCTATATCATTTTAGGGCTATTTTGTGTCATTTTTAAGAGAATATTGTGCTTATTCTTGTTACTTACTCTCCTATTCTCGATTTATGCTTGGGCATACTTGTTTGATGTATTTTGTATAATTTTTAGTCTTTTTACCCAGTATTTTCCCTTCAAGGGATGTATTTTGACCTCCCTATGGTCATCTATGGTATGCCGCGACCGTAGAGCAAAGAATGATCAAAAATCCGATTCCAGCACAGACCACAGTCGGACCATGTTACACCCCACGGACCATGGTGAGCCTGTAACTGCTGCCTCTTTATTTTCCCTCGGCTTTGTGGCTAAGATTGACCGAGCTTCCCTATAAAAAGCGACGTTCTTCAGCACGTAGATGGAATCTAAAATCATTCCAAGCAGATCAAAAGTGTAGAGTAGTATAGACTAGTTTCCTTCGTAAATGTTGTAGTGTTTAGTTTGATTATTGTATTGGTATGAGTCTTCAGTGTGAGAGTATGTCATTGAGGTGGTTCTGAAGTAATTAGTTGAAGGCCATCTCAGACAATCCTCTTTTCACTCACACTTTGTCAATCATTGGTTAGTTAATCTTTTATCATGTCTGAGTAGTTTTGACCGTAATAGATATCCCGTGAGACTTTGAGCTTTTAAAGACTGCTTATCAATATTAGTCTCATATTTCTTTCATGTGTGACTCCTCGTTGTCGTCATTTCTCTATAACTTGCTTTGATTCGCATTCAAAATCACATTTCACATATGCATTAAGGTAATATGATTTAGGTATTTTTCTTTCTTTGATTTGTTTAAACCCCACGGCCAAACAGCCACCCCGGTTGCGTATTGTATCCCTTGTTAGCCCCTTTGCGCCTGTATTCGTTTTTGTTAATTTGAACCTCTTATTATAACCTATGGCCAAATACTTGTCTTGCCTTTAAGCCAAGGCTAGAGGAGTGTTCTATTCTTTTGCATCAAATTTGATAGGGCGTTAGTATGATGGAATGATGCCTTACGGTGTCATTTGGTTGTTTGGGGTAGGGTTGTGAGATATTAATTAATCCCTTGTTTTATTGTACAAAAGTTAGAGAAGAGTTGAAATTTAAAGTTCGTTCTGGATTTGCCCCTTGGCTATCCCTTCAAAAAGAAAAAAAATGGATAATAAGTGGATATTAAAAAAAAGACCACAAACCAAAAAACAATTAAAAAAAAAGGCTGAAGAAAATCAAAAGAGAAAGAAAAAAATAAGAACAAAGCCGTTAGCCTTGTTTGGAATGCAAGTTATTTGTGATTTTCAACTCTTTGTCTCTTCATTTGGGGATTTATTTTGGAGGATCTTGTTTGATGTGTTGGAATTATCTAGCTCTTAGTCTTTGGCTCTAGCTCCTCATTTACAAAAAACATTTGTTCCCCTCCTACATTTACCCCTAGCCCCGTTACAACCCTATTAGAGTCCACATGATTGTAAAATGTGTTTGCATTTTTAGTGATGGCGAATTTGAGAATCTTATCAAGCTTATGGTAGACCTGCATCTAAGGTTGAGATTTGAGAGAACCTTCATGAATCCATACATTTCAAATACATTAGTGCTAAGTGCCACATAACTATGGTGAAGGTTTACCGGCCTTACTAGTTTTGCTTGTTTCATATGTTAAATGATTGTATTTGACAATTGCGAGAGATTGCTTTCACGTTCAACATCGAGGTCTATTAAAAGTCCTTGAAAATTTCATTACCTACTTGCTTGTTAATGACTTTTTGTATCTTTTTGGGCTATCTTTGGATCAACTTTGCTATTTAAATTTTACCTAAATCTATCTTTAGGAGGCTGTGTATACTTTTAATCTTTGCATTGCTGCAGGATAAGCAACAATTTAAGCATAGGGGAGTTTGATAGGTGCTTAATTTGTGTCGTTTTTAGGAGAATACTGTGCTCGTTGTTGTTATTTACTCTCCTATTCTCGATTTGTGCTTGGATATAGTTGTTTGATGTGTGTTGCAGAATTTTTAGTCTTTCTACTCAGCATTTTCTCATCAATGGCTGTATTTTGACCTCCCCACAGTCGTCCATGTCATGCCACAAGAGTAGAGCACAGATTGAGCAAAAACCCGGTTCCAACACAAACCACGGTCGAACCGTGGTACACCCAATGGACTGTGGTGAGCCTGTAACTGTTGCTTCTCTATTTTCCCTCGGTTTTATGGCTGAGATTGACCAAGCATCTCTATAAAAAGCGATGTTCTACAGCATGTGGAAGCAATTCAAAATCATTCCAAGCTATGCAAAAGTGTAGAGCAGCATAGATTAGTTTCTTTCTTAAATTTTGAGTCTCTAAAGGCTCAAAATCTTGCGGGACATCTACGAAGGTCAAAACTAGCTTATTAGTAGACATATACCAAAATCTTGTAAAGACACATGGGGAAAATCAATTCCCATCCAACATGTGGTCAAAATGTGCAATTTATTTCGAAAACTTATTCACACACATTTTATGCACAATTTGTTATATCAAAGGATCAAACTAAACTAAAGAAAGCTACCAAATCTACAGAGATCATCATCTGAGGGCTTTTTTTTTCTTTTTGTATTTTTCACTTTGCAATTATTTTTTCATTTTCATTTTTTTATGCATGCTCTTCCAAACAATGCAAACTAAAATGCAAAGGAAACAAATAAAAGAAACTAAAATACAACCTAGAAGAAAACTAAATGCACTTCTAAACAAAACTAAAACAATCACAAACTACAAAACTACCAGCAAAAACATATACAAAGCAAAAATGCACCGAACAAAAATAGGCATTAAACGCCAAATATAAGAACTAACTCCACCATGCTTGAATCACACATTGCCCTCAATGTGGGCACATAATAAAAAAAGGGAATGGGAGTAGCAGAAAACAAGATTAGGGAAGAGGAGGTGGAGGAAGATGGGGTGGTTGGCCATAGGAGATATGCCAATCTCTCCAGGTCTCTAAACATGCCTTACAGTCTTAGAAATATTAGGTCTGAGAAGTAAGCAACCCACGAAGCTCATCATGGCGCTCTTGGACAAAGACCCGAAAAACGACGCTCTCAGAAGCAACCAACTTTCGACAGAAAACTTACTCCGCTTGAATGGACCTAAGGGTGTCATGGAGGTCAGAATGGTTAGGTGGGGCAGGATGACAGGACGAACTAGGTCTTGCTTGACTAGATCGAGGGGTTGGTTGGTGGGATCCAGATCGAACAACCTTCTTATCACCAGGTACACAATAAAGGTTACCTCGGTGGACAAGGGTGGTGCGATCAACATTGGGAAGCGGCAAAATCCGATCCCCAGGGTGAATCCAACAAAAATGGTTGGCCTCAACTTTACAAACGTTCATAATCTCAAAGGCAACTTAGTCAAGCCACTCGGACTCCGAAATTCTATCCTCAAGATTGGGCTCAACACTCAAGAATCTAGCAATATTACTTATTATCGCACCAATGACTATCCCACCTTTAGTGCTAACAGCAGCACAATGTAATTACCTAGCTAAGAATGAACTTGGGTCAAATTGGTCTCCATTAAGCATACAAGTCAAAAAGTACAGCGCAAAAAGTCTGAGGACATTCATGTTATCGTCCCGAGCAAATAAAGAACAAGCCAAAATACATTAAGCTACTCTAATGCAAGGGTTTCTAATATGCGTACATTTTCATGAACTGGTATTGTACCTAACACACCCCGAAAACACACCCCAAAACGCATTCGGGTTGAATTTGTGGGGGACTTCACGGTGCGATAAGTCCATGCTAGGGGAAAAACCAAAACTACTGTTGAAGGTACCTAAGCTCAGTTCGTATAATTATCCCTGCAAATGAAATAATATATATTCGGCTTGACATTAAGGTCCGCTGGTGACCTCAACATGGAGTGTAATAAGGAATTCTATGTGTAGGTCCCTACATGTATGGTTTTTGATTTCTGAAAAGTGGCACATACCACCTCTGGCAAACAACCAAAAAATATCATCCAAAATTACCAATCGAGCTAACAAATCCTCATCATAATATCTAGTTACTATAACCATACATTCATTCAAGGAATTGTACCTAGCAACATGATCAGGATGTGTTGAACCAAGAGGGTGAGGAAGGGTACCTCTAGCATGTGCAACAGTTGATGTTCAGGATGCCCGTTGAGGTCAGGGTGGTGCTTAACTTGAGGAACCAACCTCCTTGGTACTCCTTTGTCTCTTGTTTGGTGCCATTACGCAAACTTGAAACAAAAACATGTCTAAAACAAAAAATAAGAACTAGAACCTAGAAAATTGAAGAGACGCCTCAAGCATCGCTGGCCCTGCTGTATTAAAATGCCTTTGTTAAGGGGTATCATCACAACCGATTGTAGTATACTATAATAAGTTGCTTGTCCAGGGAATTTCCTGGACCTTGATTGGTTAAGTGAGTCTGGATAGTCCTGCAAACATTTAATGGTGGTCAAGTGAGTAAGGGAATTCATTTAGCAAATCAAGGCACCCATAATAGTTTATGAATTCTTGTAACCTTTGATTGGTTAAATGAGCCCAAATTGTCCGCATATTACCTTCGGCTCTTTAGTACACATATTGAACCTTGATTTGCTACATTTAGTTGCTCCATATAATCACCTGTGAGCGATAAAAGATATCGTTATCCACTACACAAAATGCCTAGGAAATTACTGTCCATTGACTGTGAAAGCTCCAGTAGACTCACTCCATATCTCCATTGCTCCCCTGGGTTGAACTTTGGTGATGGTAAATGGTCCTGACCATTGGGATTTCAGTTTACCCGGAAAAAATCTCAACCTTGAGTTAAATAGTAGGACCATATCACCTTTTTTAAAACACTTCGTTAGGATATGTTTGTCGTGCCATTTTTTAGTTCGCTCTTTATAAATACGTGAATTTTCATAAGCCTCCCACCTTAGTTCATTGAGCTCGTTTGGTTGCAAAAATCTCTGTTCTCTGACTGCTTTAAGATCAAAACTGAGTGTCCTTATAGCCCAATAGGCCTTATGTTTCGTTTCAACTGGCAAGTAACAAGATTTTCCAAACACTAATCGGTATGAAGTGGTGCTTAGAGGAGTCTTGTAAGCGGTTCGGTACGCCCAAAGACCATCATCAAGCTTTAAGGACCAATCTTTGCAAGACTGATCCGCCATTTTCTCCAATATGATTTTTAATTCTCTATTTGAGAGTTCCATCTGCAAAAATGTGTGTCGTTGTCACTCAGAGGAGCTCTCGGTGTGCCAAATTGTGTGAAATTTTTTTCTTGAAAAGTTTAAGCACAATTTTGGGATAAGCACAACTTTGGAATCATTTTTTGAAGATGCAATGGCTTCTACTCACTTAGAAACTAGTCAACCACCACAAGGATGTAAAGGTTGTTATGGGAAGGAGGAAAAGGACCCATGAGGTCGATCTCCCATACATCAAACAACTCTACTTCGAGTATGCCACTTTGAGGCATTTCATGCCTCTTAGAATTGTTCCCTGCTCACTGACATCTATCACAAGTCATGATAAATTTTCTTGTGTCCTTAAAGAGCATGGTCCTATAGAAGCCTACTTGGAGTACTTTTGCCATGGTTTTGTCTGGTCCAAAGTGGCCACCATAAGTTGAAGCATGGCAATGGTGTAAGACACTACGGACCTCATCTTCAGGCAAGCATCTTCTATAAATCCCATCTCCGCACAACTTATAAAGGAAAGGTTCTTCCCACACATTGTTTTTTGTATCGCCAAAGAATTTCTTTCTTTGTTAGTAGGATAATCTTGGAGGTAACATGCCGCACACCTTGAAGTTCACCATATCAGCATACCATGGGGCAGCTTGTTGGCATATAGCTAATAACTACTCATCGGGGAAAAAATCATCAACGGGAAGCACTTCACTAGGAGCGGTGTTGAGTTATTTTGATTAAGTTTTGATGATAACAAATCCAAGTGTAAAAATTTGTCCAAGTAATGTTGCTCCAAACACGATCTCCAAACAGGCCTAACTAGTGTTTTCCTTTTTCCATTAACTGGTTTGCTACATGTGAGAACAAGTCTTTAAAGCAGGTTCTACTTGGTGGTTCTATATTAAGAACAACTCGATTGTAAAAGCATGTTGTTCCTGGACTCTAGCAAGATCAGCTCGATGTAAAGCATGTGGTTCCGAAACTCTAGCAATGCAAAGAACAACCCCAGCAAACAAGGTGGCCTTGGTGTTCACAGCAACTCTACAAATCTTGGACAAGATGATTGGTTCAAAACAAGAAGTCCTGGGTATATAGGTTTTATTTATTTAGACTCTTGTTAATACGCCAATATTGAAAACGCTTTTTAAACACCTCTTGAATCGGTATTCGCACTAAGTACTTCAGAACACCAGTTGCGAACAACCCTGCAAACAGGGTGCCTAGGGTGGTTCTGAACTGAAGTGGCCATACCCGGTTATCTTTGAAAATTCATTTCGGTTGGCCAAAATCTACAGTATACTTTTCTTAAACCCCAAGATTGCTATCTTTCTGGAAAGGATATTCCTTGAATATATTATGGGAGATTTGCGAAAATAGTTTTTGGAGAATTTGCCAAATCTAAATATTTTCCTTTGCCCATATTTTTGGATTTGATAAAAATTCCCAAAACTGAAGATTTCTGGTTGATTTTGAATCTTCTTCACGGCTATGAAAAGATAAGGGTTATCTCTTGAGATAGCAAATCCCTTATAACTTGGAAAAACTTGCCACTAGCCGTTGGGAATATCTCTCTTGAAAATCCTTTTCCAAACTTAGCTGAATTCTTCTCTTCTCCTTGGTTTTTGACCGTTGGGTTTTTTACATAAAAAGCTCAGCCCTTTCGCCTACACACACACTGAGACATTGAGAGAAAAGGGAAGAAAAGACAGCAAAGAGTGAAAACCTAGAAACACACAACATATAGGAAATTTCAAAAAGAGGTTTTTCTAGAAGAGTTTTTGAAGTATTCTTGAGAAAATAAAAACCAACTCAAGTTGTGTTTAAACCAAGCTTTCGATATATTGGCACAATAGGATCTTCATTGTACCTTACATCTGCTTAGTAAGAGGCACCCCAGTAAGGTGTTTGTTGACCTTGATCTCAGATCAGTCAATAGTGAAAGAGTGTGTCCTAGTCGTGTGGACTTTGGACGTGTCCTATCTGGTGAGATTTTGACGTGGTGTAATCTGCCTTAGAGAAGGAGATTACGTGGTTGCAAGGTTGTAACAAGGTGTGTTACAATTGTAACGAGTTAAGCCCGGTTTAGTGAAGTGGTTAAATCCTACAAGAGGTAGGTCGTGGTTTTTCAAACCTCAGTTGGGCTAGAGGTGTTTTCCACGTAAAAATTGTGTGTGCTTTATTTTTCCGCATTTATCTTGGTGATTTTCGCATTTGGTATATTTGAGAACACCCTCCGCAAACAAGTCATAGGGGTGTTTGTTATTTACAACGCGAAAATCAGACACCACAATTCA
>JACYFF010003369.1:46148811-46168026 GCA_017589665.1 Selenicereus undatus
ACAAGCCCTTGATTGGTTAAACACTCACCACAGTCGAAACAAAAAGGGACTTCGATATAAGCCTAAACGGACCGTTTACCCAATACATAGGAAGTATGTGGGATTACCTGAAAACATCGTTTGCTTTCATTGTGGTAAAACGGGTCATTATAGATACACTTGCCCTTTAAGAAAACATGCCAATGAAAAGAATGAAAGGTATGTGAAACAAATCTGGATTAGAAAAGATGAGCTTTACATGTCTAAAAGAATGGGACCCAAGTGGATCTGGGTTCCCAAAACTAACCCCGTGATTTGTTTTGCAGGCTGAAGTGAGAGAGAACAACCTTACAAACAACCCCACCAACACCCTTAAAAACAGGCAGTTGTGGTTTGTTGATAGTGGGTGTTCACGGCACATGACTAGTGAAAAATCAAATTTTCTCTCACTTACAGCTTTGAATGGTGGGAGTGTAGCATTTGGAAAACGGCAAGTCTGGGACAATTGTTGGTATAGGTAATATTGGTAAAACTCTCTCCCACTCAATTGATAATGTGCACTTAGTTGAGGGGTTAAAGCACAATTTGCTAAGTGTGTCCCAACTGTGTGACAAGAACAACCTAGTACTGTTTTCAAAAACACGTTGCTTGGTTGTGAATGACGACACAGGAGATATTGTGTTGAGGGGGAAGCGATGTCAAAATGTTTATAAAGTTAGTATTTCCACTCTTCCCCAAAATAATCTGACTTGTTTAAATGCATTAAATGATGATATAATGCTATGGCACAAGAGACTAGGTCATGCAAGCCTGTCCTTGTTAAATAAACTTGTTTCCAAGGATTTGGTTGTTGGACTACCTTCCATCAAGTATAATGATGACAAGGTATGTGAAGCTTGTGCAAAACGAAAACAAGTCAGATCTTCTTTAAAATCTAAAAAGTGTGTAAGCACTACCCGACCTCTTGAGTTATTGCATATTGATTTATGTGGTCCCATGAGGATAGCTAGTAGAGGAGGGAAAAGGTATGTGCTTGTAATGGTGGATGATTACTCTTGATTTACTTGGACCCTGTTCTTGGCCTCCAAGGATGAAACTTTTGAGAATTTTATTGTCCTTCTCAAAAAGATTGAAAAGAGAGTAGGACACTCATTGGTTAGCTTGAGGTCCGATCATGGTACTGAATTTGAAAATGCAAGCTTTACAAAATTTTGTAATGAACATGGTGTTGATCAGAACTTCTCAGCCCCAAGAACACCCCAGCAGAATGGGGTGGTTGAACGAAAAAATCGTACCTTAGAAGACATGACTAGAACGATGCTTATTACTAGTGGTCTTCCTAAGAACTTCTGGGTAGAAGCTTTGAACACATCAAGTTACATTATAAACAGATGCATGATTAGACCCATTTTGAACAAAACTCCTTATGAACTTCTTGAAGGCAGAAAACCCAACATTATGCATCTAAGAACATTTGGTTGTAGATGTTTCGTGCATAACAACGGGAAAGATGCCTTAGGAAAGTTTGATTCAAGGAGTGATGAGGCAATATTTCTTGGTTATTCCTCTCACAGTAAGGCATACAAAGTCTTTAACAAAAGAACCTTGTATGTTGAGGAAAGTGTGCATGTGTTTTTTGATGAATCTAACTCCTTGAATGAGAGTAATGCACAGGATGAAGAGTTTGAATTAGGTCTTGTCCAAAAGGAGTTGTTGAATCAAGAAAAACAAGGTGAGAACACCTTGAAGGAAACAGGTACAGAAGCTCTTCCTCAAAGCGACAGGCAAGGTGAACTTCAAACAGGGGAAAACACCGTTGAACCCTGTTCGGAACCATGTTCTTCAGGAACCAGTTTGCAAATAGGTGCAGAAACAGGATCAGGAGGTGTTCTTGAGCCTGATCCTACACACACTTCAGTTAGAACAAAACATGTGCCTGTGGATCCAATTAATCCAAGACCATGAAAGCACCATAGTTCGCACCCTCTTGATCAAATCTTGTCAGATATTAATACAGGAGTGCAAACTAGATCTAAACTTAAGAATTTTTGTGCTTTCTATGCTTTTCTTTCTAACATTGAGCCAAAAAGTGTGAATGAAGCTCTTGCAGATTCAGATTGGATCACGGCTATGCAAGAAGAACTTCATCAATTTGAAAGAAACAAAGTGTGGCACCTTGTACCTAAACCTGCAGAGACAACAATCATTGGAACCAAGTGGGTGTTCCGAAATAAGCTAGATGAGTCAGGTACAGTTACTAGGAACAAGGCACGGCTGGTGGTTCAAGGGTACAACCAAGAAGAAGGGATTGATTACGAAGAAACCTTTGCACCAGTTGCTAGAATTGAGGCTATTCGAATCTTAATAGCCTTTGCTGCTCATATGGAAATCAAGCTATATCAAATGGACGTGAAAAGTGCATTCCTAAACGGATACCTTAAAGAAGAGGTGTATGTCAAACAACCCCCTGGTTTTGAAAATGGTGATTTCCCAAATCATGTTTTTAAACTTAACAAAGCACTGTATGGTTTAAAACAAGCTCCAAGAGCTTGGTATGAACGGTTGTCAAGCTTTTTACTTGAAAATGATTTTAGAAGAGGCAAGGTAGACAATACCTTGTTTCTAAAATCTAAGGGGGAACATCTATTGATTGTCCAAATATATGTAGATGACATTATATTTGGTGCGACTCATCATGATTTATGCACTGAATTTTCAAATATGATGAGGAGTGAGTTTGAGATGAGCATGATGGGTGAGCTTAATTTTTTCTTAGGCTTACAAATCAAGCAAACTCCAAATGGCACCATGATCTATCAACAAAAGTATATCAAGGAGCTACTTAAGCGTTTTAGGATGGAGTCAGGCAAACCCATACACACTCCTATTTCTCCTTCAACCAAGTTGGTTGTGGATGATGGGAGTCCCTCAGTTGAGGAGAAACTCTATAGGGGCATGGTTGGGTCACTCCTATACCTAACCGCTAGTAGACCGGATATCGTTTTTAGTATTGGTTTATGTGCCCGTTTTCAGTCTAGTCCTAAAGAGACTCATCTTAAGGCTGTTAAATGGATACTAAGATATTTAAAGCATACACCTGATTTAGCTCTATGGTATCCTAGAGGTTGCAATCTTGATCTTGTTGGATATGCTGATGCTGACTATGCATGTTTCCTAGTTGATAGAAAGAGTACCTCAGGTATGGCTCATTTTCTTGGACCTTGTTTGGTATCTTGGGCTACCAAGAAGCAACATTCTGTTGCCATGTCCACAGCAGAAGCTGAATATGTTACAGCAGCTTCATGTTGTGCTCAACTATTGTGGATAAGACAACAGCTTAAGGATTTTTGTATTGACAGTGAATGCATTCCTATTTTTTGTGACAATACTAGTGCCATTAACATTGCCAAAAACCCATGTCAACACAAAAGGACAAAACATATTGACATTCGACATCATTTCTTGAGAGATAATGTTGAAAAAGGTTTAATTTCTATGAATTTCTGCTCAACGGATAATCAAATTGCTGATATATTCACTAGGGCTCTAGCTCGGGATCAATTCGAGAGTAACAGGCTAGAGTTGGGGTTAGTAAAAACACCCTGAGAACACCTGTTCTTAGAGGTTGACCAAAGCTGACAAAAACACCCCATAATACCTGTTCCATATTCTTGTTTGAAAGTGTTCTTATTTCAGTGGCTTTTGATTAAAGAATATGTGTAGTCTTGTGTGCTAATGTGACGATATACTGCTGTCTTGGGAGATGGAGAAAGAGTAATCATGACATATCTTGGAAAGAGAGAAGCATACTCAAGAACAAGCGGCTAGATCAGGTACGCATTGATTGTGTTTAATGCTTGCTGCTTGCTCAACTTCTAGGTATTCCCTAGATGGCCCTTCTTAACGGGCAGGAGTTTAAAAGCCCTCGTGCGTGCGTCTTCCCTGTCTTGCTCTCTCTCTCAACCCTGTTCTTAACTTCAAAACCCTAGCAAAACCCTCAAAACCCAAAAATCTCTCCTGCTTTAATGGCTTCCAAAACCGATTCCTCACTCCTCTCTGAGAACAATAGCATGATTATACTTGCAAATTCGGCTCCTCCTCGGCCAATTACCCACACAACCTTCGGGTATATCACTCAGATAAACCTCAAAAATATTAGGCTTGATTTGTGCGATATTCCCTACTCCTTTGGTTGGGAGTTAGTGTTGTATGTGGGGACAATCCCTTATCCCATCTCTTCTGCAGCAGGTGCTGGTTCTCTGGGGTTTTAAGAACAATTCTTGACAAACTCAGAATCATTTGATGGGGATTTTGAACCCTGTTCTTCTTCACCCCTGGAAACAACTCAAAGAACAAGGGATGTGTTCTTCGATGATCTGTTCTTCGATCTGAAGGAGGACTCTGATGAGAAATCAGGAGAAAATCCTGTCCAAAAGGATGACTCCGTTCCTCTAGTCTCTAGAACTGGAGAGAAGAGGAAAAGGGTAAAGACGGTGGCTAGGGGTACCCGAACGCCAAGAACAAGACCACAACCAAGGTCTCGCCCCTCTCTAACTCCCTCTTCTCCTCCTTCTCAACCTTCTCGCAAATCTGCGAGAATTGGTTCCAGATCGACGCCAAGATCCTCCAAACTCTCTGCTCCCATCATCGAGGAGATTTCCTCAGGGGTCTCGAGGTCTGACTCTGAAGACTCCACCTTCAAACAGGGGACACCGGTGTTTTCGGAGTCCTCTGATGATCAACCTCCTAAACCAGCCACTAAACCTGCTGTGAAGACCTCTCCTGCGAAAACACCCCTCAAGCGAAAGCCCAGAACAACCCCCCTACCAGAAACTACCACCTCTGTTCCTGCCTCCAAACGCCCAAAACAGTTCACTCCCTCTCCCATGTTTGACAGACATGCGCAGTTGCTTAAGCGCAATGTCGTCAGAGGGAAGGTAGTATCTGTTAATTTCTTTGCGGAACAAGGTCTGGGGATGTTCTTGACCAAGCTTCGCACCCAAGGCTGGCTTGACTTGTTTGCGAACACCCAGTTGGGGTGTTCTGTGCCTGAGTTGGCTGAGTTTTACGCCAACTACAGAGTCACCGACGGGGTGGTGAAAACTTCAGTAAGTGGGCAAAGCATCCAGCTTGATGCGCCCACACTTGGAAACATTTTGGGAGTGCCCTCACAAGGCTTTGATGTGTATGTGAGGGAGGACAAAACAGCCCTGGAACCAGCCAGGCTCCTTGAGGTGTCAAAACGCCTCCGTCGCAAACAGGGTCTGAGAACACCCTCTTCTGTCAAAAAGGGAGATCTGATTCCTCTCCACCAACTCCTTTTCATGTTCATCATTAAGAACGTGATTCCAAGGGGTCAAGGGAGAAACTCAGCAGACCTTTTCGATCAGTGCCTGATCGACTTATTGAATAGGGAGGAACCCATCAATCTTCCGGGAATCATGATTCGCCACATTGGGCGAATTGCGAACACCACCCGAACTCATGATCTCGGGTATGAGTTTCTGCTGACAAGGGTGTTTGAGCACCTTGGGATAGTGCTCACACGAAGAGTGGCGGCCCAAATCATTGATGAGATTGGGATTGACACCCTGCTAGGGTGTGGCTATGACGTTGGTGAAGGGTCAGTCTCCAAACAGGGTCGTCGACCACCTCGACCACCTGTTTCTGGGCAACCTACCATCAAGCTTGAGGCTGTTCTTGAGGACAATGCTCGCCTCAAGGATGAGCTCTCAACTGTCAAGGCTGCTCTTGCTGAGGAACAAGCTCTCTCTGTCAAGCGTCATGACGACTTGCTTGCTCTTCTCTCCACTCTTTCCCCTAGCATTCCTCCTTTGAAAACGAAACCACCCTCTGCCCCCTGATTGTCAAGCTTGTTCTCTGTTTTTGTGGTTTGTTGCAATGGTACTGCATTGATTATTAATGAAATATCTGCTTGCAGTCTTTCTTGCTTGTTGTTTCTTAAGCTTTATATGCTTTACCTTATGTTGTTCTTGCTTTTTATGATGCCAAAAGGGGGAAGCAGAGTGAGAAACAAATTGACAAAAACCTTTTGATTGAATATGAGAATGAAGGAGAGTGAAAATGACTTACGTGGATCACTATCAGCATTCAATTTTTTTGTGTTGTTTTGTCAATATGGTCACTTGGTTTGTCATCATCAAAAAGGGGGAATTTGTTGAGTTATTTTGATTAAGTTTTGATGATAACAAATCCAAGTGTAAAAATTTGTCCAAGTAATGTTGCTCCAAACACGATATCCAAACAGGCCTAACTGGTGTTTTCTTTTTTGTATTAACTGGTTTGCTACATGTGAGAACAAGTCTTTAAAACAGGTTCTACTTGGTGGTTCTATATTAAGAACAACTCGATTGTAAAAGCATGTTGTTCCTGGACTCTAGCAAGATCAGCTCGATGTAAAGCATGTGGTTCCGAAACTCTAGCAATGCAAAGAACAACCCCAGCAAACAAGGTGGCCTTGGTGTTCACAGCAGCTCTACAAATCTTGGACAACATGATTGGTTCAAAACAAGAAGTCTTGGGTA
Source organism: Selenicereus undatus (assembly GCA_017589665.1). Lineage (NCBI taxonomy): Eukaryota > Viridiplantae > Streptophyta > Magnoliopsida > Caryophyllales > Cactaceae > Selenicereus > Selenicereus undatus. Next base: position 46,155,336 of record JACYFF010003369.1, read on the forward strand.
TATAGGTTTTATTTATTTAGACTCTTGTTAATATGCCAATATTGAAAACGCTTTTTAAACACCTCTTGAATCGGTATTCGCACTAAGTACTTTAGAACACCAGTTGCGAACAACCCTGCAAACAGGGTGCCTAGGGTGGTTCTGAACTGAAGTGGCCAAACCCGGTTATCTTTGAAAATTCATTTCGGTTGGCCAAAATCTCCAGTATACTTTTCTTAAACCCCAAGATTGCTATCTTTCTGGAAAGGAAATTCCTTGAATATATTATGGGAGATTTGCGAAAATAGTTTTTGGGGAATTTGCTAAATCTAAATATTTTCCTTTGCCTATATTTTTGGATTTGATAAAAAATCCCAAAACTGAAGATTTCTGGTAGCTTTTGAATCTTCTTCACGGCTATGAAAAGATAAGGGTTATCTCTTGAGATAACAAATCCCTTATAACTTGGAAAAACTTGCCACTAGCCGTTGGGAATATCTCTCTTGAAAATCCTTTTCCAAACTTAGCTGAATTCTTCTCTTCTCCTTGGTTTTTGACCGTTGGGTTTTTTACATAAAAAGCTTAGCCTTTTCGCCTACACATACACCGAGACATTGAGAGAAAATGGAAGAAAAGAAAGCAAAGAGTGAAAACCTGGAAACACACAACATATAGGAAATTTCAAAAAGAGGTTTTTCTAGAAGAGTTTTTGAAGTATTCTTGAGAAAAGAAAAACCAACTCAAGTTGTGTTTAAACCAAGCTTTTGATATATTGGCATAATAGGATCTTCATTGTACCTTACATCTGCTTAATAAGAAGCACCCCAGTAAGGTGTTTGTTGACCTTGATCTCATATCAGTCAATAGTGAAAGAGTGTGTCCTAGTCGTGTGGACTTTGGACGTGTCCTACCTGGTGAGATTTGGACGTGGTGTAATCTGCCTTAGAGAAGGAGATTACGTGGTTGCAAGGTTGTAACAAGGTGTGTTACAATTGTAACGAGTTAAGCCCGGTTTAGTGAAGTGGTTAAATCCTACAAGAGGTAGGTCGTGGTTTTTCAAACCTCAGTTGGGCTAGAGGTGTTTTCCACGTAAAAATTGTGTGTGCTTTATTTTTCCGCATTTATCTTGGTGATTTTCGCATTTGGTATATCTGAGAACACCCTCTGGAAACAAGTCATAGGGGTGTTTGTTATTTCCAATGCGAAAATCAGACACCACAATTCACCCCCCCTCTTGTGGTAGAATACTCACTAATTCAACAAGCGGCCTCTAGGCCTAAACAAGGTAGATGATCGGCAACCACATTTGCCAATACTACCTTGTCTTTGATTTATAAATCAAACTCTTGAAGGAGGAGGACCCATGGGATGAGTCGAGGAATGGAACCATATTTTTTTATTAAATGTTTTAAAGTGGCATAATCCGTGAAAACAATGAATTTGGAATTGATCAAATAGGATCAAAATTTTTTCAAAGCGAAGACAGTTGCTAAGAACTCCTTTTTAGTCATGGCATAATTTACTTGCGCCTCGTCAAGAGTGCGGCTTGCGTAATATATGGAATGTGGTTTATTGTCCTTTCACTAACCTAGAACAGCACCCACTGCGTTGTTAATTGCATCACACATTACTTCAAAAGGCGGCTCCCAATCTAGGGCTTGTATTATTGTGGCAGCGATTAATGCCTCTTTTAACTTGTGAAAAGCACTTGAGCATTCTTCGTTAAACTCAAAAGGCACATCTTTAACAAGCAATTGGGTGAGAAGTTTTGCAATCTTTGAAAAATCTTTTGTGAATCGTTGGTAAAAACCGACATGTCCGAGAAAAGTTCTTACACCTTTTATAGACTATGGTGGCGGCAATTTTTCAATCACCTCTACCTTTTCTTTGTCAACGTCATTGCGTTTGTTAGAAATAACATGACCAAGGACAACTTCCTCTTGCACCATAAAATAACACTTCTCCCAATTGAAGACCAAATTCATATGTTCACATCTATGCAAAATCTTAGATAAGTTAGCCAAGCAATGGTCATATGTTGTAGCATACACAGAAAAATCGTCTATAAACACTTCCATCATATCCTCTATAAAATCTAAAAAGATAGCCATCATGCAACCTTGAAATGTTGCCCGGGCATTGCATAACCCAAGTGGCATTCGTCTATAAGCATACGTGCCATATGGACATGTAAAATTAGTCACTTCTCGGTTATTTGGGTGGATAGGGATTTGAAAGAACCCCGAATATCCATCTAAATATGAGTTCTTTGCCAATCGTTCAAGCATTTGGTCAATGAAGGGAAGGGGAAAATGGTCTTTATGCGTGGCTTTATTCAATTTTCGATAATCAATGCACATACGCCATTATGTAATCGTCCTAGTAGGGATTAGTTCACTATTCTTATTTTTTACAACCATAATCCCTCCCTTCTTAGGTATAACATGGACCGAGCTTACCCACGCACTATCTGAGATAGGGTAGATAATGTTGGCTTTAAGCAACTTCAAAATTTTCTTTTTAACCACCTCTTGCATGCTAGGGTTTAATCTTCTGTGGTGTTCAATTGAAGGCTTATGGCTGTCTTCCTTTAATATTCGATGCATACAAAAGGAAGGATGAATCCCTTTTAAGTCATCTAGTGTGTATCCTATGGCTTTACGGTGCTTCTTAAGCACTTTAAGCAAAGAGTCAATTTGGGTAGCATTCAAATTTACATTCACAAATACAGGATATCTAGATTTTGGTCCAAGAAATTCATACCTCAGTGATGAAGGGAGAGGTTTTAACTCTACTCCGAGAGCTTTCGCCTCATCAGACAAGGGCTTACTTTCATCTTGCAATAATTCCACCTTAGTAACGGAATGTGAAATTGGTGGAGAGGCTTCTAGCAATTGAGCACACTCAGGTACTTCGGAGTTTTCATCATTAGTAGTGCTATTATTCAACATCAAGTGCACGAGTGGATCATTAGAATTAATGCTAGATGCGGTTTCTTATATTAAATTGTCAACCACATCAATCTTATTACATTCATCAGAAACAGAAGGAAACTTACTAGCTCTTAGTAAATCAAATTCCATATGAACATCTCCCACATCAAAAGTTAGCGTATCGTTTTTCACATCATTGTGGCACCCTGCGGTGGTTATGAATGGCCGCCCAGGAAGGATTAGGGTCCGTGTATCCTCTTCCGTTTCTAGAATTACAAAGTCTATTGGTACGTATAAATCCCCTACTTTTATTGGGACATCCTCCAAAATACCCACAGGGTATTTTACAGAACGGTCCGCTAATTGTAAGGAGATAGTAGTTGGTCTTAACTCACCGAATTCTAATTTTCCACACAGAGAACAAGGCACCAAGCTTATGCTTGACCCTAAATCACACAAAGCATGGTTTATAGGCACATTCCCGATCAGGTAGGGAATTGAAAAACTGCCAGAATCCTTTAACTTAGCTGGAAGCTTATTTTGAATTGCAGCACTACACTCTTCAGTCCAAGCTACAGTCTCATATTCTTCTAGCTTTCGTTTGTTAGACTGAATTTCTTTCAGAAATTTAGCATTTCAAGGGATTTGGGCCAAAGCTTCAGTAAACAGTATGTTTATGTAGAGTTTCTTAAGGATGTCTAAAAACTTTCCAAATTGCATATCAAGTTTTGCCTTAGCCATCCTTTATGGGAAAGGCAAAGGTGGTGTGTAAGGTTTTGGAGAGGTGGTCTTAGGATCATTAGGAACCTCATCAGGCTTAAGCGTGACAACATTAATTACTTCCTTAGAAGGTAAAGATATTTCTTTCTCAACATTCTCGACATGCTCATTTCTATCATGCGAAGAGTCACTATTGTTGACCTCCTTAGGATCTTCTAGTTGTTTCCCTCCTCTTAAAAGAATTGCATTACATTGCTCCCCTGAGTTAAGCTCAGGTTTACTAGGAGATCTATTAGGTGGCGTTGATGAAAAAGTAGCTTTTTGGGCAATTTGGGCTTCTAGCTTCCTATTATGAGTCGTAAGTGCATCAACCTTTGAGGCTAATTACTTTATATACTCATCCTGTTTTTGTTGCACCATAAGCATGTTTTCCATGATTACTTCCAAATTGGACATTTGGGGCACATGAGAAAGGAATGAGGGTCTTTGAAAACCAGGGGGTACTCTAGCATTCATAGGGGGCATGTCCACAGTGTTTGGATTCGACCTATAAGAAAATTTTGGATGATTGTTTCAACCCGGACTATAGGTATTAAAGTAATGGTCATTGGTCGGTCTCGGGTTAAAATTTTGAACATATTTAACTTCATTAGGGTCCTGGGAAAAAGGACTCCTAACTTGACAATTCATAGATATATGCGTAATTGAACCACAAATTTCACAATGGAAAGGGGCACCAGAATTTACAACTTTAACATTCATTTGGTGTAATCCTTAAGTCGTGGCATCTACTTTAGCAGATAGTAAAGTAATTGCATGAACTTCATGCTTACCGCCCCACCCGCTTGGGTTGGGTTCGTATAGCAGACAATTGGAAGTTGTTAAGCGTCATCTCCTCGATCAGATTATAAGCTTCATCCACAGTCTTGTTGAAACGATCGCAAATGCATAGTGGCATTGTAGCAATAAAGGTTGATCCCACAGAGACTAGGTTGATCTATTGAGTTGTATCCCCTCAAGATAAGCTAAGCAAAATTCTAATTCAAGTGGGTTTGATTACGAACTGTAAATAAACTTTTCTAAATCAAATATGGGAAAAATGCATAGGAATTTTCGTAGTTATGAAAGGGAATTGAATCAAAATGATAAACATGTGCCTTTCTGTAATTGGTTAATTTCGAGGAATTACAATCTATACAGAAATTCAGTCTATTCTTTCGAAATCAACTAAATTTGCCTAAACTAAGAAAACGTCGCTCTTTCAACCTAATTTGACTTCATCCAAGTTTAATATTTTCAATTACTTACTAGCCCTCCTAACACATAAATCTCTCTTTCGAGACGAAGTTATGCTAAGTCTATTTAAGCAGTCCAACAACCAAATGTTGTCTTTGGAATGTTCACTCGATTGTTTCAAGTGTGCAAGCAAATTTTGGCCAAAAAACAACTCACAACATGAATAACACTTAACAAAATGAAATCCAACCAATCATGAAATAAGCACAATTCTTTAGATTAAAGCATGATCCAACTGTACTTTCATAAACTACGAAATCCCTAGACAAAAATTAACTATCACACAATCAAAGATTAAACAACTAACTACTCTAAAATGATACATCTAAAGACGAAAAGAGAAGAGAAGAGAGAAGAATTACCCAGCCAAAAACCGTGCTTGAACCGTCGTGCAAACCCGGGATGGAATCCTTGCAAGTTTTCACTTCCACTCTATCTCCCTCTCTCTCTAATCTAAACTAATCCTAATATACTTGAAGACAGGAAAGGAGAATAAGATGAGTTGATGGGATGTGTGTGAGGATGAGAGCCTCCCTTTTTATAGTTAAATTCTAGAAGACAAACAACCGTGCGTAATAATGCAATAATAACCGCTAGGAAGTCAAAGAGCTTGTGAGAAAACAAAATGCCTCACAACAAATAAAGACACCATGGACCGTGGCCTTCACCACAGACCGATCGTGGTGCTGGCTGCCTCAGTATTCTTTTGTTCTTCTCTTTCTTCCACAAGCATGGCAACTCAGGGGTATCCGTCGGTGGTCAAAATATACTCATGTAAGGGTCAAATCTGGGGTAAAAAGGTCCAAAGCCTGCAAAACACATAAAAGAGCTATACGAAAGCACAAAATGGGAAAAAGGGAATAAATTATAACGTAAAGCACATAATTTTTCCTAAAAACGTAGCAAAATGACCCTAAAATGATATACTCTTTACTCGCTTATCAAACTCGTCTATGCTTAAACCGTTGCTTGTCCTCAAGGAAACACTAGAGAAAACCAACCAGGCAATTTGCAACGGAACAACCTCTTTAAAATAGGCAAGCCACAGCATGTCACAAGCAAGAATAATAATCAACGGCAACCCTAAGTACTACACAAAACATTTCAAAATTCGAGGGAAAAGAAGGTTTTCGAAAAAGTATAAGGCCATAAGCTCAATATCAAACTTGATATCCCCTAAAGAACCACAAAGCATGTCATGCAAGCGCATGATATTGAGTAGAGCCAAATGGACTGGTAGAACCTCATTTCTGGGAAATGTGGAATAGTCCTGCTCATGTGTTTGAAATATATCACAGCTTCACTCAAGACTTATTCCAAAGATGCAATCTACCATAGGCTTGACAAGACTCTCAAATTCCCCACCACTAAAATGAATTATGCACAAGACAATCGAGAGGACTTTACTTGGGTTGTAATGTGGGCTACAAGGGTTAAGGGAAAGGAGTGGACAAATGCACTTGGGCAATCTGGAGCCATTTAGCCAAGTGACTAGGGAACAACCAACAAACCATCAACTAACCAACAAGTTCACGAACACTCCAAACTCCAACAACATAATGAACATACCCTAACGAATGAAATAGGAAATGAGTTGACAAAGACAGAAATTCAAGCTATACACATATCCAATGCCAATTATTTATTCATTTTCCTTTCGCTTTTTTTTCTTACGATTTTCTCTTTTTTTTATCTTTTTTTTCAACATAACTATTGTTTCTTCGTTTGTTGTAGGGTTTTTGTTTTTGAAATGAAACAAAAATTGCAATTAGTGAAAGGCATAGGACCACCAATTGTCAACTCATAACTAAATAGTTATATACACAACCCAAGCAAGAGGGAATCAAAGCAGATGCTTAATATCATCAATCGCTCAATAAACCAACATACCAAAGCCACCTTAAACTCAATTATCACCAAAACCACGCACTAGATACTTGAAGTGATGCTCCATAGACTTAGCTTAAAGGTTAGGAATATTTGTTTGGCCAAGGGTTAATATGAAGGGATCACAACAAAGAAGGATATAAGCTCAAAGGAGCTAGCAAAGGGGGAAAACATGTAATACAAGTGTAGGCTATTTGGCTATGTGGCTAAAATGACCAAAGAAAGAAATGCCTCTATCATATCTTCAAATATGCACATGGTAATGTGGTTTTCAACAAGAGTCAAGGCAAGTTTTAGAGATGCAACATGGAAGAGTCACACACATGAAAGAAACATGTGACTAAATATAATGAATTAGTCCAAATAAGGCTCAAAATCTCACGGGACATCTACTAAAGTCGAATTAAGCTCATGAAGTGAAGCTCATATACCAACATTAGTACTAAAGACTCTAGGGAATAACATAGTTCTCAATCAAGACAAGGGTCAAAACAAGAAGTATTTCCAAAACCTTTAAAAATTTTTGCACCAAAAAGGATTACACATCATAGTATATTCTAGCTCACAAATGCTATTTCACCTAGCAAAAACATCATCAGAGGTTATCTCAAACCAATCCTCACCATCTCTATATGCAAATCTAAAAATCAGCTAAATGCAATATGCAAACAAAAAGAAACCTAAAACTTTATGCTCTAACATGTATGCAAGCTAATAACAAAAATAGAAAACATATAAACTACCCTTCCCCCCATACTTAGATAAAACATTATTATTCAAAGCAAAGAAAACTTAAAGAAGGGAAATAAAAGAAAACAATCTCACCGGGTTAGATGCAAAGTGCACCTAAGCTACACAGTCTCGTAATAACCGGGACACATGGAGTATCAGCACTCCATCATGATGTTAAGACTCGGCTCATGAAAGTAGACGCCATTAAAGCACGCAGGACCTTATCAAACTCCGAGGACCACAATTTAGAAAATAAAAGGTAAGAGGCAATAATGAAAACCACAACAAAGACTATAAGTATCCTCTTAACTTTATCAATGGCCATAGAAAAATCATAAGAGGATTAAAGAATGTAGTTGTTTGAGCTAGAACGTGCTATTTTTGAGGTACTTTTACACCAGTTTTATGCTCGTTTTAATAATATTTTTTAGGTTTTTAATTGATTTTATTTTATTTTACAGATTTTTAATAAATGTGAAAAAAGGGATGAAAATGGCGAAAAATGCGATAAAAATGGGAAAAATAACGGGAATTGAAAAACAGGTCCAAACTGTCAAAGAACCGGCCCAAGCTGCAAAGGAAAAAGAAAAAAACTAGACTGGTCCAGCGTAAACCGGACCGGCCGGTTCAGAAAACCGATTCAGCAGAAAACCCGGTTCGCGTATTAAAACCCTCCCTTTCGTTCTTCCTCTTTCTCGTGTTTTTGTCCTCTTCGTTACCCAGAACTAGACCCCAAACCCTCCTCAACCAACCCAGAAAACCCTCACAACCTCCATCTCCCATCTCGCTCTTCTCTCTCTCTACCTCGTCATCTCTCTCTCTCTTCCAGCACATCACTCCAGCCCCCAGGAATGCTCAGCCCACCGAATCCCCAAAACAAGAAACCATCCTAAACCCACGGTTTCGACTTCGTCCTCTTCATTCCCATCCCACCATCCGCGATTCACTCCACACCAGGCCACGTACACCCTTTGCTGGCCTTCATCTCAGCTATCCACGCATGCCATTTCAATCGACGGTCGAGAGACGAAAGAGGTCGGGTATAAAGGAAGGAGGCAACGACATTGAAGGAGGTTCGAACAGTAGGTAATTTTAGGTAGATTTTAGGAGTAGGATTGGGTGTAAATTCAGTTTTAGGTTTACTTTATTGTTAATTTCGTTTTCGATTTTCAGATTAGGGTTGATTTTCGCATGTTAGGGTTTCGAATTTCAATTGTTGAGTTAGGATCTGATGTAATTAGGCTTAGTGTTGCTAAATTGGAGTTGTAATTGCAACAAATTTGGGCCAATTCGAGTTCATTTGAATCCCCCACCCCTGTTCGCGTTCTCTGTTTGGCTTCGTTTTTGGAACGGTTGGCTTCAATTTCGGCGTGGTTCCGGTTTGGTTTTGATTCTACAGCTTTCAATTATGCTTTTGGTGCTCTATTTTTGGCTCGATTACTTTCTTGGCGTGTAGCCTTTCTGAGTTTGCTTCCCTTCCTGTTTCCATGAATCCCCTTTCCCTACTGTTGCTTTGGTTTTAGGTTAGTTTGGTTTAGTCGATTGCTTGCAGTGCTGATTCAGCTTTAGATTGTGATGCTTTAATTTAGTTCCTTCCTCCCGTCCCATGCTACCGTTTTTGCTCTTTGGTTTTGGTTGATGTTTGATACCCAGCTCGGGTTCGTTCTTCATTGATTTCGGTTCTGGCAATAGTTAAATTTTGGTCAGTTCTTAGTTTAGTTTCCTCCGTTTTTGTCTCAAATAACATTCTGATTTGATTACTTTAGTTGATTTAGTTGTGTGTAAGTGGCTTTGTGGTGATTGAAGATGAATGTTGCCTAGGTTTGGAATTGCTCAATTAGTTAGCTCTGCCGAAAGTTGCTAGTAAGGCTTACTTTAGGACGCTTAAATTCTCAGTTAAAAGCAATTAGTTGATTAGTAGTTAAGGTGGCTCAGTTGATTTAGTCGTTTAGATGATCTTAGTTGAATTAGGTTATTAGATTGTCTTAAATAATATCATTTAGTGTAATTAATTAGTTTAATTGTTTCGTTTTAAATGACCGTAATCTAAACGTCTTCCCTGTGGACCGACCCTCAAAGTACTACGACTGACAATCAGGTGCTTGAGGTTTTCTTTTGTCTCCTTTATTTTGTTTTTCACCCCCTCAAAAAAACCACCTACATTTTTGGCGCTGTTGCCAGGGAGGACGGCATGAGATTTGGTCATCATTTTATTTTTATAACCCAAAGATCCAAAAAAATTTGAAAAAAATTCAAAAATCCAAAACAAATAGAAATTTCAAAAACCCAAAAAAAATTCAAAAATTTGGAAAACTTTAAAAATTTTCAAAATGCCAGTTTTTAATTTCCCGCAATTTGAGCAAGAACTTTTTTGCAGCTATTTATCACGACTTAATGATTATCGTGCTCAAATGCATCAAACTTTTGAAAAATGGGAAATTTGTGAGGTCATTGTTTTGGGTCTAAATGCTGAATTTAGGGGTATTGTTGAGTCCATGTGCCCAGGGGGTTTGCTATTATTGTTGTCTAGATCTCAAGATGAAGTTTGTGATTTCTTTGAAAAATTAGCTTAGGATACTTACGAGTTTGAGCAAGCTAAAAACAATTTTGGATACCCACCTTCTAACGAGTATGTTTTTCCTGCTAATCCTTCCCCCCAAGATCATTTTCTAAACCCATATGACCCATCTTATTCTTATATGCCTCCTGTGCTGTGTGATTATTGTGAATCTCCTTATCATGATGCTTCTATTTGTCCTTATCATGAATATGTTGATGCTACCTGTGCAAGTTTTGAAAAGAAAATTAATGATATGACTGATCACATGGTAGAGACTATGAGATTGAGAATTGCTAAATATTCTCAATGTTTTAACCAAATTAGAGGGCCATCTAGTGAGATTGATTCTAGTTTAGGATGTACTAAACCTGATATTGATCTCTGTGATGATTCTGAGGCTTCTTCTTCTACTAGGCCTGATTTGAATGAAAACAAGTGTTTGCCTAGTTTAGAACAAGAAAGTGACCTCCCTAAGTTTCTACCGACAGACCTTGCACCTTGCACTAGCTCACCTGAAAATGTCACTGATGAATAACCTGATCTTGACAGTGAGTTAGAAATTAGCATCACACCTGAAGTTGAGTTTCATGATTCGGATGATTCGAAAGATGTTTCACAGGAGTTGCACGATGAGATACCTGAACTCACTATGTTTGACTTTGATGATGATAATCTTTGTGCAGAATATGACTCTTTTTCGTATGAGCTTGATATTCCTGAAGGCCTTGATGTGGATTTTCATATTGAATATGAAACATTCTCTTTTGATCCCGTCATTTCTGACCTTCTGTTTGAATTAGATGATAATATTTTGCATGTAGAGTGTGAATCTTTTTCTTGTGAGTTCGAGACCCATGGAAGTTCTAATGATGGTTTTTGTGTTGATCATGAGCCATTTTCTTTTGATTCCATCCAAAATGACTTCCTTTTTTCTGGCAAGTCTGAATCTGTTGAGTCTGAGATCATTGTTACTGAGAATTTCACTTTAGACCAGACTCTCGTGCTTTATGATATTAACAGACTTGTGAAATTTGCTTCCTCTCTTTGGCCTAAATTGCTCGTTCATCCTAATATATTTCCTAGGCCAATGACCTCACTTCTGGCTTATTCTGAGTATGTTCATTTCATTCCTGATTGGGTCCCATTGTTTGATAAATTGAAATAGGCCCTTACCTGTGCTTTCCTGGCTATATGGATGTACTCAATCTGGTTCCATCTCACTGTTTTTCAACGTTGCTATACTCTTGAGATTTGGGCATCATTATTTGATAAGCTGTTGCGTGCTCTAACGAGTTTTGATTTGAATAGCACTTTTTCAGCTTAATATGGAGTGGTTGATGCTCCATAAGCTTTATAGTTTGGGTACAACCAGTATCCAACCTGGTATAATCGTTCCACCCTTCTTTTCTTTTTCATTTGTTTTCTTCCTTTCGTACTTAGTTGTACATACTAGGATTTTGTAAATACTTGGTAATTGTAAATATCTAGGGTTCTTTCCTATGTTTCATTTTGTTTCCATAGCTTAACATGTTTTAGTTTTTCCTTTGATTTCATTTTTGTTTAGTAATTTCATTTTTGTTTCATTTTTTGTTTCATTTTTGTTTTTCTTTTCTTTTATTTTGTTTTAGATTTCTCTTAGTTAGTTTGCAAATTAGTAGGTCCTTGATTTTTGTCTTGGTTTTGTTTTTTTGTAAATATGTGTGTTTCTTTGATCTTAGTTTTGATTTTTATTTTCCTTTCAGTTTTATTTGGTTTTTGGTTTTGTTTTTAATTTTCCTCGTGTCCTAGTTGTATATATTTTAGGTTTTACGATTGTATAGTTTATAAGCTTGCTTTTTAGTGCCTTAGTTCCCACAATGAGGATATTGTGAAGGTTTGGTGTGGAGGTAAGGTGCCACCTTTTTTTCAAAATTTTTGAAGATTTTCGTTCTTTTTAGGGATGTGTGTACCTTTTCTGATTAGTTTGAATCCTCCATGCTTTATTTGTTAGCTTGTATGTAAATAGGATGTGCACGATAAGTCTCAAACCTCAAATGTGATATTCTAAGTCCTGATTCTAACTCTAGTTGTTCATTATGGGTTGTGTAATCCAATCCTTATTTATTCCTTCATCATTATCTTTAGGTCTTAGGTTTCCATGAATGATTCTCCCACTAGCTTGTGGCATGATTACTTTGAAAAAAATTGAAAAAAAAATTGTATTATAAATAAAGAAAAAGAATAAAATTTGGAATGACAAGTATCCCTTTGAGGCATGCGCTACTGGGCGTTACCCTTTGGGGCACGTGCTACTGCGTGTTACCCTTTGAGACAATATTGCTACAGGGAAAGCTTGCTTCCAAAGTCATTATAATAATAATGTAGTTATGTCAACTAAGTGGGATTGAGTCTATTCTGGTAAATCTGAGTCCTGTGGGAGATGATACACTTGCACACAAACACCGGGATGGATTCAGATCTTGATGTTCAATTGAGTGAAAAATTAGTGTTTTGATGTCATTTAGAGGTAGAGAGGTTTGAAGTACATTTTATGTATGTACAGGTTAATAATGAGTACATGGGTGATTTAGCTTATTAGGATTTG
>JACYFF010003369.1:46186495-46197583 GCA_017589665.1 Selenicereus undatus
CTCAGAAGAGTAAGGGGCTTCGGCCCCTTATATATTTTTTTTTATTTTGGGTCAAATGCTAGTCTAATTCGTATCTCGAACCTAACATCCTATCCCAAATCGATAATACGACCCTTAGTCGATTATTCGATCCCAACTACATCTAGGTCCAATTTAACAAACCTCGCAACTGCTTCTAAGTTAAACAGCCTAATCGTATTCAGGAAACGATTAAATAAAGCGACTAACGACTAAATTAAACTATGGATATAATTTAAAGGCATAAATGACACGAATTCACTTTAAAATCAACAATAGCAATAATAATCCTTTTTTTTTAATAAAATTACAGCTTCCAAAAGCAAATCGATAATCATTTCACTCATATAGTTACTAAAAATACGATTTTATAACATAAAAAGGTAATACAAGCAACTTAGTATAAAAATAACGAAAGCGGGTCTTACACTCTTCCCCCCTTACAAGAATTTCGCCCTCGAAATTCTAAATCTAAATTCGGTCTTTCCTAGAATGCATGCACACAACTAAGATCTACGTGATAGGTTTTCAAAAGGTTTCATTTTGGAAACACTACTTCTTTTTAAATCAAAAGGAAATGGCTTATGGTATCCAGTCTCCTCCTCGCCAATCCTCTTCAAGCGTCTACTCACTCTATTTAGGCGCCGAGGGCAAATCGCAGTGAAGAGGGGCAAATGAGTTGGCATGGACAACCATATTGGAACATGAAACATAGATTTTCGATGGTCTAAGCTCATTTCGCATGACAAGCAATAATACTAGACATAGGTATTTATAAGTGCGCATCTAAAGGCATGACAATCGGGACAATGACATATTAAGGTCATACGCTAGTAGTATTATACTAAAACATGAATTCAAGTCACTTTGAAATCACAATGATTAACATGGAGACTCTTATAACTCATTTAGAATAACAAAGGTGTCACATAACACCACATAGTATCATTTAAGCATAGTAGCATCACATAGAATCATTTACGCATAATAGCATGACATAGTATTGCATAATACCAGCAAGCTCAGCATTCTCAAGTTTAGGAATTGGAGGTAACATGAAATCGGTTGATATATATATAGCAATTCACAAAATGAAAACATGTATGATAGACAATCCAGGTTCATATGAAAGCAATCATCTTAGTCAAGTTCATTCAAAGGCAGAAAGTTATTGGGTCATTCATAAATGGTTTCAATCTAAAACATGAACTCAATCACTTTCAGGGTCATATCGGTTAACCTTGAGACTGCTATAACACACTGGAGTAATAATGTTGTCACATAGCATCACATAAAATCACTTTAGCACAATGACATCACATGGAATCAACAATTCAACATTTTCAGCCCAAGAGTCACATCGAACATGCATCAATCCATCACGTATATGTAATAAATAACATGAAAGAGCATAACAAATTCGACCATCATTAATCATGTAAGCATATAACTTAGGAGGTCACATAGCAAGAATATGGATCGGTGAGCGGGAATAGGTCCGTACATGTTCACACATCAATCACAAGGTACATAGGACTTAATCATATAGGAGATGAGTAACCTCCGTTATAGTCACGCATATCCCAGCATACCATTTAATGATGCATGCCAAGGTAAGTGTTTGAAAGCAAAGGGTTGTAGCCACATAAGTATGTTATAGAATATATGCATAGCCAGCCATTTGACCAAAACATAAAGGCTAAGTGCGAAGTAGAAAGTAGCTAACTGTAATTACATGAAGCGACAATTGACGTGGGTTGGACTATTTGGCCAAATTAGGGACACACCCAACAAGAATCAAGTGGAACATGTACCGGGTAGTTCATTTACTAAACCATTCGCTCAGGAAACACATAACTGGTCATCAATCAACTAGTAGAAGTAAGAACAACGGTGTCATTGGTCTTACAGGTATGTGTGTATGCAGCTATTAGTTATGACATGGAATCATAGAATTCATGGAATGCAAATAACGTGTTAGAGGTCAAGTCATGTCCTTATTTACAAAACTTAAATAATTAACTAATCAAGCCACATGCCAAGCCAACTTAAATCAAGCAAATACCAAAATATGCCTTCACTAAGCCAATCATTCACAGGTTACTTGATAATTGTGCTTGATGACATGACCCCGAGTATTCTACCATGCCACTTCCTTAACCATGAGATATATACTCTATACACGTAATTCAGGTAGACATAACTCTATTGTCATCTACTCATGCATTACATACATCAAGTTCAACTAGTCCAACTCTAACACGAGATATCAGTATTGATGGGTTGTAAATGATGTTCCAAGAGTCATGGTGTGAAACTAAGTACATGAATCCATCGTTCTAACTAATACAGTCACAGACTCACATATTCAAGCAAACTCAAGCCAAGCAACTATAAACAAACTCACTTCGTTGGCATTTGACCACAACACGTCGATGGTTACATACAAAGATCATATCTATATGTATTCTTATGGTCTTACACGGCACATGACATCATAATAAATTTTTAAGACGTGCAAACCCACATGTTGTCACATAAAAGAACACTTAGACATGTAAGTATGCGTGTAATCCCCTCTTTTGCAGCCTATGGTCAATGGCATGCCTTAAACCTCATCCAATTTAGGAGGAATTGGTGTTGAGCGACTAGAATTGTGCAAGTATGGTTGACATCAATGGCTTCACAGGCACACGTTGAGGTCTTACGAGGTACATTTATGCAATGGTTCACGAGGTCCTACCATTATCACATAGTCTTCAAGCATGCATACAAAAGTAGCCTCTAATATACTCAGGGGATTTGGAAGTCAAAGAAAGAGGGAAGATATCGCTTAGTAGGATTACCAATTACGGCAATCCTACATGAACTAACATCAATTAACATGAGCTAACATGAACTAGCATAATAATTGACTTGTATAACATGAACTAACATGTGACTTGTACATAAATCCGATGAACTAACATATTGTGAACTGACATGTGACGTAAAGTGTACAAACTAACATAAAGTGTATAATAAATGAAGTCAATTGTACATGAAAATGACATGAATAATCATATGCTAGCATAATGATAACCATAAGTTGTACGTGAACTAACACATTTTAAAAACATTATTTCACTATTCAAGCTATTATACCAGTCAAGTATTACTCTATGCATAAACTAAAATTATAGCAATCGATGTACTCGGAAACCTAAGCTCGCTCATCATAGCTAAAGAATGTAAAATAAATCTTGACGCGACAACAAAAAGATATTAACATTTCGAAACTTTGGATTTCAAAGGTGAAAATAGCTTATCTGTTTTGAACTTCTTCTCTACTATCCTTTGAGTACGTCTGCTCACTCCATTCTGGGGCCCGAGGAGCAAATCGTACTTCAGGGGCAAAGACGAACTTACAGAAAGACTTTTCAATGATTCGAATTTAAAACGGCGTGCTTAAACTGTCGATTGTCTTACTAGAGTGCACGAAAAAGACATTTACCATTCAAAACATAATTTAGCGCACACAAGAACACGGAAATGGATTACGCTCACATACATCCGATTAACTCATGCGGATCACCTAAAAGTCAATTAATGAAATCAAATGGCGTGTTAGGAGCATATTGCACCAATGAAGTACTCACAACGTCACCTGAAGGTGTGCGGAGAGCTATTTGACTCCTATATTAATGCATAACTCGCCACTTTCACTTAATCGACCTACTCGAGCCTCACATAAGTCAACGATGGCCGCACTACAAGGGACACTCGCACACGAAGCAGGCATATGTCACATAACCACAAAGTGTTCCTAGGCACCTATATGAGATGCAAGACTCAGGTCGCGGCCTATGGTCGCAGGACCATGCTCTGATACTATCAATGTAACACCCCCAGCCCCTAGGGCCGAAAGCGTTACGTTTTCCTAACTCCTTACTTAAATTCTGGGACGAAACGGACAGAACTTCCCCTGAAAACTGAACGTTCCCAGGCTAAACGCCTTACAATAAGTCCCTGTAAATCAACGGAAGCGTAAACATTTAAAAACATTACTCAACGGCCACACGTCGGAGTTTATAACTCAACGAGCCACCCGCTCGGAGTACACCAAACATAATAGTTCATTAATACAGAAACAGTAAAAGATACAACTCAACGGTTCACACAACCGGAGTATGGGGTTTATATCCCAAACATAACTAACTTCAATCAAAAGACATCTAACTACTGACTGGATGGTTGGCTCATATAGCCATACAGAGCGACTCATCACCAATATGCGTTATATGAACCTCGAATACTGTTTACAAGCGTTTACAAACTAAAAATACTTTACATGACTTCATTAAACACATAAGGTTGCACAAATGACATCTTGCAAGCAATAATCGATTCCAGCTGACTGAACTTCTTCCTGTCATAAAGAAAACCTGGGGGAAAAGGGGAAAGAGTAGTGGGATGAGCAACCACACGCTCAGTGAGTGTCCCCCAACCCCCTTAAAAGCAAAACCGTTGCAGGCAATAATATCTTTATTAATCACATATCACGTATTCATACTCTAATATCATAATAGGCATTCACGAAGTTCTTATAAAAATATCACTAACCATAAGCTTCACTTTACCCACTTAACATAATTCTAGGTCCTTAAATGACCAACTTCTTGACTACAGGCAGTTAAGCACTTAGGCAAGCAATGAAGCTAAGCACATAACGTTCTTTCTCATAAACATAACTCATAATATCCACTTAATGAACAACTATAATAATAAGCTACATGTCACAAATTGTAAACACTTAAACAAGATAGATTCTCAATTTCATGATAGGTTCTTAGTTTCAACAAAGGTGGCATGTTAGGGACTTGCTTACATATCATGTGACTCTAAACAAACTTGGGATGCACTATCACCTATATGCTCAATATGTACTTTAAGAAGTCTCCTCATGATATATCATGAAAACAACATGGCCACTTGCTTACTTGAACACATGCTTCTAACTATAATGCTTGTACACTCACTTTGAAGTCACATATTCTTTACGATCACATGCTTCGAAGTTTTAAGTGCAGACACTTTCGTTTCTTTCTTTGCAAACATAACTCATTCATAAAGTATACTTAGAGCATGCATATAGCACACATAGGAAACCTTCTTTCTTTTTACTGAAAACACTTCATTTAGCCGTTGAGGCTCTTAAAACTCTTCTGAGGCTCTTAAAACTCTTCTGTTAGCCTCTTGAGGCTCTTAAAACTCTTCTGTTAGCCTCTTGAGGCTCTTAAAACTCTTTTCTTTCATCTTGGTCGTATAATGACCCTTCAAGCTTTCTTGCTGAAACATCTCAAAGGCAAAGTGCCAACTGCTTTTCATTTTGAATAATAAACTATTTCTGGGCTTAAGATCATGAAGTGCTGGTTGGGAGAGATCTACACTCAATCCCCTAAGCTCTTACACTCGGGATGGCAACTAAACTTTTGGACCTTAACCCTCGTCAGGGTCTCTAGGGACTACGCCCTAGGCTATATAGAGATTCCCCTGTTCAAGCGAGTTCACTCCCTATTTGATGTCCCTATGCACTTATCTTAGCCATTTAAACTTGGTCTTAACGACTAATAAGTTTGCTGCTGCCTCTCACAGCGAAATCTTTTATCATACAACTCACGCTTTTGTAAAACTCTTTAGGGATTCCCCCGTTTAAGCGAGTTCACTCCCAAAACTGCTTTCATTTACTTAAAATAGGCCATCATGCAATAATAGTTATGGCTACTATCATTTCAAAACATGAAATCTTTCTTTAAAAACTCACTCTTATGCATATAATGCAGTCTAAGCATTTAAGCACATTTATCGCATATATCACATTTAAGCACTTCATATCAAACATATCAATTCAACACAATGAGCCACACATGGCCTCGCAATCCACACGATTGCGGTAATTCACAACCCAGTCTCCCTCCTCACTTTCACCATACACACAAGACCTCAAACGCTTATAATGTTATCCTCAAACCATCCAACTACTAGCTCGTTTCATCAATTTATTTTTCATAATATGTTATTACAAGGACTTATTAAAAAGGGGAAGAATTAGGCTCTTACCTGTGCAAACAGCACCTTTCAGCCACATATACGCATACATCTATATTGCCTTAACCTGGAATAATGCTTAATGAACCAATTTAAACTAATCAAGGCATAATAGATCAACTAAACATGTCATCTTCAAAATATAACCAATCAACTAAACATATATCGATTTGAAACATTCTTAGGCTGTTCCAACCAGCTATGCCTTTATAATCTCAAAATTAATCCTTTTTCATGAATTGCTAATTACTCGAATCAAGGCTAAACATATCAAAACAACTTCGTTTTTAATTCTTTTTAAACCTTAACTTACTTTAGTCGTATCCAAGCTAACTACGCCTTTATAACCTCCAAATTAATCCATTTTCATGAATCGCTAATTACTCGAATCAAGGCTAAACATATCCAAACAACTTCGTTTTTAATTCTTTTTAAACCTTAACACACTTTTGTCGTATCCAAGCTAACTACGCCTTTATAACCTCCAAATTGATCCGTTTTCATGAATCGCTAATTACTCGAATCAAGGCTAAACACATCGAAACAACTTCGTTTTTAATTCTTTTTAAACCTTAACTTACTCTAATCAAATTGAAGCTAACTACACCTTTATAACTTCAAATTAATCTCTTTTCATACATGGTTTTCATTCAAGTCCAATTCAGGCATGGTTCCATATAAACGCACATAACTCGCATCAATTTACAATTTCAGGCATAAATTAACCGAATAGTTCGAATCTAATCATGCACAGCCCATTTCTTGACATTTCTAACGAATCTAACAAACCCTAACTTGACATGCAACATCAATCTACTGAAAACATTTTCGAAATTAATACTAATTTAGGAAGCAAGGAACACCCACCTGGACTCCAAGCTAGAGGACCCGGTTTTGGGGGTTTTGGGGCTGAATTGGGACGCTTAGGGGCCCGAATTTCGTCCCTCTGCTGCTACGCACATACTCGAGGCACCCACCATTTTAGCCCTTCATCGTTGCTGCTTCTGGTGGCTGCCGGAACCGAGCTCAACCGCTGCCGGTTCACCGGCGTTGGTTGCGCCGCCCATCGGCGTCTGAAGCGCCATCGCGCCCCCCCCCCAGTTCCTTATCTTGCTCGACCCCCGTCTCTCTCTCCTTGCGATGGGACGGAGGTCGGCCGGTGCCCAACTCGCCGGTGCACCGCCGCCGCCGTCCGTCGATCCCAGCTCACCGTTTGTCGCCACCCCCCTCTCTCTCTCTTCCTCTCTCGCCCGAGGTGTGGGTTACGGGGCTCGGGGTTTGAAAACCCCTCCCCCTGTCGTGGTTTCCTCAGAAGAGTAAGGGGCTTCGGCCCCTTATATATTTTTTTTTATTTTGGGTCAAATGCTAGTCTAATTCGTATCTCGAACCTAACATCCTATCCCAAATCGATAATACGACCCTTAGTCGATTATTCGATCCCAACTACATCTAGGTCCAATTTAACAAACCTCGCAACTGCTTCTAAGTTAAACAGCCTAATCGTATTCAGGAAACGATTAAATAAAGCGACTAACGACTAAATTAAACTATGGATATAATTTAAAGGCATAAATGACACGAATTCACTTTAAAATCAACAATAGCAATAATAATCCTTTTTTTTTAATAAAATTACAGCTTCCAAAAGCAAATCGATAATCATTTCACTCATATAGTTACTAAAAATACGATTTTATAACATAAAAAGGTAATACAAGCAACTTAGTATAAAAATAACGAAAGCGGGTCTTACACTCTTCCCCCCTTACAAGAATTTCGCCCTCGAAATTCTAAATCTAAATTCGGTCTTTCCTAGAATGCATGCACACAACTAAGATCTACGTGATAGGTTTTCAAAAGGTTTCATTTTGGAAACACTACTTCTTTTTAAATCAAAAGGAAATGGCTTATGGTATCCAGTCTCCTCCTCGCCAATCCTCTTCAAGCGTCTACTCACTCTATTTAGGCGCCGAGGGCAAATCGCAGTGAAGAGGGGCAAATGAGTTGGCATGGACAACCATATTGGAACATGAAACATAGATTTTCGATGGTCTAAGCTCATTTCGCATGACAAGCAATAATACTAGACATAGGTATTTATAAGTGCGCATCTAAAGGCATGACAATCGGGACAATGACATATTAAGGTCATACGCTAGTAGTATTATACTAAAACATGAATTCAAGTCACTTTGAAATCACAATGATTAACATGGAGACTCTTATAACTCATTTAGAATAACAAAGGTGTCACATAACACCACATAGTATCATTTAAGCATAGTAGCATCACATAGAATCATTTACGCATAATAGCATGACATAGTATTGCATAATACCAGCAAGCTCAGCATTCTCAAGTTTAGGAATTGGAGGTAACATGAAATCGGTTGATATATATATAGCAATTCACAAAATGAAAACATGTATGATAGACAATCCAGGTTCATATGAAAGCAATCATCTTAGTCAAGTTCATTCAAAGGCAGAAAGTTATTGGGTCATTCATAAATGGTTTCAATCTAAAACATGAACTCAATCACTTTCAGGGTCATATCGGTTAACCTTGAGACTGCTATAACACACTGGAGTAATAATGTTGTCACATAGCATCACATAAAATCACTTTAGCACAATGACATCACATGGAATCAACAATTCAACATTTTCAGCCCAAGAGTCACATCGAACATGCATCAATCCATCACGTATATGTAATAAATAACATGAAAGAGCATAACAAATTCGACCATCATTAATCATGTAAGCATATAACTTAGGAGGTCACATAGCAAGAATATGGATCGGTGAGCGGGAATAGGTCCGTACATGTTCACACATCAATCACAAGGTACATAGGACTTAATCATATAGGAGATGAGTAACCTCCGTTATAGTCACGCATATCCCAGCATACCATTTAATGATGCATGCCAAGGTAAGTGTTTGAAAGCAAAGGGTTGTAGCCACATAAGTATGTTATAGAATATATGCATAGCCAGCCATTTGACCAAAACATAAAGGCTAAGTGCGAAGTAGAAAGTAGCTAACTGTAATTACATGAAGCG
The DNA here is from genome assembly GCA_017589665.1 of Selenicereus undatus. NCBI lineage: Eukaryota > Viridiplantae > Streptophyta > Magnoliopsida > Caryophyllales > Cactaceae > Selenicereus > Selenicereus undatus. The sequence continues at coordinate 46,195,669 of JACYFF010003369.1, forward strand.
ACAATTGACGTGGGTTGGACTATTTGGCCAAATTAGGGACACACCCAACAAGAATCAAGTGGAACATGTACCGGGTAGTTCATTTACTAAACCATTCGCTCAGGAAACACATAACTGGTCATCAATCAACTAGTAGAAGTAAGAACAACGGTGTCATTGGTCTTACAGGTATGTGTGTATGCAGCTATTAGTTATGACATGGAATCATAGAATTCATGGAATGCAAATAACGTGTTAGAGGTCAAGTCATGTCCTTATTTACAAAACTTAAATAATTAACTAATCAAGCCACATGCCAAGCCAACTTAAATCAAGCAAATACCAAAATATGCCTTCACTAAGCCAATCATTCACAGGTTACTTGATAATTGTGCTTGATGACATGACCCCGAGTATTCTACCATGCCACTTCCTTAACCATGAGATATATACTCTATACACGTAATTCAGGTAGACATAACTCTATTGTCATCTACTCATGCATTACATACATCAAGTTCAACTAGTCCAACTCTAACACGAGATATCAGTATTGATGGGTTGTAAATGATGTTCCAAGAGTCATGGTGTGAAACTAAGTACATGAATCCATCGTTCTAACTAATACAGTCACAGACTCACATATTCAAGCAAACTCAAGCCAAGCAACTATAAACAAACTCACTTCGTTGGCATTTGACCACAACACGTCGATGGTTACATACAAAGATCATATCTATATGTATTCTTATGGTCTTACACGGCACATGACATCATAATAAATTTTTAAGACGTGCAAACCCACATGTTGTCACATAAAAGAACACTTAGACATGTAAGTATGCGTGTAATCCCCTCTTTTGCAGCCTATGGTCAATGGCATGCCTTAAACCTCATCCAATTTAGGAGGAATTGGTGTTGAGCGACTAGAATTGTGCAAGTATGGTTGACATCAATGGCTTCACAGGCACACGTTGAGGTCTTACGAGGTACATTTATGCAATGGTTCACGAGGTCCTACCATTATCACATAGTCTTCAAGCATGCATACAAAAGTAGCCTCTAATATACTCAGGGGATTTGGAAGTCAAAGAAAGAGGGAAGATATCGCTTAGTAGGATTACCAATTACGGCAATCCTACATGAACTAACATCAATTAACATGAGCTAACATGAACTAGCATAATAATTGACTTGTATAACATGAACTAACATGTGACTTGTACATAAATCCGATGAACTAACATATTGTGAACTGACATGTGACGTAAAGTGTACAAACTAACATAAAGTGTATAATAAATGAAGTCAATTGTACATGAAAATGACATGAATAATCATATGCTAGCATAATGATAACCATAAGTTGTACGTGAACTAACACATTTTAAAAACATTATTTCACTATTCAAGCTATTATACCAGTCAAGTATTACTCTATGCATAAACTAAAATTATAGCAATCGATGTACTCGGAAACCTAAGCTCGCTCATCATAGCTAAAGAATGTAAAATAAATCTTGACGCGACAACAAAAAGATATTAACATTTCGAAACTTTGGATTTCAAAGGTGAAAATAGCTTATCTGTTTTGAACTTCTTCTCTACTATCCTTTGAGTACGTCTGCTCACTCCATTCTGGGGCCCGAGGAGCAAATCGTACTTCAGGGGCAAAGACGAACTTACAGAAAGACTTTTCAATGATTCGAATTTAAAACGGCGTGCTTAAACTGTCGATTGTCTTACTAGAGTGCACGAAAAAGACATTTACCATTCAAAACATAATTTAGCGCACACAAGAACACGGAAATGGATTACGCTCACATACATCCGATTAACTCATGCGGATCACCTAAAAGTCAATTAATGAAATCAAATGGCGTGTTAGGAGCATATTGCACCAATGAAGTACTCACAACGTCACCTGAAGGTGTGC
>JACYFF010003369.1:46202891-46226142 GCA_017589665.1 Selenicereus undatus
TATCATTTAGTGTAATTAATTAGTTTAATTGTTTCGTTTTAAATGACCGTAATCTAAACGTCTTCCCTGTGGACTGACCCTTAAAGTACTAAGACTGACAATCGGATGTTTGAGGTTTTTTTTCTCTCTTTTCTTTAGTTTTTCACCCCCTCAAAAAAACCAACTACAATAGTCCACATAATTTTCTTAGGCAAGTCTCCTACGCATACACAATAAGGGTCAATGGAGGGATTATACCCTCTTAAGTAGCGTAGGGACAGATAATCATCAACATTCCCACCAAGCACATTAAACTCGTTATCCTCATGGCCCACATCAACATTAGAATCATAAATCTTAGGATTATGAATGGGTGAATCTAAAGAATACTCGGGGAAAATGGAGGGTTATGAACACGTAGGGGAAACATGGGAAGGATCAAGGGGATTGGGGAGAATAATATCATGAAAACCAAGGCTAGGAGACCCCTCATGCACAAGCACATCACGTGACTCCTCCAAATGAGTCTTAACTAGATCGTGCACCTTATCAAAAATATCTACTTACTCAAAACATGCATCAGCAAAATCAACTCACAACAACTTCAGTATTGTCCCAGGGTGATGCAAAATCAGGTTGAGCATAACATGCACAATGAGGACACAAATTAGTAGCATCGTCAGAAAAATTGCACAAATCACACCAAAAAGGGGCATAATAAGATCTACAATAGACTGCACAAGGATCAGGAAATGAATATTTAGAATTAATAGTAGCCTTCTTAAATTCAAACGAATCCCAAGCAATCCACTTAAGCAAATACCATGCCTATCAACATTTTTAACACAAAAATCCCAATACTTTAAAAGAATATAGATTTCACTATTCACGCCCTCATCAGCAATATCCAAATTTTCCATTTACCCACACAATAACCACATTGAGCTAGAAAGACATTTAAACGCTTAAAATACCTCCAAAATAATTCATTCTTGAATTAGGAAAAATGCAAAATTGTCATTTTTGTTTCTCAAATTTTATTTTATTTTTTTAATCTTCAATTTCAAAGCAAAACAAAATGCTTACTCAAACCTATCAAAAGAGACCCAATATTCGGCCCTAGTCCCCGGCAATGGCGGCAAAAACTTGATACAACCGCAAGCGCACGGTGGTGTTGTAGCAATCAAGGTTGATCCGACAGAGACTAAGTTGATCTATTAGGCTATATCCCCTCAAGATAGGCTAAGGAAAATTCTAATTCAAGTGGTTTTTGATCAACAACTGCAAATAAACTTTTCTAAATCAAATATGGGAAAAAGGCCTAGGAATTTTCGTAGCTATGAAAGGGAATTGAATTAAAACGATAAAAATGTGTCGTTCTCTAATTGGTTAATTTCGAGGAATTGCAATCCATACAGATATTCAGTCTATTCTTTCGAAATAAACTAAATTTGCCTAAACTAAGCAAATGTCGCTATTTCAAGCTAATTTGACTAAATCCAAGTTTAATATTTTCGATTATGTACTAGCCCTCCTAATATATAAATATCTCTTTCAAGACGAAGCTATGCTAAGTCTATTCATGCAGTCTAACAAACAAATGTCATCTTTCGAATATTCACTCGATTGTTTCCAGTGTGCAAGCAAATTTTGGCCAAAAATCAACTCACAACATGAATAACACTTGACAAAATGAAATCAAACCAATCATGAAATAAGCACAATTCTTTAGATTAAAAAATAATTCAACTATACTTTTATAAACTACTAAATCCCTAGGCAAAAATTAACTACTCACACATAATCAAAGATTAAACAGCTAACTACTCTAAAATGATAAATATAAAGAGGAAAAGAGAAGATAAGAGAGAAGAATTGCTCAGCCAAAAAATCGCGCTAGAACTATCGTGCAAACCTGGGATGGAATCCTTGCAAGTCTTCACTTCAACTCTATCTCACTCTCTTTGTAATCTAAACTAATCCTAAGCTACTTGATGAGAGGAAAGGAGTGTAAGATTAGATGATGGGATGTGTGTGAGGATGAGAGCCCCCCTTTTTACAGTAAAATTCTGGAAGACAAATAGCCACGCGTAATAATGGAATAATAACCGCTAGGAAGTTGAAGAGCTTATGAGAAAACAAAATGCCTCATGGGAAATAAAGACAACATGGACTGTGGCCTTCACCACGGACCGACTGTGGTGCTGGCTTCCTTAGTGTTCCATGGGCATGGCAACTCAGGGGCATCTGTGGGGGTCAAAATATACTCATGTATGGGTCAATTCTGGGGTAAAAAGGTCTGAAACCTGCAAAACACAGAAAAGAACCATACCCAAGCATAACATGAGAAAAATGGTATAAATTATAACATAAAACACAAAATTTTTCCTAAAAATGCAGCAAAATGACCCTAAAATGATATACACTTTGTGCACTTATCACTTGCTCATCAGAGTTCCTCCTGCCGTCGCATCAATAGTGGACCTCACAAATTGGGTCACACCATTATAAAAGGCTTGGATTATATCCAACACTAAAGACCATGATGGGGGCACAAACGCAGCAGATCTTTAAAATGCACCCAGGCTTCATAGAGTGTGTCGTTGTCTCTTTGCAGAAAGTTGGTGATATGATTCCTTGGGCTCGCTGTTTTGCTTGGAGGGAAGAACTTGGCGAGAAAGTTCTTATCAATTGATCCGAGGTAGTTATGCATTCAACTAGCAAAGAGTGCAACCAAGCCCTCGCTTTGTCCCACAATGACAAAGGGAACAAGCGCAACTGAATCGCATCACTAGAGATTCCATTTAATTTCAACATATCACATACCTCTAAAAGGACCGAGAGGTGCAAATTTGGGTCTTCTAAGGGAGTTCTGCCGAACTGAGATTGTTGCACTATGGAAATGAGTGTCGGTTTGAGCTCAAAGTTGTTGGCATCGACAGCAGTGCGAGCGATACTTGAGGCAATCCCCTGGACTACTAGGGTAACAAAATCACAAACTGTCCTCCGCTGGTCACCTTCTGCCATGTTTGAATTCCTTTTAGTTTTGCATCTTTGCTCTTTAGTCCATTATCTTTTCCTCCTCAAGCGAAAAGCCCTTTCAATCTCTAGATCGGGTTCGTACAAGATCAGACTTCATATAAACTAGGAAAAATTCCTGCAAACACTTTGACCAAAATACACTAAAAGCGTAGTTTAAATAAAAACAAAAATAAAAAACAGATAAAAACAAATAAAAATAAAAACACTACCAACACTACAAGAAAAATTCCTGCAGTCACTTTCACAATACTAACTCAATAGTTAACAGTTTTAGTTCCTGGCAAAGGTGCAAAAAACTTGATGAACTACCGCAAGTGCATGGATAGGCGTAGTATAGATAAAAGATATTGTTCCTCAAGGACTAATTGTAACTTACTGAGTCTTGCCTATAAGAATGTGCTAAGTAAAATTCTAGTTCAAGAGGATTAACAATAGCAAATAAACTTTTCTAAATCAATAAAGGAAAGATTGTCTCGGAATTCTCGTAGTTGTGAAGGAAATTGGATCAAAAATAAGAAACATGTGCTTTCTTCTAATTGGTCAAATTCGAGGAACTGTAATCTCTTCAAAAACTCAATTCATTCTTTCGAAATCAACTAAATTTGCGTAAACTAAGCAAAAGTCGTTCTTTCAAACTAATTTGCCTTAATTCAAGTTCAATGTCATCGATTACTTATTAGCTCTCTGAACATACAAATCTCTCTTTTGAGGTGAAGTTACGTTAGGCCTTATCAAGTAGTCCAACAACTAAATGTCCCCTTTCAATTTTTCATTCGTTTGTTTCAAGTGTGCAAGGAAATTTCTGTCAAAAGTCAACTCACAACAATCCAAACACTTGACAAAACGAAATCAAACCGATCATGAAGATAACCACTATTGTATGGATTAAAACATGATCCAATAACAATTCCACGAACTACTAAGTCCCTAGACTAAAGAAAACTACTCAGACATCATGAAAGATTAACAACTGATCAATGATTGACGAAATCTTAGTGAAAAGAGGATTTACTGAGATGGCCTTAAACCAAGGGCTTCAAAACTGCCTTAATGACAAACTCTCACACTTAAGACTCACACCAATATAATAACCAAACTAAAAACTACAAAATTTGAGAAAGAAACTAATCTATGCTACGCTACACTTTTGCTTTGCTTGGAATGATTTTGGATTGCTTCTATATACTACAGAACTTCACTTTTTACAGAGAAGCTCGGTCAATCTCAGCCACACAGCCAAGGGAAAATGACGAAGCAATAGTTACAAGCTCACCATGGTTCGTGGGGTGTACCACGGTCCAACCATGGTTTGTGCTGGAACCGAATTTTTGCTCATTCTTTGCTGTACGATCGCAGCATAACAAGAATGACAGTGGGAGATGTCAAAATACATCCATTGAAGGGAAAATGCTAGGTAAAAAGACTAAAAATCCTGCAAAATACATCAAACAACTATACCCAAGTATAAATCGAGAATAGGAGAGTAAACAACAACAATAAGTACAATATTCTCCTAAAAACGACACAAAATAGACCTAAAATAATATACACTTTCCGCACTTATCAAGCACCGCTGACTCTCGCTGACTCTCTATCCATCACCATTCACCAAGTCTATCGCCGCCCACTGGTGAAGGTTTTGTCAGCCGGCACCTCTCATCTCTTAGGACCACAAAGCAGCTCTGGGCTCTACAGAGGGCAAGCAGTATGCCAAAAAAACCATGATTTCATTTGACTTCTCAGTTGTTTGATGTAAATGATGTAATTCATTGATCTATTACTGGCTTCTTGCTCTAGTATTTTAACCAACTGAAAATAATTAAAAGTGACTGCTAGTTGTATTGTTGACGCCTGAATGGAGTGAAACTGGTAATGTCTCAATTAGAATAACATAATGTGGTCTGAATTTTGTATTGGTAGAAGCATCATGTTATTTAAGAGCTCATTCACTTATTAAATTATGTGTACAATCATTCTTCTAATGGTGTAATTTTATAACTGATTCAATGATGTGTTTTTTGAATCCTATTGACCAATGAAAAATTACAAGTTCCAAGTTGTGATACTCTTGTTGATTTCTTTATAGGGAGGTTGAATTCATTTTAAGAGAGAGAGAGACCGAGAGGGTGAGAGTGAGAGAATGGGTTTGTTTAGATCCTAACTAATTCTTCTTGATTACTCATAATGTTATGGCATAATCTTAAAAACGAATATGTATTTAATTTATTGTTGTTATGAAAATTTATTGGTGATAAATCTATAAGAATACTCTTAACAATACTTAATTGTATGCAATTGTTGTTGGTTGAACTAAAAAGATTGGTGCGTCAACGGAGTTGGTGTGCAATATGGAAGTGGTTCCAAATTGTTTGTGATAGAATTTCATGATTAATAGTTTGTACAGTCGAGTAGGTACTGGGTGGCGTTTCAATACAAAAAGCTTAATGCTAAAAGCCTATAACCATGAACTAAAATTTAATCTTACAATCAATTTTCTTTTACAAGTGCAATACTTAGCTTCAACTTTCAATTTGATTAATCATAACGGAGTCCCTTACGGCTAGTTCTGGAAATGTAAGTTTTGTTACTTCTGTATTTTTATTTTTTTTCAAGTAACATGATCTATATGTATTGCTAGCTACTTGTGTATTTTACTTAATTGCTTGTCAAAGCTAGTATCGAGCTCCAAATCCAAAACGAGAAGTAGTTCCGCAATGGAAGAATTGGCTAACATGGATACCAATATTCCAAGTGAGCAACAACCAAACAACCCTGTTGAAATTTAGTAGGGAGAAACAAGTCGTTAGAAAGTCTACTCAAAGGGCAGAGTGCTGAGAATATTTCGAAGAGATCAACAGAATGGCAAGAGAGTGGTCGGTAAGTGCAACTATTATGGTAAAGTATATAAGGCGGACCCTAGTAAGAATGGAATGAAGAACTGAAAAACTTATTTTCCAAACTGCCCTGAAAAAATGCGAATAATGAAACCAAACAGACACAAAGTTAGCTGGTTTATGAAAAAGATTAAAATAATGATGGCGAATCTGGATTGAAGACATGGGTATTGAATCCTCATGAGGTAAGGGAGTCTATAGCCAAAATGATCATAATTGATGAGTTTCCCTTTAGGTTTGTTAAAAATGCTGGGTTTTGGCTAATGATGTCTGGTTGTTGTCCTTCACTTAATATGTCTTCACGTGCTAGCATTGCAAGAGACATTTATCAAATATATGTGAATGAAAGGGTGAAATTGAAAGAATATCTTACACATTCATTTCAAAGGGTGTGTGTCACAACCGACACTTGGACATCACTTCAGAGATTAACTATATGGTTATGACTGCCACTTTATTGATAATGATTTGAAATTACATGAGAAAATATTGAATTTTTATGCCATTTCCAGTTGTAGAGGTGATGACATTGCTCTTGGTCTTGGAAAGTGTTTAGAGGATTGTGGTTTATCATCTAATTGTACACTGTTACTACTGATAATGCTGGGAGCAATAGCACTACTTGTAATGCCCTTATTGGTGAATTTCAGCAACATAGTTATTTCCTTTTCTCTACTGGGGAATTCTTACATGTCAGGTGTATTGCTCACATACTTAATTTAGTTGTGTGGGATGGGTTGAAGGTTGTTGGGAAGTCAATTAAGTATGTTCGAGTTGCTGTGAGATTTATTAGGCAATCTCCTACTAAGTTGCAATGATTTCAGGAACGTGCAATTGCATAAAAAAATTGAGAGCTGGTCTTTTTATCTCTTGATGTTCCCATTAGATGGAACTCCACTTATAAGATGCTTAGCATTGTGTTAGTGTATGAGCATGCATTCACAAAGTATAGTAAAAGAGACCTTCATCATCACATGGAGTTGGCACAGGATAATCATGTAGATAGGTCTCATAACTCTAATGATTAGAAACAAGTTGAACACTTTTTAGTTTTTTTGGAGGTCTTTTACAATGTGACTCTGCATTTGTTTGGTACTTCGTATGTAACATCGAACTTGCATTTCTTTGAGATTGTGGCTATTCATACTATGTTTACCCACTTCGACCAAGTTGTTGAGGCCATTGATGCTAATGATGAAGAAAGTGTGGAAATTGAGGAGAATGGATCCAGAGTCATAAACTTTAAAGAAATGGCTAAGAGGATGAGGATGAAATATAATAAGTATTATGGCATACCTAAGAAAATGAACTCTTCGGTGTATATTCCTCCCATCTTTGATACAAGGTACAAGTTGGGGGGTCTTGAGGTTTCTCTTTGTGCCTTGTTTGGTGAAGTACAACATAGTGCTATAGTTTTAAAAGTAAGAGAGAAATTAGAAGAGTGTTTTATGGGTATTGGCAACTATACAAATGACTGACTCCTCAAAGTGGGCAAAGTAAAGGAACACAACTTGAAGTTGAGAAGTGTAAGGTATCTAATGGGGCTACCTCTTATGCACAACAATTAGGAAAGAAGTTAAAGGGGTTAGATGGAGGAATAGGAATCATCAAGACAGAGTTGCAAAAGTACCTAAACGAGGGACTTAAAGAGGATGAAGTAGGGGATGATGTATTGGTGGAAAGATCATGGTCCTCGATATCCTGTGGTTATCCATATGACTCGTGATGTATTTCCATGCCTGCTTCTATGGTTGCATCGGAGTCGGCATTGAGTGCAGGAGGACGTACTCTTGATTCATTTTGATCTTCTTTCACCCCAAAGGTGATTGATTTAATTAGTGTATTTCTTTATATTGTATTATAAACTTATAACTTATTTATCTATTGTTAACGTATGCGTTTTGTAGGGTTGGATTGTAAAATGATGGTCCAAGATGTTATATATGCACAAGATTTGCTCTGGTCAAACAATAGATTAGATATAGATGACTACTATGATCAATTACGGGACTTTGATAAGCTTAATGTTCAGTTTCTCATTTTTTTCAATTTTGTTTATTTACTTTTTATGATATATTTCTGTGTTTAAGCTTTTAATTTTTGTTCTTTTTATTTCAATTTTTTTAAATCTTGGTAAACCGAGTCTTAACTCTTAAAGACAATGTGATTGATGTGGGTATACTTTGAACATTTTACACTGAGGGTATTTGTTTTAGATTATATTATTATTATCATCTTAATTTTTCTTTGGTAAATTAACCGTTCGCTTTTATATTTATTAATTCAATCTTTTATTTATTTCATATTCTACGTGAACAATTACTTGAATATTTGAGAAGAGCATATTGTCACAAGGAAATCCTTCTCCAAGACCAACACATTGGTTTCAAGTTTGTGAGGCACATTGGATTGAAGATTGAGTCGCTTTGAGAGAAGAATATTTCATTAAACACTAACTTTGGTTATGTAATTAGCATTTTTTAAGATAAGCGGGTACGTAATGAACTTTTAAGTTTGATTGGTTATGTGCTAAAATTTTTACTTTTGGAATTTCATTAGATTTGTGTTGTGGATGAATTGGTTTGGTAAGTTAGATTGTGAAATAGATTATGGTTTGCGAAATTTGAAATAAGTATGTCATAGAATAAGTCATTAGTCTATAAAAAGATCTAAAGCTAATTTTTATACATGCACTCTGAAGTTGATTTTAAAAGTTGAAATAGATTTGGTAGACATTTCTCTTATTCTCTATAGATGCATTCTAAAGCTAATTTTTATACAACTCAACAACTTAAACAAAAAAATAATAAAAATGAGAAGTCGGTCCAAAGTCGATCCGGTCCCGATTCGGTTCAGGTTCACTCGGTCCGGTCTCGATCTAGACCGGCTTTGGCCCGGTCCAGTCCTTAGTCTGGGAAGTAAAGCATATTCTATCTTCGGTCCAGGCGGATCCAATCCTAAACCGATGAACAACCCCACTGCCAACCTAATCAAAATTAGAGAACAGAGTAATCCAAACTCAATTACTAGTGGTTCGAAAGCAACAAAAGAAAGCTTGAAAAACTTGACAATTACCTAGGAGTTCAAATATATTCAAAAACCATGTAATTAATACTAACCCATTCATGCCATCTGCTAAAGGAAATTAGCATTGAAGTTCACCTTAGTAGAAAATCTTTAATTTAAAGGCATAGGTAACACTACTTCCCACATAAGGAAGTTTAGCAAATTTGTGAGTGTAAAAGGATTTGAAAAAGAACTTTTTTCCCTTAGATTTTCCCCTTAACCTTAGGAGAAGTAGTTGGAATTTGTATCACTCCCTTGATCTGCAAAAGATCAACACATGGGAAAAGTATGTGAAAGAATTTATGTGACAATATGTTTACAATACTGAACTTCCTCCTTCAATTCAAGATGTTGAACTCACATAGGGTGAAAAAAGAGAGTGTCATACATTAGCTAGCATATTCCAGGGCCAAGCCAACTTTTGTAATTAATAATCTTGAAGAAAAAGAACATCTATACATTATCATAAAGAATTCACAACCGTCTTATTACCAACAAATCGAGTTCCAATATCATGGGACCTTTACACAATTATATGAAGTTGTACTAATAGGAAAAGATATGCAACAAAATTCAAAGCCCAACTACAATGAGAACGATTAATAATCTACCATATAGGTAATAGAAAGGTCACTATATTCTCTAATACTAAAATGACGTTACTCATTGTAGGCGTCTAGTTTTCCCTCACCTAAAAGTGTTTATACTGCCTTTGTGTGTTAAACTATAGAATGCCTTCAAAGGACAAGAACGTCAAGGCATCCTAAAGCCCATGGGCTAATCCATGATCCTGTAGGAGACAAAAGATGTAAAAATTAGGGCCATCAAATGCCTATTACTACTATCATTGTGGTCGAGACCATCTAATTAATGATTGTTGGACTCTTAAGAATGCAATCCAAGACCTAAATTAATCCCTACTAGCTCCCAAACCAAACAATTAGGCTAATCCACTTAGCAATGCATTGCATGTTGCCACTAAAGAAATCGATTTTGACCTAGTTGACCACATTACTTTTGAGCTCAATGGGATTTGGAGTCACGATATAGGAGAAGTTTAGGTTAACCCAACCATCCCCATGGTAACACCTAAAATCATGTTGGATGAACCCTTTCACGAAGATGTCAACAACTTTACCCGATCAGGAGAGTCTTTATAAGCCACGCCAGCATACATAACAAAACCCACAACGTGCCCTTTCTAACACTAACAAAGAAGAAATAAATGATTCGCTTCTAACAATGCACAAAAAAAATTAAAACTAAACTTATAATGTGGTAGCTTCTAATATCCTCTATAGACCCTGGGTAAGGACTCTTAAATGCCTTGGCAAAAATCCCTATTCCATCTAAAATCATACTAAAGAACCACAAGGGCTCTTCACAATAGAAAGATTCCCAGCCTTTTGATGACACTGACCTCCTACCTGAAGAAGTCAATCATAACAAGGCCCTTTATCTAGATGTACTTACAAACACAAGTACATACCCATGACCCGAATATATGATGGGTTAGCAGTTAACGTATGTGCACCCAAAACGGTTAAGAAATTTAGTCAAATGAAAAGAATACATGATTCCCTCTACTGAAGGGTTGATAGCCAATGATAGCACACATCTTTCCATTATAGGAGTTATTTTTTATAGCTCCAACCATAGTTGTTAGAGGAGTAAAATAAAAATCAACATCCATTCCACCATTGATCTATTAGTTGGACAACGTTGGATTCATAAATCAAAAAACATCGTATGTGAAAGTAAACATGGTAATCAACATAGCAGTACTGACTATCAATATAGATCTTATGATAGCCACACTGAAGAGAAAGCCTCCATACTAGAGGTACCATATAATAAAAAACACATGGAAATATAGGGTTTTGCATCTGATGAGGGCGCCATCATACACCCAACAGATCTTTCTCCCTTTCACATAGCCGTATTTTCAAATATCAAAATCGACTTTATGGTGCAAAAAAGTTGATTTTTTCACAGCTCCCACTTAGTAACAATTCTAAACTTCAAGTCAACGTTTTGAAACCAAATAATTTTGCTTACTTACTGAGGTTGGGATATAAGCCAACCGCAAAGGACTGGAAATCTAGTACGGCAAACAATGAAAATGTCTTACTAGGAAAAGAATACACGATTATGTGTTTCTATCTTATTCTCCAACTCAAAACAAATAATTTCTTTATGAATAGGAGGCTAACCCTAATTATGGGTGCCCAAAGCCACAATATGTACCCCATTTAGGGAAGATATTGCTACATATAGAAATATTCTAAGGCTAACCCCATCGATTGAGTAAATGGTAAAGGGAGGTCATGCAAAGCATATACACAATAAGTGGTTCTTCTAGGTAAGCCACAGAGAGATCGATCAAAAAATGGTTGAGATGTCACATGACGGAGAAACATTTTTTCTAGGGCGGTTTTTAAAAGAAAGGTGGACTCACAATTATACATAAACCAGCTTCAGTCGAAAAGAACTAGGACTAGGGTCAATCCAATGCAATAGGTCTACGCTGCATCTTATCTTAGAACATTGTATATTGCTTATGGAAAGTGCTCATGATGTTTCAAACTAGAATTGTCACCACAAATATTATAACAAGGACATGAATGGATATTATGGTCAGATGAATGGCAAAATTTAGCATGAAGGAGAAGCTCAAAGAGGCAACCAATGAGGTTAAAGATGTAATTGAGGATGGTCGGATTGGACATTGCAAATGCACAACAAAGCTTTTCAAACTCACAAGTGTCCCATGCAACCCATTGAACCAATATCCAAGCAACATAAACATTCATATTGAGAAACCACTATTGCTCTAAAAGACCATGAATGTCACTATACACTCCCTTATGCACAACGTCAAAAATTTCTCATTTCCCAGTAAGATCACAATATAGAGAAGAAAAGCATACAAACCCTTAAAGTGCCTCCAAAACAACTCATGTTTGAATTGGGAATTAGAAAAGCTGACACCTTTTTAATTTCTTTTTTTTTGTTTTCTTTTCAAAGAAACGATAAATGCTTAGTCACACCTATCAAGAAAAGGAATATTCGACATTGGTCCCCAGAAACAACACTAAAAACTTAGTAGGCTGTAAGCACATAGGCGTGTTGCAGTCAAGTGTCGATCCAATAGAGACAAGTTTAAATTACTTTTCTATGTTTGTTCATGGTGGGCTAAACAAATTACAGAATTAAGATCAAAATTTAACTAAAAAATAATCAAAAAAGGAAATTGCATGTAAGTAGTTGATTATCAAAGTTTACTCCATTCAAGCAGTCGCCAGTTTTTTCCCTTATTGATTGGTTTAAAGGGTAATAATCAACTTATCACTGTCCTCTTTCACGACATAGTAAATTGTCCAAATTAAATCAAGGCCCTACTTTTGTGGTTTTTCAATAGATCTAGACATATTAAGCATATGGATTACCTCAATTTGTCTCCTAATTGATGTGACTTTCTCGAGACCCCACACAATTGGATCTAATTTTAGTTTTTTTGCTATCAAACTTCACCATTAAGTTCTTTGTTCAGTTGGCAAGGTCAACCCAGAAAATTCCCAAACGACTATTTTAAAAACAAACTCTATAGGTGATTGAACAAGTAATCAACCCAATTTAAGCAGTTCAACAGCCCATGGTCAAGCAAATTAACAAGATTCTCAAAAATCAAAACTATAACCATAATCTAACTACAATTTAATCCTTAGAGCTCTTGAGTATATCGATTGCTCGCCCAATCCGGAGTACAAGTGCCCTTCTTCTTCTCTCTTAGACTCTTATTCTAATGGTCGTGAAGGTGTATGCACTTGAAATAAGGCATAAATACACAAAACTGCTTAGTGAGACATGAAAAATCTGAAGAATTCGAATCGCTTACATGAAATAGTTGAGTCACACTTTAAGGCCCAACACAGGAAACTTATGGCCAAGAGCACAGGCAAGTTCCTTATCCACGGCCCATCTATGTCGAACTCTGGATCATCAATCTGCCATAAGTGCCATGGTGCAAGAGTTGTACTAGCAAACCAACAGACTGGGTTCTTGGTTGCGACAGCTAGCCTAGATCAGTTTATTGAGGAGTGCAAAATCCTTTTAGTTCATAGTAGTTCTTGACCTTTTATACTGGTTCATGTTAGATCATGCTTAATTCATGTGAAAAGTAATCTAATCCTTAACTACTTGTTTCTTCTCCATCTACTTTGAGAATGGGCTCGAATCCTCAAAGCTATAATCTATAAAATATCAACAATAACACTAAACCCAAAAATAAAGTGGAACAAAGGTGTGTAAAATTCACTAAAAACGCATGCTTGTCACCTAAAATGCAACAAATCCCTCCTGAAAATCTTATAGGGATGTGCCACCAATCACTTAAAAAGATAACATGGTTTTGAACTTGGTTCATTTGACAAAGAATGTCTTAGATTTTACCTTTCAAATGGAAATAAGATTCGCAAAGAGTTCTTTACTTGGGAAATCATACATTAGAAAGGTTAGGGGAAGCTTAAAAGCTCCAAGGTTGGAGAGAACTAAAGGAGCTCTCATTGGAAACTAGGGACTTCTAACTATTGCAAGGAAGCTCATGGTTGCTCTGGCTATAAAAGACAGAGCAACCTAAACTCACCTTTTTGGGAAACTAAAGTATTGAAAACTTTGGTTCCAAACAGAATCAATTATTGAAACCTAAACCCTAGCTCCTCACCCAATTTTGAAGTTAGGCATTGCACGAGGGTTCAATCTTTATTTTGTAGACTTGAGCCCAAATAGAAGATGTCATATGGTATGTGGATAGTGGATGCTAAAAGCACATGACAAGAAATGTGTCACGTTTCTTAGAATTCTGACTAAAGGGAAATTTACCGTTGGGGATAAAAGTAAAATTTAAATAATAGGCAGTGGCAAAGTTGTAAGAAGCCTTCAACCTCGCTAATGTGCAATTTGTTAACGGTTTCAAATTTAATATGCCCAATGTGTCTCACATGTGTGGGAAAGGAAACAAATTAACATTCTATACACCTAAATGTAAAATCGCTAACACTGAAACAAGTGTGGCCCCAACCACTATGACATTGTAGTAGGCATGCCATAGACAAACTTGTAAACTTGTTAACAGTGAACTAGTCAAAGTCCTACCGAAGCATAAGTTTACAAGAGACAGAGTTTGTAGTGCACATCGCAGAGGAAAATAAGTCAAAGCATCATTTAAATCCTTTAATTTTTTTCTCAACCACCAAACATATGGAAATATTGCGCATGGACTTGTGTGGTCCTATTAGAATCAAAAGTCTTGTTTGTAGAGAGTATGGGTATCTTGTCTTTCAAGACTTCTTCAGAAATACATAGGATTTATTTTCATAGGACAAAACCAAAACCCAGAGAGGGTTTGTTAGACTAATATAATAAGTGTAGGCATTAAAGCGTCTAGATATTACTAGTCCATGAAGTGATCATATGAGAGAATTTGGTCTAGAAGATCTCAAAGAATATAGTGTAAAGCATGGAGTTTCACAAAAGTTTGGTTCCTGTGAGACCATAAGAGAACATATCAGCTAAACAATGCTCTAGAAGATATGGCCAGGGCTATGATCTGTAATAATGATATGCCAAAGTCCTTTTGGGCAAAGACTGTAAATACAAGTGACTACATTCTTAATAATGCTTAATCAAGCCAATACCATAACAAAAAAGCATTATGAGCTCCTTGACCATCAAAAGCCTAATGTATTCTGCATAAAAATCTTGGTAGCAAATGTTGCATCCACAACAACATTTCATTTTCAAAAATTTGATTCTAGGAGTGAGGAGGGTAGTTTTGTTAGATATCTAATTAATCACTATGATTATGGATTTTATAACATAAGCACCAAGAAGTTGAAGAACCAATCCATGTTTTCTTTGATGAAAATAATGATAATTGCTTTAGTTGTTCCTATTTCCACAAACTCTAGTTGAGTAGATATAATTATAAAAAGGACTGAAATGATGTGGGAAACAAAGCTCTACCTTAGACTCAAACCTAACAAGCTTAATCTCTAGCTAAAACTAGGGAGGAAAAAGATACTGAAATACCGATATTGATAGAGAGGAATTGCAAGAGCTAAGGAGAGGATTCAACTATAAGTTTACTTTTCCCTTGGAAAATGAAATTGTTGATATTGAAAGTGGTGTAAGAACTCTTTCATCTCTGAAAAATTTATGTGCTTTCTATCCCTTTGTATCATCCGTTGAACCTAAGAGTCCTTTAAAGGCACTTAAAGACCCTAACTAGGCCTTAGCTATGCAAGAAAAGTTGAAAAAATTTGAAAGAAACATAATTAGGACACTGACCATCTCATCTAAGAATCACCTTAGACAAATCGGGGTTCAAAACACGCCTAATAAAACTGGGGTGATGGTTAGGAACAAGGATAAATATATAGAAAAATGGTGCATCCAAGCAGGGAATGACTATGATGAAACCTTTGCCAATACAAAGACTTGAAGCCAGTGGAGTGCTTCGTCTTTCATGGAAATTAAGCTTTACCAAATGGATGCCACATGTTTATTTCGAATTAGTTATCTACCTGAGGAGGTCTATGCTAAATAACCTCCTCATTTTGAGGATTCTAGGATTCCTGACCATGTTTACAAGCCGCATAAAGCTCTTTATGGTCTAAAACAAGCACCTGTTACTCGTTATCAATTATTAAACAAATTTTTAATAGATTATGATTTTAAAATAGGTAAGAATGACGAGACCTTATTCATCAAGTAAAGAGGAAAAGGTTTCTTGCTACTTCAAGTTTATGTTGATTATATTATCATTGGGGCCATAACCATGACATATGTAAGGAAATCTCTTCTATAATGCGCATAGAATTAGAGATGATTATGGTAGGTAAGCTGAACTTCTTCCTCTTATTACAAACTAGTCAATGTCAAGAACACAAATTTATCACATAATCAATGTACATTACGGAACTACTCTAGAAGTTCAACATAAAAAACTATAAACATGTGAAGATGCATATTAGAGTAGAAAAGTGATGTATGGGAATACGCGTAGAGGCATGATTGGATCATTATTATATCTAAAATTAAGGATACTAGACATCATTGTCAGTGTCTACCTTTATACAATACTCCTATCAACTCCTAGAGAGTCACACCTTAAAGCTATAGAAAGGATACTAAAATGTTTGTTAAGGATCCTAATGTTAACTATATTAGATACAAGGTAGATAGAGAATCCATCTCAATATCATTCTAATTCCATGGCCATTCTCTTGTGTTATGTATTCTAAGAAACAAAACACAATGGCTTTGTTGAACACAGGAGAAGAGTGCATGTATTGCAGTTAGATCATGTTATGCTGAACTCATTTAGATGTTTCTTCAACCTAAAGACCTTGGTGGTATCTCTATTAATAATTTGTTGTTTAATATGCATTTCAAACACCTACCAATGTGTGGTATGTTTTAAAGGGTAAACTAATTTTAAAAGGGAGCAGCCATTTAAAATGCATGAATTGTTTCCATGAATGAATTAAACGTGATATACACGAACAAGCATCCTAAAAGGTGAAAAATTCAGACTCTTAATAGCAAAATAAAGATTATATTCAACACCATTTTCTTGGCATTTATATTTTGGAAAATCCATACCAAATGAGGAAGATTAAGAATGAGGATCTCATTATAGTCAAGACCTTTGTTTGACATTTAGTTTTTTTACTTGATGTTGCATTACCTATTATATTAGGTTGTGTAAATGTTGGAAAATAAATTTATTTTCTACTGTGTTTCATAATTGTGAAATTTTGCTATTTTTAATGGATGCTTGTGTTTGAAACATTAAATGGTTTGGAACAATAATAATTGTAAAGTAAAACTCATATATCTAACTATCTGATTGAAACCTATGTACAAAAATAACAAAAATTCAAAAAATAAGGGTGATATCTTTTCCCCGAATTTTAGCTAAAGCAACATCTAAACACTTAAATATAAATTCACATTTTATGAAAGTCAACATTTCTTAAATGAATATTTGACTATTCTTTACAATTATTTGTTATTAAAGTTACCGAATAATGCACTTCCATACTCTTTCCGCTTTAAACCCTTACTGTATTTTACTAGCATTGATTGGTACCAACTGCAAGGTTGTACCTCTTAGATGTGACAACATGAGTACCATCAACATAATTGAGAACCTAGTTCAACACTTACGAAGAAAGCACATAAACATAGGACATCACTACATCACAAGGCCCATTGAAAAAGGTGATATCTGTCAAATTTGTTTCCACTAGAAAACAATTAGTTGACATATTTAGCTAGCCTTTGAATGAGGAGAAATTTAGTTTCACAAAGACGAAGCTTAGAATGTTAGAACTTAAGGCATGAATTGATGGGCAGCCCTTTCTTATGCACTAGCAAGTCTATGTGGTGCTTGTAAGGAACAATATAAGACAAATAAAGATCTCATAGTCACGTAGAGATTATGATTGAAGAATGTGTATACCTTAGGTAGAGTCATGAATTATTTCACTAACCATACTAATTGGTTTGCTAGAGCTATCTAGACTTTTAACTCCAAGAGTCTCATCAACAAATGATTAGAATTTGTAACCATTTTCAAATAAATTTGCTTAAATCTCAAATTTTCAAAACAGAACCAACTATTACTTTTTGACGTGGTTGTATTTACCACTTGTAATTAACTGTTTACCACTTGTAATTAACTAGGAACTAATGCATGTTTTACCATTGACCACTAACTAACTACCTCCTACCCTCCTCTTGTAACTTACCTTAAGCACTCATCTCTTATTCTGACCTATTTGCTCTAAAGTAGTCTATCTAAAACCCTAACTATATATCTTTTTATTGCATCTACACTTGCTAATTTACCATATAAATGAAATTAAGTGCCTACAAGAGATTTGTAGCTAGTGACGCTCCAAATCAACTCCCGAGGAATAATAAATGGGCTGAATTGAAGTGACAATCATTACCCAAGTCTGTTGACCTGGTTGTAAAATAGCCACCACCTGTCATAGGGTCATGAATAAGGGATAAGGAAGAAAACATAAACAATGTTGTTGTGCCTAGAAAATTTTCTCGAGATTGGTTCACTAGATTTAGAGTTGTAAGATATGTTGCCTTTTAGTTCCATGTGAAAGAGTAGATGTTGACTTCTTTAAGGCAATTGGTTTTGATTTATGAGGAAAGCTTGAACCTTGGCATTGTAGAAGACTATTTGAATTAGGAGAAGAAATTTATCTTTATTGTATTCTATTATTTTGTGCGAATTAGAAAAGAGAGAAGTCACTTTGTTGGTCCTAAGACAGCTTTGTCACCTATAGGGGGTGAACAAGGGGCCATAAATAACCACAAATATAAAATTAATCACATAATATAATAGATAATAGCAAACTCAAAAACGCTGGATAGCAAAATCAAGGACATTGAGTAGATAAATCAAGGAAGTTGAGCAGTAAGAGAGCAATGTAAAAAGTAAGCATGTGGTGTTTTTAATGATATTCACCCCTTCAATTGGGTACATCCCCACCTACGGTCATTTGTTTTGGATTGAAGCATTTGTATTATCGACTCTAAGATTTCCAAATTTTTTAAGCATCTACCCAAGGATCTTGACTGCAACACACCCTTTAAGACCTTTATTGAAAGGATTTCTTTAAGTCCCTAATTACAAATGACGGCACTCTTAGTCAACCCTCTTTCTTGTAAGCTATATTCGATAACCCTCTTACCTCACATGTCATCTCAAATGTGTGTACAAAGATTGTAATAATTTAAAGCTGATCACTCAAGAGTATAATACACATAGAATACGAATTAGGCTCATTGTGTGTTGCATACTCTCTATCTTCAGAAAGGTCTTATATATACAGTTAACAAGCATAGGAAAGTTGGAGGTTTCTGAAGATGTAGCCATTACATGATTCAAAATATTCCATTAAATGCTTCTCTCTAGTGGCTACTAATTAATTCAAGGGCCTTGATGTTTGCCCATTTTTGGCATTTGATTAATTAATTCTTGGTGTCTTATATACTAGAGATGTGGCTCTTTATCCTTCAATTAATGTCTTAGTTGTCACAATTCCTCGTTTGCTAAGATAGAAACCACCCTTTCAAGCTTTCATGTTGATGTTCTCCAATTTTGATATGGTTAACGATAACTATTTCTTAGTGTTCTCCAATACTGATAAGGTTAACTACAACTACCCCTTTCAAGAAAAGTGCTTTTGTTCTTTGGGTGATTGGGAATATATTTGAATCTTGTTTTCATGCTCCCAAAATGTTACCAACTGTTATATCACAAAAAATCACAATGTTAATCTTGCCTCTTAAAGGTTGCTCAATTTGGAGAATCATCAAGACAACCTGATTAATTAAATTATAATTAGATTAGTTAATCCTAAATAGCACGGGGAAATAAACTTCTAAAGGGACAAAACTCATTTCTAAATTTCAAGCATATGACATACACATTTTCTATCAATATTGGTGCTACTTCTTTTATCATGGAATTAGCATCAGACATGCAAATTCCAAACTTAGAGAATTAAATAGAGTGCCATAAAAGTCATAAGCTCAATTCAAGTTGAACAGATTTTATAACTCTGACGGGGCTCCGTTTTTAACAACTCAATCAAGGTCTTGGACAATAAGAGCTCAAAGTAGTTGAACATTAGCTCCAAAGCTCTAGCCTGACAATTGCCGAATGATATTATTGAGCACATTACTTACAAGGAATTAAACATGTAGATAAGATCAAGTATGTGTGGAAACAAGATCCAATGACCTTTTACATACAAGGAAAAAAGCGCCTTGAGAAGAAGACATATATTAAGCAACACATCATAGTGGGGTGATGCACTAATATCCCCTTTTTGATGAAAGGAAACATTCGTCAAATAGATAGCATAGAAGATAAAATATATAATTCAAGAAATTATTCTCCTCCTATCTATAGCCATTAAAGCGTGAGATAGATCACATGTAGCTTACATAATAAGCTTCCCCTTAGTTTTCTAATTAGAGTAACATATAAAAGCATAGTGAACTAGTAGACCATATTATGTGTCATGTAAGTATTGAGTAGAATTAATCATGGTCAGATATTTGGCAAGTAAATGGCACAAGATGATCAGGAGGATAAAATAACCAACATATAAAATAAGACCATAGAATTTAGAATAGCATAAGCATTGAAATCGAAACTCTCTATCTCAAGGTCCATTACCATAAGGGATGCCACTTTAACTACCTCAAAGGCTGTCCTTAACCTAGTTGTACATGTTTAAGTAAATTCCTTAATTTTCTCTCCCTTTAACTTCAGTCAAAAAGTGGGATTAACCTGAGAGAAATGGAGAGATTAGTTTAACTTACCAACCAAAACACCACATTATTTGAAAGCTAATATATATCATAGAAATTGTTTTTAAGAAAAATAAAAATGATATTATTTTCAAAAGTAGTTGGGCTTTATCAATCAACAATAAGGGCTAAATGGAAGAGAGTGGTTGGAGTTAGCTTTTCAGTTGGTAGAGACTAAGAGGATGACACAGTTTCAGGTGTCTTAGAGCTTTCAACTTTCAGATGCCTCCTTCTCCTCGGTGTTGGATTCTTCATCCTTATGTTCTTCCTTCACTTCCTCTTCAGTAACTTTCTATCTCCTTCTATGTACAATCCTCTCTACTTCAACCTTAATCTCTTTTGTTTTCTTAGGAAGTGCATTTAAAAAGGTTTCTTGAGAATGCTCAGTGCCTCATTAGCGGCCTTGAGGTCCTGTTCCATTCCTACTCGCTCCAACTATCTCTAGACTTTTCTTTATTGTATCCTTAATAATCTTATAAGCAACCACTTGATGTCCCATATTCAGGAATCACAAGGCTTCCCCCTTTATGAATCCTCTTTGATTGATAGGCCTTTTGCTCTAAAAAGAAAATCTCGAACTTATCACTAATAGAGGCTAGTCTAAAAATTTGAAGACTTAGTGCATTAAGTAGATAGTGTGGTGAGTCTTAGGTGTGATTTTGGTAGCACGGAGGAGATGCTTTTCCCAAAATATTCATCTTTTTGTAACCGTTGCCCATAAGAAATGCATGTAAATTTCAAGGATTCTAATTTCTCTTTATTGATCATAGAGTTAACTACATCAATGCACTCCTCATCTTAAGGGGGAACCTTGAAGTACTCATACAGTTTTGCAAGCATATTCACATATAGTAGACAACTATTGTGAGAACTCCTTGACTTTGTTGATATACTCTAGAATAATCGTAAAAAAAGGTCTCATCATAGTTAAACTTAATGTGCTTAACCATTCCATGGGCTCTGACGTACAATAGTTCCTCATTATTCCCCATGAATAGACAACCATTATGAGGATGTAGATGAGTTTGAGCTCAGAGAATAAGCAAGTATATGGAGCTTGTTTCCTATTATCGAGGGCGGCCTCAAATCGAGAATGATTTTTAAGACAAACACTTGCATAGTCACTCTAGGTTTCACACCAAACCTAAACAAGATCAACCTTGAACTTAAACATCTAGTCTAATGTTTCCACTGACATACTAAAATCTAAACCCTTGACAAAAATCCCATAGTAGATCATATACTTGGGTCCTTATTTCTTCATATTAGCATACAAAATCTTAACCAAACTAGGATAGATGTTAGTTCCACCACCCAATAGTTCTCTATAGTTCATTCTTTTGAGGACGTGAGAATAATCAAAGTTTGCCTTCATGAAGAAATCCTAATCCAATTGAGCATAAGACATCAAAAGTATTCCTTATTACATTCCTTAAACCACTCACTTGGCATATCCAAAGCATTTGTAGATATAAGAGGAACTTTCATCTCTTGAGCCTTGTCAATTTTGAATTCAATTTCCTCAACTTCCTTATCTAGCACCGTTTTTTGGTTCTTTGGAGGTGCTGGAGAAAGAGATTGAGAGCTTCCTGCTATATGTCTTGGACATTACACAAAAGGGGCACACTTTTGCATTTTGGAGGACATCTTGCAACACCCCCAGCCCCTAGGGCCGAAAGCGTTACGTTTTCCTAACTCCTTACTTAAATTTTGGGACGAAACGGACAGAACTTCCCCTGAAAACTGAACGTTCCCAGGCTAAACGCCTTACAATAAGTCCCTGTAAATCAACGGAAGCGTAAACATTTAAAAACATTACTCAACGGCCACACGCCGGAGTTCATAACTCGACAAGCCACCCGCTCGGAGTACACCAAACATAATAGTTCATTAATACAGAAACAGTAAAAGATACAACTCAACGGTTCACACAACCGGAGTATGGGGTTTACATCCCAAACATAACTAACTTCAATCAAGAGACATCTAACTACTGACTGGATGGTTGGCTCATATAGCCATACAGAGCGACTCATCACCAATATGCGTTATATGAACCTCGAATACTGTTTACAAGCGTTTACAAACTAAAAATACTTTACATGACTTCATTAAACACATAAGTTGGCACAAATGACATCTTGCAAGCAATAATCGATTCCAGCTGACTGAACTTCTTCCTGTCATAAAGAAAACCTGGGGGAAAAGGGGAAAGAGTAGTGGGATGAGCAACCACACGCTCAGTGAGTGTCCCCCAACCCCCTTAAAAGCAAAACCGTTGCAGGCAATAATATCTTTATTAATCACATATCACGTATTCATACTATAATATCATAATAGGCATTCACGAAGTTCTTATAAAAATGTCACTAACCATAAGCTTCACTTTACCCACTTAACATAATTCTAGGTCCTTAAATGACCAACTTCTTGACTACAGGCAGTTAAGCACTTTGGCAAGCAATGAAGCTAAGCACATAACGTTCTTTCTCATAAACATAACTCATAATATCCACTTAACGAACAACTATAATAATAAGCTACATGTCACATATTGTAACACTTAAACATGATAGATTCTCAATTTCATGATAGGTTCGTAGTTTCAACAAAGGTGGCATGTTAGGGACTTGCTTACATATCATGTGACTCTAAACAAACTTGGGATGCACTATCACCTATATGCTCAATATGTACTTTAAGAAGTCTCCTCATGATATATCATGAAAACAACATGGCCACTTGCTTACTTGAACACATGCTTCTAACTATAATGCTTGTACACTCACTTTGAAGTCACATATTCTTTACGATCACATGCTTCGAAGTTTTAAGTGCAGACACTTTCGTTTCTTTCTTTG
>JACYFF010003369.1:46226760-46250223 GCA_017589665.1 Selenicereus undatus
TAATAATAATAATAATAATAATAATAATAATAATAATAATAATAATAATCATGATCATGATCATGATCACCATCATCATAATGATGTTAAAAAACCCCACCCGAACACCCTGTTGCTACTACCCAATCACCACAACCCCTTAATTATTGTTGTTGTTGTTATTGTTGTTGTTGTTGCTATTATTGTTATTATTATTATTATTACTATCATCATCATCATCATCATCATCAATAAAAAAGTAAAAAAATAGAAGTTACCTACTACTCTAGGTTAAAAGTTCACCTTGTATTACTTTAGAAAACTATTGTAAACTTGGTGTTACTGGGGAAAAAAAAGAACTCAATGTTAATTTAAAAAAAAGTCAATAATTGAGTGCTACCTAGGGCTACAAACTCGTGAGTTGAAAGTGAAGCGAAAAAGAGAGAGAATTTTAGTTAAGGTGGGTTGACAGAAAAGATAAGAGAGTTAATGATCGTTGGCTATGAAATGACATGAAAAGTTTGGACATTTTCCTAAGCATGAAACAGTGGTAGTTGTAAGAGCTCCAAAAGCTTTCGCAACTACTAGATATGGAAAAAAAAGGAAGAGCGATTAAAAGATTTTGAAGAGTTTTTTCACCTAATTTTGAAAAGATGGCAAATAAATTTTCAAAAAAAAAACAATTTTCATAATTTTTGGAAAGTGACACTAGTTAACGAAAGACTATTAATTAATCTTTATTAAAATAAAAACATCGCCAAATAAGTATATGAAATTACTTAACTTCAACTGCATAGAGATTATCAAGGTTATTAGTGTCAAGTGTCTTGAGAATCGTCATCTTACCACAAAAAATATTAAGAGGAATTATTCCCCTCAACTCATGCATTATGATCAATCATTCCCAATTCCCTTCTAATAAAATAAATATGATCCTCACCAACTTGCTTAGTAAAGATATTAGCTAATTACATATTATTAGGCACAAAACCTACAAAAATAACACCTTTTTCCATACGATCTCTTATGAATTGATGCCTTAGTTCAATATCCTTTGTTCTTGAGTGCTGAATCAGATCTTAATGATATTGACAGCATATTGGTTGTCATACTTACTAGGAATCTTCTTGTAGTCCAATCCAAGGTCCCTAAGTTGTTGGTCATATTGTTTATGGCCCTACTATCCATGCACATGTGGAAAGTACTATCATTCTTAGGCACCAATAAAGCCAGCATCAAACAAGTATTCCTACTTTCACGTACAAAGCCTCTAGCCATCAACTACTCTACTTGGCGTTGAAGCTCTTTGGTTTTTTGTGGGTTACACCTATAAGCGACCTTGTCAGGAAGAGGAGCACCGGTAATAAAGTCAATTTGGTGCTTAATGCCTCAAATTGGAGGGAAACTGGGGGTAGTTCTTGTGGGAACACATCTTGGTATTGTAAGATAAGGGGGTTGATTTTCGGATGCAAGGGAGTCACTTCCTCACTTTGGTTGCTTCCAAGCATGAGTAAGACTAGAACTTGATTGCCTTTGCTTGATGCTCTTTCCACCTATGTTTCACTCAACATGAGAAGGTCTCTCTTTTTCTCACTTCCTATCCCGGGTTTATTCTTCTAAACTTGATTAATAGGTAAACAGCTCAAGACAATCCTTTCCTTATCAACAATAAAAGAATAGGTGTTTTTAAACCCATCATGCATGACACACCGATCAAATTGTGAAGATTGTCCCAAAAGAAGATGACAAGCACTCACTAGAACCACATCACAAAGCACATTGTCTCTGTACTTCTTTCAGATGGAGAAAGAGATAAGGGACTATTTTGTAACCTTTTTATCGCCACCATCATTGAACCATTTCAAAGAATAAGGCTTGGGATGAGAAATAGTAGGAATACCCAGCTTCTCAATAAGAAGAGTGGAGGCCACGTTAATACAACTCCCTCCATCAATAATCAAGTTGCAAACCTTGTCTTGAATAGTGCACTATGACTGAAAAACCATCTCTCTTTATGCCTTGTCACAAGGAGAGTCTTAGCTATGTAATACCCTCCTTAAAACAAGTAATTCACCCTCATTAGCATCAAGTTGAGCTTCATCTTCCATGGGGTCCGAATCTGCCCCACTAGCTTCATCTTGCACTTACGTCATCATGGCATCAACTTCCTCCACTTCTTGCAAGGTCATGACTCTTTGATTTGGGCAATCATATTATAAATGGCCATAACCTTGATATTTAAAGAACTTCTTACCCCCAAGCTTCTTAGGCCATTCCTTAGGAGAAGGAAGGGTCGCGACTTTACCCTTATCGACTCTTGAGGAGCTTTCGAGTTTTGGAGTAGAGAAGGGCTTGAATGGAGGTCTTGAACATGGATGGTCTTTGGAGAAAGGTTTAGAGAAAACCTTCTTGTCTTTCCTTCATTTTTAAACTTTAAGACCTAGCTTACAAACATCATCCAAGGTGAAATAAGTTTGGATTTCCACCTTTCTAGCAATAAGGGGATTCACCATTGAGAAATCTAGACAATGTTTGCTCTTAGGGTTCATGAATACTACCTCTCAAGAGAACTTACTCGAACTCTCTCAATTCTCACTCTCATTCATGTTGTTTTATTTAAGAGAGAACATTCTGCTATATATGTCCTGCTTGTAACTTTCGGGAAGAAACCTCTTAGTTATGAGAGTTTTAAGTTTCTCCCAAGAGTTTAGCTTTCTTTTCCATCTCTAGCCCTTTGCTTTTTAAGGTTTTCAAACCATAAAGAGGCATACCTTGTGAGTTTAAGGCTAGCTATTTTGAAACTCTTCTGATCATCATAGCCTTTGGCCTCAAAGATTCAGTCCAAGGCTTGTACCCATTCTATGTACTAATCGGCGTTTAGATTGACATTGAACCGCGGAGGTTCCACTTTGATGTCTCGAAATTCATCATTAGGAGGTCTCCTTCCTCCCCTTCTAGGATGACTCCTCAAGCTAAAATCACTTGAGTTCTCATTCTTATCTTCATGGATACTAGGTTCATGAGTGTGAGCTTTCCTAGGACCGTGAAAAGCAATGAATTGAGCACTCATTTGCTCAAGTTACATACTGATTTGCCTCACTCCTTGTCATAGATTCAGAATGGCATTATCTGGCCTCATAATGTGGGCTTGATCTAAACTCACTCCCCTAGGAACCCTGTCCAGATGGGGAGAGTTAGGAGGGGAGTGTTCATTATGAGACATGGTGAGAAGGATACGGACACAAAGTCTAGTGTATAGGCTATTTTAAGGAGCTAGGCTCTTTGTAGCTAGGAATTATGTTTAGGAGTCATGGTACTTTAAAAGGGAATAAGAGAGGGAAGTAATCAAGCAAGGACACGTGGAATAAACTCAAGTAAACCAACCTGGATTTGCTCCATTACTTAAATGGAGCATGAATAGGATGGGTTGAATTAGCTAGCTTGAGTTTAGGAACAAATTTACCCTTGAATGTTGATATAACTTAGTTTAAAGGAAATTTCACCCACCAAGACTAAGGATCCACCAAGAATTACGTACAGGCTTGGCCACCAACAATTCTATAAAGACTCTACTCAAGACTGACCACCTTAAAAACAAGGACAAAGAGAAGTTAAGATTTTAGAGAGAAAAGATTTCAAGCTCTATTTTCATTCATACATAACTAATGGATTACAAAGGCCCAGGGAGTACACTTAGGGAAGAGAAATTATCAAGTCAATCCCCTCCCCTTGGTACTTACATGCTAATCTAGTCACTTTGTCACCTCATTGGCAATAATGGCATGTCATAATGAGGTGTCAAGCTTACATGCAACTTATTACAAAATTTCAAATTCAAATCTAGCATGGAGTACAAGTAATTAAGGCTAACAAGTTGCTCTTATACAGCAAGTACAAAATCGGATTTCCAAGCAACTTTAATTTTCCTTTTGGCCGGATAATAGTAGCGCGAGGGGTTGCTCTATGGTCCTTTAAGGCTGGTAGTTTGATAAGTATTTATCTCACTTTAATTCCTTAAAGTTTCATAAAAGTTGGAGCTAATTTGGGTAACTTAATAAAACCTCAATTCATACCTGCACTGTTTTCCACCAGGATTGCACACTTGGAAAGAACTGGCTTATTGACCAATCAAATGATCTCCAAATGCCTTCTAACTTGTTTTATTGGAACAAGGACTCCTTAAAATTGAGGAGAGTGTCCTTTGCAATCAATCATAGCCTCAACATGAAGTCGCAAAAGTTGAACAAAACCGAACTAGAAACGGGCCAGAAACTGATTACATGCACAAGCTACTATTTTGATCTTACCTTATTCTTGCCATGGGTTTAATCTAATTTTCATGAGTAACCCCTTAGAAGTCCTTGACATTCCTAAAAGAGGAGAGTAACACATCCTAAGTGCTTAGGATGCACTTTAAACTAGAGCTCCAAACCAGTGCAGGGATCAAGTCCTTTGTATGAAGCTTTTGAGCACTAAGGACTTGAGTGCTCTCTTAAGCTGAAACGGGCATGGATTTTGCTTCATTACCTTTAGTTATCAAATCATTAAAATGGATCAATTCGATCCATTTTCTCAAATTTTATAGTCCTAACTATGGTGGCCTCGTTGACGATGTTGACGAGTTCTCCAGTGCACTTTTCCTCAGTTGGTGATGCCTTGACGAGTTTGAAGACTTGTGTGAGAAGGTTGGACTATAATAAAGGAGGTGCACGCTCACCTGTTACTACACTTTTCATTCATGCAAGGATAGTTCTAGCTACATTAACATCGTTGGGCTCAACAATTAGACAGAGTAAGGTTAGGATTTGGTGATGGGTTCTCTTTGGAGAATTTGTAAGGTAATATGGTTATAATCACAATGTACTCCAACATCCTAAGCCTTGAGTAAAAGCTAGTGCAGGTTAGATCTTTGTGTTTCTACTTATCCCTATTATATTTCTTTATAACTTTTGAGGATGCTTCATTGTCAAAGAGTGGGCACTAGTTAGACCTCTTATATTTAAAGAACCTAAGAAATTATCCCCATTCATTAGTAGAAATTTCAATCTTGACCTCTTTAACCAGTGAATAAAAGTGAGTTTCATCATCTGTGAAGGATCAACTCAATATATGTTTTGATCTCAAGGCATATTCGCAATATATGTCATGGGTCATTAGATCCATTGCATATATATTTGAATCTTATCTATGAGCTCAATTTCCTAGAAGTGACACGCTCAACAAGATCATTCGGTAACTGACATCTTAGAGTTTCAAAGATAGAGTTCAACTACCATGAGCTATTATTGTTAAGGGCCTTTGTTGAGTTATCAGAAACAAGCCCTTGTTAGTGTCATAAAATTAGTACAACTTGAATTGAGCTTAAAATTATCTTTATAACACTTTGATTAATTTTGTAACTCTAGAATTTGTGTATTTGATTAGTGAAATTTATCTCATATAAAAATATCCAATTCCATGATAAAGGAACATGACACAAATTTTGGTATAATTTGTGTCATCATATGTTGGAAAACAATCATATTTTTTAGTGTAAACAATATGTTAACAGTCACTTAATAGTCCCATGGTGATCATGTTTTTGGAATCATTATTGAATCTTCACACGTAGTGATTACTAGTCAACCAATTACACTAGAACAGTGTTAAGCTTTTCCCAGAGTACGTACGTTAAAGTGAAGTCATACTAAAAAAAAATACATAGTTATCATACTGATTGTAATTCTGCAATGTTTACATACTTGGTCACCTTGTTTAAGAAGATTAGTCATATTCATATAGTTTTAATGGTGATATTCTTTTTGGCATAACTTCTTCAAAGTTAAAAATGTTCATATAACCTTGTACAATAGCTTTAAAAGTCTTTTATAATATCGGAATTTGGGGTCAATTTGGGTAAACTGGGATAATGACGAACTAATCTAAACCTAATTACATGCTAATGAAATGCATCAAATTTCCCTTTTTGAAAAGGGTTTGCCCTCAAATCCTTATGGTGGTAGCCCAATGACACTAACCTTGAGAAATGGTTGCACTTCTTAGGTTTTCGAGTATGCAAAGTGCTACGAACTTCAACTGCTTTAAACATACAAAAGTTCTTGAAGCTTCTAGGGACTATTTCACATGAGCATTGAAACAACTGAACCTCAGTACCAAAGAACTTGTTAAAGACACCAACGTCTATTATTATACATAATACCAATCATTTATTAACTATCAAATACTAACTTAAGAGTGAGTATAGGAGCTATGTCCAATATATGTTGTTGATTAATGACAACTCCTCACATCTCTACTGTTGAATGAGAGGGAAAAAAATAGAAATAATCTACTCAGAAAAAGAACCCCCTATGTTCCCCCTTATGTCTGCCTCTCTGTGCATGTTATCTCCCCTCTTCCTTTAATAGACGCATCCCGATCTTCAGAAACTCAGAGTCTCAATGTTACTCTCTCTCTCTCTCTCTCTCTCTCTCTCTCTCTCTCTCTCTCTGTGATTATTTAATTTGCTCAATAATAGACAGTCGTCAACAACCTACTCCAGCAGAATTCAATGACCTTTGCCCTTTTTCGGTGAGCATTCTCTATATGTCTTGTTTCCCGTGCATGTAAAGCTTAGTTCCTCAATTGATAATGAATTCTCTATCTATCTAAATTGCATTTCACATTTGTTTTGGAATTTTATTTTAAATTGCATATGGTCCTTTCGCAAGAGATCCAAAAGAGAGATAAGATACTGCATTGAAATCAAATCAGTCGTACATGGCCAACAGGTGTTCAACAAAATGACCCAAAGAGTTTGCTTTGTGTTAATGTGTTTATAATCTTCTAAGTTTCTTTTTCTTTTTCTTTCGATGGATAAGCACCTAATCTATGCAGTTTTGATTTTTTTTTTTTTTTGAATTTTGTGTTTGATTTTTTTTTCATTGTAGGTATGTCCACCCAAGACCAATGTGGATAATACTTGATTGCTGGTGATTGTGAACTACTGTGACGTATACTAGGAAAAGAGCAAGCGAATTGGTCAAGGTTAAGAAATTAGGGGTGGGGTGGGTGCCACCCTTACAAATAAAAATGGATAAACGATAAAGGAAAAATAGAAAAATGAAGAAAGAAAAATGAAAGAAAGAAAACCTAACCTAGGGAAATATCAGTATCACATCTTGATAAGCCATAAATTATGGCTATGGTTATAACTGGTCCACTCAGAAATTTGATCAGAGACTTCACACAAGTTGCTAATGTAAGTCAAAGTCCACCTTTGTTCATTCCAATCTTTTTTTGTTTCCTTTCTTTTTGGGTGATCCAACATAAGTAGTATGTGATGATCAAAATAGATGTGAACTTTCTGCATAAACTTCAAATTTCCAGGAAAGAGAAAGATCTTACTTTATTTGTGTGCTTGTTTCGCGTTCTTGAATTCTATCATAATTTAACATTTACTTCTTCAACTGCCTTCCCATTGCTATTGTGAAGTTCATTGTCCTACTCTATTTTGTTATTGTGAAGAGGGTCTTAAGAGTCCTGCAAGGTCTAATGCAAGTTCCAAAATCCAAGCAATGGCCCAAATGTTGGAGCAGAATCAAACAGCAGCATCCGAGTTAAACAACTAGAATGTACCCAGTTTTGCTCATTTGATTTCTTAAGGTACATTGTGGCTTAAGATTAATATGTTGCATTTTTGGGTTCCTTATGATGTTAGCTTTCAGGTCCAAGCATTTAAAATAAATCATGCACAACCGAAGTCAAGAGATCAAGGTCTTTTGTCCAACCTGCTAGTTTGGGTCTGAAACTCCACGGTAAAATGTTTTAGTAGAAATCTTCTACTTAAACATGATTTAACCTTGATTTCTTTGCAAGGGGGCTTGACACACCCTAAAGAGTCCCCCCATGGCTAAAATCAAAATCATGCTCACTTTTGATTGGTGGAAGCAGGGTCACAAAACTGGGCTAAAAACTACTTTTGACAACCCGGTTGAGTACTACGTGTTTTTTCCTCTTCAATGGGTTTGCTCAGCTCTCTTCTTACTTGCTTGCTTCAATCACTAGTCAAGCAGCCAGGAAACACCATGATTTGCTGCACCAACCACCTTGAATCGTGTGAACTAATGAGAGCAAAAAGGAAGCAAAGACACTTTGCATTCTGATTGGATAGCCGAAAAGAGAACTACCTTTACAGCTGCTTTTCTCCACATTTTTGCTAGTAATGCTATTGTATTTTCTTAGTTAAAGATGTATTAACTTAATTACATCATTTGTTTTCCTTTCCTTATTATTCTGGTTGTAATTAGTTTAAGTTAAGCAAGCTTGTAATCTAGCTTAGCCTTAAGCACCTGAATTTAGCTAGTAATTTGTTTCCTTCCTAGGTAGGAAACCTCCACCAGCTAGCTTTGTTGTTTAGATGCTTGCTTGGTCATGTATTAAGATTTTGTCATGGCCATTTTGCAATACAAACTTGAACTTTGAATGAAAACCAAAATTGAGAGCATTTAGCTTTCGTTCCCTTAAATACTTCACTTGCTTATCCTTAATTTAGTCGATTAAGGTGGTGATCAACTAAGTCTTAAACCCTGATTAAGTGGTGTTTCTATATCTTAATCATAGTTTAGAGAACCTAAACTTGATTTTAGTGGTGATTCTATATCTAAACAAGAGCTTAGATTATCCTTCTTTCAATCATCCATTCAAGGATTCACTCACACTTAGCTTGAATTCAGTTTGCTTGCATTCTAACTTTGAACTTAGGTTTGAGTGTTAGTGTTTTCCTTCCAAGATACATCATATTTGGTATTAGAGCTTTGGTTTCTCCTTGGCCTGGTATGTCCCTCCACTTGTAGAATTCATTCCCACTCAAGCTCCAAACACATTCCAAGTTTGAATCTATACACAAACCGTGAGCAAGATGAGTTCTAGTGTGAGTTTGGAAGAGAAGTTTGAAGCATTGATGAGTCCGAATGAAATACTAATGAAGAAGATTCCTGAGGATACTCAACGAAATCAAGAAAACTAAGCTCAGAATGAGTATCTAAGAAGGCAGCTTGGTTCTTTTTTGAAGCAAAAGTAGAAAATGAATGAAGAAACTCTACAATCTGAACTAAGAAGGCAAGAGCACGTCTACAGCCATGAAGTTGATTCATCTAGTAAAGATGAACCAATAAGAATGGCTAGACCAGAACCATGGACTCAAGCCAATACCAGTGACTTCAAAGGTGAAGTTCTAGAATTCAAAGGTAAGCTTGATCTAGAAGAGTTTTTAGATTGGTTGCGCACTGTTGAATGTGTCTTTGAGTATAAAGACGTTCAAGAGGATAAGAAGGTCAAGTTAGTGGCCTTCAAACTTAGAAAATATGCTTCATTGTGGTTGACAAACTTATGTGCTAAACTGGTTAGGAAAAGAAAGTCTAAAATCCGAACATGGGACAAGATGAAATCAAAGCCTAAGGCTCGTTTTCTTCCCCCAACTTATGTCCACAATTGTTATCCTCAACTCCATAATCTTACTCAAGGCAGCATGAGTGTTGAAGAGTACACATGTCAGTTTAAGAGGCTTTTCATCAAGTGTGATATACAAGAACATGAAGAGCAAACCATTGTTAGATACTTGGGAGGACTTGATCCTAGGTATGCTAATGTGGTTGAATTCAAAGCTTACACCACTTTTGATGAAGTATGTGTGTTGGCTCATAAGGTTCAGCAGCAAAAGAAAGCAAGGCAGCCCCTTAAACCCCAAAATCCAAAGTCTTACACCTAGAACCAACCCTTTCACAAGGGGAGTTCCAATCCCATTTCCAAGCCACAAAATCCATCCCCTTTCTTTCTACAAAGAACCCCAGCTCCACAAAAGATCCACACTCCTCAAAATAGGCCAAATCCTGATCCCATGAGCAATAGAAGATGTTTCAATTGTCAAGGACTTGGGCATATAGCCTCGGACTGCCCAAACCGTAAGGTTATTACTTTGTCTGAATGGTCAGTTGTGAAGGAGGTCTTTGAAGAAGAAGAAAAGGAAGATGATTTTGTAGATGAACTTGACGAAACTCAAGATGAAGTAGTGGAAGAAGCTGATGAAGGAGAATTACTAGTTTTGAGAAGAGTTCTAAGCAACCAGAAAGGAGTAAAAGATTAACAAAAGGAGAACACATTCCATTCTCATTGTACAGTCCAAGGGAAGGTATGTTCTTTGATTGTTGATGGAGGAAGCTGTGCAAATGTGGTTTCTCTAAGCATGATTGAGAAACTAGGGTTGCAAACTATGACACATCCACATCCCTATAACATTTAATGGCTGAATCAAAGCAAGGGAATCCAAGTGAACACATGGTGCTTGATTTCTTTCTCCATTGGAAAGAACTATCAAGATGAACTTTGGTGTGATGTTATCCCTATGGATGCTTATCATATGCTTCTGGGAAGACCATGGTTGTATGATCGTATGTTTATGCATAATGGTTACTTGAATACTTACTCCTTTACCAAGGATGGTAAGAAGATTACCTTAGCCCCTTTACCCCCATCAAAACTCCACGAAATCTAGCCTCAAAACAAGCCTATTCATTCTGATTTGCAACTGCCCATATGAGAGCCATTGCTAAAGGCTTCTCAACATGATTTCAAAGCCTTTAAGGAGTGGATTTTGAGTATGCAAGAAGAACCAACAACCCCTTTACCCACTCACCCTGTAGCCAAAACACTCATATAAAACTTCTGTCATTTGTTTCCTGAAGAGATACCCACGGGTTTACCTCCTAAAAGAGATATCCAACCCCACATTGATCTTATTCCTGGTTCCATTCTACCTAATAAGCCTGCTTACGGAATGAATCAAAAAGACACCATGGAAATTCAAAGACAAGTTGAAGAGTTGAAGTCTAAGGGATTAATCTGTGAGTCCTTAAGTCCATGTGTCGTACCTACTCTTTTGGTGCCAAAAAAATATGGTGGAATGCATATGTGTGTGGATAGTAGGGCCATTAACAAGATCACAATCAAGTATAGGTATTCCATACCTAGACATGCTGGATGAACTACATAGCTCTAAAATGTTTTCAAAGATAGACCTACAAAGTCGATACTACCAAATTCGGATTAGAGAAGGTGATGAGTGGAAGACAACTTTCAAGACTAAGGGAGGACTCTATGAATGGCTGGTTATGCCCTTTGGTTTTTCAAATGCTCCTAGCACATTCATGAGATTGATGAATCAAGTATTCAGGCCGTACATAGGCAAGTTTGTGGCGGTTTACTTCGATGATGTCTTGATTTATTCCAAGGATAAGCATGAACATCAAGACCATCTAACTCAAGTGATGCTTGTTCTGGAACGTGAAAGGCTATTTGGTAACCTTAAGAAATGTGCTTTCTTCACTCCATAAGTAACATTCTTAGGTTATATAGTCACTAGTGATGGCATTAAGGTAGATGAAAGTAAGATTGAAGCTATTCGGTCATGGCCTACTCCAAAGTCTATTCATGATGTTCAAGCTTTTCATGGATTAGTTTCATTTTACATGAGGTTTATCAGAAGTTTCAGCACTATTATGGCACCTACGACTGAAGTTATCAAGGGTACATCATTCCATTGGACACCAAAAGCTCAATCTGCCTTGCAAGAGATCAAAATAAAACTTACTTAAGCACTTGTCCTATCTTTTTCGTGATTTAGTAAAGTATTTGAAGTTGAATGTGATGCCTCTGGAGTTGGTATAGGTGGTTTTCTTACTCAAGAAGGTAAGCCATTAGCCTTCTTTAGTGAGAAACTATGTGATTCAAGAAGAAAATACTCCACCTATGATAAAGAGTTCTATGCAATCGTTCGGTGTCTAGAGCATTAGAGTCATTATTTGATTACAAGTGATTTTATCCTCCATTATGACCATGAAGCTTTGAAGTATATTCAAGGTCAACACAAGTTAAACTCACGTTATACTAGGTGGGTTGAGTTTCTCTAGTCATTTCATTTCACAATCAAGCACAAATCTGGAAAGCTTAACCAAGATGTTGATGCTCTATCACGTAGGTATCTACTTTGGTTTCAATTAGATGCTTGTGTACTTGGTTTTGAGCATCTAAAATCTTTGCATGTTGAAGATGAAGACTTTGGGGAGTTGTTTGCTAAATGTTCAAAGCACCCCAAAGGAGATTTTCTTATTCAAGAAGGGTTCCTTTTGTACACAGCTATGTGCACCACGGTGTAGCACAATGGAGCTTCCAATTAGGGAAGTTCATGGAGGTTCTCTAGCTGGTCACTATGGTGAAAACAAGACTCTTATCATGCTAAGGGAGCATTACTACTGGCCAGGCATGAGAAGGATGTACAAGACATTTTGAACAGGTGTGGGACTTGTCAAGTGGCCAAAAGTCATTCCTTACCCTACGGCCTATACACACCTCTACCTATTTCTACTACTTAGTGGGTTGATGTAAGTATGGATTTCATTTTTGAACTGCCTAAGGCCCAAAGGAACAAAGATTCAATCTTTGTTGTAGTAGATAGGTTCTCTAAAATGTCTCATTTCATTCCATGCAACATGACTAATGATGCTACACACATTACTAAGTTGTATTTTAGGGAGGTGGCTAGATTACATGGTATACCTAGATCAATTGTTTCTGATCGGGATACTAAGTTTTTAAACCATTTTTGGATTACATTGTGGAAGAAATTAGGTACTAAACTGAAATATAGTACCACTTGTCATCCACAAACTGATGGGAAAACTGAGGTTACAAATCGAACCCTAGGAACACTTCTAAGCGCTTTGATTAAACCTCATGCCAAAGCTTAGGATTTGCTTTTATGCCATGTAGAGTTTGCTTACAATAGGGCTCTAAGTAAGGCTACTGGTCTATCACCATTCAAGGTGGTCTATGGGATTGATCCTATTAGTCCACATGATCTTACTCCAAGGCCATTAGATCAAAAGCCAAGTGCGGATGC
This sequence comes from Selenicereus undatus, assembly GCA_017589665.1. Classification (NCBI taxonomy): domain Eukaryota; kingdom Viridiplantae; phylum Streptophyta; class Magnoliopsida; order Caryophyllales; family Cactaceae; genus Selenicereus; species Selenicereus undatus. The sequence goes on from JACYFF010003369.1 coordinate 46,239,674, forward strand.
AGCATGTAACGCCCCGAATGTACATAAATCACTGTTTGTATTTCTTTCATTAATAACCCCAGTTAGAAATGATGACCCAAATGATTAGGCATTATCGCCCTCCAACAAGGACAAGGTTTTGCTTGTACATGATAAATAACTAATGTTTACCATTAAAGACATTCACACCATCACAACCCATCAGATCTTTTAGATAAATATAGAAATTGTTCTAACGTCAAAACCATTCAAACATCTCAAGGATTACACCAAAATATAGAATTCTGATAAAATATACAGTCTCAACACCAAAATAATCACTATATGGTATTATAGACATCTCAACGATAATACACCGCCATTCCATAAAGATTTCCTAGCTCGCTGATCATCTTCAACCATCTTGCCTACCTGAGGGCAATTCACTGAACAATTTCCTAAAACAAAACATAAAAACATTTCGAAATGTAAGCCGAAGCTCAGTACATGCATTCTTGTATTGTTAAACATTCATGGAATGAAAACTGGTTAGGCCCGTATTGTAATTCATTTTTAATTAAACACAAGGAATAAGATAAATATAAACTGCATTGTCAATTATTATCTGATAGTGAGCCCCTAGTAACTATTACAATCTGAAGATAGATGTACACCTGCCGAGCTGATCGGGACCTGACCTGAAGCCACATGGGTAACTGAAGGGTTATGTCATGTAACTTATAACTGATGGGGTCACTAAATATGTGATAAATCACTGATCAAACTGATTCATTGATTTACTTATCAAAATATTATAATTTTGGTAAATACGTGCTGATTTCTAAAAATATAGGCAATGAACGTAGCTGGAATTTTTAAATGTAAGCTCATTGAATAATATTATGCACAAAAGTGGAAGGAATGATAGATTAGGCCCTAATTCTGTACAAAATTATCATCGTAGGATCATATGGTTAGCAAAAATATTTATTTCATAGCTAATAATTTAGTAGAAGCAAAGTATAAGCATAATAAAGGCTTAGGAAGAATGAATCATAACTTAATCATTGGACCTTTGATTGAGACTCAAAACCGCAATATAGAAAGCTTAGGAAGTCCCAAAAATCTTTTATTTATAATACCAAGCTTGATTCCCACAATAGTATTCCCAAAATGAGGCTATAACACAAGCATGTCAGTTTTGGTCCATTCTGTGCAGTTTTGGTAAAACGATCATAACTTTTTCCACAGAACTCGGATAAACACAATTCAAGAGGCATTTGAAAGCTAACACACAAAAATATCTACTCATAAAAAATAATAATTTTTTGATGGGCTAATCACTACCAGTTCAATCGTGAACTCTGTCCTGTTTTTCTGAAATTTCTAGCCTCACTGTTTTGACTTTTTCCTCTCTTTTTTACACAAATTCTCAACTTAAACCATTCCTTAAAAGCATGTAAACAAGATTTCATTGATCCCAACATCATAAACAATCATCACACTCATTTAAGCTCATAATCATAGCCAATAAAGATCAATTTTCAATCTAATACACACATAAACCAAGCTTAAAGCTAGTTTAATCCAAACCTTGCTTAACTTACCAAAACCCTAGTTCATGACCAACTTGGACTCACTCCAACTCATTTGAAATCACTAAAAACATCATAATAAACACCAATAGTTTAGAAGATGACCAAGTTAAAGATAAAACAACCAAAATCCAACACTTTAACATCAAGCTTGCATGATTAACACCAACCCTAACCCTAGCTTGATGCACCCTCAACTCCACCATGATCAACATCACAATAAATCTTTTTTCTTATCAAAATAACATGATCAAAGATCATAAACATCAAAACAAGAATCAAAACTAAAATAAAAAGTGAAACCACAAAATGAAGTTTCAAGATTATTCACTTTGATTGCAAATAGGTTTATATGGAGATGAGGTTTAGTGGTTTTGATTATGGAAGATGGTAGCTTGAGGTACTAGGATGTTGAGGGGGGGCAGAAACCACCAAGGCTGGCCAAAAAAATGATTGGAAAACACCCAAGAAGTGCTGCCCAGCTACTGCCGTGAGGGAGGTGAGAGAGTAGAGAGAAAGTGAGCTTTGGATTGAGTTGTGTGTGTTTTGACTAATCAACTCACTTGGCTGAAATTTTATCTAGTAAAGCCACCTTTTTAAGTTAACCATGGTTAAGTTTGACCATGGTAATTAGTTAGATTAATAGGCAACTTGTTGCGGCTTTAAACCAGCCGAAAAACATTGGGTTCGGGAATAAAACGCTTCGTAACAGTAATGTTTTTACAAAACTAAAAATTAAAGCTTTGTAATGTTACGGAAAATAAAATAAATTATTTCGATTAAACTTATTAGGACCCACTATCAATTCTTCCAAAGTTTTCGTTAATCAATTAAATAAACAAATAAAGTTCAAATTGCCAAGTGAGGGCCCAAATAAAAATTTTCCACCGAGGTGAATAAATGAAATAAATGAAATGAGAGAAGAAAAATTATGAACATGAGGTAATTAAATAAAGAAACATAATTAAATAATTTTAGGGTTGGGCACGGTATTACACAACAGCTAGGGTGGAAGAAATCCAAAAGATACATGAGTTGGTGAGGAGCATAATAGCGAAGACTAATGCATCATATCAAGCTCAAGCCAATAAACACAAGAAGAAGGTGGTGTTTCAACTTGGAGAACTCGTGTGGATACACTTAAGGAAAGAGAGATTTCCTTCAAAGAGGAAGAACAAGCTCATGCCAAGGGCTGATGGTCCATTTGGGGTACTTAAAAAATTAATGACAATATTTATAAGGTTGATTTTCCAGGGGACTATGGAGTTTCTGCTACATTCAACGTGGTTGACTTGAGTGCTTACCAAGCCGATGATTACCTTGAAGATTTGAGGATCAAATCTCTTTAACAAGGGGAGGATGATGGAATGCCCCACAACCAAGACAAGGAAGAGGGTCATAAGAGTCCTACAAGGTCCAATGCAAGCTCCAAAGTCCAAGCGATGGTCCAAATGTTGGAGGAGAATCAAACAGCAGCATCCGGGTTGAACAACCAGAATGTACCCGGTTTTGCCCATGTGATTTCTTAAGCTATATTGTGGCTTAAGATTGATATTTTTACATTTTTGGTTTCCTTATGATGTTAGATTTTAGGTCCACACATTTAAAATCAATCATGCACAGCAGAAATCAAGAGACCAAGCCCTTTTGTCCAACCTGCTAGTTTGGATTCGAAACTGCACGGTAAAATGTTTTAGTAGAATCTTCTACTTAAACATGATTTAACCTTGATTTCTTTGCAGGGGGGTTTGCACACACCCTAAAGAGTCCCCCCATGGCTAAAATCAAAATCATGTTGACTTTTGATTGGTGGAAGCAGGGTCACAAAACCGGGCTAAAAACTGCCTTTGACATCCCGGTTGAGTGCTATGTGGTTTTCCCTCTTCAATGGGTTTGCTCAGCTCTCTGCTTGCGTGCTTGCTTCAATCACTAGTCAAGTAGCTAGGAAACACCATGATTTTCTGCATCAACCACCTTGAATTGTGTGAACCAATGAGAGCAAAAAGGAAGCAAAGGCACCTTGCATTTTGATTAGATAGCCGAAAAGAGAACTACCTTTACGGATGCTTTTCTCCACATTTTTGCTAGTAATGTTGTTGTATTAGCTTAGTTAAAGATGTATTAAGTTAATTACATTATTTGTTTTGCTTTCCTTAGTATTCTGGTTGTAATTAGTTTAAGTTAAGCAAGCTTGTAATCTAGCATGGCCTTAAGTGCATGAATTTAGCTAGTAATATGTTTATTTCCTAGGTAGGAAACCTCCACCAGCTAGCTTGGTTGCTTAGGTGCTTGCTTGGTCATGTGTTAAGATTCTGTCACGACTAATTTGTGATACACACTTGAACTTTGAATGAAAACCAGAATTAAGAGTATTTAGCTTTCGTTCCCTTAAATACTTCACTTGCTTATCCTTAATTTGGTCGATTAAGGTGGTGATCAAGTAAGTCCTAAACCTTGATTAAGTGGTGTTTCTGTATCTTAATCATAGTTTAGGGACCCTAAGCTTGAGCTTAGTAGTGATTTTGTATCTAAACAAGAGCTTAGATTATCCTTCTTTCGATCATCCATTCACGGATTCAGTCACACTTAGCTTGAATTCAGTTTGCTTGCATTCTAGCTTTGAATTCAGGTTTGAGTATTAGTGTTTTCCTTCTAAGATACATCATCTCCCCAAAGCTTTCTTCTTCTATTACTCTTCATCCACTGCGACTATATATCTAACCTTGAAGTTCCTACTTTTCAGAAGGACTCTAAGTGCACAACAACTTCTACTAATCTTACTTGAATTTTAGTTTTCATTGAAGAATTTTTTATGAACGTGTGATTTGGGTTGTTGTATGAAAGGATGGTCATAGTTGGATTACTTCCACAAAAATTTTAGTTTCTTTTCGGTGATCTTTGTGATACATTTTGATGGTTAATCAATGGATTTATCAGGCAAATTCATTCTCCCCCTTCAGTAAAATGTAAAATATGTCGTCAATTATTTAACATTTTTGGGTTTTTCTTTAGCTGATTCCATTTTAAATCTTACGAGTTTAAGGTATTTATATGTGTAAATTTCCAACCCTGAGATTGTGTTGTCACATTCATGTGGTAGGGATGCAGGGAACTAGGTATGGAGAATAGTGAGACTACACTAGAAATGAATCAGCATATGCCATTACCACCCATTATGCTAGGTATTTTATTTTCCCTTTTTTCTGGGGGTTATTTTGGCTTAATGGTGTTAGATTCTAAGGGACTTATGGAATCTGATTGATTAATGATTAATTTTGTTGCATATTGATTTCAGTGTTTGCGATTGTCAAATTGAAGCACGCTTCGTCTTGGGTAACTATGGAGTTTATCATTTTTCCTCCCATCAATGTGTGTGTACTAATTTTGGTTTTGTGCCCATGTTTGATAGCGAAATCCCTCATTGAGTAAACATAGATTTTGTCTTTCTATATCTTTCTCCCATCAATTGGTCAAAAGATCTATGTTTGTAAACATGGATTTTAGATTCTAAGCCAATTACCAATTAATTTGTAGGTTAGTCGTGTAATTTATATTGTCACAAACTGCATTACAAGAAAAAAAAATTTGTCACTAACCATTATTAAGTTTCCAATAATAAATGAAGAAAATTCAAATGAAAAACTGTACAGACCTATGACCTAATAATAATATGATGCATTAATGTTGTATAACCAATGACAGTAATCATGAGTGGACTGAGGGCATTCTTCTATTTATGGTATGTGAGTAGCTCCAAGGGAAACAATGGACATAGTTCTGAAAAGAATAGCCTGAAGAGGTAATCTCATAACATTTCTCAAGGAAAGACATTCTATCTGTTTGATAAATTAATACGACAATGATATTATTATTTATTACTCATTGTAGGTAAGACATCTCTCGAAAGAAATTGGATGGACTCATTTTTCTATATACAATATTTGAGATAAGGTCTCTGGATTGTTCTTTGATGTTATATCTAATTTTGGGTGACAATCCTAAATACGGGACATAGGAAGGGAAAAGGGAGAAATTTGATGATGGATAGTGGGTTTAAGTAGATACAGGTCTGAGAGATCTAACACTGATTTGTTAGTAGAATTAAATGGATATTATAATTCAGCAAGTGAGTGAGTGAAAGCAAAATTTTATAGTTTATGATGTCGATTATAATTCTTTTAAATTGGAGTAACATAGATTGGAGTCCAATATTGTGCTCTACCGTCTTAATGCTACATCTGTATAGGGTTCTTTGTTTCCTACTTCCCCTTTTTTAATATATTAATTCTTGGCTCTTAATTTTCCCTGACTTGGTCGTTTAGAATGGCAAATCCCAACATAAAATTGTTTATTATATGCATATCAAATAATTTCCTCTATCTAGAATATGTACTTTGCTTTTTGGGGGGGGTGATTCTAGTGCAAGAACCTTGTGCTACTTGTCACTCTTGGTGTTTATAGGGTCCAAGCCTGGTGGTGTACCTCTATCTCTTTATCTAATCAAGAAGAATTATTATTTATTCTCCATAAACTTCAAAAGCATGTCATATTAAATTAGTTTTTAACTTTATTATTATTATTATTACTTGATCAAATTGGCTTCCTGTCCTATGTGTGCAAATTATGGTTTCAACATGTTTTTCTAGGTTGGTTTTCTTATTTGTGTGAAGTCACATGCAGAGTATTTCATTGTTTCGTTTTTAAGATGGTTACATAGGACTGAAGCAATATTGTCATATGTGGTTTAAACTTCAAAGAATTCGGAACGTCAAGACCTTAAAGTTGGACTGTTTTTTCACAAGGGTGCTACAATCTTTTAATAGTTTGTGTAGCGTATTTGTGAATGAGCTTCTCTGGTTCAAAATGTTGCCCTTGGCTGGCATCCTATACTCCCATTCGAATGTAATTCGTGTAATTTATGTCCATACAAATTATTTTAAGTGTGCAAATTTAGGGGTACAAGTAGCTATTACACCCATAAAGTGAAATGCAATCGCATCCTTATTGTTCCGTCAATCTTAAAATTATTTTCAAATTGTTATTACAACTTTTCAACAAAAAAATATTCAGTTTTATAGATAATTTTCAAAGTTAAAATGTTCTGTGCAAAGCACTGGTCCATACGAGTATGCTTCACAAGATAAATCCAATCACGTAGGGTCATGCTATCTCAACTTTGAAAGAGAGAATTGGCCATTAATGTGGTGTATGGGGATGATGAGGTATAATCCCCTTGATGCCCCCATTCGAATTATCTTCCTTTATATATTTCTCGTAGGTGAGATGGGAAATGAGTGCAATAACCCATTCATTCATGGTAAGAGCTTCAATGAGGCATTCATGCCTAATTTGCTCATGATCTTCTTCTAAATGTTTTCCTCGGGGTTAAACTTGGAGTTTCATGGCCTCACCAACTTGAGAAACAAAAGAGGCGGCCACTAGACTAGGAACATTACAGAGGCTCTCAATCAATACTAGGTTTGACTCCTCTTCTTTTCCATGAAGAGCTAAGATGACCTGTTGTACCTCTTAAGTTTTACCCTCTTCTTGAACTATAGTAGGCTCTTCATCTTCTAACGTCTCTCCTTCATCCATCTCGATGAGGGTCAATTCTCCTTGAACTAAGATTTTATCTTAAGCAACAATGAATTGCTCTTTCAAGGGATCTTCTTTAAAAATTTGATCTTAGTAGAATCTCACATCCATATATGACATTAGCTAGCTAAAAGCCCTGATTTTAGGTTTTCTCTTCAAAGCTCAGTCCCTCTTAAGGCATGTTAACATGTGATGGAAAAACAATTAGGTTTTTGAGTGGCTATCATAAAATGTTCTACACTTGAGAATGCTTTGCCTCAAAATAATCTTCAAGTGTTTGAACCCATCTCAAATAGATGTAAGGATCCAAACTAATATAGTGAAATCGAGGAGATTCTTTCATGGCCTTCTTTACTTTTCTCATTTGCTTTCTAAGCTTCCTTACTTGAACTCTAAGTTCAACTATGGCCTGTCTTCAATGTTATGCTGCAATAAGGGGTAGTTTTAGGAAAAAGGGATCAAAAACAAGATGTTGGGAGATAAAATAGGCTAACATAGGAAAGAGGCTTTTAACATGGTCTATGTCACAGGTCATGTCACCTGGACACAAGCACTGAAGTTTAGTTGTGTCAGGCTCTATGAGGCCTGATTTTTTTATGTTTAGCTCTGGTGACCATCATTTTGCAATTTTGTGAGGCTTTTTTTCAATGGACTTTAAGGTTATATTTTGGGCAGGGTTCTACGTTGGTCCATTTAAGCAGTTCGTTATGGACAAGACAAAAAGAAGGTCGGCGTAGTTTTGGATACGAAAGAAGAAAGTTCTTGTGGAGAAATGTATCAAAAGTAGGACTTTTTGACTCGGATACCGATTTGAAGTGCACAGGGGGCCTTCAATTACAAAAATGATCAATCATCAACTATCAATCAACACAAAAATAAAAGACCTTTGAACCAAGCTATGCCTTGAGTAGCAAGAGGGAAATTAAGGCAAATTTTTTGGAATTCTGAAAGTGGAGAAAGCAAAATAGGCAAGACAAAGATAAAGGCTCAAGCCACCACCACGCTTAATAATGCACCAATTAATTCTCTAAGGGAAAGTATCAAGAATTAGTATGATTGGCTCCATAATCATTCAAATATTTAAGTACTTGAAATAATAAGAGAGAATTTGTATTGGGAGAGAAAAGTATCCTAGCTATAATTCACTAATTCTCCACTAAGGTCTCATTTTAACAAGAGATGGGATACGTATTTATACCCAAAACCAAAAAAATGAATTGATACAACATCGGGGAAGGGGTCGACCGGCCGATAACAAAATCCTTAAGAAATTAAATGAAAAATCTATCCATTGGACAATACCACTTGAAAATTCTTCCTCGTCTTTTAATGACAATACCACTTGAAATTATTCCTTATGTATTGGATGTTCCCTCATGTGAGGAGATTGGGATTGGACAACTTTTTTCTCCCATTGACAAACTTCCAAACGTATCACTTGCCAAAATTTTCAAGATAGCTCATTGCTTTTGATGCTATTTCTCTCTCTCCGTCATATCCAAGCCTCCAAAAGTTATATGGCTCGAAAATACACTCAAGGTGTGTCGGAATTTCCCATTGCACAATTTTTGGATAAGGTTAGTTCCTCAAATGGTTAAGGAAATTCCTATTGTCCTGCTTAAGACTCTGCATGCTTTTTCTTTTTGCCTATACCTTGACTTCTATGTATTTTGACCACATAGTAGGTGCGTAAGTTTTAAGCATACAATGAAAACACAACCATCCATAGTCACACGAAGTTTTTGCATGTGCATGACCGTTTCAGATAAGATGGGGCGAATGAAACTAGACAAGCATTTAAGAAATCCTTATTCATTGAAATTTTACAAAGAAAGGTTTCCTAATTGAATATTATGATGTTCACGCATGCTCCCATAGCTGCCCCAAATTATTTGTCCAAATATTTGAAAAGACATAAAATGCATACTAACAAAAATGTATCAAGGATTAGTTTCATCATATCTTCAAAACTATAAGTGCACTCTATTTATAAATGTGAAATTAAATGTAGCAAGTATATAGCCTTCGCTGTAGTAGGTGATGGTCATCACCTTACGAATGTTGGATGAAAATTAGGTCACTAGAAAATTATTAAACTGACATGAACTTAAAATTACCTAGCCTAAATGACATTTGTTGCTTAAAATAATTCCAATAAATGAACTAATAATAATCAAAGCTAATTAACTAAGTCAAGAGAAACAACATGACATTTACTAAGGGCACTACTGTAGCAAGAAATGGCTGAAGTTAAGTCTAACCTTTTTCTACTATAATATATGACATGAACTGACTAAGATGAGAGCAAATTGAAGTGAGAGATAGAGTAAACGAGGTGAAAGAGAAGCATGCGAATTACTTCATTGTAGCTATCTAAAGAAAACATTGCATCAAATAAAAGAGGAGGAATAGGGGATCCTAGTTCAAACAAGCTCAACCCCAGCTTCGAATCCACCCCCAAACTCGCAACACAAATCAATATCAGAACAAAGAGATGGAAAAACTCATGGGATCGGAACAAGGAAGCCAAAACAGAATTAAAACAAAAAAACAAGAGCAAACTGAATAGGCAACAATCGAACCAGGCATCCCAGCTTGTAGCTCGACCAAGCTTCAAATCGAGCTCCATTAATGGATGTCACATGCTACATCTCACTGCAACTCCAATGACAGCAATGAGATAGGGGAGGAAGAAATTAAAAAAAAAAAAACAGAACCAAATGGTATTTCAATAAGGAATATCAAACTCAAATTCATAGCCAACCCTTAATAGTGCCATAAGCAAAAGTTCGAATCACAACCAGCAAACAACCCAGATGAACAACAAACAGGGGATGGGGATTCGAAACTTCGACAAAGCACAACCCAGAACTGTGCTTTAAAGCTTGTTAGAAATGGCAGAATTGCCGTTAAAGTTCATCCCAACGTTCTAGCAACAGGAGACGAAGAAGAAAAGGAAGAAGAAGAAGAAGGGGATTTGAAATATCAAAGCTAAATTCTCAGTCAGCTTCTGCATGTTGAAGCCAACAACCATAAAATGAGTTCCAAAATGACGAAATTATAATCGATTCCATGAAATTGGAAACTAATAAAACGGATTTGGAATTCAAATAAAAACAGCGGAAAATGAATTGAAATTGAAAATGGATACTCACTTGGGGGTGTTTGGTGAGCAAAAAAGGGTTGGGAACTTGAATCCTCAGGGTTCAAGTTCCATTCCTTAATGTTTGGTGATAAATTTGGGAAAAGGAACTTGATACCTGGGGGAATCAAGTTCCTCCATAAACCCCTGGAACTTGAACCCTCCCATTATTGGGGGGTTTCAAGTTCTCATCCCCAGGGTTCAACATTATTGTTGTTGTTGCTACTACTACTACTACTGCAACTATTATTATTATTATT
>JACYFF010003369.1:46250623-46310258 GCA_017589665.1 Selenicereus undatus
ATTATTATTATATAATAGTAATGATAATAATAATAATTATTATTATTATAATAATTATTATTATAATTATTGTTATAATAATAATAATTATTATAATTATAATAATAATAATAGTTATAATAATAATAATATTATTGTTATAATAGCATAATAATAATTATTATTATTATAATAGCTATTATTATTATTATAATATAATAATAATAATAATAATAATAATTATTATTATTATTATTATTATTATTATTATTATAGTAATTATTATTGTTATTATAGTAAATATTATTATTATTATTATTATAAATATTCATACTTGCATATAATATTTCTAAAATTAAAACAGAGTTAATTCCATTCCAAAACTACTCACCAAACAGCAAGGAGTGGGACCTGATTCCATTCCAATTTTTACCAAACAACTAGGTTCAGAATTCAAGTTCCATACCCAACCCCCCAGGATTCAAGTCATGATTTCATTCCATTCCAATTTCCGTCACCAAACAGGGCCTTAAAGCTTATGTGTGGGGGGGTGGTAGGGTTTTTTGTGTTTTAATTTATTTTTCTTTTTTTTGTGTTTGATCTTTTTGTTGATGGATAAAAAGGATTTGTTTAGATTTGTGGCTGCTGGTTTAATGCGCAATTCACAACCTAATTTTTCATTTTCTAAACATTTCCTGATTTTTCAGCAAAGTAAAGAAAATCCAAATAAAAATTCTAATATGATAATTATTTTAAGCACAAACTAGGCATAAAGATATGATAAAGGTATCATATTTTTGGTGCAAACAATAAGCTAACAGTCACTTAATAGTCCCATCGTGATGATGTTTTTAGAATCATTAATGAATTTGACATGTAGTAATTACTAGTCAACCAATTACACCATAATAGTGTTAAGCTTTTCCTAGAGTACGCACATTAAAGTGCAGTCACACTAAAAAAATACATAATTGTCTTACTGACTGTAATTCTGCAATATTTACATACTTGGTCACCTTGTTTAAGAAGATTTGTCATATTCATACAGTTTTAATGGTCATATTCTTCTTGTATGACTTCTTCGGAGTTAAAAATATCCACGTAACCATAGAACATCTTTAAAAGTTTTTCTATAAAATCTAAATTTGGGGTCAATTTAGTGAACCAGGATAATCATGAACTAACCTCCCTAATCTAATGCTAATCACATGCCGATGAAATGCATCAAAATTTTTCATTTTTAAAAGGGTTTGCCCTCAAATCCTTATAATGGCACCCCAACAACACTAACCTTCAAAAATTGTTACACTTCTTAGGTCTTAGAGACTATAAAGGGCTAAGAACTCAACTCTTTTGAACATACAAAAGTTCTCAAAATTCTTAGGGGCTATTTCATATGAACATCAAATCGTTTAGGGTCATGCTATCTCAACTTTGAAAGACTGCGATCTATTCTTCACAGGATAAATCTAATCAATTAAGGTCATGCTACCTCATCTTTGAAAGAGAGAATTGGCTCTTGATGTTCTGTCTATGAATGATGAGGTGTGATCTCCTCAATGCCTACATTTGAATTCTCTTTCTCTATATATTTTTCATAGTTGTGTTGAGAAATGAGTGGAATAACAACCTCTTCACTCATGGTAAGAGCTTTAATGAGGCATTCAAGCCTAACTTGCTCATGATCTTCCAAATGTTCACCTGACATGGAGTTTGATGGCCTCACCAACATGAAAAACAAGAGAGGTTGGTTACTAGACAAGGAACATTACAAAGGCTCCCAATCAATACCACGATTGACTCCTCTTCTTTATCATGAACAGCCAAGATGACCTCTGGTAGCCCTTAAGCCTTAACCTCTTCTTGAACTCTAGTAGGCTCTTCATCTTCTGAGGTCTCTCCTTCATCCAACCTAATGAAGATCAATTCTTCTTGAACCTGGATTTCATCTTAAGCAACAATGAGTTGCTCTTTCAAGGGTTCTTCTTTAAATAGTTTACCTCGGGAGAATCTCACAACCACTTATGATATAAGCTAGCTGAAAGCTCTAATTTTCATTTTGTCTTCAAAGGTCTCTCCCTCTTAAGGCATGTAAACAAGTGATGGGCAAAACACTAAGGTTCTTGAGTAGATATCATAAAACACTTCTCACTTGAGCATCCTTTGGCCTCAAAATAATCTTCAACTGTTGGAACCCATCTCAAATAGATGGCAAGATCCAAACTAATCCGCCGAAATCAAGGAGATTCTATCATGGCCTTCTTTACTTGTGTCATTTGCTTTCTAAGCTTTCCTACCTGAACTCCGACTTCAACTATGACTCTATTTTTAATGGTGAGGGCCAATAAGGAGTAGGATTAGGAAAAAGGGATCAAAAAAAGATGGTGGGGAAAGAAGGAGGCTAACACAGGAGAACGGCTTTTGACATGGTCTATATCATGGGTCATGTCACCCTGACACAAGCACTGATGTTTGGTTATGTCAGGCTCTGTGTGGTGCGATTTTTCTATGTCAAGCTCTAGTCGCCATGATTTTGTAATTTTGTGAAGGTTTTTTTTTTCAATGGACTTTGAGGTTATATTTTGGGTAGGATTGTATTTGGGTCCATTTAAGGCATTCTTTGTAGACTACAAAGTATGGCTAAGATGAGAAGAAGTTCCCGACTTTCAAAGAATCAAAGTATGAATTTGTGTATACGTAAGGAGAAGCCTCGCATGATGAAATTTAACAAAGGTAGGACCTTTCAGCTTTGATACTAATTTGATGTGAACGGGGACCCTCAATTACAAAAACTATTAAACATCATCAACTATCAACCAACAAAAAAATAGAAAACCTTTGAACTGAGCTAAGCCTTGAGTTGCAAAAGGGAAATTGAAGCAACTTCTTTGGAATTTTGAAAGTGGAGAAAACAAAATGGCTATGAGGAAGATAAAGGCTCAAGCAACCACTAAGCTTAAGAATGCACCAATTAATTCACTAAGTCAGAGTACTAAGAATTAGTTTAAATGATTGACTCAATCACCATTCAAATACCTAGGTACTTGAAATAAGGAGAGAGGTTTTATGCTGGGAGAGAATAGAGTCCTAGCTATCATTCATTAATTCTCCACTAAGGTCTCATTTTTGCAAGAGATGGGATGTGTGTTTACACCTGAAATGTGAAAAATGAACTAATACAAGATGGGTGAAGGGGCGGATGGGATGACAGCAAAATCCATCAGGCGAACGAAAAACATGGGATGGGGATTCGAAACTTCGACCGAGCACAACCTATAACCAAACTACAAAGCTCGTCAAAATGGCAAAATTTCCATTAAAGTTCATCCCTAAGTTCCAACAATAGAAGGCAAAGAAGAAAAATGTAGGGGAACGGGATTTGAAATATCGAAGCTAAATTCTCGCCAAGCTTATGGAAGCTCAAACCAACCACCATAAATTCAGTTGTAAAGTAACGAAATTACAATCGATTCGATGAAATTCGAAACTAATAAAATGGATATGGAATTCAAATGCAAACAGAGGAAAATGAATCAAAAAAGAAACCCTAAAACTAAACTCTAAAATCTAATATAACGCTGAAATTATGAATCTAAAATTCTAAATTAAAACCATCCTTCCCTAAATTCACCATTGCCCCCTGGTTTGGTAGGCTTCATGGTCGGTTTCCTTCTCTTCTCTTAGCCCTTGGTTGCTCGCTATAATGGATGTTGTGCTGCCATCGACAGAGCAATTTGGCAGTGATGAACCTATTGAGAAGTGTGAAGGCAAGGATAGTGATGCTACTCATGAAATCTGGTGGTGGGAGTTGGGTGCTCTTGTACGTCGAAGACTAGAGGAGGAAGAAAATAGAAGGGGGGATGTATCATGGTTTCTATCATGGTAGACGAGGGTCAAATGTGAAATAAACGAAGGGCGAGCTAGCGATTGATCATGTTAGAGTCATGCATGGGGACGGGGGTGGCTGCTCACCTGCAGCGCCTATGGGGGAGCTTTCGGGTTTCAAATTGTTTTTACTTTATTGTTTAGTATTTTTGTTAATGGATGGATTTAGGCTGAAATTTTGGGCTGCTGGTTGAATCCACACAATTCATGGCTAATTTTTCATTTTTCAATAATTTCTTTATTTTTTTTCCTAATTTTTCAGAAAAATAAACATAACCCAAAGAAAATTCTAACATAATAATTATTTTACGACAAATTGGGCATAAAGGTATGGTAAAAATAGCATGTTTTTTGTGCAAACGATAAGTTAACACTCACTTAATAGACCCATGGTGATCATGTTTTTGGAATCATTAATGAATCTTCAAAGGTAGTGATGATTAGTGAACCAATTACACTATAATAGCGTTAAGCTATGCCCTAAGTATGTTCATTAAAGTGTAGTCATACTTAAAAAAAATAATAAATTGTCATACTGCAATTCCCCAATGTTTACATACTACGTCACCTTGTATAAGAAGATTAGCCACATTCATGTAGTTTTAATGGTCATATCCTTTTTTGTATAACTTCCTCAGAGTTAAAAATGTTCATGCAACCTTGTGCAATAGCTTTTACAGTCTTTGTATAAAATCTAAATTTGGGGACAATTTGGGTAAACTGGGATATTTATGAAGTAAACTCCCTAGTTTAAAGCTAATGACATGCCTATGAAATGCATCGAATTTCCCTTCTTGAAAAGGGATTACCCGTAAATCCTCATGGTGGTATGCCAATGACACTAACCTTAAGAAATTGTTGCACACCTTGGGTTTTAGAGATTGCAAACTGGTGAGAACTCCAACTATTTTGAACTTAAAAAAGTTGTTGAAACTCATAGTGGCTATTTCACGTGAATATTAATACAACCGAACTTTAGTACCCAATAACGTATTAAAGACTCAAACATATTCTTCACAAGATAAATCAAATCATTCATGGCCATGCTATCTCAACTTTGAAAGAGGGAATTGGCTCTTGATATAGTGTATGGGGATGATGAGGTGTGATTCCCTTGATGCCTTCAATCAAATTCTCTTCCTACACATATTTCTTATAGTTGAGTTGAGAAATGACTGGAATAACCTCTTGATTCACAGTAAGAGCTTCAATGAGGCATTCTTGCCTAACTTGCTCATGATCTTCTTCCAAATGTTCTCCCAACTTGGAGTTTCATGGCCTCACCCACTTGAAAAACAAGAGGGGTGGCTACTAGACAATGAACATTACAGAGGCAAGAATATCGGGTTTGACTCCTCTTCTTTATCATGAATAGCTATAACGACCTCTGGTAACCCTTAAGCCTTAACCTCTTCTTGAACTATAGCAGGCTCTTCATCTTCTAAGGTCTCCCCTTCAACCATCCCGATGAAGAACAATTCTTATTGACCTAGATTTCATCTTAAGCAACAATGAGTTGCTTTTGCAAGGGTTCTTTAAATAGTTAATCTCAATAGACTCTCACATCTATATATAACATGAGCTCACTGGAAGCCCTAATTTTTGTTTTCAATTCAAAGGCCTCTCCCTCTTAAGGTATGTAAACAAGTGACGGGCAAAACACTAGGGCTTTTGAGTAGCCATAATAAAACACTCCTCACTTGAGCATCATTTGGCCTCAAAATAATCTTCAAGTGTTAGACCCCATCTCAAACAAATGGTGAGATCCAAACTAATCCAGTGAAATCAAGGACATTCTTTCATCACCTTCTTTACTTGTGTCATTTGCTTTCTATGCTTTCCTACCTAAGCTCCGACTTCAGCTATGGCTCTATCTTCAATGTTGTGCTGCAATATAGGGTAGTATTAGGAAAAAGGGTTCAAAAACGAGATAGTGGAAGAAGGAAGAGGCTAACATAGGAGAGCGGCTTTTGACATGGTCTATATCATAGGTCGTGTCACCCTAACACAAGCGCTAAAGTTTGGTTGTGTCAGGCTCTGTGGGACATGATTTTTTGATGCCAAGCTCTAGTTGCCATGATTTTGCGATTTTGTGAATGGTTTTTTTTTTTTTCAATGGACTTTGAGGGTATATTTTGGGTAGAACTGTATTTGGGTCTAGTTAAGGATTTCTTTGTGGACTACAAAGTTTTTCTTAGCTAAAAAGAAGGTCAGGGCATTCAAAGAATCAAAGCATGAATTTGTGGACATGAAAGGAGAAGCTTTTTATGCTGAAAGAAACAAAAGTAGGACCTTTCAACTCTGATACTAATTTGATGTGAGTAGGGGTCCCTTAGTTTCAAAAATAATCAAACATGATCCACTATCAATCAACACAAAAATAGAAAACCTTTGAACCAAGCTAAGCCTTGAGTTGCAAAAGGGAAATTGAGGCAATTTTTTTTGGAATTTTGAAAGTGGAGAAAGAAAATGGATATGAAGGAGATAAAGGCTCAAGTCACCACTGACGTTAATAATGCACTAATTAATTCTCTAAGGGAAAATATCAAGAATTAGTTTAACTGATTGATTCAATCACCATTCAAATACTTGGGTACTTGAAATAATGAGGGAGATTTTATATTAGGAGAGAAAAGCATCCTAGCTATCATTCATTAGTTCTCCACTGAGGTCTTATTTTTTTTTGCAAGAGACAGGATGCGTATTTATGCCTAGAATATAAAAAAGAACTGATACAACATGGGCGACGGGGTCGATGGGCTAACAACAAAATCCATCAGACGAACGAAAAATATGAGATGGGGATTTGAAACTTCAACCAAACGCAACCTAGAACTGAGCTACAAAGCTCATTTAAAATGGTCGAATCGCCATTAAAGTTCATCCCTCAGTTCCAACAATTTGACACAAAGAAGAATAACATAGGGTAAGGGGATTAGAAACACTACAAAAAATTTGGTTTATTGTAGCAATCTATTTGTGGCAAATTTAAAATTGCTACAATAGCCTAAAACTAGTGAAATAATTGTGGCACATTTGATATTGCCACGAAAAGCGGCGTCTATTGTAGCAATTAGGTGAAATTGCCAATGCAAGATGTTTAAACCCCACGTGTTGGGCACATGCCTACCCCCCCCCCCACCCACTTGTATGCTCATGTCTCTCTCATCTCCCTCGGCAAAAAGAAACCAGAAACCCCAGCCCCCTAACCTTAATCTTTTCTCTCTCTTCTCCATCTCTCTGTCTGTCTTGAACTCTCTCCACATCAACGCCGTCATCAACACCCCCATCACCACAATCACCCTCATCCACTCCACTATCTTCATCGGTCAGTGCATCATCATCCAATCATCCATGCCATTCCACACCAAGGGCTGAGATCGAGCCGATTTGGGTATAAATTGAAGGCAACGGCGTTTGGGCAAGGTAATTGGGGAATCTAGGTATTAATTAGGTTTTAGTTTAAGTTTTTTAGGCTAAATTTAGGGTTTCTTGTTAGTTTAATTTCAGTTTTTAGATTTTTAGGGTTGAATTTAAAGTTTTGTTTTATAGATTTTAGGGTTCACTTTTCGGTATTTCGACTATGATTTCGAGTTTTAGATCCATTCTCTAGCCTTCCATTTCGTATAATCGAATTTTTTTGCGTTGATTTGGAGTAGGTTTGATGAATTTCAGCTTGTATTAGAATATTTTGGGTTCTGGGTTGTTCTCGGCTAACTTCGAATTCCCTATCCCCCGTTCAGCTTCTTCGTTGCTTATGCTCTGATGCTCTATTTCTTCTCTGTTTGTTTGCACACGATTTGGACTTGGTGTTGCTCTACTGCTCCGTTGCTCAGCGTTTTTCTCTATTTCTGGTTGTGCTCAAGGAATTGGCCTGGGTTCTCAACTAGGTAGATGCCTTAACCTTTTCCCTTGCTCTTGTTTTTACTTTGTTTTTGGTTTGGATGAATGTGGATAACCACCATGAATGTTGGATTGGATGTTATTATATTGGATTATTTGCTATTTAGTTCTGAATTCTGACTTTGATGATTACAAATTGACTATATGAAGTGGGTTAACTGCTACAACCTAAGTTTATCATGCAGTTTGGTTGATTCTATACCTTCCAACAGTATTATGGTTCATATTTGATTGCTTTGAATCATGTTCATTGCATCATTGCTAGAATTCACTTTCCTATGTCCTACGTAAAATTTAGGCACATTTCTTGGGTTTGCTTGGCATTGGTGGTATCAGTTAATGTGAGATATGAATTGGCATTGTGATGGTATGATCTCTTTAAGCACATTTCTTGTGCTCTATTTCCACCATTAATCTCAATACAGACCTATACGGGTCGCACCCGGTTCATATGGATCTTAGGAATGTGGGTGGGCAGGCTTCAGCCCAAGGGGTTTTACTGCGAAATAGCAATGGGATGGATGTGTTGTATGGAGGGAATTCCTTAACATATAAAGTGATTAGTGATGTCTTTGACTTTTACTTCTTTTCAGGTCCGTCACCTTTTAATGTTGTGAATCAGTACACTAACTTGATTGGCAGGCCAGCTCCAATGCCTTATTGGGCTTTTGGTATGATCTCTTTATTCACTGCCTATTAGTTTCTTTTTCAAGTTCTTGCGATAGGATTTGTATTTGCTTGATTGTTTCATTGATATTACATGGATGCTTTGTTGGTTCATTGAGTGTTCTGTCTTTTTTGTTTTGTTCTTGAGGATAGTAATAACTAATTTCTAGAAATATAAGGTGCAGCCATGTAAATATGTTGTCCTTGACTGGACGACGTGATTGTCTGCATGGGGACTCTGACACTGACCTGGTTTAGCAACATTAACTTATGTTATTAACTAATCAGAATTTAAATATGTCTAATTTGGTAGTTTTCTCGGCATCAATTTATAGGACTTGTGTATTTTGTCTTATTGCGCTCTCCTGAGGGCAGGTTTGGTTGTTTGGTTTCACTCATCCTGGGGACAGGTTGGTTGTTTGGTTTCACTCATCATACTTTGCTCTTGACATAGCAAACTGTTATTTGGACTTATCAATTTTGGGTCGAGGTGGAATGCTTTAGTGGAAAATTTGCCTATTCAGACTAGACTAGGTCGATTGGATTTGGTTTTTGTTCAGATGTGCTGTCACTTATTGCCCTTTTGGTTGATCCTATATTACTTGTCTTCAATGCTTAGTTTCATGTTCTCGCACCATTTAATTACCATTCAATTAGGCATTTTTATCTGCCATTTTTATTATTCTTGGATTGTTGGTTCATTAAACATAATGTTCTTTGTATCTTAATAAGGATGTTATAAAAAAAAATAACATTAGTGATACTCATTTGTATTCTAGTTATGCAAAAGTTGTTTTGATTCATGGATTGCTTTTGACTGCTTGATCACAAGCGTAAAAACTGATCTAATTTTGTAGCACTAGCTGTATTATATTAGCTCATCAATATCTACATTTGTCCTTTCCAGGCAGCAGCTGTTGCACTGAGTAGGCAGCACACTGCACCTGCACAGACAGCAGTAGCTGCATTGAACAGGCAGCATACTGCACCTGCACAGGTAGCAGTGGCTGCACTGTCTAGGCAGCAGCTTGCTGTGCTGAACAAGCAGCGGCTGCCCTGAACAGGTAGCAAGTTGTGCTGAACAGACAGCAGCAGCTGCAACTGTGCAATTGTTGTGGCTACAGCTGTGCACGGAGAAGCAGTTGCTGCACTGACGGCCATGGCAGTTGCTGCACTGGCAGCATGTGAATTGTGACAATTTTGTATTTTTTAAGTGACCATCAAGCAATACAACATATTGGCTGCTAGAGTCTCCATATGTTTCTTATTTGTTTTAGAATCATCGCAACATACATTGTCCTGTTTTTTGTATGTAAATAGTACCGGAATATTAATACTTATTTCATTATTTACTTCGTCTTTCATATAGGCATCCAATTTCAAGAACGGTGCCGAACACGCATACGGAGTGAAGAGAATAAGATGTTGATCATGAAGGCCTCGCTTTTCTCTTTGCTTTCTTAATTAGTTTCCACAATTTAGTCTTCTTGGATTTCAGTACTTTTTTTACGGGATTGTTCAATTTTTCATTGATTAGAAATTATAAACAAAGTACACTTATGAAGAGTAATACTATGTGATTGAACTTCTAATATATGGAATTGATTTTAACTTTCACCTTTTGTCTTTGGTTTCCTTTATTTGTTTTTATTTATTAAGCATATTTATGTATAATGTTATATTTCATTACCAATTGCAAATATTAATTATATTACTACAACAACATATATCAATCCAGTTTAAAACAAAATTCAAATGTACAAATTGTATAATGCAAATAATTATACATTTTTAGTGGCACAATATGAGTTGCCACAAAATATAATCAAATTTGGCGCCAAAATGTAGTTTTGTAGCTAATTATATTGCTACAAGTAGTATGTTTTTGTAACAAATGCATTTTTTGTGGCAATGTTTGACTTGCTACAAAGCATGAGCTATTGTAGCAATTTGGTAATTGTGGCAGATTAAATTTTGCCACAAAATCTATATATTTTGTGGCAAACTAAAATTTGTCACAATAGCCTTTTGTAACGCAGTATTTGTGGCAACTTTGTAGCAAAGTTTCAAATTGCCACAAAAGGTTATTGTAGCAAAATTTTAGCATATTGTGGCAAAACTAGGTGCTACAGAAACTAGATTTGCTTGTAGTGAAATATCGAAGTTGAATTCTCGCCAATGTTATGAAAGTTCAAACCAACAACTATAAATTCATATCAAAAATGATGAAATTACAATCGATTCTATGAAATTGGAAACTAATGAAATAGATATGGAATTCAAACCAAAATAGAGGAAAATGAATCGAAAACAAAACTAAACTCTAAAATCTAATGTAAAGTTGAAATTATGAATCTAAATTCTAAATTAAAACCTAGCTTCCCCGAATTCACCATTGCCCATTGGTTTTGTATGCTTCATGGTGAGTTTCCTTCTCTTCTCTTAGCCCTTTGTTGCGCGCTATCATAGATGCTGGAGATGGATGTTGTGCTAGCATCGAGGGAGCAATTTGGTGGTGGTGGGTGAGCCTATTGAGAACGGTGAAAGCGAGGATGGTGATGCTGGTAATGAAATCTGGTGGTGGGAGTTAGGTGGGCTGTTGTGTCAAAGACTAGAAGAGAAAGAAGATAGAGGGTGGGGGATGTATCATGGTTTCTACCATGGTAGAGGAGGGCGGAATGTGAAATAAGGGGAGAACGAGCTGGTGATTGATCACATTAAAGTCACGTGCAGGGACAGGGGGATGGTTGCTCACTTAAAGCGCATATGTGGGGGCTGGTAGGGATTTTGAGTTTCAATTTATTTTTATTTTTTTTGTTTAGTCTTTTTGTTAATGGGCAAAAAGGATTTAGGCTGAGGTTTTGGGCTACTGGCTAAATCTGCACAATTCACGGCCTAATTTTTCATTTTTCAATAATTTCTTCATCATTTTTCCTATTTTTCAGCAAAATAAACATAACCCAAATAAGAATTCTAACATAAACATTATTTTAGCACAAACTCAGCATAAAGGTATAGTAAAAATAACATATTTTTTGTGCAAATGATAAATTAATAGTCCTATGGTTATCATGTTTTTGGAGTCATTAATGAATCTTCACATGTAGGGATTACTAGTCAACCAATTACACTATAATAGTGTTAAGCTTCTTCCTGGGTATGTTCATTAAAGAGTAATCAACTAAATAAATAAATAATTGTCATACTGATTGGAATTCCATAATGTTGCATACTTCATCACGTTGTTTAAGAAGATTAGTCACATTCATATACTTTTAATAGTCATATTCTTTTTTGTATAACTTCTTCGAAGTTAAAAATATTCATATAACCTTGTACAATGGCTTTAAAAGCCTTTCTACAAAATTAAATTTGGGTTCAATTTAGGCAAACTAAGATATTCATGAACTAAACTCCCTAGTTTAAGGCTAATGACATGTTGATGAAATGCAACAAATTTCCTTTCTTGAAAAGGTCCCTCAAATCCTTATGGTACACCAATGACACTAACCTTTAGAAATTGTTGCACTGCTTGGGTTTTGGAGATTACAAAGTAGTAACAACTCCAGCTCTTTTGAAGATACAAAAGTTCTTGAAACACTTAGGGGATATTTTACATGAACATTGAAAGAACCAAAATTTAGTACCCAAGAACTTGTTGAAGACTCCATTATATTCTTCACAACATAAATCAAATCATTCAGGGTCATGCTATCTCAACTTTGAAAGAGAGAATTGGCTCTTGATGTGGTGTACAGGGATGATAACGTATGATCTCCTCGATGCCTACATTCAAATTCTCTTCCTCCATATATTTCTCATAGGTGAGTTGAGAAATGAGTGGAATAACCTCTTCATTCATGGTAAGAGCTTCAATGAAGCAGTCGTGCTTAATTTGTCATTACATTACTCCTAATGTTCTCCCAACTTGGAGTTCAATGGTCTTACCAGCTTGAAAAACAAGAGAGGTGGCTAGTAGACAAGGAACATTTTAGAGGCTCTCAATCAATACCGAGTTTGACTCCTATTCTTTCTCTTAATGAGCTGAGATGACATCTGGTACCCCTTAAGCCTTAACCTCTTCTTGAACTAGTAGTCTCTTCATCTTCTATGGTCCCTCCTTTATCCATCCCGATGAAGATCAATTCTTCTTTAACCTAGATTTCATCTTAAGAACCAATGAGTTTCTGTTTCAAGGGTTCTTCTTTAAATAGTTTATCTCGGTAGAATCTCACATCCATATATGGCATAAGCTAGCTGAATGCCCTCATTTCCATTTTATCTTCAAAGCTCTCTCCCTCTTAAGGCATGTAAACAAGTGATGGGAAGTACCTATCATAAAACACTCCTCACTTGAGCATCCTTTGGCATTAAAATAATCTTCAAGTGATTGAACCCATCTCAAATAGATGGTAAGATCCAAACTAATACAGTGAACTCAAGGACACCGTTTGATGGCCTTCTTTACTTCTATCATTTCTTTGTAAGCTTCCCTACTTGAACTTTGAGTTCAACTATGGCTCTATCTTTAATGGTGTGGGGAAATAAGTGGTAGAATTAGGAAAAAGGGATCAAAATGAGATGGTGGGAGAAGAAAGAGGATGACACAGGAAAGGGGCTTTTGGCATGGTCTATATCACAAGTCATGTTGCCCTGACACAAACTCCGAAGTTTTGTTGTGTTAGGCTCTGTATGGCACGATTTTTTTATGTTAAGCTCTGACCACCATGATTTTGCAATTTTGTGAAGACTTTTTTTTTCAATGGACTTTAAGGTTGTATTTTGGATAGGATTGTATTTCTTTCCATTTAAGGGGCTCTTTGTAGACTACAAAGGATGGTTAAGGAAAAAAGAAGGTCAGGGCTTTCAAAGCATCAAAGTGTGAATTTGTTGATACAGAAAGAGAAGGTTCTTATGGTGAAATCTACCAAAAGTAGGGGACCCTTAATTACAATAATGATCAAATATCATCACCTATCATTCAACACAAAAATAGAAAACCTTTGAAGCAAGCTATGCCTTAAGTAGCAAAAGGGAAAAAAAGCCAAATTTTTTTTGAATGTTGAAAGTGGAGAAACCAAAATGGTATGATGAAGATAAAGGCTCGAGCCACCACTAAGCTCAATAATACGCCAGTTAATTCTCTAACTCAAAGCATCAAGAATTAGTTCAACTGATTGACCCAATCACTATTCAAATACTTAAGTGCGTGCGATAATGAGAGAGATTTTGCATTTGGGGAAAAAAGCATCCTAGCTATCATTCATTAATTCTCCATAAGGCCTCATTTTTACAACAGGCGAGATGTGTATTTATACCCAAAACATCAAAAATGAATTAATACAATATGGGGGAAGGGGTCGATGGGCTGACAACAAAATACATCAGAAATTAAATCAAAAATCTAGAGATAATTACAATTGTAAGTGAGCTATTTTTTGGATAACACATCCCTTCATTTTCTAGAGCCTTCTAGAATACCTTCCTTATCATTTAATGACAACACCACTTGAAAAATTTTCCTTATTTATTGGATATTCCCTCATGTGAGGAAATTACAATAGGATAACTTTATTTCTCCCATTGGACAAACTTCCAGCCCCGTCACTTGCTAGAATTTTCAAGATAGCTCACTGCGTCTGATGTTATTGCTCTCTCTCCATAATATCTAAGCATCCAAAAGTTATATGGCTAAAAAATAGACTCAATGTGCTATCTAAATTCCCATTACACAATTTTAGGATAAAGATCAGCGCCGCAAATGGCTAAGAAAATTCCTATTTTCCTACCTAAGACTCTGCACTATTTTTCTTTTTGCCTACACCTTGGCTTCTGTGTATTTTACCACCTAGTAGGTGAGTAAGCTTTAAGTATAAAATGAAAGCACAACCATCTAGAGTCACTCAAAGTTTTTGTATGTGCATGACCATTTAAGCAAAGATGGGGTGAATGAAACTAGATAGCCATTTCAGAAATCCTTATTCATTCAAATTTCATAAAGAAGGTTTAGCTAATTGAATATTATGATGTTCACATACGCCTCCATAGCTGCCCCAAAATTATTTCTCAAATCTTAGAAAAGACTTAACATGCATACCAACGAAAATGTATCAAGGATTAGTTTTGTCATATCTTCAAAACGACAAGTGTACGCGATTTTTGAATGCGAAATTAAATGCTACAAGTGTACATCTTTCGTTGTAGCACTTGAAGAACTTCTACTCATGGATGTTGGATGAAAATTAGCCTAGTAGAAAATTGTTAAACTAAGATGAACTTAATATTAATTATATGAGACCAAATGACATTTGATGATTATAATAATATAATAAATGAGCTAATAATAATCAAAGCTAATTAACTAAGTTAAGAGAAGCTACTTGACATGTATTAAGGGAGCTATAGTAGTAATAAATGGCTAAAGTTAAATCTAACTTTTTTCTACTATTATAATTGACATGAATTGAGTAACATGAGAACAAATTTAATTAAGAGATATAGTAAAGGAGTTGAAAGAGAAGCAGGTGAATTACCTCACTGTAGCTATTTAAAGAAGAAACTGCATCACAAAACAGAGGATGAACATGGGCATCCTGGTTCGAACAAGCTCAAACCTACCTTCAATTCCACCACCAAAATCACAACACAAATCAATCCCAGAACAAAGAGATCGAAAACCCTTGGGATCAAAATAGGGAACCCGAACAAAACTAATAGAAAACATGAGCAAGGTGAACAGGCAACAATTGAACCAGGAATGTCAGCTTGTAGCTCAACCGAGCTTTGAACTGACCTCCATTAATGGAGGTCACACTCTATGTCTCACAACAACTCCAATGAGAGCATTGAGATGGGGGAGGAAGAAATAAAAAAAAGAACCAAGTGGTACTTCAATCAGCAAAATCAAACTCAAATTTATAGCCTACCCTTAATAGTGCGAAAATTCGAATCACAACCCACAAACAACCCAGATGAACAAGAAATAGGGGATAGTAATTCGAAACTTCGACCAAGCATGACCTAGAACCAAGCCACAAAGCTCGTTAAAAAATGACAGAATCACCATTAAAGTTCATCCCGAACTTCTAACAATAGGAGATGAAGAACAAGAAGAAGAAAAAAAATAGGTGAAGGAGATTTGAAATATCAAAGCTAAATTTCACCAACCTTAAGCAAGTTCAAACCAACAACTATAAATTCAGTTCCAAAATGACGACATTACAATCAATTCCATGAATTTGGAAACCAATAAAATCGATCTGGAATTCAAACAAAAACTGATAAAAATGAATTAAAAAATGAAACCCTAAAACTAAACTTTGAAATCCAATGCAAAGCTCAAATTATGAACCTAAAATCCTAAATTAAAACATAGCTTCCCTGAATTCACCGCTGCCCCTTGCTTTTTTAGGCTTAATGGTAGCGTTCCTGCTCTTCTCTTAGCCCTTGGTTGCATGCTACATTGGATGGTGGACATGGCTACTGGGCTGGCGTCGAGGGACCAATTTGGTGGTGGTTAGTGTACTGAGAATAGTGAAGGTAAGGATGGTGATGCGGGTGATGAAGTCTAGTCGTCAGATTTGGGTGCTCTAGTGCATCAATGACTCGAAAAGGAAGAAGATAGAGGGAGGGGATGTATAGTGGTTTCTACTGTGGTAGAAGAAAGTGAAATGTGAAATAAGGAGAGGGGGAGCTAGAGATTGTTCATGTTAGAGGCACACGTGGGGACGGGGAGTTGGGTGCTCACTTGCAGCACATGTGGGGGTCGCGTAGGTGTTTTCGGCTTTCAATTTTTTTTTTTTGTTTAGTCTACTTCTTGATGGACAAAAAGAATTTGAAGTTTTGGCCTACAGGTTGAATTCACAAATGATGGCCTAATTTTTCATTTTTTAATAATTTCTTTATTATTTTCTTGATTTTCAACAAAATAAACATAAATCAAATAAAAATTCTAACATAATAAATATTTTAGTATAAATTAGGTATAAGGGTATGGTTAAAAAAGCATATTTTTGGTGCAAACAATAAGTTAACAGCCACCTAATAGTCCGATGGTGATCATGTTTTTAGAATCATTAATTTATCTTCACACGTTGTGATTACTAGTCAACCAATTGCACTATAATAGTGTTAAGCTTTTCCCTGAGTATGTGCATTAAAGAGCAGTCATACTAAAAAAATGCGCAATTGTCCTACTGATTATAATTCTGCAATGTTTACAAACATGGTCACCTTGTTTAAGAAGATTAGTCATATTTATATAGTTTTAATGGTCATATTCTTTTTTGTATAACTTCTTCGGACTTAAAAACATTCATGTGACCATGTACAATAGCTTTAGAAGTCTTCTGTAATGTCTGAATTTGGGGCCGATTTGGGTAAACTAGGATAATCATGAACTAAACTCCCTAATTTATTGCTAATTACATGCTAATAAAATGCATTAAATTTTCCTTTTTGAAAAAGGTTTGCCCTTAAATGCTTATGATGGTACCCCAATGACACTAACCTTAAGAAATTGTTGCACTCGTTGGGTTTTAGAGATTGCAAAGTGCTAAGAACTCTAACTCTTTTGAACATACAAAGGTTCTTCAAACTCTTAGGGGTTCTTTCACATGAACATTGAAACAATCGAACTTTAGCACCCATCAACTTGTTAAAGACTACAACATATTCTACACAAGATAAATCAAATGATTTAAGGTCATGCTACCTCAACTTTAAAAGAGAGTTGGCTCTTGATGTGCTGTATGGGGATGATGAGGTATGATCTTCTCGTTCGAATTCTCTTCCTCGACATATTGTCATAGTTGAGTTGAGAAATGAGTGGAATAACCTCTTCATTCATGGTAAGAGCTTCAATGAGGCATTCAGACCTAACTTGCTCATTATCTTCTTCCAAATGTTCTGCTTGTAGTTAAACTTGGACTTTCATGGCCTCTCCAACTTCAGAAAAAATAGAGGTGGCTACTAATCTAGGAACATTATGGAGGCTCTCTATCCATACCGGGTTTAACTCCTCCTCTTTGCCATGAAGAGTTAAGTTGAACTCTGGTACCTCTTAAGCCTCTTCATCTTCTTGAACTATAGTGGGCTCTTCATCTTCTAAGGTCTCTACTTAATCCATCCCGATGAGGAGGAATTCTTCTTGAACTTGGATTTCGTCTTGAGCAAAAACGAGTTGCTCTGTCACAGGTTCTTCTTTAAATAGTTGATCTCAGCAGAATCTCACATCCATATATGACATGAGCTAGCTGAAAGCCCTAATTTTGGTTTTATCTTCAAAGCTCTCTTCCTCTAAAGGCATATAAACAAGTGATGGGAAAAACACTAGGGTTTTAGAGTAGCTATCATAGAACACTCCTCACTTGAGCATCTTTTGGCCTCACAATAATCTTCAAGTGCTTACATGCATCTCAAATAGATGGTTAGATTCAAACTAACCCAGTTAAATCAAGGATATTCTTTCGTGGCCTTCTTTACTTGTGTCATTTCCTTTCTAAGCTTCCTCACTTGAACTCTGAGATCAATGGTGTCTCTATTTTCAAAGGTGTTGTAACGCCCTATAAAGTACATGATTCATTACTTGCATTCCCCTACTTAAGTTCACCAATTAGAAATAATAACCCAATGAACGGGGTATTACCGTCGTCCAAAAAGAACAAGGCTTCCCTTATACATGAAAACTTAGCCATTTGAAGCCAAAGTTTACCCTAACAAGGGCATTCACACCATCACAACCATTCAAACCATTTAATTATATACAGGAACAGTTCTAACATCCCAATCATCTCAAGGATTACACCAAAATACATAAATCAGTTCAAATATAAAGTTTCAACACCAAAATACATTACAATATGATATGATAGCATCTCAGCACTCATACACAGCCAGTCACATGGACAGTCCCGACTCACTTATCACCTTCAGCCGTCCTGCCTGCCTGAGGGCGGTTCACTGAACACTTTTCTAAAACAAAACATAACAACCTTTTGAACTGTGAGCTAAAGCTTAGTACATGCATTCCTGTAATGTTAAAGATTCACTGAAAATTTACTTGAGGCCCTCTTTGCAATTCATTTTGATTTTAAAACACGAAATGAGATGCATATAAAGCTTAATTGCCAATTATTATCTGTTACTGCACCTCTTAGTAACTATTACAATCTATGAATAGGTGTACATCTGCCAAGCCAACCGAAAACCTGGCCTGAAGTCGCACGAGTCACTAGAGGGTAGTGCTGTGTAACTGATAACTGATGGGGTCACTAATTATGTGACAAAGCACTGATTAAATTGATTCATTGATGTACTTACCAAAACATTACAATTTCAATAAATACATGTTGATTTCTAAAGATACAGACAATGAACATACCTAAAAGTTTTAAATACAAGTTCACGGAATAATAAGATGCACAAAAGTGGAGAGAATGAAAGCTTAGGCTTTGATTCTGTTCAAAAGATCATTAAAGGTAGATGAGGTCAGAAACGAGCTTGTTCTTATAAATGATGCCTTTAACTAAAATCGGCTTATAAAGAATCTTTACAAACAATTAAACTAACATGATGAAACTATATAAACCATAAAATGTGATTTAACACATAGTAGCAAGTTGAGAGTAAAAGGGCTTAAAAAGAGGGTACGGAAACAATAATTCACAACTTATACTCCCGACTTTGAGATGAGACCTCAGACCCCAATATAAAAAGCTTAGGAAGGCCTATAAAACTTTCATTATGGACACATAAGATGATTTCCACGATAGGGTTCCTAAAATGGGACTAGATCATCAACATGTCAGTTTTGAGTCCATCCTGCATAGGTTCAGTAAAATGACCATAATGTTTTCCACGGACCTCAGATTAATGCGATTCAAGAATTATTTTAAAGCTAACACACTGGCCTATCTACCCACCAAAAATATAATTTGTGTCTAGGCCGATCATTACCAGTTTCATCTCAAAGGTTGTCCTATTTTTCTGGCACTTTCAGCCTCACTGTTTGAGTTTGTTCCCTCACTTTTCACACAAATCCTCAACTTAAACAATTCCTTAAAAGCATGAAAATACACTTTGGTCCATCCCAACATCATATAAAAATGCCACACTGAATTGCACTTCATATTCATATCCAATAAAGCTCATTTTCTAGTCACATATACACATACTTCAAGTTTAAAACT
This sequence comes from Selenicereus undatus, assembly GCA_017589665.1. Taxonomy (NCBI): domain Eukaryota; kingdom Viridiplantae; phylum Streptophyta; class Magnoliopsida; order Caryophyllales; family Cactaceae; genus Selenicereus; species Selenicereus undatus. The sequence goes on from JACYFF010003369.1 coordinate 46,270,246, forward strand.
ACTTTGGTCCAAACCATGCAATCTTGGATAAAACCCTAACTTAAGGTCAACTTGAACTCACTCCCATCATTTCAAAATACCATAAACATCATAATAAAATTTAATAGATTAAAAGATGATCAAAGACAAGGATAAAACAATCAACATCCGACATTTTAACATGGACCCTGCATGGTTGAGAGGTAACCCTAACCCTAGCATAAACCAACTTCAGCTCCACCATGATCCATCACCAAGATAACTCTTATTTCACTCCAAACAACGTGATCCACCATTAAAACAACCAAAACAAGAAGCAAAAAACCAAAAATCCAAAGAACAAGATTGAGGTCACTTACTTTGAGCTTGAAACAAGTGGAGATGGAGGTGATATTTGGTGATTTTGAAGGTAGAAGATGATAGTCGGTGAAGGGAGGTGGTTAGGGGTTGCAATCCTTACCGGAGGCTAGCCGAAAAGTGGCCAGAAAACACCACAGAACGGGCTGCTGTTGTTGAGCCGTGGGGTAGAGAAAAGGAGGAGAAAAGAAGAGAGAGAAAGTGTCTTGAATTTACTTGGTGCAAAACAAAAGTTTAAGCAAAATAAATACTTGGCTAAAAATTACCCCTCAAAATCTACTTTTTACTAAGTATAATTAAAGCCTAACTAAAGGTAATTAGCTAAACTAATAGAGTCAAGTCTTAGTGGATCAAAATTGACCCTAAACGTGCTCGGGTTCAAAAACTAGCTCAAACCGAGTGCACTTGAATTTATTATTTTTTTTTCCAAAGCTCGAGGTTAAATGTTTGTGGTGTCATGAAAAATAATTAAATCGCTCAATTCATAAATATCAAGGCCTAATAATGATCTCTAGAATTTGATAAGAATAAAAACCCGAATTGCAAGGTGAGGGCCCATTTAAATTCTCCTAATTGAAATAACAAAGAAAACGGTGATTTAAATGCGATGAAATTAATCACATGGATTCATGACATGAATAAACATGATTTAGGGTCAAATTATTACAGCCTTCCCCCCCTTAAAAAGTTTCGTCATCGAAACTGATGAGCTTAATCATAACATGCCGGATTACCTCGAATAAATATGGATGTTTGGTTTTCACTGCCTCTTCGATCTCCCAAGTGGATTCTTGGGAGGTGTGGTTTGTCCTAAGTACTTTGACCAATGGAATCTGCTTGTTACGCAGCTGCTTGATCGTGCAATCTAGTATTTGGACAGGGCACTCCTCATATACTAGATCTTCCATGATTTCAATAGGTTCAGATACAATAGTATGGTCTGGATGTGCAATACATTTCCTAAGCTGAGAGATATGAAACACGTTATGCACGTGCTCAAGTTCTATAGGCAGATCTAGACGATAAGCGATAGAATTCAACTTTTCAATGATTTCATAAGGTCCAATGTACCTTGGACTCAATTTGCCCTGTATTCCGAACCTTTTGACACCTCTGGTTGGTTTTTAGAAAAAATTTATCATCTACTTGAAACTCCAGAGGCCTTCTTCTTTTTTCTGCATAACGTTTTTGTCGACTTTGGGCAACCCTGATATGTTCCCGAATCTTTCTTATTGTTTCAGTGGTCTCTTGAATCATTTCAGGACCTATAATTAGTGCCTCGTCCAAATCATTCCAGCACAATGGGGTTCTACATTTTCTCCCATATAAAGCCTCAAATGGGGCCATTTTGATGGTGGACTGATAGCTGTTGTTATAAGAGAACTCCACCAAAGGCAAGTCATCTTCCCACTTCCCTTGGAACTCCAATACACAAGCTCTCAACATGTCCTCCAAAATTTGATTCACTCTTTCAGTTTGTCCATCTGTTTCTGGGTGATAGGAGCTACTGAAGTTTAGTTTGGTCCTAAAGGCCTTTTGAAGCGCTTGCCAGAAACGTGCTTGGAATCTTTGATCCCTATTTGAGATTATGTCTAAAGGGATCCCGTGCAGACGTACTATCTCCTTAACATACAATTGGGGTAGTCTTTCAACTCCCCAAGTATCCTTAATTGGCAAAAAATGGGCCTACTTCGTGAGTCGATCAACTATGACCCATATAACATTTTTTTTCAAGGCAGAAAGGGGTAAACCCATAAGAAATTCCATTGAGATTGAATCCCACTTCCAAGTGGGGATTTCTAAGGGTCGTAGTTCCCTCACAGGATACTGATGTTCTGCTTTAACTTTCCGGCAAGTTAGACACTTATCCACATATTCTGGAACGTCCTTCTTCATTTTATTCCACCAGAAGTATTGTCTCAGATCTTTGTACATCTTGGTGTCTCCTGGATGCACTGAATAACGAGTCCATTGAGATTGAATCCCACTTCCAAGTGGGGATTTCTAAGGGTCGTAGTTCCCTCACAGGATACTGATGTTCTGCTTTAACTTTCCGGCAACTTAGACACTTATCCACATATTCTGGAACGTCCTTCTTCATTTTATTCCACCAGAAGTATTGTCTCAGATCTCTGTACATCTTGGTGTCTCCTGGATGCACTGAATAACGAGTATTGTAAGCCTCTTCTAGGATCTGCTTTCTTAATTCCCCTTTTTGGGCACACATAGGCGATTCTCGAACCGCAGGGTCCCATTCTTGTGTACTGTAAATCCTGAAGACTTCCCTTTTTATAAATTTTGCTTTATTGCTTGGAGTTCGGGATCACTTTCCTGGTTTAATTGAATTTCTTCCACTAGGGAAGACTGTACGGTAAGTGCGAATAATTGAGCATTTGTTTGCCCGTGGGATACTAATTGAATCCCAAAGTCCTCAAGTTCTCTCAAGAGGTTCAATTGAGTAATCACCACAGTGTTTGAGCTATGTTGCGCTTTCCGACTCAGGGCGTCCGCAACCACATTTGCTTTACCGAGATGATATTGAATCTGCAAATCATAGTCTTTAAGCAACTCAAGCCAAAGCCTTTGCCTCAAATTGAGCTCCTTCTAGGTGAAGATATACTTTAAACTTTGATGATCGGTATACATCTTGTATGGTACCCCATATAAATAATGCCTCCAAATTTTCAATGCAAAGACCACGACTGCTAACTCCAGGTCATAGGTAGGGTAGTTTTTCTCATACGGCTTGAGTTGTCGAGAGTCATAAGCTACTACCTTATCTTCCTGCATCAGAACACAACCCAATCCGTTCTTTGAAACATCACTATAGATTGTATGCTCCTTGCCTTCCATTGGTAGCGTTAGGATTGGGGCGGTAGTTAGTCGCTGCCTTAGTTCTTGGAAAGCTTTCTCATATCTTTTAGTCCACTCGAACTTGTTCACTTTCTTCAGTAGATTGGTCAATGGTGAAGCTATTTTCGAAAATTCTTTAACGAATCTTCGATAGTAGCCTGCTAAAGCCAGAAAACTTCTAATCTCTGTGACATTGGTAGGCATCGGCCATTATGTGATTGCTTTCACCTTCTAGGGGTCAACTTTAATTCCTTCTTTTGCAACCACATGTCCCAAAAATACCACTTCCTCCAACCAAAATTCACGTTTCTTTAATTAGCTATGGAGTTAATGCTCCCTCAAAGTTTGCAATACTGTACGCAATTGCTCAGCGTGCTCCTCCTTGTCCTTAGAATAAATAAGGATGTCATCTATGAACACCACTACAAACTTGTCTAAATAGGGTCTAAAAACACTGTTCATAAGGTCCATGAAGGCTACAGGAGCATTAGTAAGACCAAAAGGCATCACTGTGAACTCATAGAGACCATACCTGGTCCTAAACGATGCCTTAGGAATGTCGTCAGGCTTAATCCTAAGTTGATGGTACCCTAACCTCAAATCAATCTTAGAGAATACTCTTGCTCCTTATAGTTGATCAAACAAGTCATCCATTCATGTAGAGGGTATTTGTTTTTTATGGTAATCATGTTCATCTCGTTGTAGTAAATACATAGCCTTAAGGTTCCATCCTTCTTTTTTACAAACAACACTAGGGCACCCCATGGTGACACACTTGGCCTAATAAAGCCCTTCTATAACAACTCATCTAGCTTAATCTTTAGTTCCTTAAGCTCAGTTGGGGCCATACGATATGGGGCTTTAGAAATAGGTTGGGCTCCAGGAATTAATTCAATTCCAAAATCAATTTCCCTCTGCGGGGGTAGTCCTGGTAATTCCTCAGGGAAAACATCTTCAAATTCACAAACGACAAGTATATTTTTTGCTTCCTCCTCTTTTGTTTGTGTGTTGACAGCATAGCATTAATATCCAATACACCCCTGACATAACACCCTACTTGATTTCATAGCGAAAAATCAAAGAACAAGATTTTGCCTCTCTCTACCCATAAAAACACACTTTTCTCCCTTTTTCATCTTTCAAGATAACCTTAAGATCTTCACAGTCGATTTGGGCTCCATAAGTGTGCAACCAATTCATCCCCAAAATGATATCAAAATCAGACAAATCAAATTGAATAAAATCCATAGGGAAGGTGATTTCACCAATGGTGATAGGGACAAGTTTATAAGAGAGTGGGCACTCAATCACAGAATTGTTGGGTAGCTTGATTCTATAATTGGTTTCAATCCTCTTGTTCTCATGGCTTAAGTATATAGCAGATCGGGTAGATATAAATGAATGAGTGACGCCTGAATCAAATAATACACAACATGACTTTGAATTTAAAAAGAGAGTTCCAGTGACTACTGTACCCGAGGTAGTAGCTTCCTTTTTGTTCATCACAAATGTCCTTCCTGCAACGGCAGACCTTGAAGGTGAAGGTCCCTGGTGGAGTGGAGCCAAGGGCTTTGCTTTGCCCTTGTCTACAACTTTTAGTCATTGGGGGCATGCAGGGATGAGGTGTTCCGAACTTCCACACCACATGCATTTGTTGGTGCCAACTCGGCATTCAGAGGTGGTGTGATTTGTCCTTCCACACTTTGCACAAAGTGTTATCGAGCGTAAAGGACGGCTCTTGGGGGGAACAGGAGTAGGTTTCTTCTAGTTCTAGTTCACACTCTCACTCGGAGTCCCTCGCTCAAACCCCTTTCTCTTGTGGTTGATTGGATTCAATGCTCTCAACTCCATCTTGACTCATTCCACTTCAGCCGCTCGCTCATATAGTTCCTGGTCAGTCAAGATTGGTTGCCTAGCTAACTGATTCCGAATATAGAAGGCCAGACCCTCTTCAAACCTCCTCATTTTCAACCTTTCAGATGATAAAAACTCAGGAACAAACCTAGGTAATTCGGTGAACTTACTGGCGTATTGCATCACGGCCATGGTGCCACTCATCTTCAGCTCCATAAACTCTTTCTCCTTTTGCCTTTGGACCATAACTGGGTAGAATTTTGCCCTTAACTTACTCAGGAATTTATTCCAGGTAAATTCAGGCCCTACGAGCTTATCCTTAACAATATTCCACCAAATGTCAGCTTCACCAATCAAATAATACGTCCCAATGTTTACTTTCTTTCCTTCAGGCATCTCTACCACTGTAAAGATTTTCTCCTTTCCTCTTATCCATTCCTCCAGTACTACTGGATCATAAGATCTATTATATACTTTAGGGTTGCGTCGTGCCACTCTATCTGCTAATTTATCCTTTTTAGGAGGGGCTTCAATAGGTACATGGGGAATCCGCTTTATCAATTCAGCTACTAAGGTTGGCAAGTAGTTCAAGTCCCCACTGTTGTGAGCTAACTCAGAAGGAATCAGTGACATTTGGCCAAAATTTGGTGCCACATGATGGGAGGCTTGATCACTTGATCCCTGACCATGATCCGAGATTTCCTCTATATGAATCTCCTCATTGTTGTGCATTGATTCGGACATTCTGATTATACATGAAATGAAACAATTCAATCACTGGAATACTCAAACGTATAAGATAAGCATGCCCAACAAACACATTTAGTATAACTCAAAGATTATTGAATAACCCAAAGCTTATCATTTCATAACTGCTCTTTTTTTTTATACACATAACTGCCTATCTATACATATGATCAACAAAACATACTACATCTAGCTGACTAGGCAGAGTCAGTTTTAACTAGCCCCTAACGCAACCCCAAATACTAACTAGCCCCAAGATACTAGGCCCATCACATAACCAAAAAGAGATACGAACCATGTCATGACTGTCGGAAAGGATCTAACTAATTATATACAATGTCACATCCTACACAAAATATATCCATCCCAATTGACCATACTAAAAACAAATAGGGCTCAAAAGAAAACTACTACCACTAACCCCTAGACCCACCTAATGATCGCTAGATGGATCGTAATCCGGGTCAGACTCATCATCAGGCTCTTCGCCTGAATCGAAGTTGCTAGTAGATGCCTCTGACTCGGCATCTTCAACCTCATGCTGAACCTGTTGCTCCTGCTCATCCTGTAACTCCACCATCAACTCATCAGCTTCCTGTTCCCATTGCTGCTCTACCACCTCCTCGTCAATGTCTGGATCTTCCTCTGGAACATCGTCCTCTCCCTAGTGTCCCTCATCCCCAAAACTGATCACCACTACCTCTGGTGCATCGGGGAGGTCTATCACCACATGAACTTCCCCAAGACTATCAGGCATCAGTGGGGTATCGAGTGCGGGCGGGGAAGGTGGCCCCTGTGCTAGTGCTGGGGCTGCAGGTGGGGGAGGTGCCTGATGTAGTGGAAAGACATGTTGCAGCGTCTCCATGGTGATTCCTCTCTGATCAAACTCTTCCCTTAATAACAATTCTGTAGCAAGAGTAGTCCATGCCCCCTGGGCCTGAAACCTAGGCCCGTCCAAGCCTAGGTTCCCTGTTATCATAAAGTCATGATAACGAAGCCTAAACTCCACCCACAGATCAACCGGGGGTAAGGACCCAAGTAGTCTTTGTGCACGGACTGTAGTACTGTGGAACTCAGAGTAAGGGTCCTGTGCATGTGCATCTATACTAGCATGTAACAGTGCAAGGTGAGCCAGCATAGGTCCACCCGGCAACATATAAATGCCATAAGGGTCCAAGTAACAAAGAAAAACACATATATGAGAGGCATAAATATCCATAAATAAGGTACATGCAAATGGAAGCAACTTGCATTATAATATCGTTACTACAATCCTAATATCACTCTAGCAGTATACGGTAGTCCCTTCACGACAACCATTCTCACCCTATCATTTCTAACTCTACCTTCCTTAAGAAAATCTAAACCTATCTCTAATACCAAATCTATAATGCCCTCAAAGTACATGATTCATTACTTGCATTCCCGTGCTTAAGTTCACCAATTAGAAATAATAATCTAATGAACGAGGCATTACCATTGTCCAAAAAGGACAAGGCTTCCCTTATACATGCAAACTTAGCCATTTAAAACCAAAGTTTACCTTAACAAGGGTATTCACACCATCACAACCATTCAAACCATTTAATTATATATAGGAACGGTTCTAACATCCCAATCATCTCAAGGATTACACCAAGATACATAATTTAGTTCAAATATACAGTTTCAACACCAAAATACATCACAATATGATATGATAGCATCTCAGCACTCATACACCGCCGGTCACTTGGACAGTCGTGGCTCACTTATCACCTTCAGTCGTCCTACCTGCCTGAGGGCGGTGCACTGAACACTTTCCTAAAAGAAAAAATAAAAACATTTTGAACTGTGAGCCAAAGCTCAGAACATGCATTCCTGTAATGTTAAAGATTCACTGAAAATTTATTTGGGGCCTGCTTTACAATTCATTTTGATTTTAAAACAGGGAATGAGATGTATATAAAGGTGAATTGCCAATTATTATCTGTTAGTGCACCCTTAGTGACTGTTACGATCTGTGAATAGGTGTACACCTGTCAAGCCGACCGAAAAACCTGGCCTGAAGCCGCACGGGTAATTGGAGGGCAATGCCCTATAATTGATAACTGATAGGGTCACTAATTAGGTGACAAAGCACTGATTAAATTGATTCATTGGTGTACTTACCAAAACATTATGATTTCAATAAATACGTATTGATTTCTAAAGATACAGGCAATGAGCGTACTTGGATGTTTTAAATGCAAGTTCACGGAATAATAAGATGCACAAAAGTGGAGAGAATGAAAGCTTAGGCCTTGATTCTGTTCAAAATATCATTAAAGGTACATGAGGTCAGAAACAAGCCTGTTCTTATAAATGATGTCTTTAACTAAAACTGGCTTGTGAAGAATCTTTACAAACGATTAAACTAACATGACGAAACTATATAAACCATAAAACTGTGATTTAACGCGCGGTAGCAAGTTGAGAGCAAAAGGGCTTAAAAAGAGGGTATGGAAAGAATAATTCGCAACTTATACTCCCGATCCCGGGATGAGACCTCAGACCCCAATATAAAAATCTTAGGAAGGCCTCCTAAACTTTCATTAAGGAAACATAACATGATTCCCACTATAGGGTTCCTAAAATGGGACTAGAACATCAACATGTCAATTTTGAGTCCATCCTGTGCAGGTTCAGTAAAATGACCATAACGTTTCCCACAGAGCTCGGATTAACGTGATTCAAGAGTCATTTTAAAGCTAACACATTGACCTATCTACCCACCAAAAATTATAATTTTTTCCTGGGTCAATCATTACCAGTTTCATCTTAAAGTTTGTCCTATTTTTCTGAAAATTCCAGCCTCACTGTTTGAGTTTGTTCCCTTACTTTTCACACAAATCCTCAACTTAAACCATTCCTTAAAAGTATGTAAACACACTTTGCTCCATCCCAACATCATACAAAGACACCACATGGAATTGCACTTCATATTCATATCCAATAAAGCTCATTTTCTGGTCACATATACACATACTTCAAGTTTAAAACTAGTTTGGTCCGAACCACGCATTCTTGGATAAAACCCTAACTTAAGGTCAACTTGAACTCACTCCCATCATTTCAAAACACCATAAAAATCATAATAAACTTCATTGGATTAAAAGATGATCAAAGACAAGGATAAAACAATCAACACAACATTTTAACATGGACCTTGCATGGTTGAGAGGTAACCCTAACCCTAGCATAAACCAACTTCAACTCCACCATGATCCATCACCAAGATAACTCTTATTTCACTCCAAACAACATGATCCACCATTAAAACAACCAAAACAATAAGCAAAAACCAAAATTCCAAAGAACAAGATTGAGGTCGCTTACTTTGAGCTTGAAATAAATGGAGATGGAGGTGATATTTGGTGATTTTGAATGTGGAAGATGATAGTCGGTGGAGGGAGGTGGTTGGGGGTTGCAATCCTTGCCGGAGGCTAGTCGGAAAACACCACAGAAAGGGGCTGCTGCTGCTACTACTGTTGAGCCGTGGGGTAGAGAGAAGGAGGAGAAAAGAAGAGAGAGAAAGTGTCTTGAATTTACTTGGTGCAAAACAAAAGCTTAAGCAAAATAAATACTTAGCTGAAAATTACGCCTCAAAATCTAATTTTTGCTAGGTATAATTAAGGCCTAACTAAAGGTAATTAGCTAAACAAATAGGGTCATGTCTTAGTGAACCAAAATTGACCTTAAATGGGCTCAGGTTCAAAAACTAGCTCAAACCGAGTGTGCTTGAAATTTTTTTATTTTTTTTCCAAAGATCGAGGTTAAATGTTTGTGGTGTCATGAAAAATAATTAAATCGCTCAATTCATAAATATCAAGGCCTAACAACGATCGCCAAAATTTGACAAGAACAAAACCCCGAATTGCAAAGTGAGGGCCCATTTAAATTCTCTCAATTAAAATAACAAAGAAAACGATGATTTAAATGTGATGAAATTAATTACATGGATTCATGACATGAATAAATATGATTTAGGGTCGGACTATTGCAGGTGTGGGGGGGGATAAGGGGTAGTATTAGGAAAAAGGGTAAAAAACAAAACAGTGGGAGAAGAAAAAGGCTAACGTAGGAGAGCGGCATTTGACATGGTCTACATCACAGGTTGTGTCTTCCTGACACAACCACTGAAGTTTTGTTTTGCCAGGCTCTATGTGGCACTTGTTTAGCAGGTTCAATAAACACGGCTAAGTGAAATTAGACTACATTTAATCAATCAAGTCAACTTTTGCTTATTTGAACTTATATTTTACTCTAAATGAGAAACAATGGTACATTGATTTGGACAAATTCAAATTCATACATCAATACATCCAACAAGTTATGACCAAACGAAAATTTACTCACATATATTCAAAAAGAGAAGTTGTGATGTGCAGGATTTATAAGTATAACACTAAGTGAGTTAATCATTATTTAATTTAACCAACTAATTCAATTGACTCGGACCTAAATATGACTCTAAATTAAAATAAAGCCAAATTGAAATTAGAAAAGTTCGAATTAGCATGATTCAAATTGAATCTAGTTACATAGATCTAGAAATGGGGCGTTCTAAGAGATAAAACTAAGTGAAGTTGGCTCGTATTTAACCTACCAATTCAATTGATTCACAGAATTGTTTGACTATAATTCTCAAATTAAGCCTAGTTCATTTAGACAAAATATGATCCAAATCAAGTGTATTTGTATGGATTGAGAGATGGGAAGTTGTGAAGTCTAAGACTTAGTGAAATTGGCTTGTATTTGACCTAGTGACTACCATTCTATCGAGTAAAGACTAAAATTTAACTTCTTAGTTTCAAGCTTCAACAACATTGAAACGATTAATAAATCAAAGAGATATACTATAATCTTTGTCATGGCTCATTCTTCGTTATCACTTATACTTTGGTACTATTAACCTCATAGTCATTACTTATTTTAAGTTATGATTATCCTTTATTGTGTTTTGCTTTGTTACAAATTTACTATCAATGTCAAATGTGATTGGTAATTTTGCATTAATCCAAACTCAATTGTCAAGTAGAGTACATTATAAATGTTTGAATTTTTTCTTAAAGAATATACTAAAATTAATAAACTAATAATTTAACTTAATCGATTAAACTTATTATTCTATACATATTGCAAATCAAATGATAGGCAATCAAACTTCTCTTATTTTAAAATAATAAAATCCTCTTAATTTTATATTTGTTAATTTTCTTTACTTCTCTTGTTTTAATAATTTGTATAAACTTCATGAAAAAAATTTCAAATTGTAAAAATTCTAAGCTTTTTTCCCTCTTCTGTTTTTTTCATTAAAAAAGATTTTCCTCCTAACTAAATCCTAGAGACAGGCTTAAAGTCCTTAAGGATAGAAAATAATTAAACTAAATTAATAAATGAAGGAAAAAATAATTTAAATATTGAAGTCAAGCCCCCATCTGGCCAAAACAAAACCAAACTGCAAACTGTAAACTAACTTCATTCATTTCATTCTCACTCGGCATCTCACTCTCGACCTCTCACTCTCTTCGTCATTCCCTCAATCTCTCCTAAGCCTTACCTCTCAGCCTCAAGCTCGCCATCTCTTACTCACATAATCTCTCACTCCGTCTCAATCTCTCACTCCCTTAGTTAAGAGTTCATTGCTTGTCTGATGACTATCATCGAGAGTTCTGTTCGGTGATCAGCAATCAACAAGCTCTGGTGACTGCCATCCTGAGTTTTGTCCTGTGACCAGCCTAAGCAAGCATCAATTTTCAATGACTTTGTTGCTAGAAATCTTCGGTGACCAGTAAGTAGCAAGGTTCAATAACTGTCCCAACAAGCACCAGTCTCTAGTGACAATCCTTTTTGATTCTCTCTCTATGTCATACTAATTTTAAATGACATCTACGGAGGATTGTTAGTCTAAAATTAATTGATTGAAAATTTAAAATTGTTTCTGCTTTGATGTTGATAATGTGGTTTATAGTCACCATCCTTTGCTTTTATTGAGTTTGAACTCTAATGCTATTTATTATCTTATAGTGAGTTTGAACTCTAATGCTATTTATTATCTTATAGTCTAATCTTCTTCTACATCTTGAAAGAGACTTTGAATTGATTATGGCTTGAATAGGCTCTCTGGAATAGTGCCACACTTGTGAATTTAGTTATTTGGATATGAAATTGTTGGAAAATAAAATTAGAGGGAAAAGAGGTTTTTTTTTTTGGTCGTGGTCAGTAGGAGACAAGGGGGGAAATTTTGAGTAGGGACTTGGGATTTCCTAATTTGTAGGGGATTATTGGCTTATTATTTAAACAAATTCAATTATTTGAATTATTTCTGAATCTAATTTTCATTTTCAAAATCAGACAAAGAGAGGAAGGGAGCTATGAATCAAATGGAGAAGGGCTTGAACACCTGTTTGATGAGGGCAATACAACTATTGTTGAAAAGGTTCCAACAGACTTGGATGTTTGTCTCAAGTAGCATGCTTCCACAATTACTAATGTTGGTGGACCTAGAAGCATAGTTTAACCTGAGTAAGTGGTAACACCTACATCAGAGTTTGAGGATGGGAAGAAGCAAGCTACTTGTAAACACCATGGGAGTGAAACTTTTATTGCTGAATTAAGGTATGGAACTAACAATATGAAGAAATCTCTCAAGAAGTGCATAACATATCAAGTTGCAAAGGCAACTAAAGTAGCCTCAGGAAAAGCCACCAAGCTTGATCCAAGAATCTACTATGAATTGGTAGCTGAGGTGATCATAAGGCATTGTTATAGATTTTCTTAGGTGGATCATAAACGTAGTGGAGAAATTCATGCATATCTCAACAACAAAGTCATATAAGTTTGATTGCTGATTATGTGGATTCGGATTGGAAGTTGCATAGTAAAATCTTGAATTTTCGTCACTCAGAACAACCACACACTGTCTCCGTTTTATGTGAAATTGTGTTAGAGTTTCTACGAGATTGGGGTGTTCTGCATAAAGTCTTTTCCATAGTACTAAACAATGCATCTAATAATGATATAACATAAGATCATTTGAAATGCCTTTATTGAGCTCTAGGGATTATTTTCATATTTGATGTGCAACACACACTCTGAATCTTATTATGGAAGATGGTTTGAGGGCAATTGATGATTGTGTTGTTATGTAAAGTATCTCAAGGGATTGAAGAGTAGGAAATTGCTTTTTCGACATTGTGTGAGACATGTTGTGGCTATGATTAGGGAAACTAAAGCTTTATGGTTAGATGTTCATACTAGGTGAAATTTGACATACTTTATGCTTGATAGGGCGCTCATAGATTGTCATGCTTTGAAATGACTCTATCTTTCTCAACCATCATATAGGAGTTTCCTTACAGATAATGAGTGGGAAAGGATTGCAAGGATTCATTAGCTTCTTGGACCTTTTTGTGACATAACTGACATGTTTTCTGATAGCGAGCATCCCACGACAAATTCATATTTTGAAAATGTTTGGAAGATTGATATATTCTTAAAAGAGCTATCGAAAAGTAAGGACCAACTCATTAGAATCATGGTACTACATATGAGGGAAAAGTTTGATAAGAATCAAAGCACATACACTTTATTGTTTGCTTTTGCCCAATTGTTGACCCTGGATGCAAGAAGTTGTTTTTGAAATATTGTTATAAGAGGTCGTTTGAAGACGAAGTAAATTGAGTGAAGTAGTTGCCAAGCTAGAAAGCTTCCTTCAAGAGTACACCATGTGTACTAATCCTCCAACTAATGTAGCATTGACACCATCATAAGTATTAGAGGTGGGTAACGAGCTAGGTGCCCATTGGTCTAAGCAAGTCGGCCCATCTAAAATAGAGTTAATTAAAGGTCATGTCAATAATGGATTGGGTCAATAATGAGTCGGCCCATTAAATCATATTAATAGGTCAGATCGAGTTGGCCCATTAACGGCTCGTTTAGTGGCCCGTTACTTTTTCAACCTACTTGTCACACTAGTTTACAAGGTACAATTAGTTAAAAAGTTATTACCAATACTTTATACATAATAATTATTATTATACAAAGCTTTTTTATGCAAATTTGATCTATTTCAAAACGGGACCAGAAGCAAGTAACCCCAAATTGACCCTTTTATTTACATAATAGGCTAGCCTGGCCCACATCATTAACAAACTTACTACAACCCCACTCGGCACATTTTGTATATAAGTTATCCCTAACCTGATTTGACTCGATCCATTGACCACCCCTGTTAAGCACCATTGGCGTAAGTTTAGAAACTCCACCTCGCAAGCGAAAGTTCAACTATTTGCCATTTGTTTATTATTTATGGCTTCTTTTTTTTATGTCTTTTGAGTTGTAAGAATATGAACGTAGGGTCTATTATTTATTATGCCTCTTTTTTGGTGCAAGATTAAAAAATCGCGCTGATTTATTTACACTTATCTTGCAAATGCGATTTTGAGTTTGGAAGGTAGCTTTAGTAATGGGCTACACACCTTTGCTGGCAAATTTTGCATGCCCTTGTTTTACGTTATGCTTTAGTAAGGGGATGCTAAGTTGTTCAGAATTGTGGCATATACATATAGATAAAGGCAAACAAAAAATTACAATTCTGCTTGCTATGGCCCTCGCTTTCCCCCATCTCTACAAGGTCTTGCTAATCTCCTCTGTGCGGTTAAGGATGCCCGACTTCTTAATTGTATCTTTATGTATAACAATTAAGTGTTGGTTGCTTTGATATGTCTTGCTTTGTTGCTTGACTGTTTCCACTAAAGCGCTTGCAATTTCATAAGTTAAGTGCTTGGCTACCTGACTTCTTAACCATAAATCTCCTTTTAGTTTCCACTTTGATTGACTACACTTTACCCTCATACAATCATATTGGCTCACAAGATGATGCAAAATATCCCCTTTGTCCTCTAGCTTTGCCTTGATGATGGACTACACTCGGTTAGCATTTACAATGGAGATGGTTACAAACTAATTGATGGCCATACAATTTCGACTACTATTTTATAGGAATTTGATAAAAGTGAAGATGATGACCACTCTTGCACTTTCTAGAAGACAACGATTGATAGATATTTGGAAAATCCTAGGATTAAGTGCAAAAGAGAGTTGGATTTTCTGGCTTTCTAGAAAGAAAATGCAAAAAAGTATAGAAAATCCTTTCTTTTGGCAAGAGATTTTTTTAGCATGCCACTCACTACAGTTGCTTCGAAATCAATATTTACAATGGTGCTAGGATTTTGAACAAATAGAAGAGCTCTTAAATTCCTTAAAATGGAGAAGCTTGTAGAGGTGGTTGTATGGTTCAAATTATAAGTTGGTTTTATGGTTCTGATTATAAGTATTGTGTTTTTTGCACTATTTTTTTTCTTGTTTTACTATTTGTATTCTTCTAACTTTTAATCTTTTATATCACATGAGTTGGGTCTCTTATAATCAATCTCTCAAATGACATCAGTGCTTGCAAAGGTAAGATTGCCTACATTTAGATCTCTCAGATCCTGTGAAATTAGGACCCACAATGGGCAGGGTTTTGTTGTTGTATAGTGCATGGGTTGTGGTTTGAATCTTAGCCCATTGAAAAGATGAACTTACTAGCTATTACAGGGAACAGGTGAATGTCAAACCTGGAGAATGAGGCTCTCTATGATATCTGCTTTAGAATTCTAAAGCCCACTACACCTAGCTATGAGTATTTTTGCTTTTCTCGAATGATCTTTGTAGTTGTCCATTTTTGCTCATCTTAGCTTGGATTGTTGTTGGGGATTCACTAATCCTATGTGAATAATTTGCAAGCATTTTATTCTTACATAGAGTTTGTTTAGAGGTCTATAATTGAGATATGTTGTGCTGTTTCTGTAATGCAATTGTAACTAGAGGTCATTTAAATAACCAAGCTTTGACTGAGAATCCCTTAGGCAACAACCTTATATGATTGAGGTGTGTTGTTTCTTTGAGTATCTATTGGGGTTCATGGAGACTGACTTTGAGCACAAACACAACAACCACAATTTCAAAAGTGCAAAGCATGGCTTTAGCTGACAGAAATTCTACAATTAAGGTTAAATGGAATTGCAATTTGTAGAATTCGCTTTTTTCTATTTGAAAACAATATGAGTTGTTGAACATGTTATGAAATCGTTTCGTAAAGCAAGTCTCTACTCTTCTGTATGGTCATAGCGTTATTTTTTATTTTTTTTTGAACTTGAGAATTAGAGGCTGATTTTGATGTTATCTGTTCTGCATGATTACTTGGAAAGAAGTCTGACAGGGAAACCAGGAGGAAAAACACCCTTTTTTTACTTTACGAGGTTAGACCTCTCAAATCAATAGCCTTCTATTGGTTAAATAAGTCCTCTAACACTAGTTTCAATTTAATTATGATTGGTCTGTTAAAAATAAAATAAAATAATAAACTTGATTTATTGAAGAGTGTTTTCTAGGTTCATATATCTTATAAGATTCATGTATTCTTGAATACATTGTATTTTATGGATCATGTATGTAGTTCACACATAGATACATGAATGGATTAGGATGAATGTTCATCATACTAGGTGAAGATGTCACCTATAAATACCCTTGTATTTGAGCCATTTGATGTGCAGTAAAAAAAAACAACAATTATTATCTCAATTGTTATTTTCCTCCTTCTCACCTTCTCCTACATAAATCACAAAAATTGTCTATTATCTCAACAAAGTGGTATAAGAGCCACATCCAAGATGAATTCCACATTTACCTTTGTTATCCCAAAACTCACAAAAGATAATTATGGTACTTGGAGTATTCAAATGAAGGCCTTGCTTGGCTCACAAGAGGCATGGGAGATAGTAGAAAAAGGTTATGAAGATCCTGAGAATGAGGGAGCTTTGACACAAGCTCAACGAAATAGCTTGCTTAAAAATCGCAAGTTAGATCAACACGGCCTATCTATCATCCACATGGGATTGGATGATACTATGTTTGAGAAGGTATCTTTGGTTACAAAGGCCAAAGAAGCCTGGACAATTCTTGAAAATAATTTCAAAGGGTTGGACAAGGTAAAGAAAGTTCGTCTCCAAACCCTTAGGGGTGAATTTGAATCATTACATATGAAGGAGTCGAAAACAGTTTTTGATCACTTCACTAGAGTTTCTAGTGTAGTCAACCAAATGAAGCGTTATGGATAGACAATTGAAGATGTTCGTGTTATGGAGAAGATTCTTAGATCGCTTGACTCAAAACTTCAGTATGTTGCTTTTGCCATTGAAGAATGCAACAACTTAGAGATGATGACTCTTGATCAACTCATAGGTTCTTTACAAGCCTATGAGGAGAGAATTAAGAGAAAAGAAGAGCCATCAGTTCGAGCTCTTCAAACCAAGGTGTCCTTGGGTGACAAAATCCAGGAGCCAGGGAAGTCGAATAGTCAAAGCCATGGCCAAGGAAGAAGTTGTGGACAAGGAGATCATTATGGTCATCAACGAGGCCACTATCGAGGACTCGGTAGATACGGCGGATCACAATACGGAGAATCCAATAGTCAATCCCAAGCATTAAGAGGGCATGGAGGCTACGGAAATCAAAGAGGTCGTGGTAGAGGAAGAACATATGATAAATCACATGTTCAATGTCATAATTGTCATAAATTTGGTCACTACGCTTTCGAGTGTTGGCACACCAACACCAACACCAAAGAAAAGGCAAATTTCGTAGACGTGAAGGAGGAAGAAGATCTCTACCTCTTGTTGGCGAGCAAAGGAAAAGAAGACAAAGGTGTTTGGTACCTTGATACGGGTGCTAGTAACCACATGAGTGGCAACAAGGAGTTTTTCACAAATCTTGACGAGACCGTTGTCGGCAACATTGTTTTTGGAGACAACACCAAAGTTCCAATCAAGGTGTTATTCTTATTCGCACCAAAAAACGGTAGCCATCACTTAATTTCTCAAGTTTATTATGCGCCTTCTTTAAAAACAAACATCTTAAGTTTAGGCCAATTACTTGAAATTGGCTACGACATTCACATAAAGAATCAGTCTCTCACCTTGAAAGATATGTTTCAAAATTTAATCGCGAAGGTGTACATGGAAAGGAATAGAATGTTCTTACTCAAAGTTCAAGTTGATCATCCAAAGTGCTTGAAAACCTGTGTGAAAGATGACTTGTGGCTATGGCACTTGAGATTAGGCCACTTGAATTTTGGTGGTTTAAAGAGTTTGGCACAAGAGATGATGGTGAATGGCTTACCGTTCATCTCTCATCCAAATCAGCTTTGTGAGGGATGTCTCATGGGAAGCAAACTAGAAGAAGTTTTCCAAAAGAAGCAAATTTTCAAGCCTTGGAGCCTCTTCAACTTGTTTATGCCGATTTGTGCAGACCGATCAAACCATCTTCACATGGTAAATCCAACTATTTTTTACTTTTCATTGATGATTTTTCTCGCAAGACATGGGTGTACTTCTTGAAGGAGTAAAATGAAGCATTTGGAGTATTACGAAAGTTTAAGGCACTTGTTGAGAAAGGGAGTGGTTATACTCTTAAAGCTTTGAGAACTGACGGAGGCAGTGAGTTCACATCCAAGGAGTTTGAAGAATTTTGTGCTTCTCAAGGCATACGCCATTTTCTCACAGTTCCACGTTCTCTTCAACAAAGTGGAGTAGTGGAACGCAAGAATCGAACCATTCTCAACATGACTCGAAGCATGTTAAGAAGTAAGAAGATGCCCAACAAGTTTTGGGCCGAAGCTGTATAATGGGCTGTGTACTTGTCAAATCTTTGTCTAACAAGGAGTGTCCATGGCATGACACAACAAGAAGCACGGAGCGGTAAGAAACCAAGTGTCTCTCACTTGCGTATTTTTGGAAGCATAGCCTATTCCCATGTCCATGATGAGAAGAGAGTCAAGCTTGATGACAAGAGTGAGAAGCTTGTCTTCATTGGATATGATTCAAGATCCTAAGGCTACAAGCTTTACAATCCTATTAATGGGAAGGTGATCATCCGTAGAGATGTGGTGTTTGATAAAGAGGACTCGTGGGAATGGGACATCTCCTCCAATATGTCTCATTTCCATTGGTTGATGGAAAGCCTAGTCAAGTGACAAGAGAAGATTTGATGCCTCCTACTCCGAATTCATCTCTAAGTCCACAATCTTCAACTGATAGCTCTTTTGAAAGGCCAAGGTGCACAAGGAATCTTAGAGAACTTTGTGAAGACACATAGGTACTTGATAATCCAACTCTTTTTTGTTTTTTTGCTGACTCTAAGCCTCTTAATTTTGAAGAAGCAGTGGAAGACAAAAATTAGAGGCTAGCAATGGATGAAGAGATTCAAACAATAAAAAAGAATGGCACATGGGAATTAGCTGATCTTCCAAGAGGCCAAAAGGCGATTGGTGTCAAGTGGATTTACAAAGTGAAGAAGAATGCAAAAGGAGGACTTGAAAGATACAATGCTAGACGCATTGCAAAAGGTTATAGCCAATGACAAGGCATAAACTACAATGAGGTCTTTGCCCCTGTCACTCGGTTGGAGACCATTCGTCTCATCATCTCCTTGGCGGCCCATAACAGATGGGAGATTGATCAAATGGATGTTAAGTCCGCTTTCTTGAATGGTTATCTCGAAGAAGAACTCTATATTGAACAACCCTTGGGTTATGTTGTCAAGGGACATAAAGGTAAAGTGCTGAAATTGAAGAAAGCCTTGTACGGCTTAAAGCAAGCACCAAAGGCATGGTGTAGCCAAATTGACAGATACTTTCAAGATCATGATTTCAACAAGTGCCCTCATAAACATGCTCTTTATACCAAAGAAGATGGGCAAGGAGGTATGTTGATTGTCTGTTTATATGTTGACGATATGATTTTCACTGGCAACAATTTGAAGATGTTCGATGAATTCAAGAGGGTGATGGCTCAAGAATTTGAGATGATTGATATTGGACTCATGTCCTATTATCTTGGAATCGAAGTGACGCAAAATGATGATAGCATATTTTTTTTCTCAAGAAGGATACGCCAGAAAATTCTTGAGAAATTTAATATGCAAAACTGCAAGCCGGTGAGTACTCCTATCGATTGTGGAACAAAATTATCTAAGTTTGATGAAGGAGAAAAGGTAGATCGGACTCTATACCAGAGTCTTGTTGGAAGATTGAGATGTGTAACATGCACGAGGCCAGACATTCTTCATGGAGTTGGCCTTGTCTGCAGATTTATGGAGGTGCGAACAACTTCCCACATGAAAATGGTGAAGAGAATTTTGAGGTACATCAAAGTCACCATTAATCATGGCCTCACTTTCACCACATCCAAAGATTTCAATCTGATTGGCTATAGTGATAGTGATTGGGGTGGAGATGTCGATGATCGAAAGAGTACTACCGGTTACGTATTTTTAATGGGAGACACAGCTGTACTTGGTGCTCAAAGAAACAATCAATCGTGTCTCTTTCAACTTGTGAAGCTGAATATGTTGCAGCCACCTCAACAGTCTGTCATGTAATATGGCTTAGAAAATTGCTAAAGATGCTCTGCATGTTGCAGGAGGTACCCACTGCAATACGTGCGGATAATACATCCGCTATTGCATTAGCAACGAATCCTACGTTCCATGAACGTGGTAAACATATTGATACAAGATTCCATTTCCTACGAGATTGTATTGAGAAGAAGGAAGTGAAGCTCGCTTATGTTAGGACAAATGATCAAGTTGCAGACATATTCACGAAGCCGTTGAAGTTTGAAGACTTTGCTAGGTTGCGTGCTTTGATTGGAGTAACCAAAGTAAATCAAGTTTAAGGCAGGATGTTAAAAATAAAATAAAATAATAAACTTGATTTATTGAAGAGTGTTTTCTAGGTTCATATATCTTATGAGATTCATGTATTCTTGAATACATTGTATTGTATGGATCATGTATGTGGGTTAGTTCACACATAGATACATGAATGGATTAGGATGAATGTTCATCGTACTAGGTGAAGATGTCACCCATAAATACCCATGTATTTGAGCCTTTTGATGTGCAGTAAAAAAAAACAAGTATTATCTCAATTGTTATTTTCCTCCTTCTTGCCTTCTGCTACATAAATCACAAAAATTGTCTATTATCTCAACATGGTCTAGGTCTACCCAACTTTGGGAGCATCCAACATTTTCATCAAAATTGCAACAGAAGTTAGCCTTCACACACATTGTAACAGTCCACTATATGTATCTCCGTTTTTACTTTCCTCCTTTCTTTTTTGTTTTCTTGGTTAGGGTTAAGGGTGGGATGAGGGATTCGGGGACCTCTTATTTCTTGTGAACTGACAAAAGTAGAGTATGAATACTCCTCACACTATAAGTTCTATTCGCATTTGCTATAATTTATAAAAACTTGCTCAATTCTTTTACTTTCTGTCATTGTTGTTATCATTGTGCAAGGAGAAACTTTACTTGGCCTGTCTTCTCTTGGCTATAACGAGCATTTTCTACAAACGGTTTTCCCACCCAGGAGTCTGACTATGTTGGATCAACTGCAAATGTGGAAATGTTGTCTCCGATTCGTCAACTCAACTCTAACCTTCGCAAGCTTGCTGTGAACTTGATCCTCTTCTCTCAACTCTGAATAGGAATTTGGGTTGGGTAGGACGGGGAAAGTGTTTGGTCAAAAATCTTGTGTATTATTGTCTAGCGTTTTAATCTGTGGCATGTAAGTAGTGATGTTTGCGTGCTATTACCATCCTCATTAATGTTGGCATGTCCAATTTACTTCTATGGGATTGGATCTGTTCTTTAGTGAGTTGCTTTCCAATTTTCATATGATTTTTTGTTCTTGTTATCACTACTGCCATGGTTAATGCGGATATTGCCGCTGTTGAATTTGTGATAATGATGATAATGATGATGATGAGTAGTGGTAGCGATTGTTTGACTTGTTGCTTGTTGTAGGGTGAAATGGTTCGATTTTGACGTTGTGTTGCCTTGTGGGGCTTGGCGGTGGATTGGTTAGGGCCCCCTTTTTTTTTTTTTTCCTTTACTTTCATTTTCACAAAAAAAAGGACCATACGCCAAAAAAAATTGAAATCCCTTAAATTTCTATCTCTCATAATTCATGAGTCTACACAATGTATTACACAAGGAAATAATCAAATTGATGAACAAATAGTGTAATAAATTCCTCCTGTCTCCAACCATAAATCATAGAATAGCTTGAATTGTTTGATTCTATATCACCATTTTTGTTCCTCAAATGAGTCAAATCCTCATTGAGTCATTTCCTTCAAAAATTGCAAATGCAATATTTCATTTATTTAAGGTAAGGTTGTGTCATCTTCTTTTGCCTTTTGCATCCTGAATATTAAGTCAAGCTGCTGTGACATTGTGTACATAGTACAATCAGTCACTACTTTAAGTTTGAATTGGATCGGCTTAGAATTGGGTTAGGCCAAACTCGGATTCCAGTCAATTTGGGTTTGGGTCATTTGTGTCCGTGTTGGAATGGTTCGAGAATGAATCAGTTCGTGTTTAATTCGAATCGGGTCATTTCCGTTTCGGGTCTACATCGGGTCAATAAGATTTCAGGTCATTTGGTATTCAATTTGGGTTATTTCGGGTTCGAGTTTACATCGAGCCAAAAGGATTTCAGGTCAGTTCGGATTCGGTTCAGGTCATTTCAAGGATCGAGTCAAATCAATTCATTACGGTTTCGGGTTGGTTTTGTTTTGGTCCAATTCAATTTTGGTTTTCAGGCCGAAATGGGTTCAACTCTGTCAGATGCTGGTGCGGGTTTGGTTCAAGTCATTCAGTTCGGATCATTCGGATTGGGTCAATTTTTCTAGGTCTACCTTTGAGTAGCAACTGCGTATGCTGCATTGTTTTTTAATCAGATTTGGTTAACATTCAAGAAGTACAACAAACAGAGAATGCAAGGAAAAAGGAAGCTCAAGCTTCTGCTGTGCAAGTGGCTGTGCAAGTGGCAGAGAGAGAGAATAGCTGGATTAGTTACAGCGTGTAACTAATTTTCTGTTTTGGTTGGTTGGCGGGCAATGCTCCCCTTCTTTCATTTTGTTTTCCCCCTCTCTCTTCTCTCCCTTCTAAGAGCATTGGATTGTATATATACATATAAACAGATATTGTTGTATTCATTTTGAAGTGCAATGAATGATAATGAATGAGCTTCATTCAGCTCATTTTCTCTCTCTAAGAAAAGCAGTAAGAATGCCCAAGATTTTATCAGTTTTTCCACAAATCAACTATATTAAGTAATTGGATATGACTGTTTTGCTCAGTACAACCAAAACATGTTTGTAGTCATTCAATCATTCAAACAATAACGCACAAATTCAAGAAAATAGAAAACAAGCTTCATTTCAAGCATAAGTATCTTGCCTTTATCTCGCATTTAATGACCACTAACCCAAATACAAGATGCTTCCACGGAAATTATTCCTGGAAATAAAACTCTATAACAGACGTGTTCAGTTAAATAGGCGGCTCGAGAGTGCAACAAATTCTCCTTGTATTAGCACGTTGCTTCTATGCTACTCGGAGGCTCCAAATATCTGGTCGATAAGAAGGTCATACTTTCTAGAAGTGTAAAAATGGTAGTGTGAAATGATTGCACCTGAAATAGCGGAGTACAAAAACATGGTTTCTGCTTTTGCACACTATGCAGTATTCTTTCTGCTTTCATACTTCACCTAGTGTGCTTTGCCTTCAACTTCGTTTAGAATTCGGTTATGGAAATAAGTCACCATTAGAGGTAGTCCTTCTCTTAGTGAAACTTTGGGCTTCCAATTCAAAAGTTCTTTTGCCTTGCTGATATCCGGTTTCCTCTGATAAGGATCATCAGCTGTGTTCGGTTTGAACGCTATGGTTGCAGTTGGATCAATTATTTCTTTCACAACCTATTGAAAAGAAAACAGTGAGCTTTAGATATAAATTTTGAATTCTAATTGCATATTTCAAAATAATAACTCAATAAAACAATGTGAAATACCGTACTGCGTACGTGAAGCAACAAGAGATCTAAGTTATAAAGAGGTTGAATACAGTACCTTGGTCTACCATGTTGTTTAGAAACATATTTGGAATTACATAATATAGAGTTCAAACCCCCAACTAAAACTCTTAAGTCAAAGGGAAATAAGTGTACTTAATTATACTTAACCATTACATAAATGCTGTGAGGTCACTTGCGATAACGATTTTAATAAACTAACTTTTAGTTTCTAACTAGAATTATTCCCTTTGCGATGCAAGGGCTGAGTTAGACAACATGTCAATATATTTAGTCAACAATGTTGTTTTCATTGTTAAGATTTATTTTATTAGTTAAATACTTTTTGCATTCAAATGAGTATTTTTTAGGTTTATGTATGTGCCAATTTTTCGTATGCTAGTAAAAATATACTAATAACATTTCTAAATAATTGATTAGACAGAAGATGAAAAGTCTTCTGGATTGTCCAAAAGAAGAAAAAACAAAAAAGAGTTGTATACATGTTGAAAGACAGAACAAACCAAACACATTTAATGTCATAACCAATAGAGTTATGACACTTATAAAAAATATAAGAAGTCATTCAATTTTATATATAGTTATATAGATAAGAAGTTTGTAATAATTTGCATATACATTGTGATTCTTATCCTTTATAACTCCAAAAAGGAAATAATTATTTAATAATATTTTGTTTTGTTTATTGGATAACGAGCTAATCACATTCCGTAGAAAAAAAAAATGTAACTAACTGGATTGTAACAATTTTATTTTATTTTTTTTGGAAGGCCATGAAGAAAATGGAAGGGAGGGAAAAAGGCCATGAATACTTACTCCTGCCAGCTCGAGCATGGTGAATTCTCCAGGATTACCAAGATGAAAGGGGCCAACGTGCTCACCTTCCATCAATGCCGCTAGCGCTTCAACCTTAGATTAAGATATGTGCTTATTATATATAATTTATTTTAAGGTACAAAACAAACACTTAAATGACAACCATACTGGGCATTATAGGTCAGATGGGCGAAGTACCTTTATAACAGGAAAAATAGGCAAAAGGCATGTTCAAAACAAGAAGCATACATTCCCATTTTCCGCTGAAATAGTAACTCTTGCAAAACTTTATATTTCTTTTCATTTAAAGCATGAAAATGCTTGAGGTATGAACATTTGAAACAATTGTCATAAATTCTTGAACTATGAGTTCAAACTTGGCTTCCGTATGGATACCAAGTTCGTGCCTACTAAGGCCCTGTTCTTTTCGATAGGAAATGAAGCGTGTGGAATGGGTGATTGTGGGAAAGGGGGGGAAGGAGTGGATGAGTGTGGTTTTTTTTTTTTTAAGTGTGGGAAAAAGTGGGTGAGTGTGGGTGAAAGTTGAATGTAGTTCAATGAAGTTGAAGTATTAGTTATTAATATTTTTTTGTTTTATAATGTAATAATTTTATTGTGATAGTAATTAATGATGATGAAATTTTTTTATTTTCATTTATTCTGTTTTGTTCTGTTTTATTTTGTTTATTTTTTATTTGTGTGTTTTTTCTTTGTATTTGTATTTTTTATTTTTTATTTTTTAATTTTTTAATTTTTTAATTTTTTATTTATTTTATTTTTTATTGTTTTGTTTTTTCTTTTTTCTTTTTGTTTTTTGTGTTTTTATTTTTTATTTTTTATTTTTTTGTTTTTTTGTTTTTATATTTTTATATTTTTATATTTTTATATTTTTATATTTTTATTTTTTATTTTTTATTTTTTATTTTTATTTTGTATTTTGTATTTTTTTATTTTTGTATTTTTTTTATTTTTTGATTTTTAATTTTTAATTTTTAATTTTTTTAATTTTTTAATTTTTTTAATTCTAATTTTTTAATTTTTTAAATTATTTTTATTTTTATTTTCATTTTAACTTTATTAAATTTTTTTTAATTTATATACTTTTTTGTATTTATTTTTTGTTTTCTTATTTTTTATTTTTGTATAATTTTTTATTTTTTATTTTTTTGGAATTTTTCGTTGGTTGTTTTTCTGAAATAAAAAAATAATAACAAATACAAAAAAAATTTTATAATTTTAATTTTTTTAAAAAAATAAAAATAAATACAAAAAATTAAAAATTAAAAATTAAAAAATTAAAAAACTAAAAATTAAAAATAAATACAAAAAAAAATTAAAATTAAAAAATTAAAATTTAAAAATAGAATCAAAAAATGAATGAAAAAGAAAAAAAACTGTTCCATAACATCCGAAAAATTAAAAATTAAAAAATTAAAAAAATAAAAAATAAAAATAAATACAAAAAAATTTAAAATTTTAAAATTTTAAAATTTAAAAATTTAAAAATTTAAAAATTTAAAAATTAATGAAAAATAAAAAAACTAAAACTGTTCCATAACATCCGAAAAATTAAAACTGCTCATAATTGCTTTCAGATTATTCGTACACACAATTACGTAAATTATAAAAAAATTTTAAATATGAGAAATGGTTGTTTTGTGTAGATATGGGAAGGAGTGAGTGAATGTGGGAAGGAGTGGTATTTTTTTTTAAATGTGGGAAAGAGTGGGAAGAGGGGGGAAGAAGTGGGTGGGTGTGGGGTGGGTCAATTTCCCAACGAAAAGAACAGGGCCTAAGTCACGGTCCACAGACTACCTTAACTATTGCTATTTTTGTAACTTTATCCCCGCAATGGTGAACCTTCAAACTACATATGGCTCAAAATTGCTACTTGTTACTAGTATTTAGGAAAAAACAAAAAGATATTACATCCACTTGATTGATCACCATAGACTGTCATAGGTATATCTGACACATATTGAAAACTTCTTGTTTGCTTTCCATCACCATAGACTGTCATAGGTTCTTCTCGAATCACCTGCAAATGATTCTGAAAAACTTAGGAAGGCTTCATATAGCCGGTGAAGTCGGGGGTTCCTACATTTGAGACCTTATTAATTTTCATGATTAATAAAAAAAAAACTAATAGAGATCTAACATGAGCCACAAAGTTACTAACAACACATCTGTTAAGATCGTGAGTATTCTACCACAAGAGGGGGGGTGAATTGTGGTGTCTGATTTTCGCGTTGTGAATAGCAAACACCCTTGTGACTTGTTTGCAGAGGGTGTTCTCAAATATTGCAAATGCGAAAATCACCAAGATAAATGCGGAAAATAAAGCACACACAATTTTTACGTGGAAAACACCTCTAGCCCAACTGAGGTGTGAAAAACCACGACCTACCTCGTGTAGGATTTAACCACTTTCACTATCGGGCTTCAAACGTTACAAATGCAACACACCTTTTTACAACTTGCAACCACGTAACCTTCTTCCCTAAGACAGGTTACACCACGTCCAAATCTCACCAGATTGGACACGTCCAAAGTCCACACGACTGAGGACCACTCACTCACTTTTCTGATTCAAGATTAGGGTTACAAAACACCTTACTGGGTGCTTCTGTCTTAAGCAGATGTAAGGTACAATGAAGTCCTAGTATGCCAATATCTTGAAAGCTCAACTTTAACACAACTTGTCTCGGTTTTTCTTTTCTCAAGAGTAGCTCGAAAACAACTTTTTCTCACTAGAAAAGCCACTTTTTAATTCTCCCTTTTTGCGTTTGTTATGTAAGTTTCTCGTTTTTTCCCTTTTATGAATGGGAGTAAAATGCTATATTTTTATACAAAAATTCCAACAGTCAAAAACCAAGGAGAAGAGGTTTTGCAAAGAGAAAATTTTTGCTTAGCTCAAGGAATTCTAACGGCTAAAAGATAGTGTTTTCCAAAATTGTAGGAATTTGATTTTGGAAGATTATCTTTGCCCAAAAATGTCCGTGAGAAAATCTTTAGTAAGAGTTTTTGAATTAATCACTTTCCAAAGGATAAGAGAGAGATATTTTCGGTTTTGGTAAATATTTTCCAAAATCAGTTTTGCAAATCTTCAGCTTGAATTTTCATATCCGAAAATATAAGCAAAGGAAATATTTTAGTTTTGGCAAATCTCCCAAAACCTATTTTCGCAAATCACCCATAATATTTTCAAGAAATATCCTTTCCAGAAAAATAGCAATCTTGGAGTTTAAAGAAAGTATTCTGGAGATCTTGGCCAACCAAAATGAATTTTCAAAGATAACCGGGTAAGACCACTTCAGTTCAGAAACACCCTAGGCACCCTGTTTGCAGGGTTGTTCGCAACTGGTGTTCTGAAGCACTTAGCGCAAATACCGATTCAAGAGGTGTTTAAAAAGCGTTTTCAATATTGGCATATTAACAAGAGTCTAAATAAATAAAACCTATATACCCAAGACTTCTTGTTTTGAACCAGTCATCTTGTCCAAGATTTGTAGAGCTGCTGTGAACACCAAGGCCACCTTGTTTGTTGGGGTTGTTCTTTGCATTGCCAGAGTTCAGGAACATGCCTTACAATCAACTGTGGAGATGACGTTCTTGACTTAATATAGAATCACCAATTAAAACCTGTTTTGAAGACTTGTTCTCACATGTAGCAAACCAGTTAATACAATAAAGATTACAAACACCAGTTAGGCCTGTTTGGAGCAACATTACTTGGACAAATTTTTACACTTGGATTTGTTATCATCAAAACTTAGATATAATAACTCAACAACGTCCATCATCTAAAGACATTCTAGGCCCATATGTATTAAAAATACATGCAATTCGCACCTGCAATATGTAAAATATATTACCTCATCAAATTAACATGGTCCCAACATATATACTAGTTCCCTGATGTCATTCAACTTTTTAAACATTTACCCAATATCTTAAAAAAAGACATTTTGATAAAGTAAGTTATATCTAGGATTGACAAACTTTAGTGCTTCTATATATTCGATTAAATTACAAAATTAGCTCTCTTAGTAGTGGTCTTTAATTGTCATGCTACCACAAGGCTAACCGTCCCATAGTGTGCTTCATTGTATGACAATTAACTATGACATTCCCTTAATATGAATTATGGTAAAAATAACAAAGGAACTAGCATGTTAAGCAAGAGATTGTGACCGCCCAAAAAAACAAAAATCAAAACAAAACAAAGACTAGTGCATACTTTTAGGATTACTTTTGTGTAGGCCAGGGTGTAAATGTATAGTTCATATTACGTCTCTAGTTAGATGCCACCAAAGTTACAAGCTAAAGCAACCCCATCGTCCATCCACACTCCACAGCAAGATAATTTACCTCAACATCCGCACCTCGATGATAATCCATTGTCAAAGTTCCTGCAGTCCGCTTTCCTTCATCATAACAACTCCTTACACCTAGAAGAAGGCATTATGAAAATACTTAATGCGAGGATGAGAACAAAACGATGACAATATAAGCTATTAAAGCTTTGCAACTACAAACCCACCAATGGGGTTTACATGGCCCCAATATGTTTCTTTTTAAGGATGCTGAAGTGGGTCTCCATACACTTCACTCTTGCTAGTAAGGAGAAACCTCCCACCAACCATCTTAGAGAGTCCCAACATGTTAAGTGTGCCCATCACATTTGTTTTGTGAGAATAGTTAAGGACCCAATGGGTGAGTATAATAAATTGTATACTACAGAAAAGCCCATTTCGTTACAGAAAAACAAGTTATTAGAAATATAAAATATCAATTTTATTTTCTTAGGTTCTTCATAACACCTTTTAACTAAGGGTGTGTTTGGTAGGGGGGAAATCATTTTCCCGGAAAATAATTTTCCCATTTTACGCCATTTGGGAAAAAAAAGAGGAAAAAATCATTTTCAAAGGAAATTCATTTTACCCCATTTGAAGGAAATTGTTTTACCTTGAAAAAGTAGGGAAAACGATTTTCCAAACCCAATTTTCTTTGTCCAATTTTGTTTCTCATTCTATTTTCTTTTAATTGTGCCTAGAATCACTCTATTTTCATTCTCATTTTATCTCTCATTCTTCCCCTCTTCTTCGTGTTCATCATGTTCATCAATGATTTCCATCTTTAATCTCTGTAATTATTTCTTAATTTCTCTGATCTTGTTACAGTTGCCCTTTTGAAGAACTTCGCAATCTGAGACACCCATCGTCTCCTCGTTCTTCATTTTCTTTAATCTGGATTTAATATCACTCAAAATCAACTAGGTAATCCTTGAGAATAGTGAAAAAATTGAGATTCATTAATGTTGGCTCTCTGTTTTGCTGGGTTTGTTACTGAGTATATTTCTTACTGCTGTTTTGGGTTTGATTTTGAAAAGGAGAGAGAAACAGGATTTGTTGGTTGGATCGGGTCAGAGTAGTGAGCAGAGAAGGGGTTGATGGTAAAAAGAAACGAAGTGATGACGGGGCGTTCATTCTAACAAATAGCAAAAAATAAAGTGGAAAGAAAATGATTTTTCATTCTACCAAACAGCTGAAAATGTAAGTGGAAAATATTTTTCATGAAAAATCATTTTCTGGGAAAATCATTTTCCCCCTACCAAATACACCCTAAATATCCCACTAAACTCATTGGTTTTTTTACCCCCGGTTTCGCTACTCAACCAATGGTCTCTTTGTTGCTTTGCTACATCTTAGAAAAACCATTTCTATAATACTAATAATTCAACGGCAGAATAAAGAAAAAGCCCCTATAATTTAGGGGCATCTATATAATGATAAGTAAACCTGGCAAAACTGACCCGAGACCCGAAGCCCGAACCGAATGACCCGGACCTATACCCGACCCGACACCCGAAATATGCTCACCCGAAAGTGGACCCAAAACCCAAATTGACCCGACCCGAACCATACCCGACCCGAAATTTTCAACAAAGTTGCTTGTTTTGGCATGACGAGCGTATTTCACCAAAAATGTGTTAACCCGAAATCGACCCGACCCGAACCATACCCGACCCAAACTGAAATGATCCGAAATATCACTTAACCCAAACATGGCCTGACCCGAACTTGACCCGATCCGTACTCGAACCGAATGACCCATTTGCCAGGTCTAATGATAAGACACTGTAAATTCAACAATTCAAAAGTAGGCACATCACTTAAACTTTTATTAGAAGCAAAAGGATATAATTGTCTTAACAGGATTGTGCTTGTAGTGAACTGGCGAGGCCGGGCAAGCCAAGTGATAGATTTGATCAACTTCAAGGAGAATCGGCTTAACAACGTCATGCCGGATTAAGTCAAATCTGGTATTCCCAAAATGGTGCAAAACATTTTCTTTATGTCCCGTGAAAAAGTTATCAATTATAATCACATTATCCCCTTTTGCTATCAAGTTATCCACCAAATGGGTCCCAACAAACCCTGCACCTCCAGTCACCACAATCCTCAACCGCCGCCTTTCTATCCCTGCAGGGGCTCTCCCTACCATAATGCCAGCCCAACTTCTTTGATGAGAACGATATGAAACCTGATCATAGTTCATAACTGAACCCGGAACTGATTTCAGTAAGATGGATTCTTGCGGTCCAAGGCGCAATAAGGATGGTTGAAGGATGAAGAATGTCGAACCAATAAGTATCCGTACTAAGATGAACAATAACCTTGCTCTCTAAGGAGGTAACTAAGTGATCTGGGAAGAGGACGATGGTATTTCAGTGCTGTAGGACAATATGATGAGCTAGTAGATAGGGATATTTCTTCATCCCTCCTAACGGTATGCACACTATATTGTTTGTGAAGTTGGTTCATGGTTCTTTCTTATTTGGTTTCCTAGTCAATCGCTATAATTTTCTTGGTTTCCAAGGATCCTTGAAATCCACCTTTTGTTTCCTAATACACGAATCTAATGGCTTGGGATAGTAAATAGAATAGTTAGCAGATTTCCTACGAAGAAATCATAAACCTTTTAACCATAGAATGGATCAATGGGGTTATCTTTCATAGGAAGAATCAGTCATAAACTAAAGTATAAAATTAACAAATGTGGACAAATTTGAGCCGAGGAAATTTTACTGACAAAGAGATTATAGGCCTTTGTAAATATGAAAATGAATTAGCCTTTTCTTCAAATGAAACAACAACACAACACACTCCCAGTGTGGGTCCCGCTTTCACGGGGTCTGGGGAGCCTTTTCTTCAAATGAGTTAAAAACAAAAAGATTTGATGTAAATACAGAAATATAATTCAAAACAAGAGATAGATTAAAGACATTTTTACCTGAAAAGAGATTCCAAATCACTACGATTGTCAAAGAAACAAATTTGCCTTTCTGAGGTAATGATTTGACCCAAAAATCATACTACAACGGAGATCTACTCAAGGAGAAAATGCAAGCCTTTTGTAACATGGAAAGAGCCTAAAGGGTTTCTTTAAGATGAAAGATTTGACAGAGATTAGTGAAGCGTGATAGTTAGAAAGGTTGTTTCATGTGTGAGAAAGTGTAGTAGAAATTGTCTCACTAAAACAATTGGTTTGGAGAAATAGCAAGTGCCCGAAAGAAGCAAGGGTCCATTGTAGGGAAAAATTTACAATAATAAATCACATATTACGCAACATAACGCAGAATAAGTGGGCAAGTATATGTGTGTGTATAATAGTCTGTGCTGTGTGTATATATGTGTGTGTATTTACAAATATATATATGTATGTATATATATATATATATATATATATATATATATATATATACATACATACATACATATATATATATACACACACACAAACACAAACACATACATCTATACCTATTGAACGTCCCAAAAGTCAATGCTAGGTCACCCCAGAAGGAGTGAATAGGGTGACGCTTAAAAAATTTAGACTTATAAAAACTGCAATGCACTTTGAATTTGTTCATCCAGTGTCAGAGATGACAACCTTGATGGTTAGGCACCAATGCCAGTGATAAACATAATTAAATAGCAGAAATAAAATAGGATAAAAATAATATTTTTATGATGTTCACCTTCCAAATAGGGAGAGTCACTACCTAAGACACTTCTTCTCTTACAATTTTAAACACCTCCACTACTTGTTCACTTAAGAAATACACACCAATGACCTTGGCTTTACAATATGTATGCGAAACCTCAGCTAGCACACTCACTAAGTAATGACATCCCAATAACTAGCTATTCAAGTATGTTGCCCAACTTACTTGTTATAATTCCCTTTCAAATATTCTATTGAAGAACAATTACACAAGAATGATTTGCAGTTGAACTCTTTTCACGATGTAATTCTGTCTTGTGTCTTACAATATGCT
Source organism: Selenicereus undatus (assembly GCA_017589665.1). NCBI lineage: Eukaryota > Viridiplantae > Streptophyta > Magnoliopsida > Caryophyllales > Cactaceae > Selenicereus > Selenicereus undatus. The sequence goes on from JACYFF010003369.1 coordinate 46,303,202, forward strand.
TAAGCACTCTTTTATAGATTTCAAACTCTTCTTGACCATTGCAGCTATACTTGCCAGATCTTCAATGTTATTCTACCCAAAATCAATGTCACTAATTCGAAATATGGTATTTCCAAACTCGCCTTTTGATTGACAATAATACTGGATGTTGATTGCTGAGAGAATAGCTTGATTTGATCTTCAAAGATCTTACCATAATCAATCAGAATAATTTACAAATGAACTCAAGATTGATTTATTACAATTTTTTAAAACTGGATCAAATAAAATCTCTACAATATCTTGCATAATAAGGAAGGATACATTGATTATAAGATTTAATCCAATTAGGTGTAAATAAAGGATTATTTCTAGAAATATTAATAGGAATATATCTCAAGGAATGAACTAACATGTCATGTAAATGATTTTTACCCAAAATGATTGTATCATAACCAAAGTCAGACAATCTGACTTTGATACTCTATTCTTGCATAGTCAAGATTGGCTCGTGTAACTCAATACATTCAAATTAAGCTTTTGTCTTTCACTCAAAACACCCAATGTCCTTAAACTATGGCATTGAAACAATAAATGAAATTGCCACTGACATTGATGGACTTTTCAATCTCCCACTTTTTGATGAAAGCGAAAACTTCAATTTGAAGATCATATAAGCATGCTAGTCATATGAACATATTAAGCAATCATACCATAATATATCCAAATATAGCATATGCAATCATAGCAAGGACCAAATGGCGCCTTAACTCACCTAGTTGTGAACACCAAATGCTTTCAAAGTCTTTTGGGCAGACTTTTGATCAGTCATAGTGAACATCCTTGGCTCCATATTTTTTCTCCCCTTTTTAACTTTCATCAAAAGGGGCAGACTCACACAAAATATTTGGCAAAACATTGTTTGAAAGTACCCACATTGTTCAAAAAATAGAGAAAGAGAAGATTGTCTTCGAGACAAGAAAGAGAGAATATCAAGCTTGGTCTTCTGTTGAGGGGGTTGAAGCAGTTGATTTGGGCGTTTCTGCAAACTCAGGTGCACCAATCCCATCCCCAATATCCTCCTCTTAACTAGCATCAGCATGGGCATTCTTCAAAGCTTTCTCCAACCACACTACATTTGCTCCAAACCTATCGCTTATCACCTTCAAAGTCTCTTCCTCTACCTTTAGATCCGAAATGATGCTTTCGAGCTTAGTAGTGTACCCCCTTTAGACTCTCACATACCTCTTTGAGATCTACCAATGTCTGTTTGATCTCAACCTGACCAAAGACTCATGATCTCCCCCTTAATCTCCTTAAGGTCTCCTTTAAACCACTATGTCCAGGGGGAATAATCTCAAGGTACGGTTGAGGAGGGGGAGTCTTAACGTCATTGGGAAGTCCCCTTCTCGTGCTTCTAGTGTCCAAAGGGGAGAGGTTTGAACTTTAAGCTCTTAAGGGTGCTTTCATTTACTGTTAGGATCTGAGAGTCATGGCATTCTTAGCTTTCAAGAGAAATTTAAAAGGCTTTGAATATGTGAGTGAGAAGATTTGAATAGGGAAAAAGTTAGCTCCTTGATAGATTACAGACTTAGGTCATGTATTCAAGGATAAGCTCCGAAAAATCTACAAAATACCCCTCTAGAATATAATAAAGAGTCTTGAAGAGGATGCCATTAGCAGTCTTCTTTGAGTAACCACGAGGACAGATGGTCCTTACTACGATGTAGTAAAAGACCCTTAGATTTGAGTATAGGGCAATGTAGGATTGGTTTGATTTTTTTATTTCGGAGGGATGGGCATAATTTTCAAGGCACAGTTTTCGGGCCTTAGCGGCTGACATTGAGGGAGGAAACTTTGAGGAATCGGGATTCAAATTGAAAATTCTTTCAATAGTGGTAGTGGCCAGAGTGATGATAGAGTCTTTTACTTTGGCGGCGTAGTAGGTTTTACCCCTACCCTTAGGTTCCACCTTCTCAAAGTTGGCAAAGAACAATCTAAGCAACTAAGGATAGGCTTTAAAACTCACTTCAAAAAGACCTACACTCCTCAATTTCTCTAATTTTTGAACAAAATAAAATTCTGCATGCTTCATGATATTGAAATCAACAAATTCACAAACCCTAATTCTCTTTCTACCACATCATTGAAACACTTAACCCCCATGTCAGTGAAGCATTCAATGGGATGGTCTGGCAACCCTAAATCTTCTAGAAATTCTATTTTAGAAAAGGATTTACCCAAGTTTGTCAATAATTCTTCCTCTGAGTCCAAGACAGTGTTGATCTCTCAAGACTTTGTCAATTTGCATTTGCTGGTACCGAAGGTTCACTTAGTAGGGGGTGGTGAAAACATCAGAGGGGCACTACCTTTGTGTTTAGAAGAAATTTTGAGGGTGGTGTCACAGTTTTGATAGAATAGAAATAAGGGCTTGGGAGTTTGAAGGAGAGAGAAAGAGAGAGAGTGGAGGTTAAGTGATGAATAGTTACTGCAAGGGCACGCCCTCTTTATGGGTTGAGGAGAAAGGAAAGGAGGGTGACATGAGTCAGTTTTTGGTAGGTGTAGGATATCAAGGGATAGGATCGAGGGTAGTTGTTGAGATGAAGCATCATCGCATTCCGTAAACAAGAGAGAGACTACCTGAAAGATATTGGGAAGATAACAAAAATTTAAGATTTGAAAAGATTTTGAAAAACCACAGTTTTTAAAATATGGTAGTTGTTGTGGCATTTAATTTATTTAAATTCCCAACCATAAGGTACTTGTCAAAATTGATATATGCGACATGGATCCAAAGTCCAAGAACACGTATTCGATTTAGACTTTGAGATGTTGTCACAATGCCTAGTCCAACGCCATTGGATTGGCCTACAACATTTTCTCACGCTGGGGACTTGGAGGGATGCTCCCCCTCAATTCTTGCATCCATCTTCAATATGCCAAGTTCACTTTGAATAAAATTGAACTTATTTTCACCAAGTGGTTTGGTGAAAATATCAGCTAATTTCAAATGTGAGGGAACAAATTCAAGAATTATATTACCTGCATCTACATGATCTTGTAGGAAATGACGCATGACTTCAATCTGTTTGGTTATTGAGTGTCAAACTAGATTTTTTGTGATGTTCATTGCACTCATATTGTCACCTTAAATAGGAAATGTTCGAATATCAAAACCAATGTCTCGTAGTTGTTGTGTGATACAGAGTATTTGAGCACAACATGCTCCTGCTACTATATATTCACCTTTGGCAGTCAATAAAGCTACCGATCCTTGTTTCTTTGAATGTCATGAGAACAAGGAATGTCCTAGGATTTGGCAATATCCAAATGTGCTTTTGTGATCAACCTTGTATCTAGCATAATCTGCATATGAATATCCAATGAGATTGAAATCCCCATCTGTAGGATACAATAAACTAATGTCCTTGGTTCCTGCAAGTTATCCAAAAATTCTTTTGATAGCAGTTAGATATGACTCTTTAGGAGAACTTTGGAACCGAGCGCATAGGCATGCACTGAACATAATATCTAGTCTACTTGCTGTCAAATATGGTAATAAACATATCATGCCTCCGTAGATCTTTTTTTTATATTGACTTTCCACTTGGATGAAGGTCCAATAATTTTGTGTTCATTGCTATTGGGGTGTTGGCATGCTTGACATCATTAAGCCTGTATTTCTTCAAGAGTTCTTTCACATACTTACTCAAGTTGATGAATATGCTTTTTTAGCATTGCTTGATTTGAAGCCCTAGGAAGACGTTGAGTTCTCCCACCATACTCATCTCATACTTTTTACTCAACAAATTTGAAAACTCTTAACATAAACCATTGTTAGTAGCACCAAATATGATGTCATCTACATAAGCTTGAATGATGGGCGGTCTTCCTCCCTTTGTTTTAATGAAAAGGGTTTTTTTAATGTTTCCTCATGTAAAATTGTTTTCCAACATAAATTTGCTATGTCGTTCATACCAAGCTCTTGGGGATTATTTTAATCCATAAAGAGCTTTATGATTCTTGAGAACATGATTTAAAGATTCAAGGTTATCAAATCTAGGGGGTTGCTCAACATAGACTTCTTCATTTAAGAGGTCATTTAAGAAAGCAACATTTGACATCCATTTGAAATAAGTTGATGCCCATGTGAGATGCTAATGTAAGCAATATACGGATGGTTTATAATCTAACCACAGGTGCAAAGGTCTCATCAAAAGCCAATGCCTCCTTTTAGTTGTATCCTTTGCAACTGATGTGGCTTTATTTCTCTCCAACACTCTAGACTCATCTAATTTCTGTCTACACACCCACTTTGTCCTAACTACTGGGCAGTCATATGGTCTGGGTGTGAGGGACCAAAGTTGGCTCCTCTCAAACTAGCTAAGTTCATATTGCATTTCTAATATCCAACTTGGGTCTCCCAGTGCCTCCACAAAGTGCTTTGGTTCTATATGAGGAAAAATTGAAAAGAATGCACAAAAACTTCTCAATGATGAGGAAGTTCTTATACCTGTGTTGAGGTCAGTAAGAAAGTTGTTCAAGGAATGAGCAGAGTTATACTAAAATCCCCTCCTTGGTTCATTAAAATGATTTTGAATTTGTACAGGGATACTTGGAGATGGCTCATTATGACCTTGAGATATCTCTCAAGCATCTTATGTGGTTTTTGAGGTGCTCTAATGTCATTAGGTTGACTTTGATCACCTTAATTTGGACATTGGTCCATATTGTTAGGAAAACATCGATGATTACAATCATTGAGGCTCCTTCATCTTCATCATCTACATATTTGCTTGGTCGAAACTCATCAAATGAAGAAGAACTGGCAAGGCCATCATTATTTTGATCAAAGACAACATGAATGGATTCCTTAATGACCTTAGTACGTTTGTTGTAAACACAATATGCCTTACTAATAAAAGAATAACTAACAAATATACCTTCATCACTCATTGGATTAAATTTGTCAAGGTTTTCCTTACCATTATTGTGGATGAAGCACTTACTTCCACAGGCCTTAAAGTATGACACATTTGATTTCTTACCTTTGAATAACTAATATGGCCCCTTTTGAGGATTAGTCTGATGAGACATCTGTTAAGTATATAATTTGCATTATTAATAACATTAGCCCACAATGGCTTTAGAAGATCATTTTCGCATATTAATATTATGGCATATCTTCCAATGTTCAATTCTTCCTCTCAATAACTTTGCTTCATTATGGTGTCCTTAGTGTTGAAAATTTGTGTGAGATTTCATTCTTGTCACAGTACTCAACGAACTTATCTTGTCAAATTCTCTTCCGTGGCCTGTCCTGATAGCAACCACTGGCAAGTTCTTTGATGTTTGTAATTTCTTGTACAACTTTATGGACCCCTAAGAGCTTTTGCTTTTTTTTCCCAAGAAGATCACCCATGTGAATCTAGAGTAATCATCCAGTATGAAAAAATATGTATAAATTGCCTCCTAGACTTCTAATGCAGATTGTTCCACATAGGTCAATATGCAACAATTCTAAGGACCTTAAGGAGGACGCACCTTTTAGGGATATAAAGGAAGCACATGCTTGCTTACACCTAACACATGCACACACATAGAGTCTTCCTCGAAATTATCAAAGGGTAACTGTTAGATCTTAGAGTATACTTCCACAAGAGGGGGGGGTGAATTGTGGTGTCTGATTTTCGCGTTATAAGTAATAAACACCCTGACTGAGGTTGTTCTCAGATGACGAACACCCTGTTGACTTGTTTGCAGGGGGTGTTTTCAGATATTGCAAATACGAAAATCACCAAGATAAATGCGAAATTAAAGCACACACAATTTTTACGTGGAAAACACCTCTAGCCCAACTGAGGTGTGAAAAACCACGACCTACCTCGTGTAGGCTTTTAACCACTTCACTATAACCGGGCTTAACTCGTTACAATTGTAACACACCTTGTTACAACCTTGCAACCACGTAATCTCCTTCTCAAGGTAGATTACACCACGTCCAAATCTCACCACATTGGACACGTCCAAAGTCCACACGACTAGGACACACTCACTCACTTTTGACTGATCTGAGATCAAGGTCAAGAACACCTTACTGGGGTGCTTCTCACTAAGCAGATGTAAGGTACAAATGAAGATCCTATTATGCCAATATATTGAAAACTTGCTTTAAACACAACTTGAACTGGTTTTTCTTTTCTCAAGTGAAGCTCAGAAATTCTTTTCACTAGAAAAACCTCTTTTCAAAATTTTGCCTTTTGGGAATGTTGTGTTTCAAGATTTCTTTTTTCTTTCCTCTGTCTATATCTCAGTATGTGTCTCTATGTTTTTTCAGTGAAAACGGAGCTGTTTTTAACCATAAATTCCAACGGTAAAAAACCAAGGAGAGGAAAGGAAATCACCTAAGTTTGGAAGGTGATTTTTTTCAAGAAAAAAAACTCCTAACGGCTAGTGATAAAACATTTCCCAAAATCTAAGGGATTTGTTATCTTAAGAGATAACCTTTATCTCCTTATAGCCGTGGGTAAGCTTTAAGTAAGGCAACCAGAAATCTTTAGCAATTTAAAAACTTTATCATATCCGAAGATATGGGCAGAGAAAATCTTCCAATTTTGGCAAATCTCCCAAAATCTATTTTCCCAAATCTCCCATAATATATTAAAGAAATATATGTTCCAGAAGAATAACATTTGAAAATATTCTGGAGATTTTGGCCAACCGAAATAATTTTTTCAAAGATAATCGGGTATGGCCACTTCAGGTCAGAAACACCCTAGGCACCCTGCTTGCAGGGTTGTTCGCAGTCTGGTGTTCTGAAGCACTTAGCGCAAATACCGATTCAAGAGATGTTTAAAAAGCTTTTTCAATATTGGCATATTAACAAGAGTCTAAATAAATAAAGCCTATATACCCAAGACTTCTTGTTTGAATCTTGTCCAAGATCCGTAGAGCTGTTGTGAACATCAAGGCTACCTTGTTTGCTGTGGTTGTTCTTTGCATTGCTAGAGAAGCTGTTGTGAACATCAAGACTACCTTGTTTGCTGGGGTTGTTCTTTGCATCGCTAGAGAAGCTGCT
>JACYFF010003369.1:46392189-46407570 GCA_017589665.1 Selenicereus undatus
AATATGTATATATATATATATGTATATATATATATATGTATATATATATATGTATATATGTATATATATATATGTATATATATATATATATATATATATATATATATATATATATATATATATATAACCCTAGGGTTAGAAGTTTTTCTGATTTCTTAAAATCCGGAGCTAAACGGGCAAAGTTTCACTTCAAAATAGACCATAACCTTGACTCAAAGCCTTGGATTAGGTCCTTGCAATGATGAAACGCAAATGGTATATTGAAATAGCTGCGTTCTTTATTTTCACGTTAAGTTGACAGTCTTACCTTATGACGTTGTAAGATCGGTATTTTGTTAACTGTGTAAGGTAAATTGTTATTAACGTGCTTGTGTGAACGATGATTTTGTTAAAAATAATATTATTGGTTCTATTATTGTCATTATTATTAGTTTTGAAAGTTTTTGGATGATTTTTAATAAGCTTTAATAAGGACCATTATCGAGTACTAAATCGAGTAGAATCGCAAATACTATTAGATTGTCAGTCTTAGAATTGGTTTCGTTAATTTCTAAATCGGGCCTTTATGTAATTAAGAATGATTAATCGATGAGAGGTCGTATTATCGATTCAAGTTTAGAACATGAAGTACAAGATTAGGCTGGCGGTGTTGATTGATTATTGAGCTTTGAAAAAGAAAAAGGAAAAGAGGGGCAATTTGTCAAATTGCGCCAGGCTTAAGTCTAGTTTCCCTTTCTTTTGGCACGCGGACCCTGAGCCCTATATCTCCCTCTCTCTCTCTTCTTCATCTTCTCCTTTCCACACGCGACTCAAGTAACAAAAATCCCCTCGAATTTTAGCCTCACCGAACTCAAAAATCCTTAGATTTTACCTCCTCAACATCAAACAAGCCCACCGTTGCAAATTCTAGGCAAAATTCGAAAGAGACCACCACGTTTGTGGTCAATCTAGGCGGTGATTTGAGGCATCGAACATGTGCCGAAGCTTGGCCATACAACGCCATCTATAGCTACTCAATTACCTTTATAAATTGTGAGCAAATTCGCAGCACCAAACATCCATCATAACCTTGAGTAAGTGAGCCAAGTTTGGATAGTTTTGGGGTGTGATTTGCGAAGTCTGGGGCTTGACTGCAGCAATGAGTCAAAAATATGGGTTTTCAAGCATCTAAAGTTGAGCCCGAAAGCCCTTAGTCATGTCCTATAGCTTGAAATCGATGTGGGTTTTCCCTTCCTCCGAATTGTTAGTAATTTCAACAGATTTTGATAACTGTAGTTAGTTCACGCTTGGGTATAAGTTTGGTTATTAGTATTTGGAGCAATTAGGACTGAAATTAGGTAAATATGATGATGGATATCCCACCATGCCCCTTGATTTAAAGATGCAAATCAAGCTAGGTAATCTTATTTTGCTGGTTAAAGGATGAATAATTCATCCAAGTTTTATTTAAGCTTTGAAACTACAGCACAAAGGGAAGATTCTAGCACTGACCCTTTTTTGTGTGCTAATTTCAACGAGCATCCTCAAGGTTTAAGTCTGATATTTTTTGATGGATTTGAAGTGCAAGATGTCAGCTTTCCAAAAAATTAAGTTGCATCCAATTTGGACTTCATTTGCTCGTTCAAATCAACCAATCAACCCAAGGTGTCAAAACTGCCCAACAGGACCACAAAAACCTCGGTTTTGATTAAGTCATAACTTAAGCTATATGATGGTTTAAGTCTTACAATTATGCATTTTTGGAATCCTCATGATATCTAATTTATGGTCCAAGCATTAATTTTCACTCATACCCACAGGAGGATGAGAGATCAAGGACTTTTCCCAAACCGGTCAGATTAGGCCCTAATCTGTGCAGTAAAATGCTTAAGCCTAATTACCATACTTAAACATGTCCAAACCTTCATTTCTTTGTGGGCGGGGTTTATAAACATCCCAAAGTTACCCCCCATAGCCTGAAATCACAATCATACTCACTTTTGATAAGCTTAATCATTGTCCTAAAACCTGGCAAGAATTGCCCTTAAACCCAGTTTAGCATAACTTGGTTTAATTTAAGCCTTCAGTCGATTTTCTCCACTTGCAAGTTGCTTGGCACATCCCTCAAGCTATGGCACATGTCCCTAGGCTCTCTAGATAGGGTGGTGCATTGAGAAGATCAACCAATGAGAGAAGAAGGCAGCAAAGTTGGTCTCTTGTTTCTATTTGGCTAGTCGTAAAGGGAGTTTCCATTTTTTTTTCTGTCCAGTAGGAAATAAGCAAGCAATCTCAGCATGTATTAAGCTTATATTAAGAGTAAATGATTGAATAATAAGTATTAGTGTTAGTTTACTTTATGTTTTGATGTAATAGATTAGCTAGGTATGCTTGTAATCTAGTTTAGCACAAATCAGCATGTAATTAGCACATAACACCTTTCCTAACCATTAAGAAAGGTAGAGGTGTGTGTGTGTGCTTGTGTGCTTGCTTGCTTAGCCCCTATTTAAGCATGCACACAGCCCTTGTATTGAACATAACACAGATTTGAATCAAGCAAACCATTAAGAGCTTTGTGCTTAGGCACATTTCAAATACTTAACTTGCTTATCTTAGTTTAGGCCGAACTAAGTGATGTTCAAGTGAAGTCTTAAGCATGATTAAGTGGTGATATCTGTATCTTAATCATTGTTTAAGGGCCTAAACTTGAGTTTGGTGGTGTTTCTGTATCCATTCTTCAAGTTTAGTTCTATCTAATTTGGTGTTTTATCATCAAGTGTTCAAAGAGAGTTAAAGTGAGTTTGATAGCTTAATTTTGAGTTAGTAATTCTTAACTTTGATTCTTCTTTCCATTCCACACATCCATAGCCCTTCTTACATCCATTTCCATGCTTGTCCAACGCTAAAGGTATCCCCTTTGGTTTAGCTTGCAACCCAAACACAAAGCTCATCTCAAACCGTGAAACAACACTAAGCTAGGCGTGCATGGCAGCAAGTTGGCACGGCCACAGCATGCCATAGAGCACGGCCGTGCCACCCCCTAAGTCGTGAGTTTTCACTTGTTACTTCGTGTACTTGGTAGCTTGCTACTTGGTTCCATTCATACCTTGTGATATACATCAATTCACGTCAATATCCTTTGCTTTCTCACTTAGAATCGCTTGATTCTAGGTTCCATTCCTCCCTCACATGTTTGATGCCTCACAACCATCATATTATGTGCCCATTTTCCTTGGTTTCCCCTGATTGCATCTACCTTTGGTTTGTAAGCTAACTCACTTAATTTGAGTCTTAGCTTAGACCATCAGCAGATACATCATATGATAATGATGTTGATTTAGGACTCTGGCATGTTGAGTTGATGCTTAGCTTTTGCTAACCAAACAATTTGGCAAATTATGGAACAAGCAGAATTGTATATTAATGTTGCTGCTCAATCCGTTTTATTATGCATACATTCTATTTTGATGGTTGCATGTGAACGCTATGCTCATAGGTTGCTAACCAGGTGATTTGATGAATTTGTAGAGCCAACCGAATTGTGCTTAAATGTTATTACTAGATCAGTTTGGATATGCTTAAATTTTGTTTTTGGTGATTGATATGAATGCTACACTTATGAACGTTGGTTTCATGAATTAATGATTGAATTATGGCAATCTTGAGCCAAGCTTCGTAGTTGGTTGGCTTGAGCTGAAACTAATGAGTGATTTGAGGTTTTCGTGGTTGGTGTTGTGTGAGGAGGGAGCTTGGGCTTGATATTAATCGCAATTGTGTGAGTGACAAAGTATTGGGATATTAGGTTGATTCTGCTGAAATTGTTGTTGTGAAGTGATACGAATGTGCTATTTGTGAACCCCTTCCCTCTGGAATTGTTTAAATGATGATATGTGTGTGGTTCATGAACTTTAGAAATCTTTAAAAGGTCGTTGAAAGCTTGTTTTCATAATTTCAAATATTTCTAAATGTTCACCAGTTGCTTGTTCTATTGCTAAGATGTTTGTAACCTAAAATGACCTTAAATCATCGAACTACTCAGTGAGTGACTCAATTGAATAGTCGATAGGTCTAGGAATTTAAAAAGCAATCAAGTCATGAGTTTGAAAATGTTTTAAGGATTTGGTATGTATTATATCTCTTCCTTTGATTTGAAAAGGATTTAAATGAACTGAAAAAGGGAAACTGAAGGTGTTAATTACAAAACCTCGTTTCAATTATATGCTAGCTAATTACCTTAAGTTTTGAATTGCAAGTTAGTAGACTCACCATGATCTTAAGAGGCTTTATGATTTAAAATGAAAGAACCATAAACCAATAATAGGGTTATGCATTATTTTGCTAGATGAGTGTGGTTTTAACTATCTGAGCAACTATTAAAAAGAAGAGATTCGTGACTCACTCAAAGCTGAGACTTGCTGCACATTACAGTGACTTCTTTTAATAACTATAATGGTTTAGAGCATTTTAATGGCTAAGGTAGTGCTAGGAAATTGGCCACGCCTAGTGAGTTAGACCCAGAAGTGGGAACCCTAGAAGACCCTGACGAGGGTAATATTCGATGATATGTGATGCGTGATAAAACGTTAAGGGGGGATTGGACGCGGGATAGGGCGTGAGCTATTGTCAACATAGAGGACAACATCGAAGTTAGAGCTACCTTGCTCAGACGCATTTTGGCCAAATATTATCTTACATATACCCCGACGACAATGTAAGTTGTGAGTGACGACCTCACATAGGGCGAGTGTAGATCTCCCCAGCCAGCACATTATGAGATCTTATGCCTAAATAAGAAGATATTTTCCTGATATATGAGAAAATAGTATGAATTATTACCAACATGGGTATTTCAAGAACTTTTAAAAAGTATATGAGCCTTGAGGAGGCTAGTTTGAATTGTAAATGATTCTTTCAAAGCAAAATGAGTTATTACATTTCTAAAATGTGTATTTGAAAGCATTTTACCCTACCCTTGTGATTTGCTTGCTTGTGTGACTAAATGCTTGATTATTAAGGAAGTTCAGTTATTAAAGGTCTAGAAACGAGCCTGAGTGACTTAGTATGAAGATTAGAGGTGATAATTTTCTTTGGGGACAATGATTGCGTAATATGATACTAATATACAAATGTTGTGTGACTGATACTTATCATTATTACATGCAAATGGCTTTGATCTTTAAGGAGTTGAGAAATACTCACTGAGGGTGTGGTAGCTCATTTCGTTCCTTATTTCATTTTTAGGTCCAGTCTAAGCAGGTATAAAGGTTATTTTGATGCCAACCTGTTAGTAGATTTTTGGCCAGTTTCGATTGCATGCTTGCTGTGAAGTATTTGATGCCTCACCATATTTGTAATTGTCTAAGCTCTTCATTGAATGTCTAAGCATATAGTCAGCTTTGAACCTATGTATATACTGTTATAACTCTTGTGTTTAGTTAGTTTGGCTGTTAGTGACCCCGGGCGGGTGGCCCGTGGTGGTGATTTAAGTCACCTTATATCTTGTTTTACCTTATTATCGACTTCCAGGTACCCTTAGCGCTTGCCAAGATCACAAAATGTTGCAAAAATAGGGGAAACTCTTGTAGTTTTATTCCAGGATGCCTAACTAAATGCTAATGCCTAAACCTAACCTCAATAGCCTTAGGGATTCCTTCTATGAAATCCTGATGGTGTGAATCCTCCTCAAGTTGCCGGTGTTACATTAGGTGGTATCAGAGCCATAGGTTTGCATTATGCATTTACGTATCGTAATGGGAGTGCGATGTGTGAAATACGTTACTTATTTGCTTATGTGAACATGTTTGCTTTGTAATATCTATATTGGCAACTACGTGATCTATGGTGTATATATGTTAGTTTTCCACTCACCTACAGTGATAGTGTAGGATGGTATTCCATACTGCCAATTATGTTTATCTGCCTTTCTAGTGGGTCGTATAGAATGCAGTCATATATTGGAGAGCCATAAAGATGAGTAACCGATGGGGTCCTCATAGAGTCACTCAATACTATTGGTTGACAAAGTTCATAAGAAAGCTACCTATTACTGGACGATGGAGAGAAGTAGTTATCACCCTATGATAGTGGATAGTGCACATGGAGGCATACACCCCTTTTACATATCGAGCCCTGGTGGAATTTCTCTTATTGGCAGAGCACCAAGTGGACCACTTAGGAGTTACTCCCCTCCAGAGAAGCATTGTCGCCAGCCAACTTGTCCAAATTTTCCTCATTCAACCTACTGAAAAGCAACACCTTCCTACCACCCTATCTGAGAGGAATCAACTACAGCATCATCAAATGAGACTCCTCTTTGCTGAGAGACCTCAAGCTGAGCGCTATTTAGCACATCAGCATGATGTGGGTGGACTGGGTTTATGCTTATGGAATAGTCTACCCCCAAGGATGGCGAGCCACTATGCTGAGAATGGGGGAGCTAGTGGATGAAGAATATGACATTGAATATGCCCCACCGTGAGACTGGAAGAGTTATTAGCGCCTGATCCCAACTAATCCGAAAGTTCAGATGAATCAATGGTTGATAACCTTCCTAGAAATGACACCTCGAATGAGGAGTAGGGTAGAGTAGTGTGAACTCACGTTCATAAATGTTGTGTTGTATATAAATAAGTTGGATGTAAGCCTTTCGAGTTTGTTTTCTTTGAAGATGAAGCACTAGGAAGACGAGAATTTCCAGTGACTCCTAAGTCACACTACCAATGTTTAAATAAAATAAATGCAATCGGTGCTTATCAAGTGCTATATGCTCAATAGTTTGTTTAAGCGTATAAATGCACTTCTTTAAAGTAAAAATGCGGTATGCAAGTATAACCTTGTGTGGGTTGAGCTAAAACTTAACTTGTGGCTATACATAACATCTTTCTGCCCCACTTGCAAGTAATTTCATTAACCAAGAAATCCTACCCCTATAAGTCCTAGTATGGTTGCAATGTTAACTCCTAGTTGAAAGTAGAACTAAGCAACCCATTGTGCAAATATGTGAACAGATGCCTCCACAACGTGAACTAATTCCAGAACCTACTGCCATGGAGTTGATGTGCCACTTTAATAAGCGTAAACCTCCCCAGTTCAGGGGTGGAACTAACCCCATGATATATTAGGAATGGCTTAGAACAATGGAAAATCTATTAGAAATCATAGAATAACCTGAGAGGTTTAAGGTACATCTGGCCACCTATCAATTTGAGAAAGAGGATGAATTTTGGTGGGGAACGGTGAAACCTAGGACAGGTAAACTAGCATTGACCTGGGATCAACTGAAGGCTCTGATGGATACTCAATACTTTCCCCGAGATGTGAGAATGGCTAAGGAACAGGAGTTCCTATGCCTGGAGCAAGGGGAAATGAGTGTAAGAGATTATACAGCAAAGTTTAATAAAATCAGCCGTTTCGCACCAAACCAAGTGGCCCTTGAAGAAATAAGGATGGACCAATTTGAGTAAGGACTGAATGGGGAAGTGAAGTAAATGATAGCAGGGCATGCTTATGCTAATTTTCAACAAATGTATCAAAGGGTTGTGAAAGTAGCCTACATCATCAATGAGACCAAGATTAAAAATAGGAAAAAGGGCCAAACAAAGAGCAAATTCGGCCTTGGAGGATCCAGCTCCTAAGGAAACAGAAACTTTAAGAGGTTTAAACCTGGGATGAGACAAAACGAGGGAAAATAACCCACCTAATGGCAATAGAACAGAACATGCGACTAGTGTGAGCATCAACACTTCGGCCCATGCAAAAGCATTATGGGTCAATGCTTTGGATATGGTGAAATGGGCCACAGGGTCGCCAACTGCCCAAAGGCTATATACAACAACCAGGGCAATACTCAGAGATCAAGAGTGGGGAATAATCCAGTAGCACAAAGAGGTTGTCCTCCAGCCGGTGCTTCCTCTGGAGGCAACAGAAGCAGTAAGAAACCACAAGCAGGAGGTTCAGTTTTCTACAACCTACTAACACAGTGTCAGATACTTTTCTTGTTAACCATCTTTATGCTTGTATCTTATTTAATTCTGGCACTACTCACTCATTTGTGAACTCTCAATTCGCAAAGAAATTCGCCAGTAAGCATGACGAGATGGATATGCAACTTTACATGGCCACTCTATTTATCATACTGATCTTATCTTTAGCAATTGGATTGTTAATGTACAAGGGAGAACCCTTCCTATTAATTTGGTACAATTAGAAATACAATGATGGGATATTATTTTGGGGATGGATTGGTTAGCTAAGTATAAGGTGACTATAGATTGTGAAAAGAAGCTAATCACTTTCTCAACCCCTAAAGGAGAGAGGATGGAATTTAAAGGAAATGGCTGTCAGAAAATCCACTAGTTCTATAACTTACCTACTTACTTAGGAGGAGAGACTTCTAAGGGAACTTGATGTCCTCCAAATAGAAGTAGTGCTATAAGGAAATCAAAACTACCTAGCAGCACTGTAGGTTATCTTCCCACTAATAGAACAAATCAAGCAACGTCAGAAGGAAGACCTTAAGATTCTGAAAATTAGGAAGAGAATAGAAGAAAGAAGGATTAAGGAATTCCAAATCCAAAATGATGTGCTTTGGTACGGGAACGGATTGTGCGCCCCTAATGTACTGACCTCAAGAAGGAGCTATTGAAAGAAGTAGATAATTCAACTCTTACTACCCATCCAAGGAGCACCAAAATGTACCATGACCTAAAGAGACATTTCTGGTGGATAGGGATGAAAACAGATATAGCAGATTGTACTGCTCGCTGCCTCACCTGTCAAAGAGTAAAGACTAAACACCAAAAACTTAGAGGATTGCTTCAGCGCTTACCTATTCCGGTATGGAAATGGGAGCACATCACCATGGATTTTGTCACTGGATTACCAAAAAAGCAAGCAGCATGATAGTATCTGGGTGGTCATTGACAGAACAACCAAGGTTGCACATTTTATAGCCATGAAAATCCCCTTCACCTCGGAGCAATTAAGGGATTTATATATCAAGGAAATAGTTAGATCGTATGGAGTACCCTTCAGCATAGTGTCAGATTGAGACACTAAGTTTATATCCAGGTTTTGGCACAGATTCCAAAAAGCAATGGGAACTGAACTACGCCTAAGTACAACCTTCCACCTTCAGTCATATGGGCAATCTAAAAGGACTATTCAAACTCTAGAAGATATGTTAAAAGCCTGGGCCTTGGAGTATGCAGGGACCTGGGATCACAACTTACCTCTAATCGAGTTCGCGTACAATAATAGCTACCATGAACGTATTGGCATGGCCCCTTTCGAGGCACTATATGGTCAATGCTATAGAACTCCTATTTGTTAGGAAGAAGTAGGAGAAAGAGAACCCTCTAAGATGGAACTAATCGACCAAATGATTGAGGTGATCAAAACCGTACGTAAAAGGTTACGGGCTGCCCAAAGTAGGAAAACGAGTTACGTAGATATCCAGAGAAGGCCTTTAGAGTTTAATGTTGGGGACTATGTATTCCTGAAGGTCTCCCTTCTAAAGGGAAGCATAAGGTTTGGACAAAAAGGAAAACTGAGCCCACGATTCATTGGAACTTTGAGATTCCACAAAGAGTAGGCCCGGTCGCATATCGATTGGCCTTACCGCCGTCCCTACAAGGCATACATGACGTATTCCATGTATCCAGTCTCCGAAAGTATGTTTCAGATCCAGATCATGTCACCAAGTATGAACCCTTGCAGATTAAGGAGAACCTCACATATGTGGAAGAACCTATTCGAATATTGGAAAGAATAGAGAAGAAGCTTAGGATCAAGAGTATCCCTTATGTTAAGGTGCTTTGGAAGCATCACAAGATAGCCGAAGTAACTAGGGAGTCGGAAAAAGAAATGAGGGAGAAGTATCCAACGTTATTTCCACCAAGTAATCAATTTCAAGGATGAAATTCTTTTCAGGTGGGGAGAGTGTAATACCTGCATTCTTTATTTTCACGTTAAGCTGATTGTCTTACCTCATGACATTATAAAATCGTATTTTATTAACTGTATAAGTTAAATTATTATTGATGTGCTTGTGTGAATGATGATTTATTAAAAAGAACATTATTGTGTCTACTATTATTACTGTTATTATTATTAGTTTTGAAAATTTTTGGATGATTTTTAATAAGCATTAATAAGGGCCATTATCAACCTTAGAATTGGTTCGTTAATTACTAAATCGAACCTTGATATGATCAGGAACGATTAGTCGGCGACAGGTCGTATTATCGATTGGGGTTTAGAACATGAGGTATGAGATTACGGTAGCAGTGTTGATTGTTGGGCAAGCTTGAAATAACAAAAAAAAAAGGAAAAGGGGAGGGTCAATTCGTCAAATCACACCAGGCTTAAGTCTGGCTTCTCCCTCTTCCTCTGGCACGCGAACCCTGAGCCCTCTCTCTCTCTCTTCTTCATCTTCTCCTCTCGAAAGTGGCTCAAGTAGCAGAAATCGCGTTGAATTTTTGCATCACCCAGCTCAAAAATCATTCGATTTCACCTCCCCAACATCAAACAAGCCCACAGTTGAAAATTTTGGGCAAAATCCGAAACAGACCACTACATTTGTGGTCAATCTAAGTGGTGATTCCAGGCACCAAACATGTGCTGAAGCTTGGCCATGCAATCTTGTCTTGAGCTACTCAATTACCTTTATAAATTTGGAGCAAATTCATAGCACCAAACATCTACCTTGACCTCGAGACAATGAGGCAAGTTTAGATGATTTTGGGTTGTGATTCGCGAAGTCTAGGCTGTGACTACAACAGGGAGTCAAAATTCGGGTTTTCAAGCATCTAAAGTTGAGCCAAAAGCCCTTAGTTGAGTCATCTAGCTTGCAATCGAGGTGGGTTTTCTCTTCCTCCTAATTATTAGTAATTTGAATAGATTTTAATAAATGTACTTAGTTCATACCTAAGTTTGAGTTGGCTATCAGTAATTGGAAGAATTAGGACTGAAATTAGGTAAATATGATGATACAGATTCTGGCATGTTGAGTTGATGCTTAGCTTTTGCTAACCAATCAATTTGGGGAATTGTGGAACAAGCATAATTGTGTTTTAATGTTGTTGCTAAATCCGTTTTATTATGCCCAAATTCTGTTTTGATGGTTGCATGTGAACGCTATGCTCATAGGTTGCTAACCGGGACATTTGAGGAATTGAAGAGCAAACTGAATTGTGCTTAAATGTTATTGCTAGATCAGTTTGGTGATTGATATGAATGATACACTTGTGAATGTTGGTTTCGTGAATTAATGATTGAATTATGGCAATATTGAACTGAACTTGGTAGTTGGTTGGCCTGAGGTGAAACTAATCAGTGATTCGAGATTTTTGTGGTTGGTGTTGTGTGAGGCGGGAGCTTAGGTTTGATATTAATCGCAATCGTAAGAATTGCGAAGTATTTGGGATATTATGTTGATTCTGCTGAAATTGTTCCTGCGAAGTGATACGAATGTGCTATTTGTGAACCCCTTCCCTCTGGAAATTGTTTAAATGATGCCCTGTGTGTGGTTCATGAACTGTAAAAATCTTTAACACGTCGTTAAAAGCTTGTTTGCATAATTTCAAATGTGTTCACCAGTTGTCCATTCGATTGTGAAGATGTTTGTAACCTAAAATGACCTTAAATGATCGAACTACTAAGTGAGTGACTCAGTTGAATAGTCGATAGGTCTAGGAATTTAAAAAGCAATCAAGTCATGAGTTTGAAAATGTTTTAAGGCTTTGGTATGTAGTATATCTCTTTCTTTGAGTTCAAAAGGATTTAACGAACTGAAAAAGGGCAACTGTAGGCGTTGATTACAAAACCTCGTTTGAATTATATGTTGGCCAATTACTTTATGTGTGAATTGCAAGTTAGTAGACTCGCCATGATCTTAAGAGGCTTTCTGATTGAAAAGGAAAGAACCATAAACCACTAATAGGGTTATGGGTTATTTTGCTAGACGAGCATGGTTTTAACTATGTAAGCAACTATTAAAAACAAGTGATTCGTGACTCACTTGAGGGTGAGACTTGCAACATGTGACAATGACTTCTTTTAATAAGTATAATGGTTTAATGCATTTTAATGGCTAAGTTAGTGCTAGGCAATTGGCCATGCCTAGGGAATTAGACCTAGAAGTGGAAACCCTAGAAGACCCTGACGAGGGTAATATTTGATGATATGTGACATGTGGTAAAACCTTGAGGGGATATTGGACGCAAGATAAGGCATAAGCTATTGCCCGTATAAAGGACAACATCGAAGTTAGAGCTACTATGCTGAGATTTTGGCCAAATATTATGTTGCGTATATCCCAGGGATAACATGAGTTGTGAGTGATGATCTCATATAGGGCGAGTGTAGATCTCCCCAGTAAGCACATTATGAGATCTTATGCCTGAATAAGAAGATATTTTCCTGATATATGAGCAAACAGTTTGAATTATTACCAACGTGGGTATTTTACGAACTTAAAAGTATACGAGCCTTGAGGAGGCTAGTTTGAATTATAAATGATTCTTTAAATGCAAAATGAGTCACTACATTTCCAAATTTTGTATTTGAATGCATTTTACCCTACCTTTGTGATTTGCTTGCTTATGTGCCTAAATGCTTGATTATTAAGGAAGTTTGGTTATTAAGAGTCTAGGAGCCAGCCTAAGTGACTTATATAAAGCTTAGAGGCGATGATTTTCTTTGGGGACAATGATTGCCTAATATGGTAATAATATACAAATGTTGTGTGACTGCTGCTTATCATTATTGCTCGCAAATGGTTTTGGTTTTTAAGGAGTTGAGAAATACTCAGTGAGTGTGTGGTAGCTCATCCCTTTCCTTATTCCCTTTCCAGGTCGAGTCTAAGCAAGTATAAAGGTTATCTTGAGGTTATTTTGATACCAACCTGTTAGTAGCTTTTTGGCCAGTTTTGATTGCATGGTTGCTCTGAAGTAATTGATGCCTTACCATATTTGTAATCGTTTAGCCTCCTCATCGAATGTGTAAGCATATAGTCGGCTCTGAACATTTGTATATAATGTTATAACTCTTGTGTTTAGTTAGTTTGTTTGTTAGTGAACATAGGCAGGTGGCCCATGGCAGTGATTCAAGCCACCTTATATCTTATTTTACTTTATTATCGGCTTATAGGTACCCTTAGCGCAAGCTAAGGCCACCAAATGTTACAAAAACAGGGGAAACTCTTACACTTTTATTCCAGGATGCCTAACTAAATACTAATGCCTAAACCTAACCTCAATAGCCTTAGGGATTACTTCTAGGAAATCCTGGCGGTGTGACTCCTCTTTGGGTTAGTGGTGTTACATATATCTAGAAGCTCAACCGCTATACGCTGGAGATCACAACTCTACGGGCTACCCACCCAGAGCGCACCAAGTATAAGTTCAATAATAGGAAAGAAATAAAAAGTACAACTCAACGGATCACATATCCAGAATATCAAGGTTTACAGCCGCAACAAAAACAACTCTGGCTAGAAGATGACAAACTAATCAAATGGTTGGCTCACATGGCGATACAGAGCGACTTCTAGACAATATGCATTATATGACTTCAGTAATTGATCTACATGCACTCAAGATCTTAAAATACATACCCATACATTAATGCACTCATAAATTTATTTACAGAAAAAACATATAATTCTATTTCTAGAGCAGTAAGGGAGACTTCACCTGGCTTACGTGAATCGCCTTCTACCTAAAATTTTAAGAACCTAAGGAAAAGGCGAAGTAGAGAGGGGAATGAGCTACCACACGCTCACTGAATGATTCTTAACCCCCAGAAAACAAAACCATTGCAATAATACATTAGATAACATTCACACACCATTTGATGTATAATATCGTATAGTAATCATGTAAGGTCCCCTACATTCACATTTACTGTGGTAACTTTGCAGACTCGATGGTATCCCTATCCTTATTTTATTTCGTGCTCAAGAGTACTTGACTGGCCTAAATTATGTCCCTTGTAGCTTAGTAGTGACAATCACTTGCTTAACATTACGTGGCAAGCATAGCAAATTCAAAAGAAAACTGACCCACACACAAGTTAAAGTAGGGAGAACATAAGAGCATGCAGTTCACACATAAGTACTTAGCATCAAGGCAATGATCATCACTTTAAATTAAAGTGTGCATTTATAAAATAGTTGTTATTCACTGGAAATCATTTGGATCCCAATAAAAGTTCTTTTCAAGAGTATTAGTCACTGGAAATCATTTGGATCCCAGTAAAAGTTCTTTTCAAGAGTATTTACATTTTTTTTTCCAAATCTTTGCACTTGCATAGTCCTTGAATGAGGGGTCTACACCACGTAATAAGTAGAAATCATTTCATCGGGTATCAAATTATCGTATTTGTGCTATTCAGGGGAGATCTACACTCGCCCTAGGGGAGATCTACACTTGCCCTTCATATTATCTCTGGAGCATAACATAACGTTGGATCTTACCCTCGTCAAGGTCCTCTAGGATTCCCACTTCTTGGTCTACTCCATACACCTTCATTCAAACACGTAGCACCATTCCCCTAGCCTCCCAAAATGCCTAAGATGCATTTCACTTTAAACACACTAGCATGAAAATTCTCATTGTATCACAAACAATGCCATTTCAACCTTTAAGAAGGCTAAGAAGCCTTATCAAATGCAAGTTGACTCATGAAAAGCATATGACCATTCATTTTATCAAAACATGCTTTTAAACGAATTAATGTCCATGTACACATTCGCTTTTTAATGGAATGCTATTAAAACTCATCTCAAAAGTTTACAAGCATACATCTCACTCATAATTAATTTCGGTTAGAAGCATTCTTAGTTGTAATTTACATTACTTTTCACTCAACAGCTCACTTGCATAGCCTCTGAGGACAATCAAAGATTCATTAACATTCATTTTAGAAGCCATTAGTTACAATTTACTTATAATTAATCTCACTTGAGGGAACTCAGTACCTCGATGGTTAAATTCATTTTAGTTTGCAAGATGTGAGTTCTCTGAAACATGTTTGCCAAGCTTATTCGATACTATTAGTTACTGAAAGGCAATGTATTAGTACATGAACAACTAATATCTCAGTTTTAGTCTCAATTTGTCACAAATAGCCGACCAACTCGATTATTCAAGTACCTCAAATATCCAACAATTTGATTACGAATTCGGTTCACTTCCAATAGCCAAGCAACTCAATTTTGAAGGCCAACTAATACTAGATAGCCAAGGAAGTCGACCATGATTTCAGTTTACTCAAAAAACTCATTCTTAATGTCGAGTTATGCCAAATAACCAATGAATTGATTACGATTCCAATTCATTCAAGCAATTCATTCTTAATGTTTAATTTTTAGCTAATAACCAATCCATCTATATATATATATAT
>JACYFF010003369.1:46423291-46442200 GCA_017589665.1 Selenicereus undatus
ATGTATATATATATGAGTGTGTGTGTGTGTGTGTGTAATAATTCATATTTTATATATATTTTTCTCCTTCATTATATCTGATTTTAAGTCTTTGAAATATATTTTTATGAGTAAATAATGCATATTTTATGCAATTTTCAGGTAAAAATAAATATAAAAGACTTTAGGATGATGTTGATTAATTCTACTCGGATCTCCTACAAGTGCAATGCCTAGAGTCCAAACCCAAAATTAAAAAAAAAAAAAACATGAGAATGGCTGGCCCGTGTGGGCGTGATCCGGATTCAATCTCGTGGCTCGTGATCGCACGTCTTACCCAGCCTGCTCTTCCTCTGTCCCTTCTCTTGTGCATGACCCATCTTCTAGTCCTCAACCCAAATCTCAGCATTTCACCTTTTTCTCTTCTTTTCTCCTTTTTATCTCCCCGTGTGGGCCTGATTTTGCCGGCCCATCGTACGCCTCCCTTCTTTCCTTCTCTCACTCTCATTCTCCTCTCCCCGGTTGGCCCTGCTTCTCGGCCCGTTCCAATCCTTTCCTCTCTTCTCACATCCCTCGAATGGGCTGAGCTTCGCGGCCCAACAACATCAACAGCTCCTGCCTCCATCCTTTCTGTCGTTCTTCCATTCGCCTGTGCCATCTTGCACAGCCTATTATCTCGCCAGACAGCCCAAACACCCCATCAGCAGCCCAGCAGCTCCAAAGCAACCAAGACTTGATTTTCGTGAGCAACCCCAATTGACCTAGTCAAAGCTAGTTAATTTGTGATTAATTCAATACTTATGACTAGTCATGACCATGCATGTAACGTCCCAAATTAATTGGAATTAATTTCCATTAATTTTGGGGGTATCCTAAGGGGTGAATTTTCCACTATAAAAGGGGCCATAGGTTGAAACTTCCATGCACACTCACACTCATACATTCATCCATTCTCTCTCTCATTCTCCCATCTTCTATCTTCTATTTCTTTAGAGAGTTGAGAGAGTGTTTATAAGACAAGATCATTTGGGTTAAGGGGTTAAGAACAAAATAAGCTTTGTTAGCAATTTTTCTCTTCTCTTCTCATCTCATTTGTGAGTCAAATTTGAGAGTTTACACCAAGTTTCATAATTTTGTGTAATTGAGTATAGAGTTTGGACACAGAAAGTGAAATATACCAATTTCAACGATGTTTTCCCTAACTATAGCCAGCTAAACTACTCATTTCTAGGGCTAAGATGGATCCCTGGTAATAATATTCTTTTGCTAATTTCTTATGGGGTTATTTTTGTCTCTTTTGCAAAATCTTGAGTTTATATTTGATCATCATTTACTTGTGCATCTTAACACTAACGTTTAATCATGTTGATGACACTAGTTTAATTTGCTATCTCAAATGAATATTAGACCTTGTACGCTAATATGATGATTATGTAATTCAGGCTTAAAATTATAATTGCTTAAATTGAATAATTTATGCTAGAAATTAGATGAGTTATGTCTAAAAGGAATAGTTCATGCTAAACCACTAGATAAATCATCTCACTTTATAATTATAATCATCCTTTTAATTTATGGCATAATGCTTGTAGCTTGGGTTGAACAAGAGATAAATTGAATCCCCATTTGAATTAGTAAATCAATATTGGCATCAAAGGTGAAATCCAAAGTCCTAGAACTTTCTCCTGTTTGATTTCTCTCTACTTTGCTACTCATTTGCTCTTCATTTTGTTCGTTAATTCATTTTGATAATCCGGCTCTAAAAAATAAATTATGCTATATAATCGGAAAGGCGAAGTCTAAAATCACTATTGTTGCTCGTGGGATCGACACCCTAATACTCGCTAGTCTACAGCTAACCTTATGCACTTGCAAGTAAAAAGGGTTTTAAAACTAGAACATAAAATCTACATTAAGGTTTTGGTGCTGTTGACAGGGAACGAGTAGTGATTTTTGAATTTTCTTTCCTTTTATTCTTTTTTCCCCCTTCCCCGCTAATCTAACAATTTTATTTATTTCTCCACCCCTTTCCCTTTTATCTTTATTGTCTCATTCCCCAATCCCTCCTAATCTAACCATTTTATTTTTTTTATTCTTCCCTCTCCCATCTAATCTAACTATTTTCCCTCTTCCTTATAATCTAATCTAATCTAATCTAACTTTTTTTTAAATTTTATTTTTTAAATTTTATTTATTGTACCTAATCTAACAAACCCCTTCCCTTTTATTTCTTTTTTTCTTTTTATTTTATTTTAGTTCGTTTATTTTGTTTTTTTTATCCCCCTTCCCTTTTATCTTTTTTTAGTTTTTTTTAATTTTTTTTTCTTCTTATCTCTCTCTTCTCTTTTCTTTTTATTTTTCTTTGGTGACTATTGTGGTGATTTCATTCTTTTCTCTTTGTTGCTTGTTGGTATATGGTTGGTAGACGTTCTTTGTGCTTCAATCCTGAACCATACAATCCTGAAATTGAATGCTCTCTCCGCGAGATAAGAGCTAAGAAAAAGGAATCTAAGAACAAGACGGTTGAAGAACAACCAACCCCACCACCTAAGCAACTTAAAGAGTATTTTACCCCCGCCACCTATGGCTCACCAACTAGAACCCGTATTGTAACACCCCTAGCCCCTAGGGTCAGGAGCGTTACGTTTTCCTATTTCTTACTTAATTTCTGGGGTGAAACGGACAGAGTTTCCCCTAAAAACTGACCATTTCCAGGCTAAAAGCCTTACAAAAATTCCCTGCAAATCAACGGAAGCGCATAACATTTAAAACAAGCTCAACGGCCACACGCCGGAGTCCATAACTCAACGAGCCACCCGGTCGGAGTACACCAAACAGAATAGTTCTTTAACGCATGAAAAGTAAAAGATACAACTCAACGGTCTACACCACCGAAGTACTGGGATTTACATCCCAAAATACAGCCAACTTAACCAAGAAAACATCTAACTATTCAGATGGTTGGCTCACACGGCCATACAGAGCGACTCATGAACAATATGTGTTATATGAACTAGAAAACTTAGTTTACAACACTTACAAACTAGGAATACATTATATTAAATCGTTGTCACATGAATCTACTTCTATATGGCACACATAACTCCTTTTCATGTAGGGGGTGGACTCCAGCTCGCACAAGTAGCTCGATTTTCACCTGCTATAACAAAAGACTGGGGGAAAAAGGGAAAGAGTATTGGGGTGAGCAACCACACGCTCAGTGAGAATTCCCCTACTCCTTAAAACCCAAAACAGTTGCAGACAATAATACTAATAATAGCC
Organism: Selenicereus undatus; assembly: GCA_017589665.1. Lineage (NCBI taxonomy): Eukaryota > Viridiplantae > Streptophyta > Magnoliopsida > Caryophyllales > Cactaceae > Selenicereus > Selenicereus undatus. Next base: position 46,426,553 of record JACYFF010003369.1, read on the forward strand.
ACATATCACGCATTCATATTTTACTTCTCATATTAGGCAATCAAAATCCCCAAGGAAAGATCACCACCCTTAAAATTTCATTCTAACCCCTCAACTCATTCCCAGGTCCTTAATGACCAATCTTTCTTTCTAACAGGCATTCATACACTTAATCAAATAGCATAGGGATGAATATGATGCTTTCAAATACTCCTGTGAAAACATAGTGACTCATTATATTCAAAGAACAGTTTTTAAACCATGCTAACTCCTTTAATGCTTATAACTTTTCTAAAAGCTCTTGAAACACCCAATTTGGTAAGAAAGGCTTTGGAAGAACATTCTTTCATAAGATAAGCACCTTGAAAAGCTTAAATGTACAATGCGTTACTAGGATTTAGCTATACTTCACTTGAAACTTCATTCAAGAACATATTCATAAAAGATATGAAGGTTCCGTACATTTAAAAGCTTCCTTCTTTTCTTTTAAACAAAAATCGCTATACTTGGCCTCTTGAGGCTCGTGTTGCTTTAAAGGAACTTCTTTTCTTTTCTGAACTTCTTAGAATGGCAATTTGCCAAATCTCCTCTTTAACAACTTACTTATAACATAAAACATCTTATTGTGCTGGCTAGAAGGGGTCAACACCGCCCTTCAGTGAGATCGTCACTCTTATTCTACGTTATCCCCGGGGTGTACGTACTTAACTTTTGGCCAAAACGCATCTCAGTAGATAAACTCAAACTTCGATATTGTCCTCTGTGGGGCAACAGCTCACACCAGGATAATCATATCCTGAGTCCAGTCCCCCTCAAGGTTTTCTTACGCGTCAGACATCATAACGTATCTGGGGAACAGCTCACACCAAGATATTTCATATCTTGAGTCCAGTTCCCAGGAACAGCTCACACCAAGACAATTCATATCTTGAGTCCAGTTCCTAACTTATCTTAAGGGAAACAGCTCACGCCATCTTTGCATCCAGTTTCTAGGAACAGCTCACACCAAGATAGCTCGTATCTTGAGTCCAGTTCCTAACTTACTTATCTCAGAGGGAAACAGCTCACGCCCTTTTGCGTCCAGTTTCTACCCTCTGGCCAACTTTCCAGCACATTCTTAGACTTTAAAGACATATTTTATTTCTCTGTTTCAAATGCTTACTTGGCTGAAAACTCGCTTTTTAAAGTAAACGACTATGACCTTCTGAAATGCTTATAATTCACTTCCTTTTCAACTTAAAACCTTCTTACAATGTTAATACGTTTGCTAAATCGTAAATCATCTTCGCAAATAGCTTAAAAGCTTCTTATAGACATTATAAGTTTATTAACACATAAATCGACTTTCTTTGAAACTTGAAAACTTCTTAAAAACGCAATGAGTTTGTTAAATCGTAAAACGATTTCGTTTTGAACTTAAAAGCTTCGTATAAGAGTAATACGGCTACTAACTTGCAAAAGGACTTCGTTTTTTTTAACTTAAGAAGCTCTTATAGACGCAAAACGTTTGCTAATTTATAAAACGACTTCATTTCTCACTTAAAAGCTTAATATAAACGTAATACGTTTATTAACTCATAAAACGACTTCCTTTTAGACTTAAAGGCTTCTTTTAAATGTAAAACGTTTACTAATTCAAGGAACAACTTCGATTTTAGCTAAAAGCTTATTATAAACGTAATAGGTTCGCTAATTCATGAACGAACAAACTCAAAACGCTTTAGTTAGTGTTTAACTCAAATAAAATTCGTAATTGAAACCTCAGTTGCTATTCTATAACTCCTTTCAACTCGTTTTTTTAAAACTCAAGAAGGGTGTATAAATGAACTAAAGACTTAAAACGCTCCAACCTTGCTGTTATTCAAAAACTGTAAGCATTTGGCTTGTTTATAAAATAACGAGGTTTCTTTGTAAGCTTTCAAAATGAACGTTTCTTAAACATGATGGAGTTAGTAGAAATTTAAAAAGCAAATAGCATACAATCAGGCAAACCCATAATTAGCCTTGAAATGGCCCTTTTTAAGTCGTTTAAATTCCTTAAAACATAAATAGGGGTCATAAACAAACCGATGCCTTAAAAACCTTTTTGAACTCACTTTTAGTTCGCTTTTGAAATTCCTAAACCTATCGACTGTTCCGTCGAGTCACTAACTGAGCAGTTCGACGGTTTAGGACCTTTTTTTAACATTTTAGACGTCCTAGCACGCAAATAGTCAACTGATAAACTTAAAAGCATTCTCAACGCGTAAACCAAGCTTTCTAAACGCCCTTTTCTTTTTAAAGACGTCTAAAGTTTCAAGAATTAATTACATAATGTCACGTAGCACATCGGGGGAAGAGGGTTTACACATAGCACATTCATACACTTCATATCACAACTCATTAAGCCACACATGGCCTCGCAATCCACACGATTGCGGCAATTCACAACCCTATCTCCCTCCTCACACACCACCGATTACCAGATCCTCAAATTTCTCAACAGTTCCACCTCAAGCCATCCAACTACTAACTCGGTTTGATGTTGTCATAAATAAGCCAATAATTCATAAAACCATCATATATAAGCATAACATTCTCAACAATAGCCCCATATGGAAATTAATACAGTTGTACTGATTTAACGATAACTTCTAAGCAGAAAACGACATGCTTGTCTAATGCCTCAATTCGCCCGATTAGCATTTCCAAACTTCATAACATGATTCAGGGCTAATAAACTTACATTACGACAACACTAAGGTGACAATCTGATTATTAATAATTCAATGAACTTTCAAACTGTCTAGGTATAAATAATCCAACACCAATTTCAACATCCAATTAACCCACGATTAACACCATGTTCATGGGTTCTTAACTTTGACTCCAATTTCACCCAAACTGATTTCCAATCTCATAATTAACATGCACTACTAATTTAGTTAAAAATCATTGAAAGTAGTAATAATTTTGGAGGAAAGGAACCCTCACCTTGAACCGAAGCTAGGGTTTCGTTTGAAGGCTTTGGGCTCGACTTTCAGTACCCGAACACCTCTAATTTCCGACCTCGCCCACTGGTCACACCAGCAACACCGAACTCACGCCCAAGCTTCACCATTTCGAACCTTAAAAGCGACCCAAAATCACTTCCTAAACTGAGGTTCAATCGGGGTTTGAAAGCAACCGAAATTCGTAGGAAATTGGAGCAATTAAGAGTGGAATTGAGTGGCCATACCTGAGCATGCGTTCAAGCCCCGATTTGGCGCCCCAAACCCTCCATGAACGTGTCAAGAACCTCCGAAAATCGCCCCAAATTCGTACGAATTGAAACTGGTGTGGAGGGTGATCGAATGGGTGGGGTTTTGTAGCTGTGGGTGGCGAAATTCTGCTCGAATTCGAGCTTCTTTGATGCGTTAATGGTGAAGAACGAGAGGAGGAGGAAGAAGAATGGAGGAGAGAGAGAGGGTTCTGTCGGGGGGGGCTCGCGGCAGTAGGGAAGGAAAAAGGGGGTCACGCGCAATTCCCAAAATGCCCTCACCCACTTCACTTTTGTCCCAAGTTCAGTCATATTCGATACCGCTAGTCTATTTCATAACCCGAAGTAAACCCAAATCGATAATATAATTCTTCATCACTATTCGTTCCCAAATATGACAAGGTTCGATTTCATAATCATCGAACTACTTCTAAGGTCGACGACCTAATCGCATTCAGGTTCCTAATCGATTTAGTACTCGTCAATAATCATTAATAACGCTTATTAAAAATCATCGAAGGATTTTCAAAATAATAACTTTAATAAAATTATCGATCACATAGGCACATCAATAATTAAATTAACTTGCATCGTTAAATAAAATAGGTTTTTAAAACGCAAAAATGCGTCACGAACAACTTAACATAAAATAAGGTACGCCGACCTTACACGTATGCCCACTATTACGGTGCCATTTGAGATTAAACATTCTCTTATCCAAATGCTCCCGTCGTTTTATGGGCTAGAGTCTGAAAATCCTTCCAAGCATATTGATGCATTCTTAGAGATTTGCTCTACTATGTTTTTAAATAATATCTCTAATGATGCTCTTCGCTTGCGGCTTTTTCCTTTTTCTTTAAAAGATAAAGCTAAAGCTTGGTTGGACACTAAGACAAATATCACCACTTGGGATCAATTGCAAAATGAATTCTTGAAAAAGTTTTTCTCCATTGGTAAACTGACTGCCTTAAGACATGCTATAACCACCTTTTCACAGAATAAAAATGAACAATTGCATGAAAGTTGGGAACAGTTTAAAGAGTTGTTGCGATGTTGTCCTCACCATGAGGTACCTATGTGGCAACTTGTCCAGAGTTTTTACTCTGGTTTAGATGAGCATAACAAACAAATGGTTGATGCATCATGTGGTGGTAGTTTCTTGTACAAAACTCCTGAAGAAGCTTGGGAATTATTTGAACATTTGAGTGAAAATTCACACTTGTATGCTACTTCCTCACATTCTAATTTGCCTAGGCAATTAGAAAATAAAGGGGGGATTTATGAGGTTTCACATTCAGTTGACGTTTCTAGTAAAGTTGATAATTTAGCTAAGAAATTTGATCAATTGTTGTGCATGGACAAAGTGTCTAATGTCCCTTTTATGCAAGATGTGTGTTCGATTTCTGCTAGTCCCATGCATGCTTATGTTGATTCTCCGTGTATTAGTAAGTCTGACTGTGTGTCTGAACAAGTGAATGTTGCCCAAGGATTTCCTCCTTCCAATAATCCTTATTCTAATACCTATAATCATGGTTGGAGGAATCATCCTATTTTTTCATGGAGGTCTCAAAATGTTGAGAATCCTCAGGCCCAGTCCAATAGACCTACCCCTTCTGGTTTTCAACACCAGAGATATGCTCCTCCTTCTTCCCATCTAGCTCCATCTGGGAGCTCTGAAATTGACAAGGTAATTTTTGCCCTTGGTACCTTGACCTCTGTTATGCAAAATGTTGATACTAAAGTCCAACGCATTGAGTCTAAAATGCATATTGTTGACTCCCACTCACAATCCATAGCTAAGTTAGAAACCCAACTTGGGCAACTAGCCATAGTTGTAGGTAAAAGAGAAGAAGGAAAACTTCTAAGTCACCCCATTCAGAACCCTAAAGGCCAACAATTTGAACAATTGAAAGCTGTAATGGTTCTTAGGAGTGGTAAAGAAGTTGATAACAAGGTGAGTGAGAAGAAACATGATAAAGATGAAAGACTTGAGACCATGGAGAGTGATATTGAGATTGAAAAAGAGAATGACCCATCCCCTTCTCCTACTATGTCTGACCCCATTGTGACATATGAGCCAAGGGTTCCTTACCCTCAAGCTTTGGATGCACCATTCCCTTCCAAGTAAGACAAGCAAAGAGATGACATCCTTGAGACCTTCAAGCAAGTTAAGGTCAATCTTCCCCTTCCGGAAGAAATTAGACAGATCTCGGCCTATGCTAGGTTCCTTAAAGGCATGTGCACTTTTATAAGAAAATCTAAACATGACAAGTCTAAAAAGGTTCTTTTAAGTGAACAAGTGAGTTCAATTATGAAATGTGATACTCCCCCTAAGTTCAAAGATGCTGGTGTCCCTACCATTTCATGTTTTATTAGCAATCACAAAATTAAAAGGGCACTTTTGGATTTGGGTTCTAGTGTCAATTTGATACCATATTTTGTTTACTTAGAGTTGGGATTAGGAGACCTGCAACCTTCCAACTGCACCCCTTCAGCTTGCTGATAGGTCAGTTGGGACTCCTAGGGGGCGAATTGATGATGTCTTGGTGCAAATTGATAAAGGATTTTTTCCTGTTGGCTTTGTTGTGTTGGACATGGACCCTACTCATGCCTATAAGCAAATCCATATTATTTTAGGACGTCCCTTCCTAGTTATAGCTAATGCTACCATTAACTATAGATTGGGAGTGATGGATGTCTCGGTCATGAACATGAGGGTTAGGCTTAATATTTTCAAAGCCTCTGCTCAACCTGTATTTGAAGATGAATCTGAATGCTTCTTTATTGATATGATTGATGGAATGATTGAAGAAGCCTTGCCTACTATTCTGAGTAGCGATCCCTTGGGAACCTATCTTTCCCATGGGGATTTGAGGTTGTTTGATTTGGAAAGTACCATAGGTGAGATGAATTCTACTCTTGACTCCACTTCTTATCTTGAGTCTTCTTCTTCGGTGTCAACATATGAACCTCTTCCCCCTTTGGCTAGTTCTCCTATGCCACCTTCTATTATATCTCCACCTAAACTTGAGTTGAAATCTCTCCCTGATTCACTCAAGTATGTGTTTTTAGGCTCCAAAGAGACCCTACCTGTTATCATATCTTCTCTTCTATCTTGTGATCAAGAGAAAGAGTTGATTCGTGTTTTGTCCGATCATAAGGGTGCTATTGGGTGGTCACTTGCTGATTTGAAATGGATTAGTCCCATAATTTGTATGCACAGAATTCATTTAGAGGACGATGCTAAACCTGTTAGGCAAATGCAATGTAGATTGAACCCTCACATGAAAGAAGTTGTCCAGAAAGAGGTAGTATAGCTTTTATATGCAGGCATTATCTACCCTATTTCTGATATTCAATTGGTCAGTCCAGTTCATGCAGTCCTTAAGAAATATGGCATAACTGTGGTTAAGAACACTGAAGGTGAACTAATTCCAACTAGACAGACCACGGGGTGGAGGGTGTGCATTGATTACAGAAAGATGAATTCTATAACTAGAAAGGACCATTTTCCCCTCCCATTCATTGATCAAATTTTGGAAAAATTAGCTGGACAAAGTTTTTATTGCTTTTTAGATGGGTATTCTGGCTACAACCAAATACCTGTCTATCCTAAGGGCCAAGAGAAAACCACATTTACATGCCCATCAGGTACCTTTGCCTATCGAAGGATGCCTTTTGGGTTGTGTAATGCACCTTTCACATTCCAAAGATGTATGATGGCCATATTTTGTGATTATATTGATAATTTTATGGAAGTGTTTATGGATGATTTCTCTGTGTTTGGTTCTTCCTTTGATGTGTGTCTTGCTAATTTATCCATTGTCCTAAAAAGATGTGAAGAAATGAATCTAGTTTTGAGTTGGGAAAAGAGTCATTTCATGGTCCAAGAAGAGTTTGTTTTGGGACATAAAGTGTCGAAAAAAGGGAAACAGCTCATAAAGCCAAGGTTGATCTAATTTCTAATCTGCCTGTGCCTTCTTCTATGAAGCAAGTTAGATCTTTCCTTGGCCATGCTGGTTTTTATAGGAGATTTATTAAGGATTTTAGAAAAGTGGCTCGCCCACTTACTAATCTCCTTACCAAAGATACTACTTTTGTGATTAATGAGTATTGTGTGCAAGCTTTTAAGAAGCTTCGATCTTTGTTGGTGATAGCCCCTATTGTGTAGCCCCATGATTTTTCTTTGCCCTTTGAGATCATTTGTGACGCATCTGATTTTGCTATTCGGGCTGTTTTGGGTCAAAGGGTCAATAGAATGCCTCATGTCATTTACTATGCTAGTAGAACCAAGACTCATTAGATGGATTTTGTTGCTCCAAGAGTTTGGTATTGAAATAAAAGATAGGAAAGGTTCTGAAAATTCTGTTACAGACCACTTGTCTAGAATCTTTACTGAGTATACTGATGACTCAGTTGGATTTTCCGACCACTTTCCTGATGAGCAACTATTTGCTGTGTCACATGCCCCTCTTCCTTGGTTTGCCCACATTGTGAACTACCTTGTCACTAGGAAGATTCCTCCTCACTGTTCCAAACAAGAGAAAGATAGGTTCTTTTCATAGGTAAGACATTACTACTGGGAACATCCTTATCTTTTTAAACATTGCCCTGACCAAGTGGTATGTAGATGTGTCCCCGAGAGTGAAATTCATAGTATTCTTACCTTTTGTCACTCTTATGCTTATGGTGGTCACTTTGGAGGACGTAGGACAGCTGCTAAAGTCCTATAAAGTGGGTTCTTTTGGCCCACTCTGTTTAGAGATGCTCACCGATTTTGTCTTGCTTGTGACCGTTGTCAATGTACGGGTGCCTTGTCCCATCGTGATATGATGCCCCTTTCCCCTATTCTGATTGTTGAGATGTTTGATGTGTGGGGCATTGATTTCATGGGCCCCTTTCCCCCATCTTTTGGCTTTGTATACATATTGGTTGTTGTTGATTATGTGTCAAAGTGGGTGGAAGCTCAGGCTGCTAGGACCAATGACCACAAGGTTGTGGTCAAGTTTGTGAAAGAGTACATTTTTTGTCGATATGGAACCCTTAAAGCCCTTATTAGTGATGGATGGAGTCACTTTTGTCATCGATCTTTTGAGGCTTTGCTTAGAAAGTATTTTGTGACTCATAAAATAGCCACCCCTTATCACCCTCAGACTAGTGGTCAAGTTGAGGTGTCTAATCGTGAAATTAAGTCTATCCTTGAAAAAACGGTTTGACCTGATAGGAAAGACTGGTCCTTCAGATTACATGATGCTCTTTGGGCCTATCGTACTGCTTATAAGACTCCCATTGGAATGTCTCCTTGCCGACTTCTTTTTGGTAAGGCTTGTCACTTGCTAGTTGAGTTAGAACACCGTGCTTTTTGGGCTATTAAAGCTTTTAATTTTGATATGAAACAAGCAGGTTCTAACAGTAGGCTTCAATTGAATGAGTTGAATGAATTATGTAATGAAGCCTATGAGAATGCTAAGATTTATAAAGCCAAAACCAAAGCTTTTCATGATAAAACGATTTCTCTTAAATCTTTTGAAACTAATCAGAAGGTTTGGCTTTTTAACTCTAAGCTTAAGCTATTTCCTGGCAAGTTGAGATATGGATGAGATGGTCCTTTTCTTGTCCAACAAGTATTTCCCTTTGGGGTGGTCCGAATTTTGGATCCCCAAGATGGTCGAGTTCTCATGTTTAGTGGTCAGCGCTTAAAACCTATTGTGACTCATGATCTCGACCCTGGTTTGATTGAATCCATCAACTTGGTTGACCGTATTTACTATGATTAGTGAGTTGTGCATTGTCTGGCTAAAGACATTAAACTTAGCACTTGTTAGGAGGCAAACCAATCTTTTTAGGTGATCTTGAGTTTTTTATTTTTATTTTTCTTTTTAATCAAGGTGTTCTTGGGGTATTGAATGTGATTCTTCACTTGGTTTTCGGCTTTTGAGGCTGGTAATGGCTGTGAAGGCGCTTTGGGAGTGTGATTGCTTAGCTTACATGGAAACCACTTTCCTCGTGCTATCAGGTTGTGTAACACCCCCAGCCCCTAGGGCCGAAAGCGTTACGTTTTCTTAACTTTTTACTTAAATTCTGGGACGAAACGGATAGAGTTTCCCCTAAAAACTGACCGTTTTCAGGCTGAAAGCCTTAGAACAAATCCCTGCAAATCAACGGAAGCATAAAACATTTAAAAGAAGCTCAACGGCTACACGTCGGAGTTCACAACTCAATGAGCCACTTGCTCAGAGTACACCAAACAGAATAGTTGATGAGTAAAGAAGAAACGAATGATACAACTCAACGGTTCGCACAGCTAGAGTATGGGGTTTAAATACTAAAACACAACTAACTTTGACCAAGAAGACATCTAACTAGTTAGATGGTCAGCTTATATGGCCATACAGAGTGACTCATAAACAATATGCATTACATGAACTAGAATACTTGTTTACAATCATTTACAAACGTTTACAAACTTTATAAAACTTCATTAAAGACGTAAGTAGGCACACATGACACCTTGCAAGCGAGAATAGATTCCATCTTGATATAGTTGACTCAACTTTTTCCTGTCATAAAGAAAACATGGGGGAAAATGGGAAAGAGTATTGGGGTGAGCAACCACATGCTCAGTGAATGTCCCCCAACCCCCTTAAAACCAAAACCATTGCAGGCAATAATATCTTTACTAGTCACATATCAAGTATCCATACTTTACTATCATATTAGGCAATCATAAAATTCCTATGGAAACATTTCTAATCATAAACTTGACTTTAAGCACTCAAACACATTTCTAGGGCTCTAAATGACCATACTTCTTTACTAACAGGTAGTCAAACACTTAAACAAGTCACAAGGCTAAGCACATAGACTTTCTTTTTCATAAACATAACTTCTTAGCGTTCTATTCGAACTATGCATGAAACCCTATTCACATGGTGTGCACATAATGTTACCTCTTTTTATAATCATACTTTTCTTGGCATTTCGTTCATATGAGGTGCATAAGACATATACATTTCAAGTCTCAATCAAATCTCATTCATAGGGTACGCATGAAATATGCTCATAAGACTTTCTTTTCATATTCGTATCTTACTTAGTATCTCATTCATAAGTTAAACTTAGAACATGAAAATGTCATACGCAAAAAGCTTGCTTTCTTTTTACTAAAAACACTTCATTTAGCCTCTTGAGGCTCATAAAAACTCTTTTCTTATCCTCTTGGGGCTCATATTCTTTGAAAGAATCTCTTTCATCTTGGTCTCACAGCGACCTTCAAAAACTTTCTTTCTAAAAAACACTACTTCTTTAAACACTACTTCTTTTAAATCGAAGGAAAATGGCTTATGGTTTCCAGTCTCCTCCTCGCCAATCCTCTTCAAGCGTCTACTCACTCTATTTAGGCGCCGAGGGAAAATCGCATTGAAGAGGGGAACCTGAGTTGGCGTGGAAAACCATATCGAGTTTGTTTTTAAGAATCAACAAAGATTTTCGATGATCTAGACTCAGTTAGCATGGCAAGCAGTAATTCTATGCATATGTATCTATAAGTGGGCATCTAAAGGCATGACAATCGAGACAATGACATCTTAAGGTCGTACACTAGCAGTCTCATTCTAAACATGAATTCAAGTCACTTTTAGAATCAGAGTGGTTAACATGAAGACTGCTATAACACATTAGAACAACAAAAGCGTCACATAGCACCACATAGTATCACCTAAGCATAATAGCGTCGCATAGGATGGCATAGTATCAGTAATTCAGCATTCTTAAGCCTAAGAGTTGGTTATAAAATGGAACCGGCTAAGGTACATATGGCAAGCAATTACAAAATGGGAGCACGCGCAACTAACGTTCATATGTTTATACATCCGTCACAACTAGCCTTTAGGCCTCGCATTCATGGCGACTTAGACATGACATGTTAAAATCATATGAAGGGGTTAACTCAGTCAAGTTCATTCTCAAACATGAAGATATTAGGCCAATCTACGGTTAAATCATTTACTAAAAGGTTATCATATCACACTAAGGTAGCAGAAACATCAAATTATGCCATATTGGCAATGAAAGAACTTGAAGCTACACTCGAGACCACATTGCCATCACATGGGGCTAACAACAGAGCATGGAAGGTCAAGGGTCACGAGTAGCATGAACTAGCACGGAAGGTTTTTCCTAGGGTCACTACTTGCAGTTGACTACCTCTTAAGGCATAGATTCGTACAAATGAATGGTTATGCTCCTAAGGTCATTTCATCATGCTTCAAACACTGGCGCATGCAGCTACTTACCTAAAACATGGTATCGTAGAAGTCTCATAATGCAAACAATGAGTCAGTGGTCATATCACGCTATGAATTACAAAACTTATATTATCTGGATGACCAAGTCGTATACTATACCAACTTAAGTCAAGCAAACACCAAGTACTGCAACAACTTATTTACAATCACATAACTAGTCATGACCTAATTCCTATAGTGTATTCATGTTCGCCCATAATAGACGTGATTGTCCACATATAGGATGACATGACCCTAAATGCTCTACGATGCTACTTTCTTACACATGTGATACATACGTTTATGAACGTGATTCATGTAAATGCAGCTCTATTGTCATCTAGTCACGCATTACATACATCGAGTTCAACTAATCCAACTCTAACACGAGAGAACAGTAGTGATGGGCTGTAAATGATGATCCAAGATTCATGGTGTGAAACTAACTACATAAATCAATTGTTCTAACCAATACAATCACATGTTCAATCAAATTCAAGCCAAGCAATTACAAAAACTCACTTCATTGGCATTTGATCACAATCACGTCGATGGTTACATACAACAATCCTATCTATATGTATTCTTATGGTCTTACACAGCACATGACACCATAATAAATTTTTAAGACATGCGGACCCACATGTTGTCACATCGAAAGAACACCTAGATGTGTAAGTATGCGTCTAATCCCCCCTTTTGCAGCCTATGGTCAACGGCATGCCTTAAACCTCATCCAATTTAGGAAAGATTAGTGTTGAGCGGCTAGAATTGTGCGAGTATGGTCGACATCAATGGCCTCATAGGCACACGTTGAGGTCTTACAAGGTACATCTATCGCATAGGTGATCATATGAGTCTCACTGTAGTTCGCTTACCTTAGTAGAGATCATTACTATGTACAATTCCAAAAGTCCGCTAGGTTCTTCCTCCCTTTCGCTTTTGAAGTGAATTCGGGTTCGTTCGAGACAAAACATCATCACCCCATTCACGAATAACAATCCATATAATAGAAAGCAGGTAATACACGGATTAGGCAACAATGGAAAAGAAGGAGAATAGTAGGTACACTTATGCAATGTTTATCCACATCCCACCGCTAGCACATAGTTTTTCAAGCAGGCATACGAAAATATCCCCTAATTTCATTCAAGTAATTCAAAATTCACAACAGCAAGGTACAATTTAGTAGGACTATCAATCATAGCAACTAATTTCCAATCATTCCTTTCCTAGGTCATTAGGAAAGGTTCTATCGATGTACACATCTTAGCACATGCACACTTACAAGCAACACTTGATAAACGTAAGGGCGCGTATAAGTGAATGTAAACTACCTCATCGTCAGTAACGGAAAGTAAATCCTTCGGTGTAAGATAACCTTGGCTCTATAGTCAAACGGCATTAACATCTCAAAATTTTAAGTTTCAAAGGGGGAAAAATAGATTTTGTATTTCGAATCTCTTTGTTTTTAATAAAAGGATGGTTAACTGCTTCTAACTTTCTCTCTCTACCAACCTTAGAGTACGTCTGCTCACTCCATTATGGGTGCCGAGGAGCAAATCGTATTATAGGGGCAACGATGAGCTTAGACTTAAGGCTTTTAAATCATTCAATTCAAATCACATGTTCTTTAAAGACACCAAGGCATATAAACGAAAAAACCTTTGATTGATTTAACACTTATCTTATCCACGACAATACGAGCCATTTGGCCTATATCTTAGCAAATGGTTCTCTCGTCCAACCATTCAGCTTACTCAAGTTGCATCTAACTAGGAAAACGCGCTAACATTCACATAAAACACACATTTGCACACAAGGCAGTCATGTATCACGTCATCATGAACTCGTTCCTGGGCAACTATTTGAGATGCAAGACTCAGGTCGCGGCCTATGATCGCAGAACCATGCTCTGATACCATCAATGTAACAACCCCAGCCCCTAGGGCCAAAAGCATTACGCTTTCTTAACTTTTTACTTAAATTCTGGGACGAAACGGATAAAGTTTCCCCTAAAACTGACCGTTTTCATGCTAAAAGCCTTACAATAAATCCCTACAAATTAACAGAAGCGTAAAACATTTAAAAGAAGCTCAATGGCTACACATCGAAGTTCACAACTCAACAAGCCACTCGCTCAGACGAGTACACCAAACAGAACAGTTGATGAGTAAAGAAGAAACGAATGATAGAACTCAACGGTTCACACAGCCAGAGTGTGGGGTTTAAATACCAAAACACAACTAACTTTGACCAAGAAGACATCTAACTAGTTAGATGGTCGGCTCATATGGCCATATAGAGTGACTCATAAACAATATGCATTACATGAACTAGAATACTTGTTTACAATCATTTACAAACGTTTACAAACTTTACAAAACTTCATTAACAACATAAGTAGGCACACATGACACCTTGCAAGCGGGAATAGATTCCGTCTTGATATAGCTTACTCAACTTTTTCCTGTCATAAAGAAAACATGGGGGAAAAGGGGAAAGAGTAGTGGGATGAGCAACCACATGCTCAGTGAATGTCCCCCAACCCCCTTAAAACCAAAACCGTTGCAGGCAATAATATCTTTACTAGTCACATATCAGGTATCCATACTTTACTATCATATTAGGCAATCATAAAACTCCTATGGAAACATTTCTAATCATAAACTTGACTTTAAGCACTCAAACACATTTCTAGGGCTCTAAATGACCATACTTCTTTACTAACAGGTAGTCAAACACTTAAACAAGTCACAAGGCTAAGCACATAGACTTTCTTTTTCATAAACACAACTTCTTAGCATTCTATTCGAACTATGCATGAAACCCTATTCACATGGTGTGCACATAATGTTACCTCTTTTTATAATCATATTTTTCTTGGCATTTCGTTCATATGAGGTGCATAAGACATACACATTTCAAGTCTCAATCAAATCTCATTCATAGGGTATGTATGAAATATGCTCATAAGACTTTCTTTTCATATTCGTATCTTACTTAGTATCTCATTCATAAGTTATACTTAGAACATGCAAATGTCATATGCAGGAAGCTTACTTTATTTTTACTAAAAACACTTCATTTAGCCTCTTGAGGCTCATAAAAACTCTTCTCTTAGCCTCTTAGGGCTCATATTCTTTGAAAGAATCTCTTTCATCTTGGTCTCACAGTGACCCTTAAAAACTTTCTTTCTGAAATACTTGAAAAGGCGAAACGCCAATTGCTTTTTTCATTTAATAACAAACTACTCTGGGCATAAGATCATGATAAAGTGCTGGTTGGGAGAGATCTACACTCAATCCCAGTGAGATTAACTCACACTAAGCTCTTACTCCCGGGATGGCAACTAACTTTAGGACGTTAAACCCTGGTCAAGGTCTCCAGGGATTACTCCCTAGGCTAGGGATTCCCCCGTTCAAGCAGGCTCGGTCCCATCTATTGTCCCTAAGCACTTATCTTAGTCATTTAAGCCGGTCATAATGACTAATAAGTTTGCTGCCTCTCACAGTGAAATCCTTATCATGCAACTCACACCTTTGTAAAACTCTTTAGGGGTTCCCCCGTTCAAGCGTGTTCACTCCCAAAACTGTATTCATTTTGTTAAAATAGGTCCGCATGCACTAATAGTTATGGCTACTATCATTTCAAAACATGAAATCCTTCTTTGAAAAACTCACCCTTATGCACATAATGCAATTCGAAGACATCGAAGGGAAGGGGGTCCACATGTATCACATTCACACGCATAATGCATCTTAATAACATAAAAGGGATGGATTTGCACGTATTACATTCAAGCACTTCATAATCATTTCAACCACACAATGAGCCACACACGGCCTCGCAATCCAGACGATTACGGTTAATTCACAACCCAGGCTCCCTCCTCACAAGCACCGTACCAAAAAAACCTCAAACCACTCATAGTTCTACCTCGAACCATCCAGCTAGCATCTCGATTTCAATTTCTTTAATCATAACATAGATTATCATGCTAGCTTATAAAAGGAATAGGGTTTATGCACTCACCTGGGCAAGCAACACCATCCAATGGTGTATTACCGCAAACATACATACATACATACATACATACATATATATATATATATATATATATATATATATATATATATATATATA
>JACYFF010003369.1:46451608-46462219 GCA_017589665.1 Selenicereus undatus
TGTGTGTGTGTGTGTATGTATGCACATTGTAACACCTGCATTTTGCTTTTTGTTAAGCTGGTCGTGTTCCCGTTTTGCGTCATAAAATCGTATTTTATTACTGATATAAGTTAAATTATTATTTATGTGATTATATGAGTAATAATTTGTTTAAAACGAATAGTCTTGTCAGTATTAATGTTATTATAAGCTAGAAAATGTTCCGGTGATTTTTAATAAGCGTTAGTAAGGGTTATTAACGAGTACTAAATCGAGTACGAACCCGAATATGACTAGCTGGTTAACCTTCAAATTAGTGACGAGGTTTAATGAATCAAACCTTGACGTATTTGGAATCGAATAATCGATAAGGGTCGGATTATCGATTTGGATTTAGAATAAAAGGTACGAGATTGGACTAGCTGTTTTAGTTGATTGAGCAGTTGACCAATACACGAGGGTTTAAAAAAAGGGAAATGAAGAGGAGGTCGAGGTCCCCTTCCTCATTCAGTAGAAAAAACGAAAGGGGGGCGTCTTCTATCCAGGTCCCCGCAACCCCCATTCACAACCCAGCAGAGAGAAAGGAAGAGGGAGATAAAGAGATAACAGGGAGGGGTGCGTCGCCGCCTCGCTGGCACTAGTCGGCCACCATCAGCCACGGTCGGCCATCCATAGCCGCAGCCACCACAGCAAATAGAGAGAGAGAGAGAGAGGGATCAAGGAAGAGAAAGGTTGTGAACTGCGAGAGAGAAAGAGAAGGAGATGACAATGACGGTCTGTCGACGACCGTCCATTGCTCCCCGAGACCACCCTTCCGGTGACCACCAGTAGCAGCAACGATAAAGGGCTAAGACTAGGTCTAGGTCGGGTTACTTCGGGTCTAAGATTAGCAGCAAAGAGGAACAAATTCCGGGTCCTTAAGCGCCCAAATTTAGCCCCAAAAGCCCCTAAATCGGGTCCTCTAGCATGAATTCAAGGTGGGTGTTTCTCACCTCCTAGGTATTAGTTATTTCGAAACATTTTAACCCTTAATGAGATGCATGTTAGTTTAAGGCTGAATAGGCTGACTGAAATTGTGAAGTGATTATGTATGTTTAGTTCGATTGAATTTAGGCCCAAATTATGCATGTTCAATCAGTCAAAGCATGTCTTGAATAGATGCCTGCTAAGTTAGTTAATTAGAGTTTGAAAGGAGCGTTGAAATGATCTAAGCACATTTTAGATCGATGCCTATTAACTTAGTTAATTCATACCTGAAATTGGCTTCGAAGGAACCTAAGAGTTGTTTCCAATCAATGCATGTTAAGTATAGCTAATTCATGCCAGAAAGTAACTTTGAAATAACCTAATAATGCTTTGAATCGTAGGTTAGTTTAGTTAATTAATGCTTGAAAATGGCTTCGAATTGATATATGTTAATTTAGTTAATCCATGCTTATAAGAAGCTTCGAAATAATATATGAATGCTTCGAATCAATGCTTGTTTATTTAGTTAATTCATGCTTGGAAATTAGCTTCGAAATAATCTATGAATGTTTTGAAATGATGCATGTTAGGTCAATGATTCGTGTTTGCGAATGACCCTTAAAAATAACTTAAGTACACTTTGATTCCTCCCCTAATAAGTTAGTTTAATTATGTCTAAAAGTATGCTTCGAAACAACTAATACATGCTCTAAGTCGATGTATGTTGAATTAGTCGTTTCATGTTCAAAGATGTTCTCGAAACCAACTGAGAGTGCCTTAAGACGATGCATGTAAAGTTAGCTAATCTATGCTTAAAAGTGGCCTTGCAATGACCTAAGCATACATTTAATCGATGCTTGTCAAGTTAATGAAATATATATGTTTATAAATGCAGTAATGCGCCACTAGAGTGGTGCTAGATCGCTCGGTAAGTTATATATTGCTATTATGCCATTCTTTGACTTTTATGATGATACGCTATGCTTACGAAATTGAAAAACGAGTTTGTAGTCGGATGGCTTGAGGATGAACTAATGAGATTTTTGAGGTTCTTTGTGGTTGGTGTTGTGTGAGAATGGAGCCTGGGTTGTGATTAACCGCAATCATGTGGATTGCGAGGCCATGTGTGGGTCATTCTGTTAAGTTAAATTATGAAGTGTTTGAATGTGTTACATCTGCACCCCTACTTTTTTTTATGTTCGTGAACTTGATTAATTGAATAAGGGTGAGTTTTTTTTTTAAAAGAAGGATTTCATGATTTGAATATTAGTAGCCACAATTAGATGGCCTATTTTAACTAAACAAATACAGTTTTGGGAGTGAACTTGCTTGAATGAGGGAATCCCTAGAGAGTTTTACAAAGGCGTGAGTTGTATGCTAAATGATTTCACTGTAAGAAATAGTAAAGTTATTAGCCGTTATGGCCATACGCTTTAAATTGGCCAAGACAATGTGCTTTGGACAATATGATATGAATGATGTTAGCCTAGGGAATAAGTTCTCGTACTAGGAAACCCTAGAAGACCCTGACGAGGATAATGGTCCGCTAAGTTATATGTAGCCATTCCGGGAGTAAGAACTTATACGTGAGCGTTAGGTCTCACTATGGGGTTGAGAATAGATCTCACCCAATCAGCACCCTGTAATGATCTTATGCCAGATGTATTTTCCTAATAAGCAAAGAAAATCAGTTAGCATTTTTCTATGGTAAGTATTTTAGAAGAAAGAAAGTTTTAAAGGCCATTAAAAGGCCAGTCGCAATGAAATGTGAAAAGCTTATAAGGGTCATTATGCGACCTATACAAAAGAGATTTCTTTTAAAGAAAATGAGCCTCAAAGAGGCTAAGAAAAGAGCTTTCTTGGTCCTTAAGAGGCTAAGCAATGTATTTTCAAGAAAAGAAGCAAAGCTTTTTGTGCATGTTCTGTGCATTTCTTATGAACGAAATGTGAATGAGATTTGAAATGTGTGTACCCTATGAATGAGATTTCAAGTAAGGCTAAGTAAGGTGTTTTCACGAAAAAGAAAGTTTTCGTTGTACACCCATGCACATCTTATGAATGAGCAAGTATAGTCTGAATGGAATCTTGAACATAGCATGGCCATATCCTGTAATGCATCAAGCTTATGAGTATAAATGTACATGTTTTGTGAAAGAAAATTCTGTGCTTAGCCCTCCTTGCTTGCTTATGTGATTTGAGTGCTTGGTTTTTAAGAAGTTAGTTAATTAGGAACCTAAAATAAAGTTTATGGATAATAATCCTTCCTTAAGGATTATGATTGCCTATTATGATAATAAACTACGAATATGTGGTATGTGACTATTATAGGTATTATTGACTGCAACAGTTTTGGTTTTAAGGAGTCAGAGAATACTCACTGAGTGTGTGGTTGCTCATCCCATTACTCTTTCCCGCTTTTCCCCAGGTTTGCAATATAAAAAGTAGGAGCCAAGTCACTTATGCCAAGATGGATTGTATTCTTGCTTGCCAGGTGTCATGTGTGCCCATTTGAAGGGGTCTAATGTGTTTAACGAAGTCATGTAATGTATTCCTAGAATTGTAAACGTTGTAAACAAGTATTCTAGTTCATGTAGTTCATTCGGTTTAGGAATCACTCTGTATGGCCATATGAGCCAACCATCTTATTTATCAGTTGACCTTTTTAGCTAAAATTAGTTACGATTTCGGTTGTAAACCCCATTATTCCGGTTGTGTGAACTGTTGAGTTATATCTTTCATTTATGCTTTATTAATGAACTATATTGTTTGATGTACTCTGAGCGAGTTGCTCGTTGATTTATGAACTCCAGCGTGTAGCCGTTGAGCTTATTTTGAATGTTTTATGCCTCTGTTGATTACAAGGGTTCACTGTAAGGCTTTTAGCCTAGAAATGGTCAGGTTTTAGGGGAAACTCTGTCCGTTTTGTCCCGAAAGTTAAGTAGGGAGTAAGAAAATGTAACGTTCTTGACCCTAGGGGCTGAGGGCGTTACATTAAAGGTATCCGAGCAAGGTCCTACGACCACAGGTGGCGACCCGAGTCTTGCATTTTATTTAGTTATCTAGGGATGTGTTCACAATAATGTGATATATGCTTGCTTTGGCTTGCAAATGTGAGTTTTATATGAAAATTAGTGTGTTTAGCTAGTCAGGTGCAGCTTGAGTGAGCTCACTAATCGAGTGAATGAACGAATTGCTAAGAGTATAAGGCGAATGACTTGCATTCTCGTAAATGAGCTAAGTGTTAGCTCAGTCACCATTTATGTGTGTGCACCTTGGTGATTTTAATCGAGAGTTTGAAGAACATATGATTTAAATTCAAATGATTGGAAAGGTCTTAACTCTATGCCCATCTTCGCCCCTAAAGTACGATTTGTCTTCGGCCCCATAATGGAGTGAGCGAACATACTCAAAGGTTGGCAGAGAAAGAGTTAGAAGCAGTTAAACTATTTCCTTTTGAAAACCTTAAAAGTCAAAGTCTTCCGATTAGTGAGTTAGGGTTGTGCTTTCGCATTAGAAACCTTTCTAATTGTTTGGTTGGGTCTTATTGCTGCAACTGAAGACTCGCATTTGCTTTGCAATAATGCTTGGGTTAGCCCTACGAGCTTAACTCTCTCTGTGTAATCAAATGACTTTGAGTGTTCACACCATTATTGGACGTGTTAAAGATGATTTGTTGCAAGTGATTAGAGGCAGCTTTCTATGACTGAAAATCTCACTAGGTGGTACCCCGCATATGTCAATTTGGAATTGTAAGAAATTAAACGAGATTTTGATATGCTTGGATAGAAATTAAGCAATAGTAGTGTATTTCTCTTAACCATTGCATGAAAATTATCCTCATTGTCTAGCGCGATGCTTGTTGCCACCTGTACAATGTGCTTGATGTCCTATGTGAAATTGGTAGTGTCTTGGCTATATCAAACCCCAATACACCCAGAAAGAACAAGGTAGAAAGAACCTGATAGACTCTGGGATTATTATACCATCCCTATCACCCTGTTACCTCCTAGGAAATTACCTATACATTGCCAAGGTCTTCTTAAGCATTGCCACCAAGTTCACGAGCCAGAATGCCCCATAGTTGAAGATAGAGCCCCCCATTCATATTAGAAGTTCCTTATACCAATAACGTCGTTGTTCTTACCCCTATTAGTTGATTTATGGCCAACTTCATATAGTTTGGACAAACCTCGACGCATAACCTTGACCTTAGGTTTTAAATGAGGGTTGCATTCACGTATACTTGCCTAAATGTCTTTTCATGGGATCCTACCAGGAGCCCCAATGCTTTTAAGCATAACCATAGCATTGTATACAATCTAATGCCCATTGAGGCTCATATAGTCATGTAGATTCGCTATTCTTGAATAGCTATGCCCCTTATGAATGAATTGTGTAATGAAAGCGCGCCCAGGTCTTTGCTTGAGTTGAGTTGGTTTTGGTATGTGACCTAACCACGCAAATGATTTAACTCTTGTAATTTGTAGCATGGTATGACCTTTGAGTCACCATTTACATCCCACGAATTCCTTAATTCCATGTTATAACTGAGTTAACTGCATATGCCCATATTCAAAGCATGATGAGGCGACCCTAAAAACCCGCATTCATATATTCTTACCCTTATATGTTTGATTAGAGTAGCGTAGTGAAAGCATGTAGGCCCATAAGCCGCAGGTCCCAGAATTCGTCTAGGAGCATACCCATTCATTTGCACGAGCCTATGACTTAAGGGACGATCAGCTCCAAAGTGGGGACTTTAGGGAAAGTCTCCCCACCATCAAAACCATCGACTTACATTCTTACATTAGCACCTTCTTCTCAAGTTGTTCCTATCGACATGTTATGCTAGTTCATGCAATTGATGGTTCTTAATCCTTTGTGCTCTATTTTAAACCCTACGTTATGTCAATGTGAATTCGAATGCTACTTTAAGTTCTTTCATTACCAATATGGCGTAATTGGTATCTCTGCTACCCTAGTGTAACGTGGTAACTTTCTAGTAAATGATTTAACCTTAGATTGACCTAGTATCTCCATGCTTTGGGATGAACCTAACTAAGTTAACCGCCCTCATACGACTTTGAAATGCCTTGTATAAGTTGCCATGAATGGAAGGCCTAAAAGTTAGTTAAAACTCCTATATATAGACATAGGAGTACTAGTTGTGCATGCTTCCGTTTAGTAAATTACTTGCTATATGCAAATTAGACGGTATCATGTTACTTAGAATTCTTATGCTTGAGAATCCTGAATTGCTAATACTATGCGATACTGTTGTGCTTAAATGATGCTATGTGGTGCTACGTGACATTCTTATTATTCCCAATGTGTTATAGGAGTCTCCATGTTAATTATTATGATCCCAAATGTGGCTTGAATTCATATTTTAGAACGAGACTACATGTGTATGACCCTGAGATGTTATTGCCTAATTGCCTTACTTTTAGATTTTGACTCGTGACATATGCACATACATAGAGTGGTTGCTTACTATGCAAATTGAATCTAGATAATTGAAAGCCTTTTTCTTTTGATTCTTAAAAGCAAGTTTAATATGGTTGTCCACGCCAACTCATTTTCCCCCTCTTCGATGCGATTTGCCCTTGGCGCCTAAATAGAGTGAGTAGACGTTCGAAGAGGATTAGCGAGGAGGAGACTGGATACCATAAGCCTTTTTCTTTCGATTCAGAAGATGCTGTGATTACAAAATAAAACCTTTTGGCAACCTACCGTGTACACCACAGTTTTGTGTGTATATCTTAGGTATGACTTAATATAGTTTGAGAATTTCAAGGATGAAATTCGTTTAAGGGGGCAAGAATGTAACACCCTCATTTTTCTTTTTCCATTAAGCTGGATGTATTGCCTTTTTGCATCGTAAAATTGTATTTTATTAACGATATAAGTTAAATTATTATTGATGTGATTATGTGAGTAATAATTTTATTAAAAAGAATATTCTTGTCACTATTAATATTATTATGAGTTCGAAAATGTTACGATGAGTTTTAATAAGCGTTAGTAATGGTTATTAACGAGTACTAAATCGAATAGGAACCCGAATATGATTAGCTTGTTAACCTTCGAATTAGTTTTGAGGTTTAATAAATTGAACCTTGACGTATTTGAGATCGAATAATCGATGAAGGGTCGTATCATCGATTTGGGTTTAGAATAAGAAATGTGAGATTAGACTAGCTATTTTAGTTGACTGAACAATTGACCAATACACAAGTGATTAAAAAAAGGAAAATTAAAAGGGGGTCGAGGCCCCCTTCCTCATTCAGCAGAAAAAATGAAGGGGGCGTCTTCTACCCAGGTCCCCGCAACCCCCTTCACAACCCAGCAAAGAGAGAGGAGGAGAGAGAGAGAGAGAGAGAGAGAGAGAGAGAAGTGGGAGGGGTGCGTTGCCGCCCCGCCAGCACTGGTCGGCCACCATCGGCCCCAACCGGCCATCCCTAGCCGTAGCCACCACAACAGACAAAGAGAGAAAGAGAGAGAAATAGAGGGATCAAGGAAGAGGGAGGTTGCGAACTGAGGGAGAGAAAGAGAAGGAGATGCCGACGCTACTGTGCCGGTGACCGTCCATTGCACCCTGCGACCACCCTACTGGGGACCACTAGTAGCAGCAACGATAAAGGGCTAAGACCAGGTCTAGGTCGGGTTGCTTTGGGTTTGAGACTAGCAGCAAAAAGGGACAAATTTCGGGTCCTTACGGGTCCAAATTTAACCCCAAAAGCCCATAAATCAGGTCCTCTAGCATGGATTCCAGGTGGGTGTTTCTTGCCTCCTAAGTATTAGTAATTTCAAAACGTTTTAACCCTTAAGATGAGATGCATGTTAGTTTAAGGTGGATTAGGTTGGCTGAAATTGTGAAGTGATTATGTATGTTTAGTTCGATTGAATTTAGGCCCAGATTATGCATGTTCAATTAGTCAAAGCATGTCTAGAATCGATGCATGCTAAGTTATTTAATTAGTGTTTGAAAGTATCCTTGAAACGACCTAAGCACATTTTAATTCAGTGCCTGTTAACTTAGTTAATTTGTCCCTGAAATTGGCTTCGAAAGAACCTAAGAGTTGTTTCTAATCGATGTATGTTAAGTACAGTTAATTCATGCCTGAAAGTAACTTCGAAATAACTTAATAATGCTTCGGATCGATATAGGTTAGTTTAATTAATTAACGCTTGAAAATGGCTTCAAAACGATATATGTTAGTTTAGTTCATCCATGCTTATAAGAAGCTTCGAAATAATATATGAATGCTTCGAATCAGTGCTTGTTTATTTAGTTAATTCATGATTCGAAAGTAGTTTCGAAATAATCTATGAATGTTTTGAAACGATGCAAGTTAGATCAGTGATTCATGTTTGCGAATGACCCTTAAAAATGACCTAAGTACACTTTGATTCGTTGTCTAATAAGTTAGTTTAATTATGTCTAAAAGTATGCTTCGAAACAACTTATACGCGCTCTAAGTATATGTATGATGAATTAGTCGTTTCATGTTCAAAGATGTTCTCGAAACTACCTGAAAGTGCCTTAAGACGATGCATGTAAAGTTAGCTAATCTATGCTTAAAAGTGGCCTTGCAATGACCTAAGCATACATTTAATCGATACTTGTTAAGTTAATGAAATATATATGTTTATAAATGCCGCAATGCGCCACTGGAGGGATGCTAGATCGCTCGGTAAGTTATATATCGCTATAATGCCATTCTTTATGACTTTTATAATGATACACTATGCTTACGAAATTGAAAAGTGAGTTGGTAGTCGGATGGCTTGAGCATGAACTAATGAGAGTTTTGAGGTTCTTTGTGGTTGGTGTTATGTAAGGAGGGAGCCTGGGTTGTGATTAACCGCAATCCTGTGGGTTGCGAGGTCATGTGGCTCATTCTGTTAAGTTAAGTTACGAAGTGTCTGAATGTGTTACATGTGCACCGCTACTTTTTTTTATGTTCATGAACTTGATTAATTGCGTAAGGATGAGTTTTGAAAAAAAAAAAAAGGATTTCATGTTTTGAATATTAGTAGCCATAATTATTAGTGCATGATGGCGTATTTTAACTAAATGAATGCAGTTTTGGGAGTGACCCTGCTTGAATGGGGGAATCCCTAAAAAGTTTTACAAATGCGTGAGTTGTATGCTAAATAATTTCACTGTAAGAAACAACGAAGTTATTAGCCCTTATGGCCATACGCTTTAAATTGCCTAAGATAATGTGCTTTAGACAATATGATATGAATGATGTTAGCCTAGGGAATAAGTCCTCAAACTAGGAAGCCCTAGAAGACTTTGACGAGGGTAATGGTCCAAAATGTTATATGTAGCCATCCCGGGAGTAAGAGCTTAAGCGTGAGCATTAGGTCTCACTATGGGGTTGAGAATAGATCTAACCCAAGCAGCACCCTATAATAATCTTATGCTAGATGTATTTTCCTAATAAGTAAAGAAAAGCAGTTGGCATTTGGCCATTTTAAGTATTTCAGAAGAAAGAAAGTTTTAAGGGCCATTAAGATGCCAGTTGAATGAAATGTGAAAAGCTTATAAGGGTCATTAGGCGATCGAGTTTTCATGGGCCTTAAGAGGCTAAGCAAAGTGTTTTCAAGAAAAGAAGCAAAGCTTTTTGCACATGTCCTCTGTATTTCTTATGAATGAAATGCGTGTACCCTATGAATGAGATTTCAAGTAAGGCTAAGTAAAGTGTTTTCACGAATAAGCAAGTATAGTATGAATTGAATCTTGAACATAGCATGGCCATATCCTGTAATGCATCAAGCATATGAGTCTAAATGTACATGTTTGGTGAAACAAAGTTCTGTGCTTAGGCCTCCTTTGTTGCTTATGTGATTTGAGTGCTTGGTTTTTAAGAAGGTGGTTAATTAGGAGCCTAAAAATGAAGTTTATGGATAGTGATCATTCCTTAAGGATTATGATTGCCTAACATGATAGTAAAGTATGAATACGTTGTATGTGACTATTATGGATATTATTGACTGCAACGGCTTTGGTTTTAAGGAGTCGAGGAATACTCACTGAGCGTGTGGTTGCTCATCCCATTACTCTTTCCCCTTCATCCCTAGGTTTGCTATATGACTAGCGGGAGCCAAGTCACTTATGCCAAGATGGATTCTATTCTTACTTGCCATGTGTCATGTGAGCCCATTTAAAGGGGTGTTCCGTGTTTAACAAAGTCATGTAATGTATTCCTAGAATTGTAAATGTTCTAGTTCATGTAGTGCATTCAGTTTAGGAATCGCTCTGTATGGCCATACAAGCCAACCACATCATTTGTCAGTTGATCTTTTTAGCTGAAATCAGTTACGATTTGAGATGTAAACCCCATTACTCGAGTTGTGTGGACCATTCAGTTGTATCTTTCATTTCTGCTTTATTAAAGAACTATATCGTTTGATGTACTCCGAGATAGTTGCTCATTGAGTTATGAACTCCGGCGTGTAGTCGTTGAGCTTATTTTGATTGTTTTACGCTACTTTTGATTGTAGGGGTTTACTGCAAGGTTTTTACCCTGCAAAACGGTCAGTTCTTAAAGAAAAAATCTATCCGCTCGCCCCGAAAGCTAAGAAGGGAGTTAGTAAACATAAGCCTCTTGGCCCTACGGGCTCGGGGTGTTACATATATATATGTGGATACAT
>JACYFF010003369.1:46479801-46484801 GCA_017589665.1 Selenicereus undatus
CATAGTTGCATTACTTATAGCTTCCTTATTCGTAGACAAAGCCAGCGGATTCGTAATTGTTTTTCATTCCAAGGCATAACTTGTATCCATGCGCTTCATATTCGCCTGGAGTTAGCTCCCATATATATGTATATCGAAATATACCTTTTCAGGTATTTCTACCCTGTTACTGGTAGGGGGGCCGGCCTCTTTCTCATTTTCATTCAGGCGGGGAGCAAGTCAAAATGGAAAAACTCCCATTCGGTTTAGGGATAATAATTTTATTCTTTATTTTGAAAACTATCTATCCGTCTATCTAAAAAATAGATGGGGTATATTGCGCGATAACTAAATAAATAACTTATAGCTTCCTTATGTGTGATGGTCTCGACTATTAATGAATATGTATATCGATCCTTATTGGGTGGGGATATTCGTAAAAAATTTAATTATTATCCCTAATGCCAGGAACCAGATTTGAACTGGTGACACGAGGATTTTCAGTCCTCTGCTCTACCAGCTGAGCTATCCCGACCATTCCCCCTTCTGGGGCATCATCTACTCATTTTAATGGAGAACTCGGGTCTATGTCAATAAAAAGGACGAAAAGTCTAACAAAGTCCTATCTAGGTACCGCAATTTCTTTGGTCTTCAAAAAGAAGGACTTTGTCTCTAAGTTTATTTAAGTTTTAGTACGTGTAATGATATTGATTGTGAATCACTCAAATGATTATTCCTTGCTCAAAGATATTCATTTTTACGTATATCACAAGACTTTTTCTAAGGGAAAAGCATTTCCGTCCGGAGCCTTTAGCCTTTTTGAAATTGAAAACAAAAAAAATAAGGAACATAACCACCTTCAAACTGTTAATAAAAAGAGGATAACTAGTTAGGGAGTGAAATAAGCTTTTGGGGATAGAGGGACTCGAACCCTCACGATTTTTAAAGTCGACGGATTTTCCTCTTACTAGAAATTTCTTTCTTGTCAGTATTGACATGTGGAACGGGACTCTATCTTCATTCTCGTCCAATTAATCAGTTCTTCAAAAGATCTATCAGACTATGGAGTAAATGAATATTTGATTCTTTTTTCAACTTGGAATCGATTCATAACCCAAAAATTCTTCCATTTTTTCATATAAATTTTTTCATTTCATATTCTAAAATTTTTATTCATATATAATTATCTATTTAATTATAATTAATATGAATATTCATATTATATTAAATAGATAATTATATATGATTATCTAAATAAATATATATTACGGATTACGTATTTTTTATTGGAGTTTTGATGGAAGAATTCTTATAAGAACACAGCACAGTAAACCTCATTTGTTAGAACAACTTCCTTTGAGTCTCTGCACCTTTCCTTTTCTTTTATTCTTGCTTTCTGAACCCTTATTTTTTGCTTTTTTTTTTTTGAAAGGAGTTGGCTCAGGATTGCCCATTTTTATTAATTCCAGGGTTTCTCTGAATTTGAAAGTTTTCACTTAGTAGGTTTCCATACTAAGGCTCAAGCCAATTAAGTCCGTAGCGTCTACCGATTTCGCCATATCCCCCTTTCTTTGTTTTAAAATTCGTATCTCAGTGGAATGTCTTTCCCCTTTCTTTTTTATTCTTTTATGTCGGAACCGTCGAATTCATTAGATTTGATACGGATTACTATACCGATTACTAGACCGAAAGGTCTTTCCTCCTTTTTTATTTTTTGTCTAACTTCTTTCATCTCTATCGAAAGCCTATATTTGATTTTTGATTTGGTCTAATTAGAAATGATTCTATCATTTCTGTAGCTGCAATTCAATATGGAGGATACCATATATATCCTCTTATCCTTTCAATTTCCCATGCAATTTTGAATACTCAAAGGTTCGATTCTTTGTTTTTCATCTTAGTCTCTGAATGAAAGCAGAAGAATATCTTCTATCTTATTATGTTAATATGATCAGGATTTCAGCTTTATCGATTCTAAATTCTTAGAATTTTAATTTTTTTTTATTAGAAAAGAATAAAAATGAATAGTTAATAGCTAAGCCTAAACTAAGATCTAGTTTATCGAATTCCTATGTATGTAGAATTTCTGTGAGCCCGCTTAGCTCAGAGGTTAGAGCATCGCATTTGTAATGCGATGGTCATCGGTTCGATTCCGATAGCCGGCTTTTCTCTATTTTTTTTTTTGTATTTGTTCGATTTTTTTTACATGATGAATAAAATTTTGAAATCAAAGAACAAACAATAAGGTCCCCTTTCCTTGAATAAAAGGAAAAGAAAGGGTTAAATCTCGGCACACCAAATCAGGAAAAAGACTCTTTATTTTCCTTTTAGTTTACTTATTTTCCTTTTTTAAAAAAAAAAAAAAAAATACAAAATTCAATATCTAATTGAAAAATGGATTCGTATACGATATTTATACAATAATAATTCATTTCATTATTTCTTATTTATTGTACTTCAGGGGATTTCGCTTCATTTATTATTTAGTTCAGTTTTAATTTCGATTTCTTTTGTAAAATGAAATATAAAAAAAGAAAATAAATGAAGAAAAAAGAAAGGAGTCTTTATGTCGCGTTACCGAGGGCCTCGTTTCAAAAAAATACGCCGTCTAGGGGCTTTGCCTGGATTAACTAATAAAAGGCCCATAGCCAGAACTCATCTTAGAAACCAATCACGTTACAGGAAAAGATCTCAATATCGTACTCGTCTAGAAGAAAAACAAAAATTGCGTTTTCATTATGGTATTACAGAACGACAATTACTTAAATACGTGCGTATCGCCAGAAAAGCCAAAGGGTCAACAGGTCAGGTTTTACTACAATTACTTGAAATGCGTTTGGATAACATCCTTTTTCGATTGGGTATGGCTCCGACTATTCCGGCAGCCCGCCAATTAGTTAACCATAGACATATTTTAGTTAATGGTCGTATAGTGGATATACCAAGTTATCGTTGCAAACCCCAAGATACTATTATGGCAAGGGATGAACAAAAATCCAGAACTCTAATTCAAAATTATCTTGATTCATCTCCCCGTGAGGAATTGCCCAAACATTTGACCCTTCACCCATTCCCATATAAAGGATTAGTCAATCAAATAATAGATAGTAAGTGGGTCGGTTTAAAAATAAATGAATTGCTAGTAGTAGAATATTATTCCCGTCAGACTTAACCCTAAATAAAATACAAAGCAAAGAGTTCGGATAATTTGGCCCCTTTCTTTTGCCAAAGTAAATTTACTTAAGGTTGAAAGTCAGGGGTTTGATCCGGATTTTCTCCGACTCATATATCCTACCCCGCCCTGTATTTTTCCTATTCATGTATCATGGATCGGCAGAAAGATTTTCATTCCTTGCCCCGTACTTTAGTACGGAAAGAGAGGGATTCGAACCCTCGGTAAACAAAAGCCTACATAGCAGTTCCAATGCTACGCCTTGAACCACTCGGCCATCTCTCCTACACAATGATTATGACTCAGAAACCGAAGAAATAGCGATAAATTACTATATTCATATTTATATGAATACTTTTTATTTTTGTTTCGATAGGGATGCCCAGCCCAAATAGACCGGATTAAATCAATGAATTTGAACGAATCAACTGATTGATGGGTTTATGTTTTTTAGACCATGTATGATTAATGGATACTCTTCACCCATGATTCTATTTCGATTTCGACTAAAATTCCATAAAAATTCGAAAATTCCTTTCTAGTTTGAAAGTTCTCGCTAACAAATCCTTTATCTCATCGATCTATTACAAATTCATGAATCATCCCGGGGATATTTCTATTTGATTGTATAGTGTATACTCGCTATGGACACAACAAAAATAAACAGTTATTCTATTGATTTCCATCATAGAATGATTATTTGATTCTTTTTCCTTTACTCTTTAGATAATAATTCAATCAAAACGATTTTTGACCTAATCGAAAAATTCCTTGATTCTTCCGCTTCGATGAAATTGGAATAGTTCCTATACTACTAGATTTGTTTTGTATGAATTTGAATAGGATTCAACTATAATATTTCTTATTGATTCTTGTTATTGATTTTTGAAAAGGAGCGATTTGAGTATTTGGAATAATTGGAATAAAAAAAAATAGAAGTAGTAGGAGAAGGTTCATAAAATAAATTTTGTTTGGAAATGAATCTGTTTTTATGTTATTTCGCTCTGTACAAATCCTTTGTTTGTGGAATCATTTTCCCCCAAAAAAAAGGTAATAAGAAGAATTATAGAATGGATTGATACCTATGCCTAGATCGCGGATAAATGGAAATTTTATTGATAAGACCTTTTCAATTGTGGCCAATATCTTATTACGAATAATTCCGACAACTTCAGGAGAAAAAGAGGCATTTACTTATTACAGAGATGGTGTGATTTGATTCTTTTTTTTTTATTCAAATTTACTGCTTCTAGTTTTACGAGAAAGGCACACGATTCGAGATAGAAAGAAAAAATATTCTTATTCTATATTATTTATTGTGAAATAAACCTACGCTTGTTGAAGGTGAAGTTTAGAAATAGAACAATTCCTTCTGTCGTGTATCCTCGATTGATGCAGCCTCAAATACTATGCTTCAGTTATCGATTTTAGTATTGAGCGAAAGGTTACACCTATGTGTTCTGTATTACAGGTCAATCCTACTTCCTAGTAATATAGTCTAAATAGGCGGCATAGGGGAAGAAGCACTACACCTAGCAATCGACAACACAAAAGCTTTGTAAAAAATTACCTACCTACTCCCTTTTCGTATCTGGATTGGGACTAAAAAAAATGGTTGGGACAACAAATATCCATCTCGTTCGTACTTTGGTTACCCATATAACCATCGAAGACTGTTGAAGTGACTATTTCCTGGAAATTAGGAGGCGTTGAGGACAAAGGAATTGCTGGAGTTATCCTTTCTATTTAGTATCAAGACCTTTGATGTTAGTAAAAGCTCTTTCGCAAGAAGGTTGGCTAGAGATTTTTTGTAAAAACACTAGCCCCGCTCAGTCCATAATGAAAATAT
>JACYFF010003369.1:46496470-46506891 GCA_017589665.1 Selenicereus undatus
AGCCAATTGGAAAGCTATAGTCATACTTATAATCCTCCAAGCTACCAACAAACAAATTATACCGTTTGATCCCTCTACCATTCATTGTAATAAAATGCATCATAGAGGGATTTTATACTATGGAATCCCTCGATTCCATATAATATGACTTAATTCCCACTTTTTTACCACTTTATTCAAAGATGGAGTGGAGTCGAGGGGAATTTTTTAATTAAGCGGGCATGGTAGATCCTACATTTATATAGAATATACAGATAAATATAATAAAAGATAAATGGATCAACTTACACTTGATATTTTTCTACAACTCGTGATGGTATCAACTCGTATGACCATGTTCCATTCGGGAGAATAAGAATAAAATTGAAATTTGCTTTTGTTGAAGAGATAAATATAATATAAAGAGAAATGGATCAATTCCTTTTTCAAATCTTGTTGCAGCTGCATGAGCCCTTCTCACATGCCACAAATGACCTACGAATAGGAAGAATCCTAGAACAAAATGAGAACTAGCTAAGCAACTTCTAGGAGAGACATAATTGACTGCAATGATTTTGGTAGCTACATTGCCCACAGAATTTAAAGAACCTAAAGGGGCATGAGTCATATATTCCACTGAACGTCGTTCTTACCAATATTGTATGTCTTTTTTCAGTCGACTCAATTCCAAACGATTTGGACCCCTTAGGGGTTCTCACCAGGGCGCGCGTAAATCCCAAAAATGCATAGTTTCTCCTCCAAAAATAACTTCTCCAGTCGGAGAACGTATTAGATACTTACATAAACCAGTAGGTCCTTGAGTGGATCCCACATTAGCCCTAAGACGTTGGTCTCTGACTAAAAAAGTAAATGCTTGAGCTTGAGAAGCTTCTAGTCCAATGGGCCTGTAAAACTCACTCGGAAAAGCAGTATTATTAAACCAGACAAAGCAACAAGCAATGAAACCAAAGATAGATAAAGCACCTAAACTATAAGACAAATAAGCCTCTCCAGACCAGATAAGTGCGCGGCGAGCCCACGCAAAGGATTTAGTTAAGATATGCCAGATTCCACCAAGTATACAAATGGAACCTATCCATACATGTCCCCCAATTATATCTTCCAAATCGTCCACACTAATAATCCATCCTTCTCCACCAAAAGGTGATTTTCGATAATAACCAAATATAATACTTGGGCTAAGGGTGATGTTAGTAATTTTTTCTTCCATCTCCCCCTCCTGGAGCCCAGGTATCATATACGTCCCCAAAATAAACAGCCTTGAATACTAGAAGAAAGGCGCCTATACTTAACAACATTAAGTGAATGCCCAAAATTGTGGTCATTTTATTTCTATCTTTCCACACATAACCGAAGAATGGAAAAGATTCTTCAAGAGTCTTAAGGGCCAGAAGTGCATGATAAATACCACCAAAGCACAATACTGTCGAAGAAATTAAGTGAAGTACTCCATATACAAACTATGGAAAGGTGTCTATAACTTCTGCACCGGGGCCTACTCCCCAAACTAGAGTTGCTAGGTCGGGAAGTAAAATTAATCCTTGTTCATACATCGACTTCTCTGGTACGAAATTAGCCACTTCAAATAGGTTCAATGCTTCGGCCCAGAATACAATTAATCCGACATGGGCTACATGAGCTCCAAGTAGCTTACTAGATAAATTGATAAGCCGTGCATTCCCTGCCCACCAAGCAAAACCGGTGGTTTCTTGGTCACGACCAGTTAAAGCGAAAGTTCTATTAAAGAGCATTTCCACGGGGTAGAACCTCCTAAGGGAATATAAGGCTTTCATGAGGCTGGTCTTGAGCTGCCATCCAAGCACGAATACCTTCGTTTAAGAGAATATTTTTGGTGTAAAAAGTCTCAAATTCAGGATCTTCAGCTGCACGGATTTCCTGGGAAACAAAGTCATAGGCACGTAGGTTCAAAGCCAGACTGACCACCCCAAGAGCACTCATCCATAAACCGGTTACTGGTACAAATAACATAAAGAAATGTAACCAACGATTATTAAAAAAAGTAACCCCAAAAATTTGGGACCAAAAGCGGTTAGCGGTGATCATTGAATAAGTTTCTTCAGCTTGAGTTGGGTTAAAAGCCCGGAATGTATTTGCCCCATCACCATCTTCAAATAAAGCATTTTCTACGGTAGCACCATGAATAGCGCATGGCAGAGCGATGCCCAATACACCGACAACCCCCATCATATGAAATCGGTTCAGCGCCCAATTATGAAATCCCTGAAAAAAGAGGATGAATCAATATATAGCTGCTATGCCAAAACTAGGTGCAAAGAACCAACCAGACTGACCTAGTGGATAAATTAGGAATAAAGAACAAAAACAGCAACTGGACCAGAGAATGTGATTGCATTATAAGGGCGCAATTGAACAAATCGAGCAAGTTCAAATTTACGTAACATAAAACCTATTAGTTTTAAAGTGCTATGAAGAGCAACAAAAGTCCACAGGCTGCCTAATTGACCCCAAAGAGTAAAATCCCCTTGTGCTTTAGGACCCCATAGTAACAACAAAGAGTGTGCTAAATTATTAGCAAGAGTAGAAACCAACCTCCCAAGGCGAAATAAGCACAAGGAAAGAGCAATAGACCAAACCAACCTACAAAAACAAAACGGTCCCTCTGTAACCAGTAATCCATAATATCAAATAAATCTTTTTCGTCTTTGGTAAATTTACCAACGGCTATAGTCATAGTGATCCGCATATTCAACTACTTCAACCATTTCCGAGCACCTCATACATAACATTTTTTGGACTCCGAGAATTCGATCAATTTATTATTATTATAGATATATAGAAATCTTATTCTTATTCGATAGATAAGATTTCCGTTTTGGAATCAAAGAATTATATTGAAAGTGGCTTTTTTAATGTTATGATTTGGAATAAAAGGTCCCCTCTCTATGAAGGAAGATGATAGCCAATTTATTCCTATGGAATAGCTCGGAACACAAACATTTAATCATAAATATCGACAAACTTAGAAAATCTCAAAGAGGAAAACTAAGAAAAGAGAAATAAAAATTGAAAAATAAAAATGACAAAATAGAAAATATACATCGGGGTAAACTGTGCATAATCAGATCAACGAGAACCCTCTAGTAACTCAAGTATCAATCTGTACACAAGCATTATATGCATTTCAGGACACATCATCCCAAACAATGGCATCCAGACATCAACTTTTCGCCCCACAACGCATGAGAACATTGAATCCATCCTGGTGCCTGGTGCTTAACTGTATCATCATCCTAAGACTTTAGCTTACCAAAATCAAACTCAATCCCACCTAACTGATGCAAGCTACCTTATTGATTTGCTAGCATGGAAAACAAGCTTCCCCAGTAGCAATATTGTCTCAAAGGGTAGCACCCAGTAGCGCATGCCTCAAAGGGGTGCTTGTCATTCCAAACTCTTTTCTTCCCTTTTTTTTTTTTCTTCTTCTTTTTCATTCCAAACTCTTGTTACAACTCAAAGGGATGCACCCAGTAGCGCATGAGTTTGTTTATTTTTGTTTTTGTTTTTGATTTTGGAAAAGGGGTGCAAGCATGTACAAAGGTAATTGTGCAGTAGATAAATGGGAGCGCCGATCATGGAAGATCAACAATGTAAGATAATGATAATACATAAATCAAGACTGGATTGTACAATTACAATGGACTGTTGGGTTAGAACTGACGCCTAAAATGACAAACTTGGGACTAATATCTATCATGCACATTATATTTATATATGAGCGAATACCTAAGGTATCGGAGATCAAGGCTCATTAAAATAGTACAAAACTCCCCTAAATCCGAAAAAAAAAAGAAAAATTATAAAAAAGAGAAAAATTGAAAAATTTACAGAAAAATGAAAATTTTTCACAAAAATAAGAATAAAAGCGTAGATGACCCCACCCCCACACCTAAATCTCACAATATCCTCATTGGGAGCTGAGGAGTCACAATCATCAACAAAAACACAAATATAGACAAAAGAAGTAAATTTACAAAAATAACTATACAAAAATAAAATATAAATAAGAAAGCGCAAAAGCTATACATATAAAAAGAAAATAAACAAAGAGAAAAGAGGGAACAAATTTACCAAGTTAGGGGCTAA
The DNA here is from genome assembly GCA_017589665.1 of Selenicereus undatus. Lineage (NCBI taxonomy): Eukaryota > Viridiplantae > Streptophyta > Magnoliopsida > Caryophyllales > Cactaceae > Selenicereus > Selenicereus undatus. Next base: position 46,500,596 of record JACYFF010003369.1, read on the forward strand.
GTGCACCTAACTACCACCTCCTCAAGATGGTGCTATGGGATGTTGAAGGAGCATCAACCAGTCCTCCTCATCTCAAGACCTGAGCTACCAAATCAGATGCAGTCAAAGCTCACATGAGCTTATCAAACACCTGAGAATGCAACTCAGATGACTATAAGTAAGAGCACACAAATATGAACACATACATAACAACAAGTGCTCTCCTAGACATATCAAATGTGTTGGAAAAATCAGAAGAACAATCGAATGCACTAGTCAATATGATTTTTCCAAGCATGTCCTCCAGGTACAGACTATAAAGATCAAGGGAGGGGTCGTACCCTCTAAGAGTACCTAGGGACTCAGAACAATCAATCTCATTACCCTCAAGTATCGCATCAGAATCAATAAGTTACATATCAGAATACTTTGGGGAACGGGAGGGTGGTGAGTGTTAAGCCTGTCGAGGGCTACAAATTTAACCACTACTTCGGTTATTATATAATTTTTATAGCGTAGGGAAGTAGGGATCAATCCACGAGGAAAGATTGTTGTAAATCGCTAGCTTAATCCTATGTGATTTTACTAATCAACTTGTTAAGTCTAATTTTAATAATTCTAAAACAATTAAAATCTAATGAATAAAAATCTAGAAAAAGACCTAATAACTCTCGTAAATATTATGAATCATATTCTGGAAATAGAACAGTAAAAATATTTCCTGAATAATCCAAAAAAATAAAATCAGAATATTAACTAAAATTTTAATAAAAACTCAAAACAGCAACTAATAATCAGAAAAATAAATATTAAAATTATCAAACAGTAACCTAAAATATTATACTTAAGCTGGACAGGTTTATAACTTCAGAATATTGTCAGATTAATTTCAAGAAGATTAAATCAGAAAATTACTGCAGAAGAGACAAGCAGAAAATTGAATCTGAAATTAAAAATAAAATAATCTGGATGACTAAAAATACGAATAATGATTAAGAAAATCACCCTAACTCTAGGACACAACTTTCTGAACCAAAAAAAAATACTTAATAATCGTAAATTAAAATAAAAACCGAAATTTTCAGAATTAATGGCCTAAAAACCTGCACATGTCAATTTCGCAAAATAAATCAGAAAAATTATCAGATAATTTCCAAAAATCACGAAATTGAATATGAGCCGACTAGGACACTTTATAAACCCTAGGAATTAATTAAAACCGAAAAATAACAAAAATAACTATTTTTAGTCTAAGTTCAAACAAACCGGTAATTAATTACTAAGACTCAATCTAAAATTATATCCACTCCAAAAATCAAACTCTAAGCTATCTAAAATTACCTAGACACTCCTAAAATACTATAATTTTGAGGGGGGTGATTGATTGAAATTATATTGAAGCTAATAAAATTAGAACAAAAATCAACAAACTAATCAAATTAATTTTAAGCAACAAATAATAATCAAAAGTTATCAAATTTATGAAAGATACTTAGTATAATCTCAATCCACCATGCAAATTAATATTTATTATTAACACACAAGTTAATTTCATTCATGAGTTAAACTGTAGAAAAGATCCACCAGCGGTTCTTCCCCGTTTTTCCTTAGATTTTAGTTTACTTAGGTCCAACCCTAATATAAACCCTACTAATTTGATAATCTTTACACCAGCGCAAAAATTTAACCAAATTAGAGCATTACGTATTAGAAAAACATCATTTAACACTTTGTAACCAATTTACCAGCAAATCGATTTAATAAAAATCTAAAGCGATTACCTAATTAAAAGAGATGGGTTTGAGTCATCCATGATTAATTAGGGTGATACCTTGGCCTAAAAGATTATAACTTTTACGTATTACAATCTTCTAAACTATCAATTGAAATTGTATTAAACTAACTAGCATGCATTCTAATTAATTTAACACGAATATCATAAACGATAAATACTAATCACTAAAGAATCATGAATAGAAATCAACTAGGCATTAAATCATAAAACTTGTTTCAAAATAATTAATTTAGCATAGCTTCAAGAAGATTATACTAAGCATAAAAAAATTACTTACTCATATTAAAAATAACATCACAAAATTCACCCAAATAAATCATGTTTAATAATGAACTAAAAAAAAATAAAAGTATCAAAATAAAAATAAAAAAAAAGGGTGATTGACGTGGGGAGATTATAGGTGAAGAGGAGGTGGCCTTGATTATGGTGGGTTAGGCGTGATGGTGATGGATGATGATCTTGGTGATGAGGGGTGAGGAGATTAAGAAGATGATTGTGGTGATGCGATGATGGTGATGGTGAGCGTGAAGAGAAGGAGATGAAGATGGTGGTGATGGTGAGCGTGAAGAGAAGGAGATGAAGATGGTGGTGATGGTGAGGTAGAGAGAATTAGGCATGGTTTTATATAGAGGGAGTGAGGCTAGGGTTAGTTCTTTAGGGTTTTTCTTCTCCCTCTTTGCTTAGGTTTCTTCTTCCTCAAGACTTGTAGCTTCTCGCCAACTCTTGAAACTCTAGCCCAATATAATAATTATGAAAATAGTAATTCCCATAATTATTATTTTTGGACCGTCTTGTAGCCAAGTGTATAAAACCCGACCTTCTACGCCCTCTCTTCTCATCTTTATTAAATTAACACTAACCCTGAAAAATATATAAAATAAAACAAATTAAACGAAATAATATATATAATATAATCGAAATAGATATAAAAATAATGCATAATTTTTGACTTAACAAATTCCCCCACACTTAGACTTTGGACGTCCTCGTGCAAAGAAATCTTAGACTCAACCTAAAAACCTACCCTCTTCCTTTCTTACAAAGTCATGCATAACTATGATGTTTATACTGGGTTTTGGCTTGCTTTAGAAAAATAGTTTTACTAAATTGATTTGTTTTCTCCTTCAATAAGTGAATACATGCTAAGCATCCAACTATCGTTAGAGAGTTTATTCATCAACCCTCACAACATTTTCATAATGAAATAAAAAGATCAATAATTATCCATCTCTTTTGGGCTATGCATACACCAATCAAGATGTCGAAAAAGAATTTAATATGGAAAAATTTGGGCATGGTCTGGCTATAGAGACAATTGAACTAGGTAGAATAACTCCATTAAATTCAATCATAAACTTGCCTTGTATTTTTTTTTTTCTATTGCTGAAACTCCAATTGCGCACATATTCGAGGCCCGTATAGGGTCTTAGAATTTAAACACTCACTGTCTCTCACTCACCCGAATAGCGGTGCTGGAGCAATTAATTCATTCTTATCTTATTATTTCTTTATTTTATTGGCTCATTAGTATGGGAAGCAAGCTTTCCAGTGGCAGTATTGCCTCAAAGGGTAACACCCAGTGGCGCATGCCTCAAAGGAGTACTTGTCATTCCCCACTTTGACTTTCTTTTCTCTTTTATTTCTTTTTCATAGATGAAAAATAGACAAGTAAAATCACAATTTTAATGAGTTATTCAACTAATTCAATAGTCTAGGAGATGGGTTAGGTCATTTTATTGCATCTGAATCGGATATATTACATAACCAAATAAGATGGATAATCAAGAGCGTTACTCATTAAAGAGATATATGAGGATCAACTCAAACTTCTCTAAAGGGCAACTATCATGCTTAGAAGTCTTCACTTATAAAATAATAAACTACAAAATAGCTAAAAAAAAAATAATAATTTCTAACCAAGCAAGCCTAGCGTAAACTCATATCATGCATTATTTACAAGAAAAGAATTTTTTTTGTTTTTTCGATTTTCTATTTTTTTTTTCAAGAATAAATACTGCAGAAATTAAATGCAGGATGCACCCCCCCACACTTAATTCATGCATTGTCCCTAATGCATGCAAAAAGAAAGAAATAATTAAAAATAAAAGCAAAAGTAAATAGGAACTTCCCTGAAAACGTTGGGTTGCCTCCCAACCAGCGCCTTTGTTTATAGTCGTTAGGCTCGACTTCATGAAGCTCCTGGATCCTCTAGTTGGATCTCTTCCAGTAACTCACCATTAATCTGGTAAGGAACTTTTTGAAACTCAGCCAGATCAAAACTCTTAGTAAGCACAGTCAAAAATTTATCCTCATTTGCCAATTCATAAATATCTTGGGGCAATTCAGCAATAACATTAAATGCATATACGTAACTCACATCAGCAGGGAATCTCATGGCATCAAAAATATTAAATTTAATCACTTCACCATCAAATTCCATGGTTAATGCTCCTTCATGCATATTAATTTTAGTCCTAGCTGTTTTTAAAAAGGGCCTGCCCAACAAGATGGGAATATCTTGGCATGCATTGCCCATGTTCAGCACATAAAAATCAGCAGGAAACACTAATTCATTTACTTTAACCAAAACATCCTCTAACACTCCATCAGGGTAAGTGTTGCTCCTATCAGCTAATTGAATCACTATGCCAGTTTTCTTTAATTCGCCTAGGTTCAGTTTGTCATAAACAGATCTAGGCATAACATTAATAGAGGCACCTAAATCAAGCATAGCTTTATCAAAGCAAAGGTTTCCTATTTTGCAAGGAACAGAAAACACACCAGGGTCTTGACACTTAGGGGGAAGTTTCCTTTGAAAAATAGCAGACACATTTTCCCCCACACTTACCTTTTCATTCCCTACTAATTTTCTTTTAGTAGTACATAATTCTTTCAAGAATTTAGCATAACGAGGCACCTGTTTAATGGTATCAAGGAAAGGTATGTTGATCTCTACCTTCCTAAATGCCTCTAAAATATCATGGTTAGCCTCATTTATCTTAGAAGTAGGGTTTCTAAATCTACTAGAAAATGGTGGAATTGGCTTATAAGACTCTCTTTTCTTCTCTCCTATTTCCTTAGTAGTTTGATTAGAATTTTTGTCTAACCCTGATTCAGTCCCCTTGACCTCTAATTCAGGCTCAACTTCTCTACTCTTCCTAGGCTCTTGTAACTCTTTCCCACTCCTAAGTGTTATGGCACTAACATTCTCCTTAGGGTTAGGGTAAGGCTGAGATGGAAACCTATTTTGCATTTGAGCCTGCAAGTTGCTAACTATGATATCAGTTGCAGTTTGTCTCTCTTGAACTTGCTTAAGAGCTGTTTCCATATTCTGGAACCTATCGTCCATCTTCTTAAGAACTTGTTCTAGTAGGAAGTTGGTCCTATCTTGATTAGAAGGTTGATGAGACGTTTGATCAAAACCTGGTGGATTGGTTTGAGGGCCATACCTAAGGTTAGGGTGGTCTCTCCATCCTTCATTATAGGTGTTAGAATAGGGATCATACCTTCTGTGACCTTGGTTAGAGTAAAGAGCATTAACGTTACCCTCTTGTAAAGTAGGACATGCATCAGTAGAGTGCCTTTCTAGACAACATATACCACATACTACTGTCTTTTGAATACCCCCAGTAACAATCTTATTTAGCATAGTAGTAATGTGAGATAACTGATTCTCTAGAGATGAATTAGATCCTATCTCATTTACCCTTTTAACTTGTGAATCTCTAACACCAAACTGTTGAGTGTTTTGGGCCATTACATTAAATAGATTTCTAGCATCAGCTGGGGTTTTATTAACCAGAGCCCCCCCACTAGCAGCATCAACCATATTACGGCCCATAGGAAGTAAACCCTCATAAAAATATTGAATCAATAGTTGTTCAGTTATTTGATGTTGGGGACAACTAGCACATAATTTATTAAATCTTTCCCAGTACTCACAAAAAGTTTCCCCATTCATTTGCTTGATTCCACATATTTCTTTCCTAATAGATCCGATACGGGATGCAGGAAAAAACTTTTCTAGAAATGATTTATGCAATGCATTCCATGTAGAAAAAGATCCAGCAGGCATATAATGTAACCAGTCCTTAGCATTACCTAGCAAAGAAAAAGGAAAGGCCCTTAGTCTAATTTGGTCCTCAGGAATGCCTTCAGGCACCATAGCAGAACAGGTAATAAGGAATTCACTAATATGTCTATAGGGGTCCTCTCCAGCCAATCCATGAAACTTAGGTAATAAACTGATAAATCCTGAGTTTAATTTCAAAGGCTTATCTAAAACGGCATAGGTAATGGACATTGGTTGAGTTTCTAGCTTAGGAGCAGCAAGTTCCCGAAGAGTAAACATTCTTACCTCTTTAAGCTTGAGACTTACTGGCAATCTGCAAAAAAACGAAGCAACAAAAGTAGTAAAATTAAATAGAAGTAAACTAGCAATTTAATTTTCTTTCCCCGACAACGGCGCCAAAATTTGTTAAGCCTGTCGAGGGCTACAAATTTAACCACTACTTCGGTTATT
>JACYFF010003369.1:46510585-46522004 GCA_017589665.1 Selenicereus undatus
CCCCCCACATACGTCTTCCACAGCCCAAACTCCACCACCCATCGTCCTCCACTTCTCACGGCCAAACGACCCAGAGAACCCATGCGTTTGCCGCCCCTATTTCGCCGCCCATGTGCCGGAATCCGGCCACCCACCTCCATCCCAACCTCCTCTATAAATTGGACCCAAAATTGAGCCCCAAACCATCCGCAAACGCCATCAATTCGCGAGCTAAGGTCTGGGTTTGCAAGCTTTTGGGCTAGGGTTCGGGTTCAGCAGAATTGGGCGTGTGATTGTTGGTCTTTAGGACAGAATTAAGCTCCTTTAGGTGAGTGTTTCTTCCTCCTAAGTTATTACTATTTTCGAAATGAATTTTCAGCAGATTGATGTTGCATGTCGATTTAGGGCTAGCTAGACTTGCTAGAAATATCAAGAAATGGCTATGCATGTTCGAATTTGAATAATTGTGATAGTTCATGCTTAGGTTTATAATTCGATGTAATTTATGTGCGTGAAAAAGGGAATCATGTATGAAGATGGATTAATTTTGAGAATATAAAGGCGTAGTTAGCTTGAATACGATTAAATTAAGCTATGGTTTTAAAAGAATTGAAAACGAAGTTGATTTAATATATTTAGCGTTGATTCGATTAATTAGCGATTCATGAAATAACCTAAGAATGTTTTTAATCGTTGCATGGTTAGCTGAATAGTTATGCTTGAAAATGACATGTTTAGTTAATTTGTTATGTTCTGAAAATGGCATGTTTAGTGGGCTAGTTAAGCGTTATTTTAAGTTAAGGCAGTATGGATGTATATGTATATGTGGCTGAAAGGTGCTGTTTGCACAGGTAAGAGCCTAACCCTCCTCCTTTTTAATAAGCCCTTGCGATAACATGTTATGGAAAATAAATTGATGAAACGAGTTAGTAGTTGGTTGGTTCGAGGATAACATCATGAGCGTTTGAGGTCTTGTGTGTATGGTGAAAGTGAGGAGGGAGACTGGGTTGTGAATTACCGCAATCGTGTGGATTGCGAGGCCTTGTGTGGCTTATTGGTTGAACTGATGTGATTGATTTGAAGTGCTTAAATGTGATATATGTGATGTATGTGCTTAAATGCTTAAATTGCTTATTATGCATAAGAGTGAGTTTTTCCCAAAGAAAGATTTCATGTTTTGAAAAGATAGTAGCCATAACTATTAATGCATGATGGCCTAATTTAATTAAATGAAAACGGTTTTGGGAGTGAACTCGCTTGAACGGGGGAATCCCTAAAGAGTTTTATAAAGGTGTGAGTTATACGTTAAATGATTTTACGATTTGAAACGCAAAGTTATAGCCGTTATGGCCGATACGCTTTAAGTGGCTAAGATAATGTGCTGCGGACAATATGAAATGTTATGAATAAAGTTACCTAGGGGATAAGTCCGGATAAACCCTAGAGGCCCTGACGAGGGTTGATGTAAAGGTCCGATATGTTATATGTAGCCATCCCGGGAATAAGAGCTTAAGCGTGAGCGTTAGGTCTCACTATGAGGTCGAGAATAGTTCTCACCTAATCAGCACCCTGTCATGATCTTATGCCAGAAGTACTTTGTATAAAGATGAGAAAAGCAATTGGCTTTTGCCATTTATTATGTTTTAAGGTTTTAAGGAAAAGGATGTTTTACGGGCCCAAAGAGGTCATATGGAATGAGTACGAAATGTTTATAAGGGTCGTTTTACGACATATACGAGATGTAAACGCTTTCAAAGGAATAAGAACCTCAAGGTTATGAAATGCTTTCAAATGTTCAAAGAAAGTTTCATTGCTGATTTAAAGGAAATGTTCTTATATATATTGATTGTGTCTTCAATTAGAATCGCGATATGTTAAATGAATCCTGTAATGACATGCATATGTGCCTGGTGCATACAGAAGTTGTGGCTTGCCAGATATTCATGTCACATCACCTATGTCTTCTGATATGTCTCGTGATATTATGTTAGTATTAACTAAATGCTTGATAAGTGAATGCTATGAGTATTATTGCTTGCAAGGTTTTGTTTTAAGGGGCGGAGGGACACTCACTGAGCATGTGGTAGCTCACTCCAATCCTTTTCCCCTTTTTCCCTTTCCCCCAGGTTCTCTTTATGACAGGAAGAAGTGGAGTTAGCTGGGATTGATTATTACTTGCAAGATGTCATTTGTGCCAACTTATGTGTTTAATGAGGTCATGTAAAGTACTTTTAGTTTGTAAACGCTTGTAAATAGTATTCGAGGTCCATATAACGCATTTTGGTCATGAGTCGCTCTGTATGGCCATATGAGCCAACCATCTGGTCAGTTAGATGTCTTTTGGTTGAAGTTGGTTATGTTTTGGGATGTAAACCCCATACTCCGGTTGTGTGAACCGTTGAGTTGTATCTTTTACTGTTTCAGTATTAATGAACTATTATGTTTGGTGTACTCCGAGCGTGTGGCTCGTCGAGTTATGAACTCCGGCGTGTGGCCGTCGAGTTAGGTTTTAAATGTTACGCTTCCGTTGATTTGCAGGGACTTTTGTAAGGCGTTTAGCCTGGGAACGTTCAGTTTTCAGGGGAAGTTCTGTCCGTTTCGTCCCAGAATTTAAGTAAGAAATTAGGAAAACGTAACGCTTTCGGCCCTAGGGGCTGGGGGTGTTACAAAACCTGCTGTGAAGTCCTCTCCAGCAAAACCACCCCTCAAAAGAAAACCAAGAACAGCCCCCCTACCAAAAGCGACTACCTCTGTTCCTGCCTCCAAACGCCCAAGACAGTCCACTCCCTCTCCTATGTCTGACAAACATGCCAAGTTGCTTAAGCGCAATGTTGTCAGGGGGAAGGTAGTATCTATCAGTTTCTTTGAGGAATAGGGTCTCGGGGTGTTCTTGACCAAGCTTCGAGCCCAAGGCTGGCTTGAGTTGTTTGCAAACACCCAGTTGGGGTGTTCTGTGCCTGAGTTGGCTGAATTCTACGCCAACTGCAGAGTCACCGAAGGGATGGTGACAAGTTCTGTAAATGGGCAAGGCATCAGGGTCGATGTGCCCATACTTGGGAAAATTCTTGGAGTGCCCTCACAAGGTTTTGCTGTGTATGTGAGGGAAGACAAAACAACCATGGAACAAGCCAGGCTCCTGGAGGTGTCCAAACGCCTAAGTCACAAACAGGGTCTGAGAACACCCTGCTCTGTCAAAAAGGGTGATCTGATTCCTCCCCACCAACTCCTTTTCATGTTCGTCATTAAGAATGTGATTCCAAGGGGTCAGGGGAGAAACTCAACCGACCTTTTTGATCAGTGCCTGGTCGACTTATTGGACAGGGAGGAACCCATCAATCTTCCAGCAATCATGATTCGCTACATTGGGCGAATTGCGAACACCACCCGGGCTCATGATCTCGGATATGGGTTTCTGCTGACAAGGGTGTTTGAGCACTTTGGCATAGTGCTCACAAGGCGAGTGGAGGCCCAAGCAATCGATGCAATTGGGATTGACAATCTGCTCGGGTGTGGCTTTGAGTTTGGGGAAGGGTCCGGTTCCAAACAGGGTCGTCGACCACCTCGACCACCTGTTTCTGAGCAACCATCCACCAAGGTAGAGGTTGTTCTTGAGGACAATGCGCGCCTCAAGGATGAGCTCTCCGCTGTCAAGGCTGCTCTTACTGAAGAACAAGCCCTCTCTGCTAAGCGTCATGCAGACTTGCTTGCTCTTCTATCCTCCCTTGTTCCTAGTATTCCTCCTCTGCAGACGAAACCACCCCCTGCTCCCTGATTGTATAGGCTATTTCTGGTTCTATTTGTGTTGCTGTTTCTGTTCTGTTTTTACCTCTGTACTGCTTCGCTCTTTAATGAAATATCCATTTGCAGTTTCTCTTGATTGTTATTCCTTCTCCTTTGTACTTGTTATTATTGCTTTTTAATGATGCCAAAAGGGGGAAGAAAAAGACATTGAAAAAAGAGGTGATACCTATTGACATTGACAACATGTGAGAACCTGATCTTGACTTACGTGAATCCCTATCAGCATTCATGTTCTGGTTGTTTTGTCAATATGGTCACTTGGTTTGTCATCATCAAAAAGGGGGAATTTGTTGAGTTTTTATATTCAAGTTTTGATGATAACAAATCCAAGTGTAAAAATGTGTCCAAGTAGTGTTGCTCCAAATATGATCTGCAAACAGGCCCTAGTGTTTGTAATCTTTACTGTATTAACCGTTTGCTACATGTGAGAACAAGCCTCTAAAACAGGTTCTTTGGGTGATTCTACATTTAGTCAAGAACGCCATCTCACAGTTGGATGTAAGGCATGTTCCCAGCAGCTCTTCTAGCAATGCAAAGAACAACTCCAACAAACAAGGTAGCCTTGATGTTCCCAGCAGCTTCTCTAGCGATGCAAAGAACAACCCCAGCAAACAAGGTAGCCTTGATGTTCACAGCAGCTCTACGGATCTTGGACAAGATTCAAACAAGAAGTCTTGGGTATATAGGCTTTATTTATTTAGACTCTTGTTAATATGCCAATATTAAAAAAGCTTTTTAAACATCTCTTGAATCGGTAATTGCGCTAAGTGCTTCAGAACACCAGACTGCGAACAACCCTGCAAACAGGGTGCCTAGGGTGTTTCTGACCTGAAGTGGGCATATCCGATTATCCTTGAAATTATTATTTCGGTTGGCCAAAATCTCCAGAATATTTTCAAATGTTATTCTTCTGGAAAATATATTTCTTGAATATATTATGGGAGATTTGGGAAAATAGATTTTGGGAGATTTGCCAAAATTAAAAGATTTTCTCTGCCCATATCTTCGGATGTGATAAAGTTTTTAAACTGCTAAAAATTTCTGATTGGCTTGCTTAAAGCTTACCCACGGCTATAAGGAGATAAAGGTTATCTCTTAAGATAACAAATCCCTTAGTTTTTGGAAAATGTTTTATCACTAGCCGTTGGGAGTTTTGTTTTTCTCTTGAAAAATCACCTTCCAAAATTAGATGATTTCCTTTCCTCTCCTTGGTTTTTGACCGTTGGAATTTGTGGTTAAAAACAGCTCAGTTTTCACGAAAACATACACACTGAGACACATACTGAGCAATAGTGAGAAGAAAGCAAAAAGAAATCTTGAAACACAACATTCCCAAAAGGCAAATTTCAAAAAAGGTTTTTCTAGTGAAAAGAATTTCTGAACTTCACTTGAGAAAAGAAAAACCAGTTCAAGTTGTGTTTAAAGCAAGCTTTCAATATATTGGCATAATAGGAACTTCATTGTACCTTACATCTGCTTAGTCAGAAGCACCCCCTATAAGGTGTTTGTAACCCTGATCTTGAATCAGAAAAGTGAGTGAGTGGTCCTAAGTCGTGTGGACTTTGGACGTGTCCAATCTGGTGAGATTTGGACGTTGTGTAATCTGCCTTGAGAAGGAGATTACGTGGTTGCAAGTTGTAACAAGGTGTGTTACATTTGTAACGTGTTGAGCCCGGTTTAGTGAAGTGGTTAAATCCTACACGAGGTAGGTCGTGGTTTTTCACACCTCAGTTGGGCTAGAGGTGTTTTCCACGTAAAAATTGTGTGTGCTTTAATTTCGCATTTATCTTGGTGATTTTCGCATTTACAATATCTGAAAACACCCCCTGCAAACAAGTCAACAGGGTGTTCGTCATCGGAGAACAACCTCTGTCAGGGTGTTTGTTACTTATAACGCGAAAATCAGACACCACAATTCACCCCCCCTCTTGTGGAAGTATACTCTAAGATCTAACAAGTGGTATCAGAGCAGGTTCTCTCACAACAAGGCTAACACCTTGAGAGATTCTGAAGATGAGTACACCACAAGGAATTCTTGAAGGGCAATCCATCACTCGTCCACCCTATTTCAACGGCCAACATTATAGTTGGTGGAAGAACAGGATGGAGAACTACATTCAGGCAGAAGACTATGAGTTATGGATGCTCATCAAGAACGGGCCACTTGTTCCCTACAAAATACTTGAAGATGGCAAGAAAGTTTCCAAGGAACCTTCTGAATTTGACTCCGAAGATTACAAGAAAATGGAGAAGAATGCTAAGGCCAAGAAGCTATTATATTTCGGCCTAGGTCCAGATGAATACACTCGCATCTCTGAGTGTGAATCAGCCCAAGCTATCTGGAACGCCCTGCAAGTTGCTCATGAAGGTACGAGTCAAGTTAAACAATCTAGAATTGAGCTATTTATGCAACAATACGAGTTGTTTGATATGGGTGATCGTGAAATCATGATGGATATGTACACACGGTTTACCCACATCACAAACGAATTAAAATCTCTGGGAAAGTCTTTCACCACTGAAGAGTTGGTGAGGAAAATCCTCAGAATTTTACCTCGTACGTGGGAGGCCAAAGTAACAGCCATCCAAGAGGCTAAAGACATGAACAAAATCACCCTTAACGAGTTGATTGGTAATCTCCAAACCTATGAACTCCGGAAAAACTCACAATAGAAAGAGGAGCAAAAGAAAGATCGTGGGCTTGCCTTAAAAGCGCATGAGGACACTGAGTCTGACCTTGAAGATGAAGATACGGCCTTAATGTCCAGAAAATTCAAGAAATTCTTCAAAAAGGTCAAGGAGAACAACAAAAGAAAAGAATTCAGTAAGTCCAGAAACACCCCTAAAGATCAACCTATAGGGTGTTTCAAGTGCGGCAAACCAGATCACTTAGTCAAAAATTTTCCTCTGCTTCGAGAAGATCAGTTGCCAGAACAACCTCGAAAACAGGGTCGAAAACACCCTGTACACAATCTGGGCAAGCGATTCTCGAAAGCTATGCTGGCTGCTTGGGGAGATTCCTCTGAAGATTAAGGAGAATCTGAAGCTGAAGAAGAGGCTGTAGCACTAATGGCACAAAGTGATTCAGATTCAAGTGATGAATCAACAATCAGCCTCTCAGATCTCAAGAACAAGGTACATGGTCTTAACAAAGCTAATTTAGAAGAACTTCTATATAATGTGTTAGACACCTGTGCTGATCTAAAAAGAGAAGTTCGTGACCTAGAGCTTGAAAATGAAATTCTTAAAAATGAAAAACTTGGTTTACATGAAAATATTAACATGCTCAAAGAAAATCTCTTTATAAAAGAAGGAGATTATACTCGAGTGGAAGAAAAACTCTTTGAGGTGGAAGGAATGGTTGAAGACTTGCTCAAAGAGAACAAGAGCTTGCATGTTAATATAGAAAAACTGGAAACCGAACTTGCCACGACCAAGCGTTGGAACAAGTCCTCACAAGCCCTTGATTGGTTAAACACTCACCATAGTCGAAACAAAAAGGGACTTGGATACAAGCCTAAACGGACCGTTTACCCAATACATAGGAAGTATGTGGGATTGCCTGAAAATATTGTTTGCTTTCATTGTGGTAAAACGGGTCATTATAGATATACTTGTCCTGTAAGAAAACATGCCAATGAAAAGAATGAAAAGTATGTGAAACAAATCTGGAGTAGAAAGGATGAGCTTTACATGTATAAAGGAATGGGACCCAAGTGGATCTGGGTTCCCAGAACTAACCCGTGATTTGTTTTGCATGCTGAAGTGAGAGAAAACAACCTTACGAACAACCCCACAAACACCCTTGAAAACAGGCAGTTGTGGTATGTCGATAGTGGGTGTTCGCGGCATATGACCGGAAAAGAATCAAACTTTCTCTCACTTACAGCTTTGAATGGTGGGAGCGTGGCATTTGGAAACGGCAAGTCTGGGACAATTGTCGGTATAGGTAATATTGGTAAAACTCTCTCCCACTCAATTGATAATGTGCACTTAGTTGATCGGTTAAAGCACAATTTGCTAAGTGTGTCCCAACTGTGTGACAAGAACAACCTAGTACTGTTTTCAAAAACACGTTGCTTGGTTGTGAATGACGACACAGGAGATGTTGTGTTGAGGGGGAAGCGATGTCAAAATGTTTATAAAGTTAGTATTTCCACTCTTCCCCAAAATAGTCTGACTTGTTTAAATGCATTAAATGATGATATAATGCTATGGCACAAGAGACTAGGTCATGCAAGCCTGTCCTTGCTAAACAAACTTGTTTCCAAGGATTTGGTTGTTGGACTACGTTCCATCAAGTATAATGATGACAAGGTATGTGAAGCTTGTGCAAAAGGAAAACAAGTCAGATCTTCTTTAAAATCTAAAAAGTATGTAAGCACTACCCGACCTCTTGAATTATTACACATTGATCTATGTGGTCCCATGAGGATAGCTAGTAGAGGTGGGAAAAGGTATGTGCTTGCAATAGTGGATGATTACTCTCGATTTACTTGGACCCTGTTCTTGGCCTCCAAGGATGAAACTTTTGAGAATTTTATTGCCCTTCTCAAAAAGATTGAAAAGAGAGTTGGACACTCATTGGTTAGCTTGAGGTCTGATCATGGTACTGAATTTGAAAATGCAAGCTTTACAAAATTTTGTAATGAACATGGTGTTGATCAAAACTTCTCAGCCCCAAGAACACCCCAGCAGAATGAGGTGGTTGAACGAAAAAATCGTACCTTAGAAGACATGACTAGAACAATGCTTATTGCTAGTACTCTTCCTAAGAACTTTTGGGCAGAAGCCTTGAACACATCATGTTACATTATAAACAGATGCATGATTAGACCCATTTTGAACAAAACTCCTTATGAACTTCTTAAAGGCAGGAAACCCAACATTATGCATCTGAGAACATTTGGTTGTAGATGTTTCGTGCATAACAACGGGAAGAATGCCTTAGGAAAGTTTGATCCTAGGAGTGATGAGGCAATATTTCTTGGTTATTCCTCTCACAGTAAGGCATACAAAGTCTTTAACAAACGCACCTTGGGTGTTGAGGAAAGTGTGCATGTGTTTTTTGATGAATCTAACTCCTTGAATGAGAGTAATGCACAGGATGAAGAGTTTGAATTAGGTCTTGTCCAAAAGGAGCTGTTAAATCAAGAAAAACAAGGTAAGAACACCTTGAAGGAAACAGGTACAGAAGCTGTTCCTCAAAGTGATAGTCAAGGTGAGCTCCAAACAGGGGGAAACACCGTTGAACCCTGTTCGGAACCATGTTCTTCAGGAACCAGCTTGCAAACAGGTGCAGAAACAGGTTCAGGAGGTGTTCTTGAGGCTGATCCTACACACACTTCAGTTAGAACAAAACATGTGGCTGTGGATCCAATTAATCCAAGATCATGGAAGCATCATAGTTCGCACCCTGTTGATCAAATCTTGTCAGATATTAATACTGGAGTGCAAACTAGATCTAAACTTAAGAATTTTTGTGCTTTCTATGCTTTTCTTTCTAACATTGAGCCAAAGAGTGTGAATGAAGCTCTTGCAGATTCAAATTGGATTGCGGCTATGCAAGAAGAGCTTCATCAATTTGAAAGAAACAAAGTGTGGCACCTTGTACCTAAACCTACAGACAGAACAATCATTGGAACCAAGTGGGTGTTCCGAAATAAGCTAGATGAGTCAGGAACAGTCACTAGGAACAAGGCAAGGCTGGTGGTTCAAGGGTACAATCAAGAAGAAGGGATTGATTACGAAGAAACCTTTGCACCAGTTGCTAGAATTGAGGCTATTCGAATCTTAATAGCCTTTGCAGCTCATATGGAGATCAAGCTATATCAAATGGATGTTAAAAGTGCATTCCTCAATGGATACCTTAAAGAAGAGGTGTATGTCAAACAACCCCCTGGTTTTGAAAATGGTGATTTCCCAAATCATGTTTTTAAACTTGACAAAGCACTTTACGGTTTAAAACAAGCTCCAAGCGCTTGGTATGAACGGTTGTCAAGCTTTTTACTTGAAAATGATTTTAGAAGAGGCAAGGTAGACAATACCTTGTTTCTGAAATCTAAGGGGGAACATTTATTAATCGTCCAAATATATGTAGATGACAACATATTTGGTGCAACTCATCATGATTTATGCCATGAATTTTCAAATATGATGAGGAGTGAGTTTGAGATGAGCATGATGGGTGAGCTTAACTTTTTCTTAGGCTTATAAATCAAGCAAACTCCAAACGGACCATGATCCATCAACAAAAGTATATCAAGGAGCTGCTTAAGCGTTTTGGGATGGAGTCGGCCAAACCCATAGACACTCCCATTTCTCCTTCAACTAAATTGGTTATGGATGATGGGAGTCCCTCAGTTGAGGAAAAACTCTATAGGGGCATGATTGGGTCACTCTTATACCTAACCGCTAGTAGACCGGATATCGTTTTTAGTGTTGGCTTATGTGTCTGTTTTCAGTCTAGTCCTAAAGAGACTCATCTTAAGGCTGTTAAACGGATACTAAGATATTTAAAGCATACACCTGATTTATCTCTATGGTACCCTAAAGGTTGCAATCTTGATCTTGTTGGATATGCTGACGCTGATTATGCAGGTTTCCTAGTTGATAGAAAGAGTACCTTAGGTATGGCTCACTTTCTTGGACCTTGTTTGGTATCTTGGGCTACCAAGAAGCAACATTCAGTTGCCATGTCCACAGCTGAAGCAGAATATGTGGCGGCAACCTCATGTCGTGCTCAGTTATTGTGGGTACGACAACAACTCAAGGATTTTTGTGTTGACACTGGATGCATTCCTATTTTTTGTGATAACGCAACTGCTATTAATATTGCCAAAAATCCATGTCAACACAAAAGGACAAAACATATTGACATTCGACATCATTTCCTAAGAGATAATGTGGAAAAAGGCTTAATTTCTATGAATTTTTGCTCAACGGAAAAACAGATTGCTGATATATTCACTAAGGCACTAGCTAGAGACCAGTTTAAGAGAAATAGACTAGAACTGGGGTTGGTGAAAACACCCTGAGAACACCTGTTCTCAGAGGTAGATCAAGCTGTCGAAAAACACCCTATAATACCTGTTCTTCTCTCTTGTTTCTAATGTTTGCGGTCTGTGCTTAGCGAAATATGTGTAGTCTGTGTACTCTCATGATTATGTACTGCTGCATTGGGAGATGGAGAAAGAGTAATCATGACAAACCTTGGGATGAGAACAGCATGCTCAAGAACAGGCGGCTCGAACAGGTATGCCTTAATTGCTTTCATTGATTGCTGCCTGCTAAAATTCTAGGTGTTCCCTAGGTAATCCTTCGTGTCAGGTGAGGAGTTTAAAAACTGACTTGCGTGCGTCTGTCCTCTTCTTCTTGCTCTCTCTCTCTCCTCTGTTCTTGCTTTCAAACCCTAGCAAAAAACCTCCCAAAAACCGAACCTCCTCCTTGCGACAATGGCTCTCAACCCTGTTTCTTGCAACTTGAGTTTACCCTCAATTCCGTCTCCTCCTCGCCCAATTATCCACAAAACCTTCGGGTATCTCACTCAGCTTAACCTCACGAGTGTTGGGCTTGGGTTGAATGATATTCCCTACCCCTTTGGTTGGGAATTAATGGTGTATGTGGGAACAATCCCCTG
>JACYFF010003369.1:46526360-46541815 GCA_017589665.1 Selenicereus undatus
AAAAAAAAACAAAAATTATTTATTTGAATTTTATTTTTTGTTGGAAAATGGAGCAGTTTATGTCATTTAAGTTAACCGTTTTTTTTTTTCAGTTTTACTTTATGTTTTGATTTTCGGTTTTTTTTTTTTTACAATAGTTTCACAGTTATGGTGAGTGGGGTGGTATGCTGCAACAGAAGAGGAAGCTAGCAAGTTTCGAAATTATGTGTTGATGAGATTAATGGATTCGTTGATTATGTTAATTTGTTCTCAAGTTTAATAGTAGAATATTTTACGTGAAGTTTGAGAGTGTTTTTGTTGACATTATTCTTATTCAAAATGGACAAGAGCATTGTTCAAGATAGTGTTGACGATTGCAGACATCGCTCCATTTCCAAAAGTTTAATTCGTAAGTTGTGTAATTATTGAATGTTATTATTTATATATATTTGCTTGATTTATATAAGGTTCTTTCTGAATGAGTAGTTGTTTATTTTTTGGCAGCTTTGTTTGAAGCGAAAGTTTTGGATGTTGTTCGTAATGAAGGAGATGACGTCGTTTCTGGTGAGTGTTGTATGTTTTCAGTAAGGTTCAGTAAATCATATGCTAGTTTTGTGCAGATGTGAATCTGACATGTTTCACCATTTCGTTTGCGTTTGTTCACTGCGGACTTGAGGATTATTCACTTTCAAATATGATGGGTATTTGTGAGCTACTGTTTACTGGAAATGTCACTTGGATGTGTCGATGGGTTCACTAGTTACTATGCATTAGTTCACTGAGGATTTGAGGAAGGTTCAATTTAAAACCTTACTCAATGAAGACCTTATGAAATATTGTGCTGTTTGGTATTTAGGCGTTTTGAGTATTTACCTTGTATTAGTTCACTATGGAATTCAGGAAGGTTCACTGTAGAACCTGTATGGTATCAAGCGTACATAGAATATATAAGTGCATTGTAAAACTTCTGCTTTTCACTGCTTTTTTGGGTAGGTTCACTGAGTTCTTAAGGTAAGTTCATTGAGTAACTAAGCACATACTTCCACTTTAAATTGATTAATGTTCCATGGTTTTGATGAGAGTGTTCATATTTTTGATTGTCTTTGTTCACTGAGGAATTGAGGAGGGTTCACTCTAATCCATGATTGGTGTTAACCCTGAGTACAACATAGAAGTGCATTGGATAATTACTGCTACTCAATGTGTTTGTGGTTATTATAGTTGGTAGTGGATGTATTAGCATTTATTGTGTGTGTTGTAATCCCATGAGGTCGTGTTGTAGATGCTATTTACTACTGTCTATGTAATTGTTAATTGTAGATATAACTTATATTCACGGTATATGTTTAATATGTATTATAGGATGTGGGTTCAGTAAACAAGACATTGTCGAAGCTGAACCTTTGCAAGAAGTGTTGGTTGGGGATGTGGCTAGCTCAAAGCCGGAAGCATTTCACATCTACAATGACTATGCATACAAGGTTGGATTTAGTGTTCGGTATTCAAAGATATGGCATAGATGTAAATCCAAAAGAGGAGGCTTATGCATGCACCGATTTTGTTGTTGGAAAGCCGGATTCAAGCAAGATAAAGGTCAACATCACAAGGATCATACAAATGTAGATGTGATGACAGGTTGCAAGGCATTTATTCAGTTTCATGTTGATGAGGATGGTAAGTGGATTGTTACTCGGCATGAGACTTATCATAATCATGCTTTGTGTAGTTCAAGTAAGCGGCATTTGTTGCTTTCACATCGAGAAGTATCTGAGAAGGATCTTTCATTTGTTAAACAACTTAGGAAGTCGGGAATAGGTGTTGCTGATGCATATCGTGTGCTTAAGAAACAGGTTGAGGGTTCTCCTTCGTTGGGGTATGGGTTGCGAGACGTATATAGCAAGTTGTCACAATTGAAGGACAAAATATTTGATGGTGGAGATGCGCGCTCATTAATTGAAATATTTAATAGGCGTCTCAACTATGAGGATGATTTCTTTTTTGAATTTGAGCTTCATGTGAGCAATTGTTTAGTTAGTTTTTTTTGGCAGGATAAGCAAATGTTGGATGATTATATATTGTTTGGAGATTTGGTTGTGTTTGACACAACGTATCGGACAAACAAGTACGGCATGATTTGTGCGCCATTTGTTGGGATGAATCATCATTCAAAGAATGTTATGTTTGGTTGTGGTATTTTGATAAATGAGAAGATAGAGCCTTTTGTTTGGTTGTTTAAGACATTCTTGAAGTCTATGGGTGGGAAGCATCCAATTACTATGATAACAGATCAGGCATTTTCCATGGCTTCTGCAATTAAGTCGGTGTTTCCTCTTACTCATCATAGGTTGTGTTGTTGGCACATTGTTAAGAACTCAAGGAAAAACATTAGACGCCTTAGATCGTGTGAAGGTTTCACGAAGATTTTTAATAGAGTTTTATTGGATTATGACACTGTGGAGGAGTTCCAATTTCTTTGGGAGAGGTATGTAATTGTTAAGTATGAGTCAGTGTTATAAATCAGTGTTAAAGATTGTTAAAGATTGTTACTAGCTTTTGTATTTGTAAGTTCACTTCACATGATGTATTAGGTATGCATTTTTTCAATTATTTTGTGATATTATGCTTATAAATTGCATTTTAATTTCAGGATGATGGAAAAGTATGATTGTAGTAACAATCGTGGGCATTGTAACTTGTATACTTTGCGTGAAAAATGGTGTCCGGCATTTTCAAAACAGTTTTTTTCTGGTGGTGTATTATCTTCTCAAAGGAGTGAAACAACGAACAAATGTTTGAAACGGAGGTTGCGAGCTACAGCTGATCTGTGTGACTTTCACAACATCTTTTGTGATGTTGTATCTGAGTGGAGGAGCAAAGAGAATGGTGAAGATCATAGATGTAGTAAAGGTAATGTGGAAATGGCTTTCCCTTCTATAAACATCTTGAAACATGCAATGTGTGTTTATACTTTTGAAGCTTTCTTGATGTTTGAGAAGGAGTTCATTGATGGTGCCGGATATAATTTCAAAGCAATTGAAAGTTCTTCTCCTAATATGTCATTTGAGGTGTGGGGAATTCGGTTTGCAAGCGAATCTCATGGAGGAGAGCCATATGAGTTTCGGCATATCGTTAATTTTAATAAAGAGGAAGGTGTTGTTGAATGTAGTTGTAAGATGTTTAGCGAGGTTGGGATTTTGTGTTCCCATTGCTTAAGGGTGCTACATGCTTGTTGTGTTGAACACGTGCCTGATCGATATATAATTAGGAGGTGGTGTATGGGCATTAAGGATGGTCACAGCCTTAAGTTGGGATCATCGACTAGTGCACATAATGTGGGTTGTTCTTCTGTTTGGAAGATGCAAATGTTAAGGAAAATGAATTCAATAATTACAGCTAGCCAAATGAATAAGAATGCAAGGGCACATTGTGAAAAGGCCTTTTTGGAACTTAAGGAGTTAGTTGAATTTGATGTGGGTTCTATAAATTGTGATGAAGATGGAAATTTGAAGGTATTGAATTTTGTTCTGAATGTGCTAAATCCTCCTGGTTCTCGTCAAAAAGGTGTTAGGGATAAGAGATTTAAGAGTATTGTTGAAAGAAAATGTGATGAAGTTAAATGGAGGAAGTCAAAGAAGTTAGCAAAGAATGATGTAGGCTCGCCCATAGCACCATCCCAGGTGACTTTCTGTATGAGTATCCATGTCGATAAGGTGTATATGTATGAGTATGCATATCATTATACAGTTAGTTATGCATATGTATGCGTATCCATGTCCTGAAGGTGCCTCGTTATGAGTTGAGGCTACTGTAGGTGTCTTTCTGTTGTTTTCTTCTATAGTGAACAGCAATCATCACTTCAGTGAACTCTATTATACACACAAGTGAACTAATTTCTTTGTGAAGTTATGTAAATTTAATAGTGAATCTCATCCACAAAACCAGTGAACAGTAGTTGTTTTATAGTGCATTTGTATATGGCATTTAGTTCTAATATGATTTTGATTTTAAAGTGAATATTCATCACTTCATTAGTGAATTGCTACAAAGTCAATTATGAAACAACTGAATTTTGCATATGCACATAATTACCTTAATTATCCATGAACCTTAACCATCCTTAGTGAATTGTGGAAAACTTTCAGTCATTGAGTGTGTTTCTGTATTATGAACTCATATACGTTTAACCTATAGTGAACTTTACCGCATTACTCAGTGAACTTGTCACAATATCATAGTGAACAACCCTTGAATCCTCAGTTTATTAGGCTAAAGCAAATGGTGCAAGCAGAAAGATTTACATATACATAGAACTTGCATGGGTTTCAGTTAATCATTCTCATGTTTACCTCATTCTACTACGGATTGAACTAATTCATACTTTGAGTACCAACTGTGTTGAAGTTAATATTATTTTGTTGAAAGTGTCCTTGTTGATTTTGATTACTTACATCATAGATTGTACCTATTGCATGGTTTGTGTCTTATTAGTGTTGCTAGTGATTTATCTTTTAATCTTGTGCTAGATGAAGATTGGACCATGTGTTTCTGATGCTCCTCCACATACTGGCATAAGTTATTCACAAATGCTTCAATAGGTATATTTCTATTGACCTTTTTTTGTGGTTATTTTGTATATGTTTTGCTTTTAATTAATATTTGTTTTTAATAGCATTTGACATTGCCGACGTTTAACCATTTATCTATAGTTTCGCATGGTCAGCATTGTTTGGGTGAGGTACATTTTAATTTTGGTTCATTTTCACTCATTGTTTTGGTCATGTTTGTCTATGCCATTTGAACTGAGTGAGTATGCGTATGTTACATTTGTATCACCCTTGAATAGCGTCGTGAATCTTGCTATTGATTTATTGTGTTTGTATCTTTTTATGTAGGGCTCTTTTCACTTGCCTTTTTCTCATCCAACGTACTATTTTCATTCAACTGACAGCAGTTCAGTGTTTATGCCAGTCAAGGTGCCGCCTGTGTTGCA
This sequence comes from Selenicereus undatus, assembly GCA_017589665.1. Lineage (NCBI taxonomy): Eukaryota > Viridiplantae > Streptophyta > Magnoliopsida > Caryophyllales > Cactaceae > Selenicereus > Selenicereus undatus. The sequence continues at coordinate 46,531,330 of JACYFF010003369.1, forward strand.
ACAACTCCAGTCTGATGTTATTCATGGAAATGATAGTCATAATGATAAGCATTGAAATAGTATTGTGGAGTTGGAGACACTTCATATTTGTATTGTTATGTATTTATGTCTCAAAATATGTAATGAGTCAGACTACATGACTTATGATTTGGACATATTGCAATGTCGATGGTAATTTTTGTTATAGATTGAATGTACTTCTTGCTTATTTTGAGTTCCAATGGCAATTAGGTTTTGCAGTGAGCTTCTCCCTTCATACGGTGAACAAATGCAAAATCAATAGTGAACCCTGGATCACTTACACAGTCAGATTTAGGGTGTTTTAGTGTGCACAGATCTCAAATACTTGGTGGACTACTTCAAAGCTTTTTGTGAACAATTTTGAACGTATACATACTTAGATTCTTTCAACTTCGAGATATCGATGGTTTTATTTTTTCAATATGCTATGTAGTGAGCTCCCTTGTTAAAATTCCCAGTGTTTTGGGTTGGATTTAGCTTGAATACCTATTATGCTATGTTGTGATCATTAATAATTTAAGCAGTGAGCTAATCCACATTATTTAGTGATCCAGGATAAAATTACATATATAGCATGATGTAGAGTGAACTTCACTCAAATTTATAGTGAACTACATCAAAGCCCTTAGTGAACCAGGCAAACATGTTGCCTGTGCATATTTTAGTCAGACAATTTGTGTGTCCAACATCCTGTGAATGTAGTGATCAATTATAAAATGCACATTGAATTTTTGTTTATTTTATAACTATCTAGTTTATTATCTTTCTAAAATTTTATACTTTTCGTGTCCGATGTGTTTCTTCGGTTTGTGTTTATTGTAGTTGTGGTCAACACATGGGCAGTAGTATATATGTGTGTGCACTATGGGGAGTTAATTTGTGTAAGGGATTGTTGATTTAGGAATGTACACTAACAATTAATAAGTTTAGAACACTTCCATTAAATATTGAAAAGGAAGATATGCATTTGTCAGACAATAAAAGATGTTCATTAGGAACATTGTTTGCTCTATGCACGATTGTTTTAAAATAAGTGACTAATAGTAGGGTATTTCTACTGCGGCAACTGTTGGACTACTTTTTCGCCTTGCTGGAAGTCTTCCTTTGCTGCTTCTTGTACTTGCAACCGTACTTGATTGAGTTCACTCTCTAATATCATTGCTGGGTACCTTGAATGTAGATGTCTGACAAACTATTCCTGCATTTTTCATATGTGTAGTGGACATAAGCAATTTTAAATGTAATATGTGTTATTCAACTTTGAATTTGAATTATAGTTAGTTTGAAGTTGATATTGGTTCAAGAGCAAAATGTATAGGTTACCTTGTTCTTTTCGAAACCAGTTGACCAGTACTTGACACCACCTCCTTGGAACGACTCCATATGGCGTATGGCATAAATCCCGCAATCATATATGTTGTTGTCATCTTGCCAAGATAGATTCCAAAATACGAGGGTAAATTTCCTGACGTCAACCCCCTTTTTAAATCGTCCATTCAACAAGTAGATTGCAAACAAGTTGTCAGCACATAATTTCTTAATGTTGTGGGGTGATATTTTTGTATATGAAATAAGGGTTTTGTGTTTGAGTTATCTTTAACATGGCCATCGCACTATGCGTATATCTGGATGTGGCATCCTCTACTTCCAAGCGATTGTCAAGTACGATTATTTTCTTGCCTCCAAAGTCATAACAGAGGACAAAAAAATGATGGTCTTGAAGTATGGGGAAAAACACTTGCATGTCATAGAAAATACATGAGGTTATGTATATTCATGTGTACTGGGCTGGTTACAATGAACTGCAAATGGTTCCCTGATGAACGACCTGATATGGCATAATGAACAATGGGTTGACTTAACATGAAAGAATACACATATTAAATAAAGCTTCCTAGTGAACTCAGTGAGTTGATGCAAACTTTATATTGTATTGAGTAAGACCTGTATATGGACACAAGTAGGATGTTTGCTTGTACATTACATATATTTGCATCTTTTATGGGCGACTTTGTCAATTCCTTAGTGAACTAGTTGTTAACCAATAATGAATTAATTACGAGTTAAACATTTACAAATTGTGCAACTGTTACACATTAAGGGAATCTTACGTTTAGTTTCAATGGCTGTCAAAATGTTTAGTGTATATTCATCAGTCACTTAGTGAACTCAGTCATTGTATTCGGTGAACTAATTGATTATTCATAATAAATCAATTATAATTTACACATATACAACCTGTCCAACTATTACACATGAAGACAAGGTTGCATCTAGTATCACTGCTAATCAAAATATAAAGTGAACCATCATCAGTGACTCAGTGAACTCAAGCATTGTACTAAGTGAACTTGATGACCACCCATAGTTAATCAATTGCACGTTACACATATTAGTGAACATTGATTAGTCACTCAGTGAAGTCATTCAATATGCTTGGTGAACTAATTAGACATTACATGTACTTGCATCTAGTTATACATAGTCTACAAGCAGTGTTCTGGAACTTACCAATTTGGGCTTCACCCAATTTCATCCATTTTTACCTCCTTCTCTCAAGGTCCATTACTGCTTTGAAGATGTTTGATAATTCTAATGTTTCATTCTCTATGGCCATTTGGAAATGCAAATTAGGCATTTAAATGTTAATGATGAAAATTGTGTTAGAAAAGAGAGAACTATGTTGTATGTGACGTGTTATGGTCTTATGAAAACATTGGTGGTGAAGAACATTCTTTTCTTTGTCATCGGATTTCTTCGCCTTTCCATCCAATTTAGTAGTAGACATAGTACATCTACTATGGACTTATCTAAGTCTTGGTCTGCTCCTGCCAATGTTTCAAATGCTTCCCTGAATATCCACAATTTTGTCTCTTCCTCTTCACTTGCATACTCGAATAATTTCTCCCTATATTTTAGATAATAGTCATTTATTCTTTAAGGAGGATAATATGAACACAGTATAATATGTATAATTGTGTATGTGTGTGATGTGGTTGTAAAGCATAAAACTTACATTGATGGGTGCAAATCATCTGGTAGCAGGAAAGCATAGTCCACCAACATCAGCTGTTGATGAGTTAGCCGATCCCTAGCCTCTCTGTAATCTTTACGATATGGCGATCGACATTGAAATGGCACTTGTGTGACCATCCTCTTTGGCTGTTGCCGTGTTACTACTTGCTTTGGTTTATTACTTTCAAGTATTTCTGCTGCCTTGGCTTTTCCTTCGCTGGTTTGAGGTGCTTTCTCAGGGTTGACAGCATGTTCACTGGCCTCATTTGGTTGTTGCCCAGTTGATGTGGCAGGTGGGTCTGTTGGTGTTGTCTTTTCTCCCCATTGTTGCTGATCTGTGCCAGGGGTAGGTTGTGCTGAAGGAGCTGGGGTTGCTTCTTGTTCAAGTAATATTCCAAGGTTGAAACTTGGTGGGCTGTAAGCGACCTTTTTCCTGTGCTGTATTTCCTCTCTAGCTATGCTCTCTAGTTTGTCAAGTTGTTCGAGGAACTCTGGGCTGCAGTAGTATGCATCCTTTGGGGGAAATGCACTCTTGTATATTCTCATGTGCAACTACTACCTGTCTAGCTTTGGGTGGAGTCTTCTGAGTTTGTGTGTCTATTATTGTCTCCCCTTACTGCGCTGGAGCTTTTTTGGTCACAGTACCTTGTGCATAACTTATACGTTAATTTGGTGAAGTGATATTGGGATATAACATTAGTATCTTATAGTTGTTAAGTACCAATTACATTTGAAAATGCAAAAACAGCTACGTATGGTTTGTTAGATAGTTAGTTACCTGAATTGGATCATCATTGATAGGTATGAGGCCTTCACATTGTCCATTGCAGTGTGGACAGAATGGACAGCGTTGCTCTTTACTTGGTCTTCCCCGGGACATCTCACTGGTTCCTTCTTTGTGTGGCTGGCCTCTTTCCATTTCTTGCATGTTTATGTCCACATCCACTTCAGCTAAGCGCATTATTGTTTGATAGTCAATTCTCTCTAGTATTCTTCCTTTCCCGTATGCCCCTAATAGTTGTTCATCCTTGTCTCTATTTCTCACCTTATCTGTGTCCCAATTAATGGCAACTGGAAAGGATCTATAAACCCTTCTTCCTCTGAATTGCACTCTATCCATGTAGAATAGCTGTCATAATAGTATCATAAACCATATTACAGTAAGTTATGTATATGTATGAATAGGCATGTTATTGAGGTGTAGTAATGTCACTGGATGCTAATGTACATGTATTCTATTGTTCACTTATTCAGTGAACTGCATTCATTATTTGAGTGAACCACACGATAAACACCAGTGAACTAATGCAAACTACATAGTGAATATGCATAAATATTACACAGTATAGTACTTCATACACTCTTCATTGGGTACGCTTTTAAAGGCAGCATTCCTTAATTCCTTAGTGAAGGTATTTAAATTTAATAGTGAATATCATCCTCAAAAACAGCTAATACTTTTAGTCTAAAATCAATATACAGTTAGTTATGCATAGGTATGAGTATCAATGTCTTTAAGAAGTCACATTATGAATTGAGGCTACTGTAGGTGACTTTCTGTTGTTCTCTTCTACAGTGAGCCACATTATTCACCATGGTGAACTCTATGATACACACAAGTGAACTACTGCCAAGTCATTTACGAAACAATTGAATTTTGGACATGCTCATAACTACCATATTTCTCCATGAACCTTAAGCATCTTCTGTGAGTTGGGTTAAACCTTTAATTAATTGAGTGTGTCTTAGTGTATTATTGAGTCATATAAGTATACCATATAGTGAACTTGACTATATTACTCAGTGAACTTGTCAAACTATTAATGTGAACAATCCTGAAATGCTCAGTTTACTAGGCCAAAGTAAATGGTGCAAGCATGATGTATCTCACCTAGCACTTACCAAGAGAGTAGATGTGAGGGAGATTAGAAAGTGAGAATGGGAAGAAGAAGAAGAGGATAACACAAGTGCCTTCAAGAGATAATCCAATGGAGCCACTCTTGTTGAACACTAGGGCAATCTCCTTAGATTAATTAGGATACAGAATCACCACCTAATTGAGATAAAGAGACCTAGACACCACTTAAGTTGCCACACTTAAGATATAAAACTAGGATTTGGAGAGACAAAGCTCAAGTTTTGTATTCAATTTGGCAAAAGACCCTTGCAAATGGAAGAGAGGAGGTATTTATAGCCCCTCCTTCCCTAACACTCGGCCAAGGAGCTGTTTTACAAGTTGATTTCTAACTAAATGACTTCGCCTAAGCTAGCTTACAAGTACAAGTTGATAAAACAAGAGATTTAGCCTAACCTTGACACCTCATTAGCTCAATAATCTCCAAATTGAGGTGTCAAGCTTACAAACAATCTAAATACAGTAGGTTAGGACCTTGAACCTGCAAGTAGTACAAGTGGGACACCAAAAACGAAGGTGGCAGTCGGCCATACCCAAAAATCGGGTAAAAGGAATTTCTTCCTTATTTTGGCTGGATAAAAGCAACACAAGTTGGTCCCTTAGCTCAACTTTAGGGCCATGATTTGATAAATATTTAGATTCCTTTTCATGCCTTAAAGTTTGACAAAATTTGGAGCAAGGTACGTCAACCAAATGGACCCTTCTTTCGGACTGTGCTGGATTGCGCCTTGCAGTGCACTGCCTTCGGTTTTTGGCTTGGTTGGCTGACCAAATGAACTCCAAATGCTTTGCAAAAGGTCTTGTTGGAAAGCTAAGATCTCAAGCTTTAAGGGGGTGGTGCGTGCAGGAAATTTCCCCTTCTATAGTTTGCTCCAACAAAGAAACAAATTGGGTTAATTTCGGTATGAACTGGGCAACCCATCATCTTCTTTGTTCAAGTGGTTTTTGACCATGGCATGAGCTTCCTTAACCTTCTTGGACTCCCTAACAGGGGCAGGATCATTGGGGAGGGTTATGGAAGGTTTGGTTGAATGGTCCCCATCAAAGCAGAAACATTTACATATACACAGAACTTGAATGGGTTCCAGTTAAGCTTTGTGATGTATCTTGTGAATGTATTAGAACTGCACAGTGAACATCATTCTATTACTGAGTGAACTAATTCATAGTGCATAGTGCTTGGTTAGATATGAATGTAACGGCTTATAGTGGTACTTACCATGAGGAATAATAGCGATCCTGTGAAGAACTTGCTCTTGTCTTTCTTCCATTCTACTATCGCATCGTTGAAGCACTTAAGGGTATATGCACACCAATTGTAGCATTTGATTTCATTGATATTGCGCAAATATTTGACTACCCGGAAGTGACACGTGTCGTTTGCATTTCCTACGATGCAAGTAGATATTGCATATGTTATGAAGTCTGTGATCAACTTATGTCCATGACCCCCACGCGCTAGGATTACTTCATCCATGCTCCCAAGTGGGGGTTCACCTCTTTCAACATGCCATCTTCTTCTCCAAAGATCTAAGAACTGTATGTCAGCATCTGATGTTTGTCCTTCAATTACTTCAACCTCTCCCATAGGTAACCCAAGTGTTGCGTACACATCCTCCTTATCTATTAGGAGTTTGGCATTGGCTAGGTTTAGTGAATTGTCCCAAGGATCCTATCTTTCTAACAGCGACCTTGTTATTGATTTTGGGATCAATTTTGTTCTAACTGACAAAATTCCACCAAACCCTGCATCAACTATCGTTGACCATTGTTGGTACTCTAGCCTTTCTACCATTCTTAGAAACCCACTCGGGGCCATTCTATGCCTGAGCAAGCCACTCCATGATCTGGTGGTTACAAGTGTGAGATTAGTATGTTCACTTACTGGTTCCTCAACATTAACATGCTTGATTTGGACGTTCCTTTTTGGAGTTCTTTTAGGTGCCCTTTTTAGTGTTGGTTGCATAGTGGGTGAATGATGTTGCTTCCTCTGTCTCTTTCTTGCAGGCAGGCTTAGGCTCAGTATCAGGATCATGCTCATCTTCTGGCTCTGTGTTAGGCTCATCCTCTAGCTCTGGTTCAATGTCATACTTTAGCCCTGAAGATGGCTTATGCTCAGGCTCCACCTGAGGCTCAGGCTCAGGTTGATTGTTGGAAACCCTTCTTTGGCTGAAAGTCTTTCAGCTTCATTAATTAATCTCCTCTAATACACAGTTGTCGGTATATTTATAAGTAGTTTGCAGCATATCTTCATATATCATGTCATCATGTAATTGGGGATGCAAGATGCTGTTCATTTTTTCATTCAGCATTGTTCACTATCATTGTGCTCTGAATCTTTTGCTCCCTGACCTCATAGGTACTTAGGGTTTGTTCACTACTGTTATGTTTGTCATTCACTTTGGGTTTGTCAATTTCATTTTTTGCAATTTTCCCGCCAAGCAAAGTCATCCAACATCAAGAAGTGTATCTGCTTTCGAAATTTCTGACTTGCCCTATTTCATTCAGTATTTGGCATGTCGTTTTTGTTCATTACAATTCTTCACTCACAAAATTACTCCATACCTAATGACTCAAGCATTTCATCCTCCTATTTTGATTTCTCTTTCAAAAAATTCACCAAAAATCACATAATGCCTTACCTGGATTTCCTCTTGTATGTGAGGGTAACTCCACATTTTCCTGCCATCTTGTCAATCATCGAATTTTTGGAGTTACTAGCAATTTTAGCTTGCATGTGTTCATCTTAGTGAGCCATGGTTGATGGTTCACCTCTAACATCCGAGATTTTGATGTTCTTCTTCTTGCTGCTATGGAACCTTGTTGTTGGGTGGTTGCTGGACGAAAATGGAGGTGAGCAGAACGTTGCTGTTGCGTGGTTGATGGTGAACTGAAGGTTGAGGGAAGTTGAAACTTGAAAGCCAGCAGTTATGGTGAGTGGGCTGTGGCGGTTGCCATCAGCTTTTGTTTTTTGATTTTTGGTTTTTGTTTGCTTGTTTTTCATTTTCGTTTTTTTTAAATAAGTGTCCCTGCTGCATATTAATGTCCACGTGTACCTGGGATTATATACTCCCAGGTCTATAATAAATGTATTGAGCCCTAAGAGTAAGGAGGATTGGTTTTCTTCAGAAATCTGGTAGGAGATAAAGGCAACATGCAGTCTAGTCTCTTTGACCGAAAACTAGAAAATCACAAAGCAAGAGTGAAGGGGTTAAGGAGGAGGCAGAGTAACTCTCTTATATCCCTTACTCTTAATCAGGAACTCCTAAACCTAGTTAACGGGAGTGAGTATCCTTATTAACTCCCCTTTAGTCAACATTAGTGCCCCACCCAAATATGGTCTTACGACCTTGCATGGCTGCTTTGCTTTCCATGGGTTTCCCACATTTATTCTTCAATATGTTTCTTGTGGCACTAGAATGTATATTCTGCATTTGATCAAAGCATGGAGAATCTATTAGTTTGTACCACTGAGAGAGCCGTGAACTAGTGGAAAAAAGCTAGGGTATCATGTACAAAGGAATGGAAGAAACTATAGATGCCATAAGGCCCATAACAATAGCTTATCTTATGTGCATTACGAACATGTCATCTTCCATTTCTTTCTTGTAACCTCCTTGTTGCCAACTTTAAAAGTAATTGATGAGTTCCTTTGTTATTTGTGTCTCCCTTTTTCTTGTTTTCCCCCTATCTTCGGTCTCCCTTTATTTCCTCTATGATAAATGAACATGTCCCCTCTCTGAGAGGCTTTTCATTAATATATGTACTTTGAATCCCTAGAAACTCGTCTTTACAGAGAATCTCATGGATTGTGGTTGTACTCGTCATTGTGAAAAATGGCTAACTCCTGATGGATTTCTTTGTGTTTGAAGTAAGTGGAATGCTATTTGGATTTGCAGTCTGTGCAGGAACGACAGCATATCTCACGTTCATCCTTTACCTTGTTGTTCGTGATGGTTCCCTTTCTTCAACTTGGTATGGCTTAATATCCTCCAAGAACACTATTTAGCCAATGAGAGTCCTTTGCAGACCGCAGTCATTTCTAGACAGTAAGCACCTCTGCCAACTAAGGTAAAGAGGTTCTTGAAACAAACTAATTTGGATATGGATCATCTTTCTCGCCCTATTCATTTTCGAACCTGATATCAAGGAAAATACATCTGTTTATTGCACCTGCTGCCAAGCTGAACGTTTTCGAATATGATGGGTGTTGCAGTGCTCGACAACATAGAATGTGTCATAAACTTTTCAAAGAATTGGAGGATATTAGATCTTTTGGTGATGAGAATGGGGCGTCTAATCATAGGAGATATGTTCTTCAATATCCATCTTGTGTAATTTGTGTATAAATGATAGAATTATTTACAAATTTTATTTGTATTCTTTATAGAAGTACTGATGGATCGTGTATTGAACTCAAGCAATTATCTTAGCTTAAATGCAAAGCTTGAAAATTCAAGTCCAAGATATTCCACTTTACTGAAGGCATTGTCCGATCAAAGGGGCCGCACCCCCCAGCCCCCCCTTCTGGGGCAATATTTTTTTGTGTTGCATAAGATGATGCTTAGGTAGTATTTTTATCGTTTGACTAGTTAAGAGCCTAAGAGGACATGCAATGTTTATCTTTGGACAAAGTGCCCCGAATGGGGGACCCAACTCGTTAAATTTGCTTAATGTCACGCTAGCTCTGTAGTGGCAAACTCAAATTGAGCAGCTTGCATTTTTGAAGGGGCTATGACTAATCTAATGGATCGTTAGAGGGAATTAAAAATTCTCAGCTTGCGATTTTTTCAAATACAAATTGAATTAAAAATTTTCAATTAGCCAGTTTGGTTAGACAAAAACCCAAACAATAAATAAGCGAAGAAAATTCGTTAAATTGGTTAACCAATTTTTTAGCTCACTTTGTTTAGCCAATTTTCGATTAGGTTAATGATTACTCATCTTACAAATAAGAAAATGGGTGAAACTATGAGAATTCAGGATTTATGATTTCCAGCATTTTGGTGCAATCCCGTCAAATGTAATATTTGCAACATAATTTAAATTTCAAGTAACCCCCCGCAACATGCTACAACCGACTACAAATGGAACTGCGCTAAACAAAAAAAATCAGAACACCCCCATTTCCAGCAACCAACCAGTGATAAAACTGCAACACAAAAAAAAAAAGAATGCATAGCTACCCAAGAAGCTAACCACCCACATTCCAACACCAGAAAGTGTGGGGGGAAAAAACGAAAAGAAACTCTACACTCACGGCAACTCCAAAACACAGAACTACACAACTCAATCTCCAAAACCTTCCTACATGCTGTTGTGTTGTTGTTCACGTAATTGAGAAATCACCAGGTAATATCTTTCTACATACACATCTCATGTTGATCATTGTTAACACAATGATACCGTGAACAAATTCATATTTGTGACCTTACATTGATAATACAGATTGGGAGCAGAAGAATATCGACAGACACCACAATCAGGACACATAATCAGCCCATTACACTCCAGGTATGGTCGTTCCCTCCCCCC
>JACYFF010003369.1:46558451-46570472 GCA_017589665.1 Selenicereus undatus
TTTTTGGGCCGTCTTGTAGTCAAGTGTGTAAAACCGAGCTTCTACGTCCTTTCTCCTCTTCTTTATTAAATAAACATTAATCCTGAAAAATATATAAAACAAATCAAAGTAAACGAAATAATGTATATAATATACTAAAAATAATTATAAAAACAATGCATGAAATTTGACTTAACAAATTCCCCCACACTTAGACTTTGGACGTCCTCGTGCAAAGAAAATTTAGACTCGACCTAAAAACTTACCTTCTTCCTTTCTTACAAAGTCATGCATCACTATGATTTTTATACTAGACTTTGGCTTGCTTTAGAAAAGCAGTTTTACTGATTTGATTAGTTTTTCCTTTAATAAGTGAATACATGCTAAACATCTAACTATCCTTAGAGAGTTTATTCATCAGCTTCACAACATTTTCATAATGAAGTAATAAGATCAATAATTATCCATCTCTTTTTTATTATGCATACACCAATCAAGAGGTCAAAAAATTAAGATAGAAAAGTTTTAGGCACGGTATGGCTGTGGAGACAATTGAACTAGGTAGAATAACTCAGTGCATTGATTCTAAACTTGCCTTGTATTTATTTTTCTCTTCTTTTTTTTTTTATAGATCACTAGTATGGGAAGCAAGCTTTCCAGTGGCAGTGTTGCCTCAAAGGGTAGCACCCAGTAGTGCATGCCTCAAAGGAGTACTTGTCATTCCCAACTTTGACTCTTTTTTTTTTTGTAGATGAAAAAATAAACAAGTAAAATTACAATTTTAATAAGTTATTCAACTAATTCAATAGTCTAGGAGATGGGTCAGGTCATTTTATTGCCTCTGAATTGGATATATTACATGACCAAATAAGATGGATAATTAAGAGAGTTACTCATTAAAAAGATGTATGAGGATCAACTCAAACTTCTCTAAAGGATAACTATCATGCTTAGAAGTCTTCACTTATAAAAGAATAAACTACAAAATAGCTAAGAAAACAAAAAAAAAATTCTAAACAAGCAAGCCTAGCATAAACTCATATCATGCATTATTTATAAGAAAAGATTTATTTTGTTTTTTTTTTCCTTTTTTTTTCGATTTTCTACTCTTTTTTTTTCAAGAATAAAAACTGCAGAAATTAAATGCAGGATGCACCCCCCCCCCCCACACTTAATTCATGCATTGTCCCTAATGCATGCAAAAAGAAAGAAATAATAAAAATAAAAGCACAAGTAAATAGAAACTTCCCTGAAAACGTTGGGTTGCCTCCCAACCAGCGCCTTTGTTTACAGTCGTTAGCTCGACTTCATGAAGCTCATGGATCCTCAAGTTGGATCTCTTCTATTAAACATACCTGGTCTCCTTCATAGAAATGCTTTAGCCTGTGACCATTCACTTTGAAAATCTTGTTAGTAGCAAAGGATTTAATCTCTACAGCACCATGGGGATAAGTCTTTACTACTTCAAAAGGTCCTAACCACCTAGAGTTTAACTTACCAGGAAAAAGTCTCAGTTTAGAGTTGAATAACAACACTTTCTCACCTACCTGAAATTCTTTCCTGATAAGTTTGGCATCGCGAAATGCTTTGGCCTTACCCTTGTAGATGACTGAATTGTCATAAGCTTCTAAGCGTATCTCTTCTAATTCCTGCAATTGCAATTTACGCTCTCTCCCTGCTAATTGATAATCAAGATTGCATTGCTTCACAACCCAATATGATTTATGCTCAATTTCTACAGGGAGGTGACATGGCTTTCCAAAGACTAACCTGTAGGGTGACATACCAATTGGAGTCTTATATGCAGTCCTGTAAGCCCAAAGAGCCTCCTCTAGCCTAAGGCTCCAGTCCTTCTTATCTGGCTTTACTACTTTTTCAAGGATTCCCTTAATCTCTTTATTGGAAATTTCAGCTTGGCCATTAGTTTGGGGATGATAAGTAGTAGATACCTTATGAGTTATATGATACTTAGCTAATAAGGCACCTAGAGTTCTGTTACAAAAATGAGTTCCCCTATCACTTATGATCGCTCTTGGTACTCCATATCTATGCAAGATTAGAGATTTGACATGTTTCACCACAGTTTTAGCATCATCAGCCCTAGTGGCCACAGCTTCTACCCATTTGGATACATAATCAACAATCACAAGAATATAGGTATATCCAAAAGAAGGGGGAAAGGGTCCCATGAAATCAATGCCCCATATATCAAAAATTTCACAAACATACATATTATACAAAGGCATTTGATTCCTCCTTGATAAGTTTCCAGTCTTTTGGCACACTTCACATCTTTTACAGAATTCATAAGCATCATTAGAAATAGTGGGCCAATAGAAACCACACTCAAGCACTTTATGTGATGTTCTTTTAGGTCCAAAGTGTCCCCCACTTTCTGAAGAATGACAGAAGGTCATAATAGAATGAATTTCACTATCATCTACACATCGCCTTATAATTTGATCACCACAAAACTTCCATAAATACGGCTCATCCCAAACATAATATTTGGATTGAGCTCTTATTTTCTCTTTTTCAGCTCTAGTCAACTCAATGGGAAAAGTTTTGGTGACTATATAGTTTACAATATCAGCATACCAAGGCAATCTACTAGTCATAGCATACAAAGTCTCATCAGGAAAACAATCAGTAAAAGGGCTACCACTTTCCCCTGTTTCCAATCTACTCAGATGGTCAGCAACTAAATTCTTAGCCCCAGGCTTATCTCGAATCTCTAGTTGAAATTCTTGCAATAATAACATCCATCTAATTAGCCTGGGCTTAGAATCTTTCTTTTCCATTAAGTGTTTGAGAGCAGAATGATCAGAATAAACAGTAATTTTAACACCCAACAAATAAGGACGGAACTATTCAAGAGCGAAAACAACAGCATACATCTCCTTTTCTGTAGTGGTGTAGTTACACTGTGCAGGATCAAGAGTTCTAGAAGCATAATATATTACATGAGGTACCTTCCCAACTCTTTGACCTAGAACTGCCCCCACTGCCTTATCACTAGCATCACACATTAACTCAAAAGGTAAGGCCCAATTTGGGGGTTGCACAATTGGAGGGGAAGTCAATGTTAACTTCAATTTATCAAAAGCCCTCATACAGCAATCATTAAAATCAAAAGGGACATCTTTAGCAAGCAAGGCACATAAAGGAAAAGCAATCTTAGAAAAGTCTTTGATGAACCTCCTATAGAACCCGACATGTCCTAAGAATGATCGTACATCTTTGACACACTTTGGATAGGGTAGGGACTGGATGATGCCAACTTTAGCTCTATCTACCTCTAATCCTCTCAACGATACTACATGTCCCAGTACTACCCCATGCTCCACCATGAAATGACACTTTTCAAAGTTCAAGACCAAATTGGTTTCAATGCAACGTCTAAGCACAAGAGTAAGATGATGCAAGCACTCATCAAATGAATCACCATGTACAGTAAAATCATCCATAAAAACCTCCATAATCTTGGTGATAAAATCAGAAAAGATACTCATCATACATCTTTGAAAGGTAGCAGGTGCATTACATAAACCAAAAGGCATACGTCTAAAAGCGTAAGTGCCAAAAGGACAAGTAAAGGTAGTCTTCTCCTGATCTGCAGGAGCTATAGGGACCTGAATATACCCAGAATAGCCATCCAAAAAACAATAATGTGACCTCCCAGCTAATCTCTCTAACATTTGGTCCATGAAAGGTAATGGGAAATGGTCCTTCTTAGTGGCCTTGTTAAGTTTTCTATAGTCAATACACACTCTCCAACCACTTTGAATTCTAGTAGGTATCAATTCTCCTTCATTATTTTTCACTAATGTTGTCCCCCCCCCTTTTTAGGAACCACATGAATAGGGCTAACCCACTCAGAGTCAGCAATGGGGTAGATCACCCCAGCATCTAACCACTTAAGAATTTCTTTTTAGACTACCTCCATCATGGGTGGATTAAGTCTCCTCTGAGGGTCCCTCTTAGGCTTAGCATCTTTTTCTAAGGTAATAGTATGTGAGCACAAGGTAGGGCTAAGGCCTTTGAGGTCTGCTAAAGTCCACCCTAAAGCCTCAATGTGTTCTCTAAGTACTTTAATAAGTTTTTCTTCCTGATCCAAGATGAGTGCACTCTAGATAATTACAGGCAAGGTTTCATTATCTCCTAAATAAGCATATTTTAAATTTTCAGGTAAGGGTTTCAATTCCAGTTTAGGGGGTGAGATACTTGAGGGAAGTAACTTAGCATGCTTGTTAGATAATTCAAGTTTGTTAGGTCCATTATGCTCTTTCACGTGAGACAAAGAACTCATCACCTTATCTAACTTATCATTAACAGGATATGGCACTTTCTGAGACTCAGTATGATCAAGACTCTTAGTAAGCACAGTGAATAACTCATCCTCATGGGACAAGTCATAAACATCTTGAGATAACTCATCAAAAACATCAAGTGCATACAAGTAGCTAACATCAGAAGGAAATCACATGGCATCAAAAATATTGAACTTAATAATCTCAACATCAAATTCCATGGTTAGTGCCCCTTCGTGCACATCTATCTTAGTTCTAGCAGTTTTTAAAAAGGGTCTGCCAAGCAAAATAGGAATATCATGACATGCTTCACCCATGTTCATTACATAAAAGTCAGCAGGAAACACTAGTTCATTGACTTGGACTAAAACATCTTCTAACACTCCATCAGGGTAAGTGTTGCTCCTATCAGCTAATTGAATCACTATGCCTGTTTTCTTTAATTCACCTAGGTTCAATTTGTCATAAACAAATCTAGGCATAACATTAATAGATGCACCTAAATCAAGCATAGCTTTGTCAAAGCAAATGTGTCCTATCTTGCAAGGAACAGAAAACACACCAGGGTCTTAACACTTAGGGGGAAGCTTTCTTTGAAAAACAGCAGACACATTTTCCCCCACACTTATCTTCTCATTGCCAACTAACTTCCTCTTGGTGGCGCATAACTCTTTTAAGAACTTGGCATAACGAGGTACCTGTTTAATAGCATCAAGGAGATGTATGTTGATCTCTACCTTCCTAAATGTCTCTAAGATCTCTTGGTTGGCCTCATTTACCTTTGAGGTAGGGCTTCTAAATCTACTAGGAAAAGGGGCAATGGGCTTATAAGGTTCTTTTTTCTTCTCTCCTATTTCCTTAGTAGTTTGATTAGACTCTGTATTTAATTCTGATTCATCCCCTGTTACTTCCAACTCAGGTTCCACTTCTCTCTTCTTTATAGGTTCCTTTAACTCTTTCCCATTTCTAAGTGTTATGACACTAACATTCTCTTTGGGGTTAGGGTAAGGTTGAGATGGTAACCTATTTTGCAATTGAACTTGCAAGTTGCTCACTATGGTGTCAGTCGCTGTTTGTCTTTCTTGAACTTGCTTAAGGGTGGTTTCCATACTCTGGAACCTATCATCCATTTTCTTAAGGACTTGCTCTAGGAGGAGATTGGTCCTATCTTGACTAGAAGGTTGACGTAAGGGTTGGTCAAAACCAGGTGGGTTAGGCTTAGGGCCATACCTAAGGTTAGGATGGTCCCTCCAACCTTCATTATAAGTATTTGAATAAGGATCATACCTCCTTTGATTTTGGTTAGAGTAAAGAGCGTTCACATTACCTTCTTGTAAAGTAGGACATGCATCAGTACAGTGCCCTTCTAGACAACAAATACCACACACTACTGCCTTTTGAATACCCCCAGTAACAATCTTATTTAACATAGCAGTAATGTGAGATAATTGATTTTCTAGAGATGAACTAGAACCTATCTCATTTACTCTTTTAACCTGTGAATCTCTAGCACCAAACTGTTGATTGTTCTGAGCCATTACATTAAATAGATTTCTAGCATCAGCTGGGGTTTTATTAACCAGAGCCCCCCCACTAGCAGCATCAACCATATTACGGTCCATAGGAAGTAAACCCTCATAAAAATATTGAATCAAAAGTTGTTCAGTTATTTGATGTTGGGGACAACTAGCACATAATTTATTAAATCTTTCCCAGTACTCACAAAAAGTCTCCCCATTCATTTGTTTGATTCCACATATTTCCTTCCTAATAGATCCAATACAGAATGCAGGAAAAAACTTTTCTAGAAATGATTTATGCAATGCATTCCATGTAGAAAAAGACCCAGCAGGCATATAATATAACCAGTCCTTAGCATTACCCAGCAAAGAAAAAGGAAAGGCCCTTAGTCTAATTTGGTCCTCAAGAATTCCTTCAGGCACCATAGCAGAACAGGTGATAAGGAACTCACTAATGTGTCTATAGGGGTCCTCCCCAGCCAATCCATAAAACTTAGGTAATAAGTTAATAAATCCTGAGTTTAATTTTAAAGGTCTATCTAAAACAGCATAAGTGATAGACATGGGTTGGGTTTCTAAGTTAGGGGCAGCTAGTTCTCGTAGAGTGGACATGCTTACCTCTTTAATCCTAAAACTTATTGGGTCAGGCTGACTCTCTTTGATTTCAACTTTCAATGATTGATCCCTGATTTCCCCAGTGTCCTTACCACTTCTTAATTTCATGCACTACAAGAAGTCCTACAAAATAAAATAATAAAGTTAAAACAAAACAAAACAATGAAAGTAGTAAAATTAAATAGAAATAAACTAGCAATTTTAATTTTCTTTCCCCGGCAACGGCGCCAAAATTTGTAAATCCTGTCGAGGGCTACAAATTTAACCACTACTTCGGTTATTATATAATTTTTATAGCGTAGGGAAGTAGGGATCGATCCACGAGGAAAGATTGTTGTAAATCGCTAGCTTAATCCTATGTGATTTTACTAATCAACTTGTTAAATCAAAACTTAATAATCCTAAAATAATTATAATCTAATGAATAAAAATCTAGAAAAGTACCCAATGATGCTCCTAAATATTATGAACCATATTCTGGAAATTAAACAGTAAGAAGATTTCCTAAATAATCCAAAAAAATAAAATCAGAATAGTAATTCAATCTTCAACTAAAAATCAAAACAGAAATTATTAAACAGAAAATTAATATTAAAAATCACAAGCAGTAAGCTAAACTAATAATCTTAAGCTGGACAAGTTATAACTCCAGAATAATGTCTGATTAATTTCAGGAAAATTAAATCAGAAACTCACTGCAGAATAATCAAGCAGAAAATTAAGTCTGAAATTAAAAATAAAATAATCTGCGTAAATATAAATACGAAAATAATTAAGAAAATTACCCTAATTCTAGGACACAACTTTATGAACCTAAAAATACTTAATAATCGTAAATTAAAATTTAAAACCGAAATTTTCAGAATTAACTGCCTAAAAACCTGCACATATCAATTTTGCAAAATAAATCTGAAACATTATCAAATAATTTCCAAAAATCACGAAATTGAATATGAGCAGACTAGGAACCTTAATAAACCCTAGGAATTAATTAAAACCGAAAAATAACAAAACTAACTATTTTTAGTCTAAGTTCAAACAAACCGGTAATTAAATACTAAAACTCAATCTAAAATTATAACCACTCCAAAAATCAAACTCTAAGCTATCTAAAATTACCTAGACACTCCTAAAGACTATACTTTGGGGGGGGGGTTGATTGAAATTATATTTAAGCTAGTAAAAATAAAACAAGAATTAACAAACAAATCAAATTAACTCTACGCAACAAATAATAATCAAAAATTATCAAATTTATGAAAGATACTTAGTATAATCTCAATCCACCATGCAAATTAATATTTATCATTAACACACAAGTTAATTTCATTCATGAGTTAAACTGTAGAAGATATCCACCAGCGGTTCTTCCCCATTTTTCCTTAGATTTTAGTTTACTTAGGTCCAGCCCTAATATAAACCCTACTAATTTGATAATCTTTACACCAGCGTAAAAATTTAACCAAATTAGAGCATTAAGAATTAGAAAAACATCATTTAACACTTTATAACCAATTTACCAGCAAATCGATTTAACACAGATCTAAAGCGATTACCTAATTAAAAGAGATGGGTTTGAGCCATCCATGATTAATTAGGGTGACACCTAGGCCTAAAAGATGATAACTTTTACGTATTAAAATCTTCTAAACTATCAATCGAAATTGTATTTAATCAACTAGCATGCATTTTAATCGATTTAACACAAATTTCATGAACGATAAACACTAATCGCTAAAGAATCATGAATATAAATCAACTAGGCATTAAAGCACAAAACTTGTTTCAAAATAATTAATTTAGCATGGCTTCAAGAAGATTATACTAAGCATAAAAAAAAATTACTCACTCATGTAAACATTAAAATTACAATTATAACTCAAATATTCCATGTTTAATAGTAAACCTACAACACAAAATACTAAAATAATAATAATAATAATAATAATAATAATAATAATAATAATAATACAAAATAGTAATCCTACTTTGAAAGGGGGAGTGCGTGAATATGGTGCCGAAGACGATGATGATGATCGATGGTGATGATGAACGATGATGGCGATGGGACGATGAAGATGATGAAGCTACTAACGATGTTGATGATCGTGAGGAGAAGGGGAGCTGATGATGGTGAAGGGGATGATGTAGCTTGAGGATGTTGTATGATGATGATAGAAGATGATGGTGATGCACGGTGATGATGGTGAGGAGAAGATGAAGATAGAGAAGAAAGAGGGGTGTGACGTGAAGAGGAAGAAGGGCTGCTGGGGTGGCGTTAAGATGGTTACAATGATGCTTGATGGAGATGAAGGATGATGGTGATGAACCGTGATGAGGGAGATGGGGAAGCACAGGGGGCTGCATGAGGAGGTTGATGAAAGAGATGAGGGGGCTGCGTGAGTAACTCCCTGAAAAGAAGAAGGTGATGGAGGAGATCATGTTTGTGTGCCGTGGAGGAGTTATAAGGTGGTGATGATTTAGGGTTTGCTTGGGTTTTCTTCTCCTCTCTCCATAGATGTCTTCTCCCCCAAGACTTCAAGCCTCTTCCCAACTCTTACAATCATAGCCCAATATAATAATTATGAGAATAAAAATTTTCATAATTATTATTTTTTTTGGGCCGTCTTGTAGTCAAGTGTGTAAAACCGAGCTTCTACGTCCTTTCTCCTCTTCTTTATTAAATAAACATTAATCCTGAAAAATATATAAAACAAATCAAAGTAAACGAAATAATGTATATAATATACTAAAAATAATTATAAAAACAATGCATGAAATTTGACTTAACAAATTCCCCCACACTTAGACTTTGGACGTCCTCGTGCAAAGAAAATTTAGACTCGACCTAAAAACTTACCTTCTTCCTTTCTTACAAAGTCATGCATCACTATGATTTTTATACTAGACTTTGGCTTGCTTTAGAAAAGCAGTTTTACTGATTTGATTAGTTTTTCCTTTAATAAGTGAATACATGCTAAACATCTAACTATCCTTAGAGAGTTTATTCATCAGCTTCACAACATTTTCATAATGAAGTAATAAGATCAATAATTATCCATCTCTTTTTTATTATGCATACACCAATCAAGAGGTCAAAAAATTAAGATAGAAAAGTTTTAGGCACGGTATGGCTGTGGAGACAATTGAACTAGGTAGAATAACTCAGTGCATTGATTCTAAACTTGCCTTGTATTTATTTTTCTCTTCTTTTTTTTTTTATAGATCACTAGTATGGGAAGCAAGCTTTCCAGTGGCAGTGTTGCCTCAAAGGGTAGCACCCAGTAGTGCATGCCTCAAAGGAGTACTTGTCATTCCCAACTTTGACTCTTTTTTTTTTTGTAGATGAAAAAATAAACAAGTAAAATTACAATTTTAATAAGTTATTCAACTAATTCAATAGTCTAGGAGATGGGTCAGGTCATTTTATTGCCTCTGAATTGGATATATTACATGACCAAATAAGATGGATAATTAAGAGAGTTACTCATTAAAAAGATGTATGAGGATCAACTCAAACTTCTCTAAAGGATAACTATCATGCTTAGAAGTCTTCACTTATAAAAGAATAAACTACAAAATAGCTAAGAAAACAAAAAAAAAATTCTAAACAAGCAAGCCTAGCATAAACTCATATCATGCATTATTTATAAGAAAAGATTTATTTTGTTTTTTTTTTCCTTTTTTTTTCGATTTTCTACTCTTTTTTTTTCAAGAATAAAAACTGCAGAAATTAAATGCAGGATGCACCCCCCCCCCCCACACTTAATTCATGCATTGTCCCTAATGCATGCAAAAAGAAAGAAATAATAAAAATAAAAGCACAAGTAAATAGAAACTTCCCTGAAAACGTTGGGTTGCCTCCCAACCAGCGCCTTTGTTTACAGTCGTTAGCTCGACTTCATGAAGCTCATGGATCCTCAAGTTGGATCTCTTCTATTAAACATACCTGGTCTCCTTCATAGAAATGCTTTAGCCTGTGACCATTCACTTTGAAAATCTTGTTAGTAGCAAAGGATTTAATCTCTACAGCACCATGGGGATAAGTCTTTACTACTTCAAAAGGTCCTAACCACCTAGAGTTTAACTTACCAGGAAAAAGTCTCAGTTTAGAGTTGAATAACAACACTTTCTCACCTACCTGAAATTCTTTCCTGATAAGTTTGGCATCGCGAAATGCTTTGGCCTTACCCTTGTAGATGACTGAATTGTCATAAGCTTCTAAGCGTATCTCTTCTAATTCCTGCAATTGCAATTTACGCTCTCTCCCTGCTAATTGATAATCAAGATTGCATTGCTTCACAACCCAATATGATTTATGCTCAATTTCTACAGGGAGGTGACATGGCTTTCCAAAGACTAACCTGTAGGGTGACATACCAATTGGAGTCTTATATGCAGTCCTGTAAGCCCAAAGAGCCTCCTCTAGCCTAAGGCTCCAGTCCTTCTTATCTGGCTTTACTACTTTTTCAAGGATTCCCTTAATCTCTTTATTGGAAATTTCAGCTTGGCCATTAGTTTGGGGATGATAAGTAGTAGATACCTTATGAGTTATATGATACTTAGCTAATAAGGCACCTAGAGTTCTGTTACAAAAATGAGTTCCCCTATCACTTATGATCGCTCTTGGTACTCCATATCTATGCAAGATTAGAGATTTGACATGTTTCACCACAGTTTTAGCATCATCAGCCCTAGTGGCCACAGCTTCTACCCATTTGGATACATAATCAACAATCACAAGAATATAGGTATATCCAAAAGAAGGGGGAAAGGGTCCCATGAAATCAATGCCCCATATATCAAAAATTTCACAAACATACATATTATACAAAGGCATTTGATTCCTCCTTGATAAGTTTCCAGTCTTTTGGCACACTTCACATCTTTTACAGAATTCATAAGCATCATTAGAAATAGTGGGCCAATAGAAACCACACTCAAGCACTTTATGTGATGTTCTTTTAGGTCCAAAGTGTCCCCCACTTTCTGAAGAATGACAGAAGGTCATAATAGAATGAATTTCACTATCATCTACACATCGCCTTATAATTTGATCACCACAAAACTTCCATAAATACGGCTCATCCCAAACATAATATTTGGATTGAGCTCTTATTTTCTCTTTTTCAGCTCTAGTCAACTCAATGGGAAAAGTTTTGGTGACTATATAGTTTACAATATCAGCATACCAAGGCAATCTACTAGTCATAGCATACAAAGTCTCATCAGGAAAACAATCAGTAAAAGGGCTACCACTTTCCCCTGTTTCCAATCTACTCAGATGGTCAGCAACTAAATTCTTAGCCCCAGGCTTATCTCGAATCTCTAGTTGAAATTCTTGCAATAATAACATCCATCTAATTAGCCTGGGCTTAGAATCTTTCTTTTCCATTAAGTGTTTGAGAGCAGAATGATCAGAATAAACAGTAATTTTAACACCCAACAAATAAGGACGGAACTATTCAAGAGCGAAAACAACAGCATACATCTCCTTTTCTGTAGTGGTGTAGTTACACTGTGCAGGATCAAGAGTTCTAGAAGCATAATATATTACATGAGGTACCTTCCCAACTCTTTGACCTAGAACTGCCCCC
>JACYFF010003369.1:46598145-46625565 GCA_017589665.1 Selenicereus undatus
AACATCGAACTACTCCCAAGGCTGAAGGGTATTCAAGTAAACTATTCCAACCCAACAGGCATAAAATTCATTAAACGATTACGACAAAACTCTGGGTCTCACAGATTCTAAGTGATAAACCAAAGGTTCTTTGACGTGAGGTGATGTATAACACAAGGGAGGAATGGACCCAAGCCAACCCTGTCAAGAACACAACTCAAAGTAGGCTAATTTGCAAGGCCGTGGGGTGGCACGGTCGTGCCCTTAGGCACGGGGTGACCGTGCCACTTTGCTGCCCTCTTTGCCTAGCATCCTTCAAAGTGCACGGTTGAGGTGTTTTTGTGTTTTAGGTTGGAAGCTAAACCAAAGGGGGTAGCTTTAGCTTGGATTAAGCATGGACATGTATGTGGGAAGGGTTATGGATGTGTGAAATGGAAAGATGAATCAAAGTAAGAAGTACTAACTTCAAATTGAAGCTAGCAAATCCACTTTAATCCTCTTTGAAACACCTTGAGTATAGCATCAAATGGATAGAACTAAACCTGAGATTTGGATACAGAAACACCACCAAATCCAAGTTTAGGGCCCTTAACTTAGATTAAGATACAGAAACACCACTTAATCCTTGTTAAGACTCACTTGATCACCACCTTAATTGGCCTAATTAAGGATAAGCAAGTAAGAGTTTAAGAGAAGAAAGCACACAAGCTTTCAAAACTGATTTATCACTTCAAAAGGGGTTATCTTTACAAGCATGGCCATGTGCTCCTTAAGTAGGCAGCAAAAGACCATCAAGCTAGCAAGTAAAGGACATTTCTAACCTTCCTTCATGCTAAGGAAAGGTCTTAGTGCTAATTACAAGCTATTACAACCTGATTTGTACTAAACTAGATTACAAGTTAACTAAACTTAATCTAATACTTTGAAATACAAATCTAAACTATGTCTAAGCTATTAATACATCATTACACACTATGCTTAGCCTTAATACATGCTGAGATTTCTCACTCTCACCTCATTGGTCAGCCCAAAAGTAGAAAACCACTTTACGGCTAGCCAATGGGAAGCAAGCAACTCATGGACACCAATCAAGCTCTCATTGGACCACCTTTTGGCCATGCAACCAATCAATGAAGGCATAGGGACGTGTGCCCAGCATATAGGGGCGTGCCAAGCTGCATTTTAGTGAAAAAAACCGGCTAAAAGGTTAGGAAGAACTGGTTTGCACTAAATCGGGTTTAGGGGTAGTTTTGTCCGGTTTTTGTAGCAACTTGTAAGCAAAGCAAAAGTGAGTATGATTGTTATTTTAATCATGGGGGGTAACTTTAGGATGTCTATAATCCCCCCCAAGCAAGAAATCAAGGTTATGGTGAGTTTAAATGGTATAAATAAACCCAAACTTAAAACCGTGCAGATTAGAGCCTAATCTGACCAGTTTTGGAAAACTCCTTCTTTCTTCATCCTCTTGTATGCATAACTGGAATTTGATGCTTGGACCTGCAATGACACATCTTGAGGATTCCAAAAATGTATAAATTCATCACTTAAGCATTAGTATAGCTTACGTTATGAATTAATCAAAACCGGGTTGTTTCTGATTTGCTGGACA
The DNA here is from genome assembly GCA_017589665.1 of Selenicereus undatus. Classification (NCBI taxonomy): domain Eukaryota; kingdom Viridiplantae; phylum Streptophyta; class Magnoliopsida; order Caryophyllales; family Cactaceae; genus Selenicereus; species Selenicereus undatus. The sequence continues at coordinate 46,599,734 of JACYFF010003369.1, forward strand.
ATTTTGACACATCTTCGTAAATGGCTGATTTGAATGACCAAATGAACTCCCAATTGGATGCAACTTGTCTTGTTGGAAAGCTGACATCTTAAGCTTCAAATCCATGCAAAAACATCAGGGCTATACCATTTTGATGCTCGTCGAATTTTGCTTGCAAAACAGGGTCAGTGCTGGAATCTTCCCTTTTGTCCTGCAATGAAACAACTAAAACAAAACTTGGATGATTTAATCACCCTTTAGCCAGCATATTAGCATAATCTAATTGATTTGATTCTTTCTAATCAAAGGGGATGGAGAGGTCTCCATCATATATATGTATATGTATGTATGTATATATATATATATATATATATATATATATATATATATACACACACACATATACATATATATATACGCGCGCGCGCACACACACACACACACACAGAGAAATGAAATATGTCTTTAAAGACTAAAAATGTGCTGGGAAGTTGGCCAGAGAGCGGAAACTGGAAGCAAAGATGGCGTGAGTTGTTTGCCCCTAAGGTAATGTTGGGAGCTAGACGCAAAGATGGCGTGAGCTGTTCCCGGGAGCTGGACTCAAGATATGATTATCTTGGTGTGAGCTGTTCCCTAATGTGTGACGCGTAAGAAAACCGTGAGGGGGACTGGACTCAGGATATGATTATCCTAGTGTGAGCTGTTGCCCACAGAGGACAATATCGAGGTTAGAGTTGCTCTGCTAAGACACATTTTGGCCAAAAGTTAAGTACGTATACCCCGGAGATAACGTAGAATAAGGGTGATCACTTAAGGGCGGTGTTGACCTCCCTAGCCAGCACAATGAGATGAGATGTTTTATGTTGTAAGTAAGTTCCTGAAAAAAAAAAAGGAGATTTGGCCTTTTGCCATTCTTAGCAGTTCAGAAAAGAAAAGAAGTTCTTTTAAAGTAACAAGAGCCTCAAGAGGCCAAGTGAAGTGTTTTTAAGGGAGAAAGAAAGCTTTCAAATGTGCACCTCTTGTTCATCTTTTACGTAAGGATTTCCAAGTATAGTCAAATGAAGTTTCAAATGTTGCATTATTCGTTTCAATGTGCATATTCCATGAAAGTATGTTCCCTGACAAGTCTTTCTTACCAGTTTAGATGTTTGAGAACTTTTAGAAAGAAATGTAAGCTTTAAAGGAGTTGATGTGGATTATAAACCCTTCTTGGTATTTATCGAGAGTCACTATGTTTTCAAAAGTGAGTTTGAAAGCCTTTGTATTCGGTCCAGTTACATACTTGTTTATGTGCCTAAATGCCTGCAAGTAGGAAAATTTGGTCATTGAGGGCCTAGAATTGAGTTGAATGGTTGGAATGAAGTTTAAGAAGGGTAATCTTTCCTTAGGATCTATGATTGCCTAATATGATAGTAAAGTATGAATGCGTGATATATGACTATTATTAGTATTGTTGCCTGCAACTGATTTGGGTTTTAAGGAGTAGGGGAATTCTCACTAAGCATGTGGTTGCTCATCCCATTACTCTTTCCCCTTTTTCCCCCAGGTTTTTGTTATGACAGATGGAAGTCAAGCTATTTATGCGAGCTGGAGTGTACCCCTACTTCAAAAAGAGTCATGTGTGCCATATAAAAGTAGATTCATGTGATGTAACGTATTCATAGTTTGTAAATGCTGTAAACTAAGTTTTCTAGCTTATATAATTCATATTGTCTGTGAGTCGCTCTATATGGCCGTGTGAGCTGACCATCTGAATAGTTAGACGTCTTTATTCGAAATTAGCTGTGTTTTGGGATGTAAACCCCAGTACTCCGGTTGTGTAGACCGTTGAGTTGTATGTTTTACTTTCATGTGTTAAAGAACTATTCTGTTTGGTGTACTCCTAGCGGGTGGCTCGTTGAGTTATGCACTCCGACGTGTGGCCGTTGAGTTTCTTTTAAATGTTATGCGCTTCCGTTGATTTGCAGGGAATTTTTGGTAAGGCTTTTAGCCTGAAAACGGTCAGTTTTTAGGGGAAACTTTGTCCGTTTCACCCCAAAAATTAAGTAAGAAATAAGAAAACGTAAAGCTCCTAACCCTAGGGGCTGGGGGTGTTACATTGATGGTATCAGAGCAAAGGTCCTGCGACCATAGGCCACGACCTGAGTCTTGCATTTGATCTAGTCGTCTAGGAATACTCTGTGATTATGTGACCTATGCCTCCTTTGTGTGCAAGTGTGCCTTACAGTATGGACGTTTATGAGTTATGTGTGGCTCGAGTAAGTTGATTGACTAAGAGGGGCAAGTTATGCACTAGTATATGAGTTAAGTAGCTTTCCCCCACCTTGAAGTGATGCTGTGGGTGCACCATTGATGCAAATATGTTCCTAATGTGCCAGGTGACTTGATTGATTGACTTTTGTGTGATCCGCTTAAGCTAATCGGATAAATGTGAGTCGTATGTTACTTTTAGTTTATTCTCCTTAAATCATGAACTACTAGGATGATGAGACCTCCCGTGACTCCTAAGTCACGCTATCAGTGTTCAACGAAATAAGTGCAATTGGTGCTGACCAAGTGTTATAGGCTCACTAGTTTGTGTAAGCATGCACGTGTATTTCCTTTGGATAAGATGTGACATGCACGTATGACCATATGAAGGTTGAACTGAACTAGACCTGGGCTATTCATAACAACTCTCGCCATTTGCGAATCATTTCATTAACCAAGGAAGTCTACCCTAGTTGAAATTAGAACTAAGTGATTCCTTGTGTAATTGTGTGACAGATGCCTCCTCGACGCGAGCTCATACCAGAACCAACTGCCATGGAGGTGATATGTCAATTTAATAAGCTTAAGCCTCCCAAGTTTGAAGGTGGGCTGACCCTATGGTATATGAGGAGTGGCTTCGGAGAATAGAAAATTTATTTGAGATCATGGAGTGCCCTGAGAGGTTCAAGGTGCACCTAAGCGCTTACCAATTTGAAAAAGAAGCTGAATTCTGGTGTGGGACAGTGAAACCTAGGGTAGGTGAACCTGTGTTAACCTGGAACCAACTGAAAGCCTTAATGGATGCTCAATATTACCCTCGAGATGTAAGAAGAGTTAAGGAACGGGAGTTTTTATGCTTGAAACAAGGAGAAATGAGTGTAATGGACTATGCGGCGAAGTTCAATGAGCTGAGCCGATTTGCACCAAATCAGGTGGCCACCAAGGAAATGAGGATGGACCACTTCGAACAAGGACTAAGAGGGGAAGTGAAGCAGATAAAAGCAGGATATACTTATGACAGTTTCCAAGAAATGTATCAGAAGGCCGTGAAAATAGCCCGCATCATAAGCGAAACCGAGATTGAGGATAGAAGGAAGAGTAAAGCAAAGGAGAAATTTGGCCCTGGAGGATCCAATTCTCAGAGAAGCATAAACTTCAGGAGGGTTAAACATGGGATGAAACAAGACAAAGGAAAGCAAGTCGCCCAAGGGAAACTAAGGAAAACATGCGGCCAGTGTGGACGACACCACCCTGGCCCTTGCAGACGTCGTGCGAGCCCATGTTTTGGATGTGGTGGTATGGGTCACAAAGTAGCAAATTTCCCAAAGGCTACATGGAATAGTCAGGGTCACACTCAGAGATCCGGAACGGGGATCAAGCCAGCGGCACAACGAGATCGCCTAACCATTGGTACTCCCTCAGGGGACAGTAGGAACAACCAGAAACCACAAATTGGCAATCGGATGCTTAACTAGAAGGAAAAGAGACTGGGGAGCCTGCTGACATGAGGTCATGTATTCTCTTGTTAACCAACTTTATGCCCCCATCATGTTATTCTAGTATTGCCCGCCCTTTTGTCATATTCTTAATTTGCAAATGAACTTGTTAGTAAACCTCATAAGATGCGTATGCAACACCTCATGACCTCTTCTTTAGAAACTATCTACTATACCGATCACACCTATAGAGATTGAGTTGTTATAGTGCAGGGGAGAATGCTCCCTGATGATTGGGTTCAAATAGAAATCCAAGGATGGGATGCTATTGTGAAGGCATAATGAATAGCTAAGCATATAGTAACTTGGATTGTGAAAGAAATGCAGGTGAAGTACCTCCATTAATTGCTCCAAGTAAGCAATTTCGTGGACAAAATTCTTTTAAGGGGGGGAGAGTGTAAGGCCCGCGCACCTTGTTTTCTGTCAAGTTGTTGTAACGCCTTTTTATGTTATAAAAATTTATTTTATTGATACGAGCTAATTAATTATTGGCGTGCTTATGTGAGCGATGATTTTACTAAAAAGTATCTTTGTCGCCAGTAATAATGTTATTATTATTAGTTTTGAAAATCTTTCAATGATTTTTAATAAGCGTTATTAACGGTTATTAACGAGTACTAAATCGATTAGGAACCCGAATATGATTAGGTTGTCAACCTTAGAAGTAGTTCGATGATTATTAAATCGAACTTCGATATTTTTGGGAACGAGTAATCGATGAAGGACCACGTTATCGATTTTGGGTTTAGAGTTCAGGTTGTGAATTAGACTAGCGGTGTCAAGTATCGAACAGTTTGGGACCAAAAAAAATAAAAATATAAAAGAGGGGCATTTTTGTAATTTCGCTCAACCCTTTTTCTTTCTCCTTCTTCCTTCGTGCGACCCCCCCTTCCCGAGCAACTCATCTCTCTCTCTCTCTGCTGCTCTTCTTCTTCGTCCTCCTCCCCTCCTCCATTGACACCACTCCCAAGCTCCAATTGGGAGCCGATTTTCGCAAACCACACCTGCAAAACTCACCCATTCGACCACCCCTTCGAGTTAGCCACCGCTGGGCGTGAATTTAGGCAGGATTTCGAGCAAACCCACCACGGTTACGGCGGCTCTGGGCAACGAATCGGGTCTCGAATGCATACCCCAGGTACAACCACGCAATTCACCTCTTAGTTGCTTAAATTTTCTATAAGTTAGGGTAGGAACCGTTGCTTGCATATACCCAATTCAATCTCAATCAGTAAGTGAGTTTGGGTCGATTTTAGGGTTCAAATTTTTGGAATTTGGGTCGTGAGTTGGTCCTGTTCGAGCGTGGGTAAGCAAGAGGTGAAGGATTGGAGTTGTTCAAGCCTCTAAAGTCGAGCTACAACCGTGAATCAAACCCCTAGCTTGGGTTCAAGGTGAGGATTCCTTTCCTCCTAAATTATTACTATTTTCAATGATTTTAACTAAATTTAGTTAGTGCATGTTGATTTTGAAGTTAGAAATCAATTTAGGTAAATTGAGAATTGAAATTGAGGAATTACGAATATGGTGTTGATTTTGGGTTAAATGCATGTCGAATTGATGCTAAATATTGATAACCTGGCAGATTGGAGGAGTGCTTGGCAAAAAGAGTGTTCTTTTAGCGTAATTCAATTATTGGTCACTAGTTAAATTATGTTTGGAACCTGTGGATGCTATCCGAGTGATTGAAATAATCATGGAATAAGTCAGACATTGTTTAAAGGTTAAGGGTATCAGGTTTGGGCTTGTTTAGAATTTATTCGTAATAACTAGAATCGAATAAGGTGCCTATGGATGTTGGTTTGTGAATTGGGAAACAAAGTGTTGTTTTAAAGTTTCGATTGCATCAGTTGGTTCACTTAAACACTATGTTGTTATTAAGCATGAATGTAATGCCTATATACGATCGCTTTATGTATTGTTGGTTTACTGATGATAATATTAAATCAACTTAGTAGTTGGATGGCTTGAGGTGAAACTATTGAGTGGTTCGAGGATCTTGTGGCCGGTGCTGTGTGAGGAGGGAGATAGGGTTGTGAATTGCCGCAATCGTGTGGATTGCGAGGCCATGTGCGGCTTAATGAGTTGTGATATGAAGTGTATGAATGTGCTATGTGTAAACCCTTTTCCCCCAATTTGCTACGTGACATTATGTGATTAATTCTTGAAACTTTAGACGTCTTCAAAAAGAAAAGGTCGTTTAGAAAGCTTGTTTTACGCGCTGAGAATGCTTTTAAGTTTATCAGTTGACTATTTGCGTGTTAGGACGTCTAAAATGTCAAAAAGATCCTAAACCATCGAACTTCTCAGTTAGTGACTCGACTGAATAATCAATAGGTTTAGGAATTTCGAAAGCGAACTAAAAGTGAGTTCGAAAAGGTTTTTAAGGCATTGGTTTGGCTAACGACCCCTCCTTATGTTTAAAAGAATTTATACGACCCGAAAAAGAGTACCTTAAGGTGCTAATTATGAAGCTTAGCTTATTTGCATGCTTTTTGGTTACTTAAGTCTCTATTGAGTTTCGATCTACGATTTAGCAAACGTTTTACGTTTAAAAGAAGCTTTCAAGCTAAAAAGTAAAGTTGTTTTTATGAGTTAGCAATCGTTTCACATTTGTAAGAAGCTTTTTAGTTGGAAATGAAGTCGTTTTACAAACTATCAAACGCATTAAGTCTATACGAAACTTTCAAGTTAGAAACGAAGTCGTTTTTATGATTTGGCAACCCTATTACGCTTATATGAAGCTTTCAAGTTAGAAACAAAGTCGTTTTATGATTACGCAACCTTGTTACGTTTATAAAAAGCCTTTTAGTTAAAAATGAAGTTGTTTTATGATTTAGTAAACTTATTACATCTATATGAAGCTTCTAAGTTGAAAACAAAGTCATTTTACGATTTAGCAACCTTATTACGTTTATATGAAGCTTCTAACCTGAAAATGAAGTCGTTTTACGATTTAGCAACCTTATTACATTTATACGAAGCTTTCAAGTTAGAAACGAAGTCGTTTTATGTTTAGGCAACCTTATTATGTTTATATAAAAAGTCTTTCGGTTAAAAACTAAGTCATTTTACGATTTAGTAAACGTGTTACATTTATAAGCAACTGTGAAGTTTAAAGTGAAATCGTTTTAAGTATTAACCAACTTATTGCCTTTATAAGAAGCCTTTAAGTCTAAAAGGAAGTCGTTTTACGAGTTAATAAACGTATTACGTTTATACTAAGCTTTTAAGTTAGAAATGAATTCGTTTTATAAACTAGCAAATGTTTTACGTCTATAAGAGTTTCTTAAGTTAAAAACGGAGTCATTTTGCAAGTTAGTAGCCGTATTACGCTTATACGAACCTTTTAAGTTCGAAACGAAGTTGTTTTACGATTTAATAAGCTCATTACGTTTTTAAGAAGGTTTCAAGTTTCGAAGGAGGTCGATTTATGCGTTAATAAACTTATAACGTATATAAGAAGTATTTAAGGCAAAAACGAATGAACTATAAGCAGTTCAAAATATAATGGTCCTTGAAAAACAAGTTTCAACCAAATAGAGAAATGAAATATGTCTTTAAAGACTAAAAATGTGCTGGGAAGTTGGCCAGAGGGGGGAAACTGGACTCAAAGATGGCATGAGTTGTTTCCCCCTAAGGTAATGTTGGGAGCTGAACGCAAAGATGGCGTGAGCTGTTCCCGGGAGCTGGACTCAAGATATGATTATCTTGGTGTGAGTTGTTCCCTGATGTGTGACGCGTAAGAAAACCTTGAGGGGGACTGGACTCAGGATATGATTGTCCTAGTGTGAGTTGTTGCCCCGTAGAGGACAATATCGAGGTTAGAGTTGCTCTGCCAAGACGCGTTTTGGCCAAAAGTTAAGTACGTCTACCCCGGGGATAACGTAGAATAAGAGTGACAATCTCACTTAAGGGCGATGTTGACCTCCCTAGCCAGCACAATGAGATGTTTTATGTTGTAAGTTCCTGAAAAAAAAAAGAGATTTGGCCTTTTGCCATTCTTAGCAGTTCAGAAAAGAAAAGAAGTTCTTTTAAAGTAACACGAGCCTCAAGAGGCCAAGTGAAGTGTTTTTAACACAGAAAGAAAGCTTTCAAATGTGCACCTCTTGTTCATCTTTTACGTAAGGATTTCCAAGTATAGTCAAATGAAGTTTCAAATGTTGCATTATTCGTTTCAATGTGCATATTCTATGAAAGTATGTTCCCTGACAAGTCTTTCTTACCAGTTTAGATGTTTGAGAACTTTTAGAAAGAAATGTAAGCTTTAAAGGAGTTTATGTGGATTATAAACCCTTCTTGGTATTTATCGAGAGTCATTATGTTTTCAAAAGTGGGTTTGAAAGCCTTTGTATTCAGTCCTAGTTGCATACTTGTTTATGTGCCTGAATGCCTGCAAGTGGGGAAGTTTGGTCATTGAGGGCCTAGAATTGAGTTGAATGGTTGGAATGAAGTTTAGGAAGGGTAATCTTTCCTTGGGATCTATGATTGCCTAATATGATAGTAAAGTATGAATGCGTGATATATGACTATTATTAGTATTGTTGCCTGCAACTGATTTGGGTTTTAAGGAGTAGGGGAATTCTCACTAAGCATGTGGTTGCTCATCCCATTACTCTTTCCCTTTTTTCCCCCAGGTTTTTGTTATGACAGGTGGAAGTCAAGCTATTTATGTGAGCTGAAGTCTACCCCTACTTGAAAAAGAGTCATGTGTGCCATATAGAAGTAGATTCATGTGATATAACATGTTCCTGGTTTGTAAATGCTGTAAACTAAGTTTTCTAACTTATATAATTCATATTGTTTGTGAGTCGCTCTGTATGGCCATGTGAGCCAACCATCTGAATAGTTAGATGTCTTTATTCGAAATTAGCTGTGTTTTGGGATGTAAACCCCAGTACTCCGATTGTGTAGACCGTTGAGTTGCATCTTTTACTTTTCATGTGTTAACGAACTATTCTGTTTGGTGTACTCCGTGCGGGTGGCTCGTTGAGTTATGAACTCCGGCGTGTGGCCGTTGAGTTTCTTTTAAATGTTATGCACTTCCATTGATTTGCAGGGAATTTTTTGTAAGCCTTTTAGCCTGAAAACTGTTAGTTTTAAGGGAAAACTATGTCCGTTTCACCCCAGAAATTAAGCAGTAAGAAAACGTAATGCTCCTAACCCTAGGGGCTGGGGTTGTTACAGTATATGTATATATATATATATATATATATATATTTCTATATATATATATTTATTTATATATATGTATATATGTATATATATATATGTATATATATATGTATATATATATATAAAAGATTATTTTTAATTGAAGTGTGAGTTTTTTATTCTTTAATTTGTAAATGTGATAATTCTTTTATGATACATACATAAATATTTGATAAAAAATAACCATGAATTTAATATCATACTTTGTAGTACTATTGTAATTGGTTCTTTATTAATATATACGATTATTACAAAAATTTTAAATTTATGAGATTTGAAATTGGTGTTATATGCAACTTTAGAAATTAGAATCTTTCATTATTAGAATCTTTATTAATAAGTTCAGTGTTATCAGTAGTTAGTAAATCTAGTAATTGAAGTCATTATATCTTATCATGTACATTATTTTTTTAATTGGAAGGACAAAAATAATAGTATTGGACTTGTTAAAAAGAAAATCTAATGATATTTGAAAACTCTTCGAATAATGAAGATGATTTTTTTAAGAAAAAAGACATTCTGAGAATAACATACAATGATTAGAGAAAATAATTCGTTCTATTTTAATATTTTACATAGATTACTATTTACTCAAACTGCGTCATTGTTGCATAGTTTTCCAAAGTTAAGCGGACCATGTTGAGCCTTTTTTTTCTTGGTCTGGGAAAGGGGGGGGGGGGGATTCTGTGATGAGTTAAATGCAGACAAAAACATCTTTCTCAAGTTTCGACCTCAAGAAATTGGCTTGCAGGTTGTACATTGCAGGTTGTACATTGCAGGCGATGACATATTGACAATTACTTTTTTCTCCAATAAAATATTTTTTATTTAGCGAACTTTTGATAATTTATTCGTTCATGTTCGTCAAATGTAATTTTTCCCTGCAGGCTCCAGCATCAAAATATCTACATAGAACATTGAATTGAAATTATTGCAAATTGAAATTATTGCAAGTTCCGAGACGCTTTTCATCAATTGTCGAATATGGTATTTAGGCCCTGTTCTTGTTGTTGGGAAATCAACTCAACCCACACTCACTCACTCCTTCCCCCTTTTCGCACTTTTTTCCACACTTTAAAAAAAAATACCACTATTTCCCACACTGACTCATTCCTTCCCACACCTACATAAAACAACCATTTCTCATATTCTGAAAATTTTTATAATTTACGTAATTGTGTGCATGAATAATATAATAGCAATTATGAGCAGCTTTAATTTTTTGCATGTTATGAAACAGTTTTATTATTTTTTTTCATTATTTTTTAATTTTTCGTTATTTTTTATTTTTTTAATTTGTTAATTTTTATTTCTTTATTTTTTTGCATTTTTTTGCATTTTTTAATTTTTTAATATTTTTTTAAATTTTTTAATTTTTTAATTTTTAATTTTTTTTATTTATTTTCTTGTATTTTTTTTTATTCCAGAAAAACAACCAACGGAAAATTCTAAAAAAATCAAAAATAAAAAAATAAATACAAAAAAGCAAAAAATAAGAAAATAAAAAATAAATACAAAAAAATTAAAAAATTAAAACTAAAAAAAATTTAAAAAATTAAAAAAAAAAATAAAAATAAAAAATTTAAAAAATTTAAAATTTAAAATTTAAAATTTAAATATTAAAAATTAAAATTTAAATATTAAAAATTAAAAATTAAAAAATAATAATAAATAATAAAAATACAAAAATAAAAAATAAACAAAATAAACAAAATAAAAAAGAACAAGTAAAAATAAAAAAAATTTCATCATCAATAATTACTATCACAATAAAATTATTACATTATAAAACAAAAAAATATTAATAACTAATACTTCAACTTCATTCAACTAAATTCAACCTTCACTCACATTCACCCACTCTTTCCCACACTTTAAAAAAAAAATACCACACTCACCCACTTCTTCCCCTCCTTTCTCACACTCACCTATTTCACACCCCTCATTTTCCACTGAAAAGAACAGGGCCTTACTTGCCCCTCCCAACCCCAAGAAAAAAAAAAATCAAGCTTTGCCACTAATGGTAAGGACTTTTGGTCCATGTAATCTCATTCTTATTTCGTTTAGTTGGAATTTTGATCATTTTTTCTGAAGTATTACGTAATAGGTGGCAATATGTGTCTTGTCGCTAGGACACTTTTGAATGTATTGCCTGATCTTAAATTAATATAATTTAAAATCATCAATTTTTATTTCATTTTCCACTGAAAATAACAGGGCCTTACTTGCCCCTCCCAACCAAAAAAAAAATAAAAAAATCAAGCTTTGCCACTAATGGTAAGGACTTTCGTTCCATGTAATCTCATTCTTATTTCGTTTAGTTGGAATTTTGATCATTTTTTCTAAAGTATTACGTAATAGTAGACCTGGCAAAACTGACCCGAGATCCGAAACCCGAACCGAATGACCCGGACCCATACCTGACCCGACACCCGAAATATTCTCACACGAAAGTGGACCCAAAACCCGAATTAACCCAAATCGAACCATACCCGACCCGAAATTTTCTACAAAGTTGCTTGTTTTGGCATGACTAGTGTATTTGACCAAAAATTGGTTGACCCGAAATCGTCCCGACTCGAACTCTACCCGACCCGAACCGAAACAACCCGAAATGTCACTTAACCCGAACATGACCCAACCCAAACTTGACCCGACCCATACCCGAACCGAATGACCCAGTTGCCAGGTCTACGTAATAGGTGGCAATATGTGTCTTGTCGCTAGGACATTTTTGAATGTATTATCTTATCTTAAATTAATATAATTTAAAATCATCAATTTTTATATATATATGCTCAATTATGAATTGCCAAGTTTAAATATTAGTCGGATATATTAATAAAGTATTAAATGCACCCTGATTAGATCAACTCCATCTACGAAGGCATATGTTATGCGTATTTTAGATATGTGATAGATTATGAATAAAATGATGATTTTGCACAATTTATAAGTTGTAATAGGCTTTCATTATTCAATCGTACTATTTTTTATCAATTTAAAAATATGATAAATGTCGTATTTTTAAGTCAAAGTAAGACATTTAAAAAGTATCTTGTATTAAGACATTTATCATATTACATTTTCTAATAATTACATATGTCTTGATTTTCTTTTGCAATGGCGAGCTTTAGACACATTAAGGCCGTGTTCTTTTCTGCGATTTGGAAGATTTAACTTACACCTCACAGCTCCTTATAACTTTTTATATCTCCTTAGAGTTTTTTAATAATTCAACAATTATATATACATATCTAAAAATTGTACTATATAATTGTTTAATAATTCAACAGCTCCTTAAATCTATAGTTATAGTTTCTTATAGCTCCTTACATATTCTTAGAACTTTTTACAATTTTTTACAACTTTTTACATTTCCTTACAGCTTATAGTTAGATCTTGTCACGAAAAAGAACAGGCCTTAAACCTCTTATTTAAGGGTAAATTTTAATGAACTAATTCAGCCAATGTGGGGCTGGAGAATAAGGAGACCGAGCACATAAGTTTCAGGCCCAAAAGAGATATTGGTACCAACAAATTCCAATAAGGCACAACTGTTATCCCTAAAATCAAACTCTACAAAAAAAGGGGGTAAATTTCAAACTTCACACTGTTCCTTGAAGAGGAGCTTGTGTATGTTTCCAACATTGCGCTGCGACGACAACCATAGTCAAAATAAATTGCAACGACATCAAACGCCAGGTTATCTTATCATGAAGATCTGAAAACAAAAGAGGTATGATGCTCAAGTTTATTCCACTAAATAGTGGTCCAATTACGAGCAAAACACCTCTCTTTCATTCGTACGGCAGTGGCAAAGAGGGGGCAATGTGAAAATATGAATTGACGCCCCACCTACCCCATTGAACTACGTACATGATTTAGCTAGGTCGGAGTGGGATCGCCATCACAAAACTAAATTGCCATAATGCATGGCATGATTTCGATGATAAAAAGCTAAAGCTGGCCACATATTTGAAATTTCAACCATCGACACAAAGCCTTCGGTTCCCTCCTGAATGGCAACTCTTACTGGTCCCACCGAACAATTAGTGGTTGTGATAAACAGTATAGTTTGTTGTTTGCATATGGCTTAATTGATATGCTTGCCAACTTTGTGATACAACAGGGGTGGAAAAAAGATAATCTAATCCTTGTCAAATCATGAAATAGGGGTCTTAATTGAAAGTTTCAACGAAAAAATCTGATAGATTAATATGGTTAGACCATAACAATAATAATAAAATTAAGTGCAAAAGTAAAGTACTGTTATTTCATTTAATTGAAAAATATCTAAAAATTATCATTAAAATTTTTGATTCGAATATCACCTATTAAACTACTTTAACATCTTTAAAATATAAAAAGAGAAAAACAGAAAAAGACAAACAATGATATGGAATCAAATCTAAAAATTTGTCATGACATATATCAACAGGTTCATTGTACTTGTATTTTTATTTCTCTATTCTTAGATTACTTCAAAGGTGTATTAATGATTACGTATTTCAATTAAGAAAAGAATCTATATATCATATGAAAATTAGAAAATAACACTATTACATGCAAGTATAAAATTATATGAGTTTAGTTTCTATGTATATTGACTTATGAGGTATTATCATGTACCCAATCTCTCAGTTTATTTTTGTTGTTATTCTTGCTATTGTTATTGTAAATAATTATTGTAATCATGATATTTTTGAATCAGTTTTTTTAGCCCTGCACCTTTGTCTCCAATGTTTTTGCACCTCTAAATTACTCAAGTAGAGGTCAATTAGTCATTGATGTGATCACACAACCCAAAAATTTGAGAGTTCAAAATCATTTGACAAAAACTCTAATGTAGCGTTTGGTTGAAAGTAATGCAATCATTATACAATGGAATAAACCATGTAATGCAATTGTTACTGTAATAAAATGGGATAATAATTACATTACAATATTTGGTTACAAGGTTTTTACAAGTATAATGGAATGAATTCATATACAAATAATACTTAATGTTACACTTGATGTGAAGTACTTGCAATCCAATTCGCATTTAATTTTTGCCTATTTTAATTATTTGTAACTTTGTTGATAATTATTATCCAATATCTTATTATCATAATTATGATATTTCACATGAAACTTACTTTACTCTATTTCTTCTAGATTGTAATAATATAATATTGTTCAAGTTTACCAAGTAGAGAGAAGATGATGATGATGATGATGATGATGACGATGATGATGAGAGAGAGAGAGAGAGAGATGATATCTGGAACGTACAAAAATGCAGTTACAATAATACAATCATTGTCTACGTTAAACTTTATCTAATATGTAGATGAGAGAGAGGGGTGAAGGAGCTTCAAACCTTTTAAAAAAATTGTGTCAAAGTAATAAGAGAGGAGAAGTAGAGGAGAGAAAATGGAGAGAAGAGAGGGAAAATTCACAAATATAATAGCTTATAGTTGGATAGACTTTAATTCAAAGGTATGCAATCACAATTGTTTAGGAAAAATCAGATATTTGTAGTTGCATAGATTGAAGTAAATATGATTACAATGCAATCTTAATTACATTCCTTAATGGTAACCAAACATGGTAATGGAATCACCATTCTCATTTTGATTGCATTCCTACTTGGATTATATACAACCAAACAAGCCATAAGAGTAAAACTAATTTGAACTATCAAAGTTACAAAATTATTGAAGAAAGCCTTAATGGGGCCGTACATAATAATAGCTGATCATTTACTCTTTCATTCAACAATTACGTATTGTGAATTTGTTATCTTCTGTTCGTGCCATGTTCTCTTTCTAGAGCGTATACTCCAACAAGTGGCAACAGACGAAGAGTGAAATAAAGAGTTGGCTGGCATCAAATGATGTTTTGTATAATGGATTACTCTAATCATACTGTGAATTTCTGGCCGCCTATATTTCAGGCAAAGTCCATTGAAAAACTGCCTGCCAAACATAAGCTCTATCTCTGTTCGGTGGAAGACACCTAGAATCAACCTTACTACACCCTACGCGTATCTTGTGCAATCGTTGATTATCTGTAACTTGTGAATTTTTAAAATTTTTTTAAAGTGAATAGACATGACAAATAATCAGTTCTCACCAAAAAAAAACAAAAAAAAAACCCTGATAATTAATATTAAATAATTTTGAAAATTTTTACAATTCAACCACGGTTTCACAAAATTTTTATGTCCGCACTGCAAGTGAAACATGATAAAATAGGTGAATTTACCCAATTTTTGCAAACAGATTGGATGTGGAAATCATTTCACAATCACAATAAATTTAAAATATTGAAACAACTTTCTTCCCACAATTCATAGAAGCAATGCCATTCAACTCATCAAACTGAAAACTTAGTATCAAGAATATCTGACATCAATGTGTCTTCAATGAAAGCATATATAGTACAACTACGTAGAGGAAGAATTAATCTAACATGGCAGATTCCATTTAAGTGGAAGATCAACGAACATGAAACTACTATATCAATATATCGTCTAGCAATTCTCTCGTTCAAAAATAGTGAATACAAACGCCATTTCTAAAAGATATAGAGAAATATGACCAGATAATATGGTGAAACTTTATTGCACTCCATCAACAATTTTTTCTTGAAACCTACATGAACTCATACATTAATTTAAGAAACATAACTCACATCAAAAGTGAGTCAATAAAGAAGACAGAAATTTTATCAGAGGGGGAGAAAGAGAGAGCTGCTGCATTAGTATTCAACATAAGTCCTCCACTATCTGTTGCTTCTCTTATGATCACTTGCTATAGAAAGCTCTAGCCTTTCTTTAGGCTCCGTTTGAATCTTGAAAATTTTGGTGGAAAAAAAAATTTGGAAAGTAACTTTTTTTCTTGTGTTTGGTTTAGAGAAAATTACCAAGAAAAAAAATATAAAGTTAGGAGGAAAAATTGTTACAAACAAGTGAAAAAATTTTCCTCATAAAATTGCGAGGAAAGTTTGAAAAAAATTCCTAAAAGAATTTCCAACTTTCTCCAACGTCACACTACTTAGATAATATCAACATGATTAAAGTAATTCATCAACATTCAAATTTCTTATCCAAATTCTTGTATTTTTTTCTCAATCCAAATAAGAGAAAAAACTCATTTTCTCCATACTTTTTTTTTCTTCACATTTTTTTTCTTTCAACTTTTCTTTCCGCCAAATTTTTCTAAGTTTCTAAGGACCAAACAGAGCCTTTAAAATTTAAAAAATTACTTTTTTCTTGTGTTTGGTTTGAGAAAAAAAAACATGGAGGAAATTTAGGTGGAAAAATTGTTAGAAACAAGTGATAAAATTTTTCTCACAAAATTTTGAGGAAAGTTTGAGAAAAATTCTCAATCTCCTCCAATCTCACATTACTTAGATGACATCTCATCCAAATTCTTGTATTTTTTTTGTCAATCCAAACAAGAGAAACAAATTCATTTTCTCCCTACTTCTTTTTTCCTTCATGTTTTTTTCCTTCAACTTTTCTTTTCATAAAAGTTTTTAAGAACCAAACCGAGCTTAAATATGTTAGGTATTGCCATCGGACATAACTGTTGGTGGCAAATTAAGTCCAGCTCCTTTTAATGGTTCTATTCATTTTATAAGAACTTTATGAAATAATTGCTTTGCTCCATCCATTTCTCTTAAAGATACGTGACTATGCATGCATATGTCAAAACTAAGAATCAGACGGTCCATTGCCAATAGCCCCCGTTAAAACAAATAATTAACAAAAGGAAATCAGTACAGTTAAAATCAAGTTATAATATAAATTAAGGAGTTTAAATAACAAATGACAGTATTATTTTAAATTGAAATTATATGGATAATTTTTATGAAGAGATCAACATGACCCTAGTAAAAAGATGAATATAGAGGTGGAGACGAGTAGAGAAAATTGCCTAGTGCGTGGACTTCAGTGACCTTTACCTCATAGCTTTTAACCTAAAAGGCTGATCCAACAAGTTGGCATAGTCAAAAGGACCAGCCCCACCACCACCACCACTATCTAGATAACAGTAGGAAAAAGACAACAAAGAGAAGAAGCACATTGAAGCCTCAGCTTTAAGTCAGGAAAAAATTTCCATTAAGAAGATGGAATTACAAAAGAAAGACATCTTGTCCCTCTTCTTTTCCTAGAATGAGGAAAAGGGAAAAGAAGAAGGAAAAGCACATCCCCTTCGTTGATTAGGTAATCGCAATGATAATTAATACTAGTACTACATGTGAAAGACACTTCAAGCATTAAAAATATTAATCTAATTAAACTTGATTGATTCAAACCCCAATTAAACCCTAAACGCTTCTTTTTATCATCTGCCTTCAGGCCGAAGAGGGAAGAGCTCTAGAGTTTTGTCTCCGTCGTCTCCAAAAGTTTTATCTTCTCTGCACTCAAATGTCCAGCTCCTGCACTTCTTGTACGGACTTTCTTCCTCCCTTATGCCCGTTTCCACCTATAGAGATCATTAACAACATATTGAGCATATGATAAAAATATGTCTTCCAGCGGAGTCATACGTAGTGGGTTTAAAAAAACTAAGGTGTACCCAATATTACCCTAACTAGCCAAAAATACTGCCTAGCTAAACAGAAGCTTTAGTTTTACAAAGACTCTCATC
Organism: Selenicereus undatus; assembly: GCA_017589665.1. Lineage (NCBI taxonomy): Eukaryota > Viridiplantae > Streptophyta > Magnoliopsida > Caryophyllales > Cactaceae > Selenicereus > Selenicereus undatus. The sequence continues at coordinate 46,617,315 of JACYFF010003369.1, forward strand.
ACATAAAAAGGACTATCAGACGGAAATTCTCGTCCATAATTTCTTCTAGTCTGGTATCTTCTTAGAAATGGGCAGCCCGGTGCACAAGCATTCACAACATTCCCCTCTCTCCACTCCGCTTTCATTATTTTACGTTATCAACATGTGGGCAAGTGCCTAGCATCCAACATAGTGCGTAAAGGAAATATATATACATGGTGCCACGGTTCATCCAAACCAATTATGGTACTTCTGCATAACCGTAGGAAAGAAAATATTTGGCCCAAAGAAATACCCTGTTATCCAGAGTTAAGGTTATGGACGTGTTGACAGTAGTAGCGGGAGACGGCGTCCTTGGGCTGTGACTAAGTCCAAGAATGCTGCGCTTCTGCTTTTGCCTCTCGCGAGCTTTGTGGTTTTGGAACCAATAAAACACGTTCTTGCCTTCAATCTTCCCATACTTGGCCAACTGCTCTGTAATTTGCTCTATCTGTTGAGCATTTGGAGTCCGCATCCCTCCTCTGTACAACATCTCTAAGATCCCTATCTGCTCTTGTGTAGGGTTCCATCTTGTCCCCCCTGGGTGTGTTTCCACCTGCATTTATTATTTTGTCAGCCTATTGTTTAATTTGCTTATTATGGCACTGGTTTTGATACAGAGAAGACATTGATTGCGCCGTTTTGGATATTTCTACATGGATTTTTGGGTAGGGTGGCAAAAAATGTACATGTAAATAAGCATATTGTTCCATTGTTTTTGTCTTACTGTTCTTTTCACATTACTTAAGGCTAAAATAGCCAGGATAAATATAAGCTGTAACAAAATCAACACATTTCTTGTCAGTTGTCATTTCTTTGCAGAATACAGTTTTAGTGATTGTAGACCCTATTGTATGTTGTTACACTAATGTCAGCCAAAATGGTAACTAATTACTGCAATCCCTGAATGAGTCCAAAGATTATATGGTGTCATATTGTATTTTATGCAATCAACAATTTTATATTTGTATATTGACTAAATTGGCAGCATGAAATTAAAATTAACCTGGTTGGGTGTGGGGTCCTTTTTCTGAAGATTATCAGAAGAAGAAACGGGCTTCCTAGGACCGCTTTCTGGCCTAATGAAGCTCTTGAGGTCGAAAGTAGCACTGCTGCTGCCATGAACGGTGTCGTTTATGGAAGCTAGCTTGGGAGCAAGAGGCCGGAAGCGCTTCCACCCGAGTGAGAGGGTGCTACTGGTAGTGGTGGTGGAGGGCTCATGTGCCGTCTGTTGATGGTGGTGGTGGTGGTGGTGATGATGATGATCCCAAAACCCGCGTGCAAAGGGGTGCACCTTCATGCTGCTGCTGCTTCCCATGGGTAGGGAGGAAGGGAGTTGATATGAGGATAATGAGATCAGAGTTGTCTATGAATGATGATGATGACGAGATGGAGAGAACCCTATGCGTTTGAGACGGGCTAATTATAGAGAAAGACCATGATGGATATGGCCAAAAAAAAAAAAAGTGAGAGAATGAGATGAATAAAGTGAAAAGAAAGAAAGAAAGTGGGAAATGAGGTGGGTGCTCGGAACAACCAAGACCAAATGATGAGCTGCGGTTGACTTATGATTTCCATACTAGAAAAGATAGGGGAAAAGGCGGGAGGGAAAATGGCAAAAGTTAAAAATGAGAGTAAGAAAGAGTGACTGAGTGAGTGTAGATGGGAATTGAATTGAGCGTGTGGGTAAAATGTATGCGTGTGTTGTTGAGGGGTCTAATCAAGGCGGGAACGAATTTTCCTGGCTTTCATCATGATCTTGCTGTATGCTTTTCGGTGCACCTCTTTCGCTGTCCGTAAATATCATCATATGCATTTCATAAACGTATTATACCTCCACGGAATGGAATAATTATTTGCTTATATAAACTGTGCACACTAATTATGGCGTATTTTGCTCCTGTCGTTATACCGCAATTCTGAGGTTGCAATTCATACACGACAATGTCGTCATTTCCTATAGCGAGGAGATTGATGACAATAAGGAAATTTTGACAATTTACGAGTTGTCTTGATAGAATTACATCACAAATTTGTCTTAAAGGTATATTCTAATATGTAACTCTGCGCATTCATTCTGAGATCCATGGTTTTGTAACTTTTGCATGCTAAGATATTGTTGATTTATGATGCATATAAAAACCAGGAAAACTTTGCATTATTTTAGTTGTATGTGTTTGTTTATAAGGTTTATTTGGTATGTTATACTCAATAGCAATTGAAAACTTAGAGTAAATACAAACTAACTGAAAAAGTACCAAAATTCAAAATAGTGCTACTTTCATTGAGGTATAGATTGGTAAGAGAACATAACTGCAAAATTTTAATCAACCTAAAGTAGATGGAAATACCCACATATATTGATCAAATAAAGATCCAATTCATTATAAACAATAACGATATTGAGTAATGAAATTCATACTTAAGTTTGCTTATGAAACATGGAGTAAAGTTTTCACTCTATTCTTAGCATATAGAATTTATTTGAAGTAAACTTTTTATGCCTTTTTTATTTTCTTATGTTAATTTTATGATATTTGACTTTTTTTCTTTTAGAAGGATGACATGTAGATTAATGCTGGCTGAAGAAATCTCTTTATTCACTCTGCCTTTCTTTAATAATATGAATAAGTTATCCGCTTGGATCTTTACACAGTACTTTAACAAGGTTGGGATGTTAAAGGTAATAATATCTTTACTTAGACTTAAAGCACTTTAAACTCAAGGAGTTGCATTTATCTGAAAATCTTAACATTATATGAACACAAAACTTAGTATTTACTTCCTCCATCTCAAAATATTTATTGTTTTCTTTTACAAAAGTATCAATATAAAATCCCTTCCTACTAATATTAGTATTAAAAATCTTCTCTATTTCTGAAATCAATAAACAAAAATACTATATTAAATAATCCACTCTTAAAAAAATTTATTTCTTATGCATAACATATTATAGGATGAAGAGAAGATGAGTTTATTTTACAAGTTACAAGTTATTGTTCACACTAATAAAGGTCCCGTTTGGCAAATACATGTTAACTGTTAACTATATGTATTAGCCATTAACTATTTGAATTAGCTATTTGAATTAGCTGTTTGCAATAACTGTTCGAATTAGTTGTTTATAGAAAAATTGTTTGGTAAAGTTAGTTATTTTTAAGAAAGATGGTTGGTAAAATTTCATTCATATCCTTATATCTGAATTAGTTCTTAATAGAACATATTTTTAATTTATCGGTCAATTTCTTTTTCAAAAGGATTAAATTGGTGTCATAGGTATAAATTAATTTCATTTGTGATCACAAAAAAAAAGAGAAACTTCATTGATAAGACTTTACTTTCTTACTAAATTCTACAAAGCTTGTATTCATTGTGTATCTTATTTCATTTCAATTTATACTTATGTAAATGATGGCAGTGTTTTATAATGTTATTTTATTTTTAAAAATTTTTTTGGTTTATGAATTGAAATTGAAATTTATATGAATTTCTAATGACTTGGTCTTCATTAGATTCAATTCATACAAAACATAGTATCAAATATTACTATTTTGCATAGTTCTAAGTCTCATTATCTAGGTACATAATCGAAAGAGTGATTGAATAATTTAAAGTGTAAGCATCAAATGTTCATAAAGGTGCATAGTAAGAGAACCAATAAACTTGATATAATATACTATTGAAACGAGAAAATCTTTACTAAAAAGTATATTACTTGGCTAAAAAAAATACAAATAATAAAAGAGACAGTATAACTTCAATGGTTGCTTTTATCTTCAAAAAATGAAAATAAAGAAAATACCTCTACTCTTGTTAACCCTCAAAATCTAAGTTCCAATGCTATTAGTATAAGCCTTAAAGGAATACCTTATGATATTATATACTCTTTCTATTTTATAAAATTAATATCAAAAAAGTATAGTTTAATAGCATGTAATGTAATTTGTTTAAACTATTAGATAAATATGTCATTTCTAAAAGCTCCTTTAAAAAGACTAATAGAAATAGTCTTTTCAAAAGGAGTTATTTAGTGTCAATCAGCTATTTTAAACAATTATTTATTAAACATTAATTTAATTATTTGACTTAATCAAAATAATTAAAATACTCTCAAATAACTTTTTATATCCAAAAAGCTATTGTTACCAAAATCATGATAATGTGGCCCGTATTCTACATGCACGTAATAATTCACGTGGGTCCCATTACGGGACGCTAACTTGATTATGAATGTGCAGTGAAGAAAACAAAAAGAAAAAAGCTTTCTCCCCTCCAGTACCAAAACCACCACATAATAACTTTTAAAATACGACAAGATATATGACATTAGTGGAATTAGGATATGTGAAGGCCGTCTTTTAGCCGTAGAGAATGTTGAAGAAAATAATAGCAATAAATTATGAACCAAATCCACCTGAAAGTCCAAATATATCTGCAACTTCTTCTTTGGGAACTGTAGTCCCAATTTCCCAAATAGTATAAATCCACGATTCAGACTTTATTTTCTTTCGTGCCTGTGTTTGCATAGTATTTTATTGACTTTAGCAACCAATATACATGTGTGGTTTATATATATATATATATATATATATATATATATATATATATATATATATATGCAATATTGTGTAACAGTAAGGTTTGCTTTTCAGTCTAAAGGAGGGCATGTGTGGATTACTATTCACCTAAAACTTGGCCCAAGCTCATTGTGGTAGCATCATTGTGATCGGCTATTATTACACGGTCGTTTTAGAATCTTATGCATGCCCTCCATTCTAGTTGCTCAAGCATTAATTTTCTGCCAAACTCATCCCTCCCCCCCCCGGGGGGGGGCGAGATTAGTGATGTACTGTGACTATGTTGACACGTTCATTCTTTTTTCCAAAATAACAATTACACGTATTCCTAAATATTTCCCACACATTGATGTGGAGCTACCCAAATCTTTATCTTACAAATGCTACAATGGGTGGATGCCTAAAAATGCTTCTCTCCCTCAATCTAAGCTTCTCATTAATCCAAACTTTACAACCGTTGATCAAAATCTTAGGCAATCTCAACCCCTGGATTTATCTTGATAACCGTCAATCTCACTTTTCTTACTGGGTACATTAGGTCTCAGGTTCGATTCCCCCCTCCCTCATTGTATTGTACTCTTTACTGGACATATTAGATCTCAGGTACTATTCGCCCCTCCCTCATTATATTGTATTGCCCTTTGTGGCTCCTACGGACCAAAACGTTTTTGATTTCCATTATTATTATTAGTATTTTGTATTTTTCAATACAAATATAAACTTTTGCATGTATTATTAGAGATAATAGAATAATAAATACAATTTTCATGATTATTTTCATTATTACTATTGTTGTTGTTGTCGTCATTGTCGATATCGATAATGTTATCTTCCGCTTTGAATTTGATAACATAGTCGATATTAATTATGATCATCTAATTATCAAAGAGAGATTATGAGATTATAATGGATATAAATTTTTTTATTATTTCATTATTATAGAATAAGTTCATATTTTAGAAGTTTTAACTTAAGGAAACTGAATTATAATTACTGAACAAGCCGTAGAACCTTATGTGACACCTTATTATTAACACATAATATAATATACACATTTATATAGAAATAATAAACATTTTTTATTTGCATGATTATTATTATTATTATTTTGTCTTTTTTTGATACAAATATACATAGAGCATGTATTACTATAGATAATAGAAATATAAATATGATTTTCATAATTATTTCCATTATCACTATTGTTGTTGTTGTCGTCATTGTCATTATCATCGTTGTTATCTTTCTCTTTAAATTTGATAACATAGTCAATATTAATTATGATCATATATATGTAAGGATTGTGCTAAAAAATTGCATATTGTAAACATAATATAGCATACTGCAAGGGCTGAACGTGAAATATAAAAAAAAATTAAAAATAAAACCCGATCATCATATTAGGCCCGTAAAGCTAAATTTTTTTCACATTTAATATAATCTATTTAACAGAAGAAAATAAACGAAATATTTTTCTTTTTCTTTCAAAGCATACATATCTTATAATTATATTTAATTCATATAAATCTTAAAAAGCATAATTAATGTTTTAACATTTCAAACAAATTGACCAAAATCCAATCTATTTAACGCATAAGAAAAAATGAAATAATTGTTCTTTTCTTTTAAACCATAAAAATCCAATAATCAAATTCTGCTCATAAAGCACTTAAAATTATAATTAATCTTTTACCGTTTAAAATAAAATACCCCAAATCGTCATAATCTTTATCTTACAAATGCTAGAATGGGTGGATGCCTAAAAATGCTTCCCTCCCTCAATCCAAGCTTCTCATTAATCCAAGCTTTACAACCGTTTATCAAAATCTTAGGCAATCTCAACCCCTGTATTTATTTTGATAACCGCCAATCTTACTTTTTTTACTGGGTACATTAGGTCTCAGGTTCGATTCCCCCCTCCCTCATTGTATTGTACTCTTTACTGGACATATTAGCTCTCAAGTTCTATTCGCCCCTCCCCCATTATATTGTATTGCCCTTTGTGGCTCCTAAGGACCAAAACGTTTTTGATTTCCATCATTATTATTAGTATTTTGTATTTTTCAATACAAATATAAACTTTAGCATGTATTATTAGAGATAATAGAATAATAAATACAATTTTCATGATTATTTTCATTATTACTATAGTTGTTGTTGTCGTCATTGTCGATATCGATAATGTTATCTTCCGCTTTGAATTTGATAACATAGTCGATATTAATTATGATCATCTAATTATCAAAGAGAGATTAGGAGATTATAATGGATATAAATTTTTTTATTATTTCATTATTATAGAATAAGTTCATATTTTAGAAGTTTTAACTTAAGGAAACTGAATTATAATTACTGAACAAGCCGTGGAACCTTATGTGACACGTTATTATTAACACATAATATAATATACACATTTATATAGCAATAATAAACATTTTTTATTTGCATGATTATTATTATTATTATTTTGTCTTTTTTTGATACAAATATACATAGAGCATGTGTTACTACAGATAATAGAAATATAAATATGATTTCCATAATTATTTCCATTATCACTATTGTTGTTGTTGTCGTAATTGTTATTATCGTCGTTGTTATTTTTCTCTTTGAATTTGATAACATAGTCAATATTAATTATGATCATATATATGTAAGGATTGTGCTAAAAAATTACATATTGTAAGCATAATATAGCATACTGCAAGGGCTGAACGTAAAACATAAAAAAAATTAAAAATAAAACCCGATCATCATATTAGGCCCGTGAAGCTGAATTTCTTTCACATTTAATATAATCTATTTAACAGAAGAAAATAAACGAAACATTTTTCTTTTTCTTTCAAAGCATACATATCTTATAATTATATTTAATTCATATAAATCTTAAAAAGCATAATTAATGTTTTAATGTTTCAAACAAATTGACCAAAATCCAATCTATTTAACGCATAAGAAAAAATGAAATAATTTTTGTTTTCTTTTAAAGCATACAAATCCAATAATCAAATTCTGCTCATAAAGCACTTAAAATTATAATTAATCTTTTACCGTTTAAAATAAAATACCCCAAATCGTCATAATCTTTATCTTGCAAATGCTGGAATGGGTGGATGCCTAAAAATGTTTCCCTCCCTCAATCCAAGCCTCTCATTAATCCAAGCTTTACAACCGTTGATCAAAATCTTAGGCAATCTCAACCCCTGTATTTATTTTGATAACCGCCAATCTCACTTTTTTTGCTGGGTACATTAGGTCTCAGGTTCGATTCCCCCCTCCCTCATTGTATTGTACTCTTTACTGGACATATTAGGTCTCAAGTTCTATTCGCCCCTCCCCCATTTTATTGTATTGCCCTTTGTGGCTCCTACGGACCAAAACGTTTTTGATTTCCATCATTATTATTAGTATTTTGTATTTTTCAATACAAATATAAACTTTAGCATGTACTATTAGAGATAATAGAATAATAAAAACAATTTTCATGATTATTTTCATTATTACTATTGTTGTTGTTGTCGTCATTGTCGATATCGGCAATGTTATCTTCCGCTTTGAATTTGATAACATAATCGATATTAATTATGATCATATAATTATCAAAGAGTGATTAGGAGATTATAATGGATATAAATTTTTTTATTATTTCATTATTA
>JACYFF010003369.1:46630565-46656087 GCA_017589665.1 Selenicereus undatus
ATTTCCATCATTATTATTAGTATTTTGTATTTTTCAATACAAATATAAACTTTAGCATGTATTATTAGAGATAATAGAATAATAAATACAATTTTTATGATTATTTTCATTATTACTATTGTTGTTGTTGTCGTCATTGTCGATATCGGCAATGATATCTTTCGCTTTGAATTTGATAACATAGTCGATATTAATTATGATCATCTAATTATCAAAGAGAGATTAGGAGATTATAATGGATATAAATTTTTTTATTATTTCATTATTATAGAATAAGTTCATATTTTAGAAGTTTTAACTTAAGGAAACTGAATTATAATTACTGAACAAGCCGTAGAACCTTATATGACACCTTATTATTAACACATAATATAATATACACATTTATATAGACTTTTTTCACGATTATATAGTTTTCAAATATTAATCTCATTAATTATGCACGAAGTGTTTGTATACTTAACTTTTTCGTTGAGTTTTTTCATTATCTCCTCTAAATTATAATATTAATCATGTCTACCGTAACTATTCATTTATTATTTCGATACTATATCTACAAAATATTTATTTGAACATATTCCGTGCAAAGCACGGGTCCAGACTAGTATTAGGCTAAAATTATAAGTGCAATCTTACACTTAAGCGCCATTTAGATTTTCGAAAATTATGTTGAAAGAAAAAAAAATAAAAATTAACTTTTTTTCTTGTATTTGGTTTAGAGAAAATCACAAAAAAAGGAGTAAAATGAAGTGAAAGTTTTTTTAGAAATAAGTCATAAATTTTTCTCATAAAATTGTAAGAAAAGTTTGGAAAAAGTTTCCAAAAGAATTCCTGATATTCTATAACCTCACACTGCTTAGATGGTATTAACATAATTTACGTAATTTATCAACATTCAAATTTCCTATCCAAATTTTTGTATTGTTACTAAATCCAAACAAAAGAAAAAAAAAAAACTCACTTTTTCTCTACTTTTTTTCCTTCCCATTCTTTTCATTCAACTTTTCTTTCCCACAAATTTTCTAAGTACCATATTTTGCACCTGTTTCCAAAGTGAATATATGACTAACTGTGCCAACTATGCGCAATAGTGGAACAATAGTAATGAAATTATAGAGGGAAGAACTCCATTGAGCAACTTAGAAAAATATATATGCATTACTTGAATTTTCCGGTGGTGGAAAAAAGCCAATTTTTCAAGCAGAATGAGACTCTCATATGTACGTAGATACTGCAAAATTAAAATTGTTTCTATTCTTGCTTTTGATAAGAAGGGTCACTATCTAAGTGTTGAAGGAATGGTCTAGTAGTATTTGATGTACATAAAATAAACCTCACTAGAGGTATGGGAGATTTTTCTCTTTTTATCTGCATCTCCTTTCACTTGCCTTTCCCCACATACGATATTCCCATAAGATACAAGAGATAAGTTGGACTTACTCAACCATCCAAACTAAATTGTTGATCAAAGAATAACGGTCACATTATGGCACCATAATCTCCCATTATTACATCGGTTACATAGTGATTAATTGACTATTAATTAGCTGAATTAATCCCCTAATTCCGTTACAAGCTATGTGCTATTATATAAAGGGATAAGCACGTAAGGAATTATATACAATTAAGAAAACTATCATCCCTAGTTCAATACTCTTTCCGCCCTGTCCCTCACACTAAATCTAGCCATCTACGTGATTTGGGTTTGGGGTGTGAATCTTACCGGTGACTCTAGTAGCCACCAGGTTCCTGGGCAGCATTCAACAGACTAGATCCGGGCAATGCTTCCGCACAAAGGTACATCCTTATTATCTCACAGTGGTATCAGAGCCTTGTCTGATTATTGCTAGCCCCGACTAATTCATGTTGGCCTAAATATGAGATTAATTAGTATAATCAAATAATCACAACAAAAAATAGCAATTTCTATTATGTGTGAATGGAATAGTGCAAGAACTGAGACTGATGCTATCATGCTAAAATTGATATGTCTCATAGTCTCAAATTAATATGTTCCTTTATGATATAAATTCCACATCGTGATTAGGCCAACATGAATAATACTAAAATGATTGAATTTTATGTATCATGTTTTCGTATCCCTTTGATAATATTATTACATAATGCTGAGATTTTATTTGTTAACATAAGGAAGGTTTCAGTTAGCATTATGTTTGTAAGATCCAATCCCGACTTCCCCCTTTGACACTAAGGCTTCTTAAATCAAGATCTGGATAATCTTTGTGATTAAGATCTAGAACACAGACTCTGACTTATAATCTCCCCAACTCAGATCTAGACCCCTCACGGACCCAGAACACACACAAAAAAAAAAAAACCCGTTAAGAGATATACTTGAAACTCATTGGTGCCGCCGGAGGGGTGGCGCTTGTTGGTCACGCGTCGCGGACGAAGACGACCTTGGTCATTTTCTTCCTCCTAAACCCCACCATAATAGTCGATCTACGCATCCTTGGCGTTAAAGCTGCACAAAACACCGACGTTGTCGTGCGTGTACGCCACGCGCCGCCACCTGAGAGGCGTGTGGTGCTAGTGGCAGGCCGCAAACGACTCAACGGCGGTCGATCTACTCGATGGCATGGTGTTTTGGTCAGATTGGTTGCTTGTTGAAGCCATGGGATTCGATTAGGCGGCGGTGGGGTTGTGGTTTCGTCATGTGGGTGGATTTTGCGGAGTATTTTGAGCAACCACGGTGCCCTGTGTCAGAGGCGACACCGAAAAAGGGCCATGGGGTGATCTTAGTCTCGGCTGTGCGCCGAGAAGTTTGGGAGCAACCAAGCAGAGAGGGGCAACTGTAGAGAAAGAGTGGAGTTGGAAGGTTGTTTTAGAAAGGGAGTGGCTTCAATGAGAGCTGAATAAAACTTTGGGGGGGGGGTTTATTATTCAAAGTTTTCTTTTAGTTTTTTTTTGTTTTGGTTTAAATTCAATTATTAAGGTTATTATTTATGGCATGATTTCTAATTGAATTATGATAATGTTCAAGTTGACAAAATTTCATGCAGTTAGTTCATTTGTTGAATTAAGATTTCGAATTAGTTTCAATTTCGAATGCATGAATTCATTATAAAAACATTAATTTGTTTATTGTCGTATATAAATTCATTTTATATATACATAAACTTGAAATTATCATGCCAAATGACTCTTAAATATTCAATTGTTGAAGTTATATGAATTTGTTTCATATATAAAATTAGTATGTATGACGTAAATTTATTTTGCTCGAATTCAATAAACATCTATGTGATATTAAGATCCCCCTAGTCTGTAAATGAATTTTATATTTTATAACATATATTATATAAATATGTTTTATATAATATTCATTTACATGAATATGTTTCATGATTTAATAATTTTATGCAAATACATGAGCAGTTATGAATCGGTTAATTGCTTTATCATCGCTTTAGTTAATAAAAATGATTCATGATGCTTTATATGAATAAGTTCCATACCGTTATTTGGATATATAGGGTATTTGATTATTTTATGAATTTGTTTCATGAATTGTAAATTCGCAATATTATATGGATACGTTTTATATATAATTAGCGAGTTTTACTTTGAATTCGTTTCATCCAAATTTTAATATTATTTGGATATGTTCTATATAATTAATTGTGATTAATATTTGGGTATATTTCATGTTACAAATTATGTTGCATTCGATGACATGAATATGTTTTATGTCAATCACCGATTAGCAGCCTTATATAAATGTGTTTTATATATACGAACTGCATGAGTTGTGGCAAATTTGCTAATTGTTTTTTCACTTTTTCCTTGCCCAAATTAACAAATATGAATTCGTCTCATATTTCTTATTAATTATATAATTTAGTAGTATTTTATGAATTTGTTTCATAAAATCTTAATTTATAAAACTATGAATGTGTTTTATAATTTGCGAGTGATATTTGAATAAGTTTCATGTTATCCATAATTATATGAATATGTTTTATATAATTTTCCGTGGGCTTTAATGAATATCTTTTGTAACATGTTATTATTCGAATATGTTTCGCAATATATATTCATTTTATTATATAAATACGTGTTATATAATAATGTGAATTTTATGATTGATATGTCATTGATAGAGTTTTAATGACATATTAGGAGTTATACAAATTCGTCTTATGTAATGAGATAACTTCATGTAAATTTGGCTTACATCGTAAAGTTGAATATCTTCGTGATATTTCTAAAATGTTAATTAGTTTAACCATAATTTTCTCCATAAATTTTATCTTATGGAAAAATGTGATAATTAAATTATAAAAACTTCTAATTCATGTTTGTATGTGATAATTATGAGCTTAGCAAAATTTTCGATCATACGGCATGAATGATGGAGTTTTTGGATAATTTAATTATTTGAAAATATGCCTAATGTCCAATTTTAAAATATATACGTCTGGGTATGGAAATTTAAATGTGGTTGGTAATTTGTTTATCAATGTATAGCTTGATAGCGCTGACTATGACACAAAGTGTCAGAAGATTTAGTTTCTTCTAAACGAGCATGAAGCGACACTTGTTAGGTTCTAGGTCTCTTAGAAAGGCAAAGATGGTACTGCTAGTAAGCAGTATCGAGAAAACTTAAAGGCTTAGCAAAAATGGTTCGAGACTGGATCGATCAACATGCTATACTTTGTCGTGTTGCATCAATGACGATCTAGTGAGGGAATTAAAAGTTATTCCACTATTGAGAACACGTGGGATTAACTAAGCATTAGGTTCGTCTAGATTAATTTCCTCTTAAAGTTTCGGGCCTAAGGTTGGTATTGCAAAAGGAAAAAAAGGGGCTAAGGGACAAAAAGAGACACATATAGCGCGTGTGAAGTGCTATAACTATAAAAGAGATACCCTAGTCTTAGGATTGTCCCAACCCGATTAGGGTACCTTCTTTCGCTGTTGCTCTTGAATAATATGTGTCCTCCCTAGCATTAGTTGCGAACTATGATCCTTAGGGGTTGTAGACACGGGAATAATCAAGCACACAGTTCAAAGCTGAGCTAATTTTGTGAACTTTCATCACTACTCGGTGGGTTCACAAACTGTCATTTTAGGTAACGATGGTGGAAAAGATGTCCTTGAAATAAAGACATATCCCCGATAAGAGAATATGTTGCTTCTTTACGATGCTCTCTATGCACCTGGGGTGCGGTGTTCCCTTTTGTCTTTTGTTTATGAGATTAGTTTTCTCTTTAGTTTTCATCCAGATGTCTTAAATATTGTACACAATGACAATTTGTTTGACCATCTCACATTGAAAGGTGTTTTCAATGTTTTGTACGAAACAAGACATCTTCCATCTTTGCCTCATTTTCAACTCTGTTTTAGGCATGCTCGACTTGACCATGATGGTCAAGATAGAGTTAACAAACTAGCTAAAGATGGTCTTTTAAGACTACCTCACTAGACTTAAGTTGCAAGATATGAGTTATGTCTAGCTAGTGACGCAATATGAAATCCTTTTGTAAGGTTTCGAGGGCATCGAATCCCTTGGAATTCATTTGGTGCGGGCCCGTAAATGTGAAAGCATATCATGAAGCTATATATGATTCATGATATAGGTATGTGTACCTATTATCTCACCATGATTAGGTACATGATGTGTTCATTTACTTTATAGCGATAGTAGGACCCAATTGGAACGAGGTATTAAAACTTCGAATTGTATCAGTTACAATGACGCCTTCAGCCATCTCTCGGTGAGGGGGAGGATTTGAATTCTTACTAAGTCACTGAGGATGGCTCACCTTCCTTATTTAATAGGAATGGTGAAGGTTTGTCTATTAAGGAGAATGAGATTCGTCTTCAATCTCCAAATGTTGAGGAGAGTCAGCCTGAGAATGAGGTTTGTTCTCAATCTCCCATTCCTGAACATTCAGTTTGTCCACGTGTTTAGGATCCCACACATCGAATGGATAGTGGGAGTAATTCTCCTCATGCTTAGAGTCTCATACCTCTCAGAGAAAGGGCGAGTGACTTATCACCTAGGCAGACAAATAGTGAAGGTCCCAGGATCCAAATGAGTGTGCATAGAAAAATTCCTCAACGACATCTCTAAGTTGAAGAGGAAATGTTCATATGCACTTCCTTGGAAGTTGATGACCTTACCACTTACCAAGAGGTGATTGATTCACCAAATCATAAAGATGTTCAAAATGGATGTAAAGACTGTAGTCCTCAATGGTAATCTTGAGGACGAGATTTATATGGACTAACCCATTGGTTTTATATCGAGGGGTCAAGATGACAAGGTGTGTCGTCTTAATAGGTCAATATATAATCTTAAGCAATCTCCAAGTGTTAGTACTTTAGATTCCATGAAGCCATAACTTAGGTTGTCTTATCTATGGTTTCAGAAGGCCATCATGTGTAAGTCAAAATATCAATATAAGGGATTATGTTTCTTACCTTGTGCGTTGATGACACACTGCTGGGTTGGACCAACTTGGAGATGATCGAACCTACTTAAAGTGGTTGTCCTATGTCTTCGAGATGAAGGAAGAGGGTGAAGCTAAGTATGTCCTAGAAGTGGAAATAATTCAAAATCATCCCAAGATGCATGCATAAAAAGGTCTTTGAACGCTTTTGGATTTATAATTTTGAATCCCTAGGGACTCCAGTTGAGATGGGTCTAGCATTGAGTCTTGATCAATGGCCTAAAATAGATTATGAAATAGAGACAATGAACTATGCCAGAGTCGTAGGAAGCTTAATGTAAGTCATGTTATTTACAAGGCCTGACATTTGTTTTGCGGTTGATTTGGTACGTCATTATCAAAGTAACCTGGGTTTTGCTAAGTGGCAAGCCATCAAGAGAGTCAGGCGCTACCTTTGTGGTATTGCTGACTTAGTCTTATGCTATCATAGGAGACCTTAAGTCAAGAGGATACTTAAAGGTCGACTAGGATGGTGACCTGGATGAGTCTAGGTCAACCTCAGGACATGCCTTCATTGTTGGTGGAAGAGTTATGTCATGGTCCAGTAAGGAGTTAAACTGCACAACAACCTCAGCTATGGAGGCAGATTGCGTGTCTTGTTACAATAGACACAAAAATCGTTGCCAAGAGGTATATATAGACTAACAAGGTGATTATGTTCCCTTGACTAAACCTTTTCCTAGTGATGCGTTCAAAGCTCATTTGTTGAGTCTAGGAATTCATAAGGTTTAGTGCTTAGATGTGTCTTGTGATGGACATGTTTCCTTACAAATGAGCAAAATGCTCATGATTTGTTGTTGCATGTTAGGCATATTGAAATGTCACAAGCTTATGATTGGCTTAGTTACATAGGCAATCGCCTTGACACTTGAGTAGCGGGCAGGATGCTGAATCATATTGGGACTAGGTGGACAATATTGATTACTCACACTGGAAGTGCATGAGTAAAATGAATATAGTCACTTATTGAGTCTAAGATGAGGCTCGAGGGAGTCGAGTATGAAATAAGTTTTCACATTGAAGCCTTAAAAGTCGAATCTTGAGTGTTAAGATTAACATTCAGTATGTTGATCCAGTGGCTCAGGTTAGATTTTTGGGTGAAATCTGGGCTGACAATTCGCATGGCATAAGGAGTGACGTAGCCAGTTGAATGGGAGCTATGCCATGATACACATTTCATACTGTGTGTGCTTATAAGACGACCTTACATGGAGTGACAATTGACTTCCTTATCTCTTGTCACTGTGTGGCCCTATGGACGATGACCATTCGACTTAAAAAGCTATGATATGAAGTTGAAGCTTGATGATGTTGCCTTAATGTGTTTCTTAAAGGCCATGATGTATATGGTTCAGCAAGAACATGTTAGGAAACTAGTCAAGGTGAGATGGAGTTTCATGATTGTTTAAGGAAAAAATCTATCCATCATCACCATATCAGCCCAGGAGATTATATTGAGTATACAATCATATGATATATCATATGGTATAAAGGGACTATGTATTCCGCCGGTGATGCTGAGGATGATTTGGGGTATTGTATTTTATGAAAGTGTTATGTCAGTTAGATGGTGCCTTAATATAACACTACTTGTTTGTTTTTGATTGCACACTCCATCCCCAGTATGAAGTGTGAGGAGATTTATTGATGGAGAGACGTGGAATTTGTGGTCTATGTGACCGAGGGAGAGCTGTTGACCAAAGAATAACAGTCTCATTATGGCACCATAATCTCCCATTATTACATCGGTTACATAGTGATTAATTGAGTATTAATCAGCTGAATTAATCACCTAATTCTATTACATGCTATGTGCTATTATATAAAGGGGATAAGCATGTAAGGAATTATACCAATTAAGAAAACTATCATTCCTAGTTCAATACTCTTTCCGCCCTGTCCCTCACACTAAATCTAGCCATCTATGTGATTTGGGTTTAGGGTGTGAATCTTATCGGTGACTTTAGTAGCTACCAGGTTCGTGGACAGCGTTCAACAGACGAGATCTGGGCAATGCTTTCGCACAAAGGTACGTCCTTATTATCTTACATAAACAAAATCGGAAAAAGCTTACATTATATTCAATTTAAAGAAAGCTCACAATTTAAATGCAATTCTTGGGATCAATCCCTACTCGTTCAACCATGCATAGACCTCTATTAGCCCCTAACTTAGACGGAAGAATTTGTTGTTGACTGGGCAATTGGTTCTTTAATGTCATCGTTAATCCCATACTTAAACTACACTAATCAGAATAGAATATAATATGTTAGGCTATTGATTGATTTAGATAATATGCTGCCTTAGAAAGAGGAAGTGATGTGGGCACTGGCAATAGAAAATTCTAGCACAATGATAGGGATTCTTTAGCTGTAAAATTTATAACTATAAGTGTTGATCAAAGTGTTATAAATACCGTACTATACCATCTAATATTGGCCAAAGCGTACTATACCGATTAAGAAATGGTGCAAGCCATTGTCCGATATTGTATCGGTCAAATCGCGATCAATACCGCACTGTACCGTCAAATACCAAGCGGTACCGGTATTTTCGGTCAAATACTGTCCAATACACTAAAATTTTAAATTTTTTGTAGTTTAATTTTTAAAATTTTTTGAAATTTAAAACGGTACGAGCATAGTACAATGGTACATAAATTCAATATGTCTACTTCTAGTGAAAAAGTGGTACGATATTTATAACTTTGGTTGATCATCAAATATTTGTACTGTGGGTATCCTCAAGGAGTCTTGCCTTCTACCAAGTTAGGCAATTTATTAGGAATAATACTATTGTATATTTTATTCTCGTACACTCTTGCTTTTTTATATTTTACTCAAGCCTTGTATGTCAATTTAGTGCTAAGCTATTGTATTCTTATATATGTGCTTCTCAGATGTGAGGCCACAATATTTAGCCCTCAATCTCTCTACTTTTCCTATTGCCTTTGGTTTATTTAAGGCATTAGAGCACCCTTGACAGAATCCAAATTTTCTTAGCCATGACTCCATGAGTGACGAAACACCCAAGTAGAGGTTTGTCATTGAACCTCATTCTTCGTACTATCTCTATCCCTCAGGGGGACTCGGAGTTTTAATCACGACAGTAATCTTTGACAGTAAAAACTGTGACTTATGGGAAAAGGCTGTAAGGAACTCAGATTCAATGAAGGGACCTTATTAAAGCCCGATATAGTAGAGGCAGAAGATTATCTGGAGCTCCAAGCTTAGGAGATGGTGAATTCAATGATCTCGTCTTGGATTATAAACGTGATAGATCCGAAATCATGGACAAGTATAGCCTATGCTGAAGCAACTCATGCTATGTGGAGCACTTTGAAGAAGAGATATGGGGTTGTAAACATTTAAAAAATACATCAGTTGAAGGCTAACATCGTTGATTGCAAACACAGAGGGTTGGATATCATAGAATTTTGCTCCAAACTATCAAATTTATAGAGTGAATTGGAGAACCATGTCAAATTTCCTCACCGTGTATGCACTAAGTGTGAATACGACGAGGAAGTAAGATGATTCAGATGTTCGAAGAGGAACAGGCACACCAGTTTTTAATGGACCTTAAAGATGAACTATACCCACAAATCCGAAGTCAAATCCTTGCTCTTGATCCTCTTCAATCGTTAGATTGAATATTCAATGTGGTGTTACAAAAGGAGAACCATGAGAAGTTGATGCGGGATAGAGCCGATCGGATTGAAATAGACGTCGTGTTTGCTATGATGGGAGGAGATAAGTCGCAGACCATGATGATCGACAACCAAGTTGCAAGCACTATGGGAGAAATGGACATGAGGAGAGCAATTGTTTTGACCTGATTAGATATGCAACTAGTTGGGACACTCGAGGCAGAGGAACTAGTCATAGCAACAGTGGACATGGTGGACGCTCTAGCAGGCGAAGGGGTGGACTAGAGCACGAGGCAGCATATGTTGTCGCTAGCATAGAGTCGTGGAGCAGTACCCAAGTGTTAGTAGTGAAGACTCAAATCAAGGAACATTTTTCGGCTTCACTTTCGAGTAGGTACAAAGGCTATTGAGCTTCATTGAATATTCCAAATCGTGTCACAAAAAATTATCAGGTAATAACATATCAATTTTAGATTATGGGGTATCTCGTCATATGACGGGAAACTTGAAGGTTCTTTAAAAGGTGGAGAAAATTGACTCAATTCCTTTGGAGTTATCGAATGGCATGTTTAACATGGCTAAAGTGCAAGGAGATATGGTCTTGGGCTCAAAATTTAAATTGTGCAAAGGCCTTTATGTTTCGAATTTTGTTAATTTGGTGTCCATTGCCCAATTAATTAAAGAATTAAATTGTTTTGTGATATTTATAGATGAACTTTGTGTGATATAAGACCGTATCTTGAGGAACCTGATTGGAGTGAGTGAATTAAGAGGAAGGGTCTACTGCTTCAACATAGCGGTAACAATGAAAGAGTAAGCCAATGCGGTGGACTCTCATAATCTATGACATAGTCATCTTGGGCACCCACCAGGTTAAGTCCTTTCTTTGCTTCCTAAATATTTAGGTGTGAGTAGTTTAGGTGGAAGTAAAGAGGTTGAACCTTGTGATAAATGTTTCCGTGTAAAGCAAACGTAGTAAGTTTACAATTAGTGAAAGCAAAGTTAATGATTTATTTGAGTTGATACATTGGACATTTGGGGCTCCTATAAAGTTCTATCATTTTGTGGTGCATATTATTTTTTTATAATCGTTGACTATGCTTGTCAAGCTCTCTCGCTTTATTTAATAAGGGAAAAGGGGGAAGTTGCTAGTATTGTGCAAAATTTTGTGGTAATGGTGAAGAATCAATTAGGACAGAATGTAAAAATTATTTGTAGTGATAATGGACTTGAATTCAAATCAGGACCTATGCTCAAATTTTATTCGTAAAATGGAATTCTTCATCAAACAAAATATGTGTTGATACCCCTTAGCAAAGTGGAAGGATAGAATGAAAACATATGCACATCCTAAATATTACTAGGGCACTACACTTTCAGGTAAATCTTTCCTTGGATTTTTGGGGTGAATGTGCCCTGACAGCTGCTTATCTAATTAATAGGGCCCCCAAGCAAACTTTTGAAGGGACAAAGTCCATATGAAATTTTTTTGTTGTACAGCCTAGTTATGATCATTTGAAATTTTTTGGTTGTCTTTGTTGTGCACACCTAAGATCAAAGCAATTGAGCTCCTAGAAACTGAAAGTGTATTTTCATAGGTTATCCTTATGGGAAGAAAGGTTGGAATGTTTATGATTTCGAGACAAAGGAGATTCTTGTAAGTAGGATTTGCTGCGCCTTTTTTTGATAGCTAAGAAAATGAACACGGAGATGCTAATGCCATAAGGGATCATGTCCAAATACGAGATCTAGCATGGGATGATAAGTTTGAAGATGTACACCCAAGTAGTAATAGTCCAAATACTAAGGTAATGGGGGTCGAGTTACTTGGTGAAACTTCGCCTGTGGGCTTGTGCATGGGGCAATAGATCAAACCCACAATAGGCTGCCTAGCACAGACATAGCCCTAGGCTGGAAGCAAGGGGAAGTAGTAATGGGTTGGTCATTGGATTTGAATGTGATCTAGGCCAGAACCAGAGGCCTAGTCGAGATCGGAGAGCTCCTCTCATTTATAAGACTATGCATGCTATGGTACTTGCAGTCATGACCCCTCACTCCAAGACAATTCACTTCAATAGGGCTTCTCAGGTACGTCTTATCCCTTAGTTGATTATATCATGTGTAATAAATTCTCTAATACTCACAGAGTTTTTGCTATCGCAAAAATTGTTGAACCTAGGTATTATCATAAAGCTGTAAAAGATTCTTGATGGAGGAAGGAAATGTCAAAGGGGATTTGAGCTTTGGAAGAAAATCACAATAGGACTCTTGAGGAACTTCCACCTAGAAAGAAACCTATCAACTGTAAATGGGTCTATAAAGTAAAGTATAAAGCAGATGGGACTATAAAAGATTCAAGGCTCATCTTGTTGTTGGGGAGATCATCTGCTGAAAGTTATTGATTACAATGAAACCTTTTCGCCCATAGCCAAAATGGCTAGTGTAAGTACTTTCTTGTCTGTCACTTTGACAAAAGAATAGGAATTGCATCAAATGGATATAAACGATGTATTTATGCAAGGAGATCCCAAAAAGGAAGTGTTTATGTGCCTGCCACCTGGGTTTTTTGCATGCTCCACAAGTCCTTACATGTTTTACATCAAGCACTTCGCCAAGGATGAGTATGGTTTTGTGAGATCCTACGTTGACTACTCTTTATTTACTTATAGTAAGGGGGATGTCTTTCTAGCTTTGTCAGTATACATGGATGACATCATCCTTGCTGCGAATAATGCTCAAGCGTGTTAGGATTTCACGGCCTATCTCAATTCCTATTTTTAAATTAAAGACCTTGGAGCTTTCAAATATTTTATAGGCATTGAAGTGGCGAGAGGGCCACTTGGATTATTCTTATGTGAACAAAAGTATGCTCTTGAAATTATGGGAAAATGTGGTCCATTAGGTAGTAAACCAGTTGATTTTCCTATGGAAGTGAATCATAAACTTGCTTTGGCTAAAGGGAAGAGCTTGGATGATCCTGGTTGCTATCGAAGTTTGGTTGGTCATCTTATCTACTTGACTATCACATGACAAGAGTTGTACTGTGCAGTATACATAATGTAACACCCTGAATTCCTAATTTCTTCTTCATTACTAATATTAACCTATGTGGCAGCGAAAAAATAATCTAAGTGGAGTGTTACTGCCGTATTTCCTTCTTGGAAACACTAGCTTGAGTATCGACCAACATTAATGCAAAAATATACTCCAATCATAACATCAATTCAAGTCCTGACAACAAATGTAACAATGACTGGACTGAACGCAATCTTTAACAAGTCCAATCCTGAAACGGATTGAATTCAAACTAAAACATAAATAACAGAGCCTCGCTCTAGTTTGGGTTTCCATCCCCATGCGCATACACTTCACCTGAAAACAAACCAATTAGAAAAATATGAGATGATCTGAATAACAACGACCCCTAATAATCAAAACATGCACACAAATTCATTTCAAGCCATTTTAGGGGTGGGGGTACAACACGAGAAGTTCAAGTATTTCAACATTCCCAACAAAACCATAAAATAATCCAAATTCCCTTTATTCAATTTCAGGTTCACAAGGGTGAGCGACCCAACAGGTATCATGGTATGCACTTGGGTTTAGCGTAACAACTTAACTACACCCCGACCAACCGTCAACTGGGACGGTTACCACTTAACCATACCCTAGCTTACCGTCACAATGGATGGTTACTGCTAACCTGGCCCACATTTATCTACAAGGAGGCACGTGGCTGCTTACATGCATGCACTTTACCTGGGGAAGGCTAATGGCCTTCAAAACACAAGAAGATATAACCCCTCAGTCTCACCCATTCAGCCAGTCATTTACACATGCATAGTTAATATCAATCTTTAACCAACATATCTATCCCGACCCAACCCATGCTGGTCCCAAAACATGCCACGTTATTTTCGCAACACAATTAGCCCTATAACTTACACATTCACTGATTTAGTAAAACATTTCATTGTAAATCATAGGAAAAGAAAACAAATCTCATTACACATTCACCCGGAATAATCCCCCGAACACCAATACAAAACACATTCAGAATAAACCTTCAATCGTAGCCATAAGTCACATTTTTTCGATGAACATTCAAGGGAAGGATTAGGGCATGATTGTTACCTAATAATCCGTAACTTATGGGCTCGGTTCCTAGCTCTGGCCTAATGGTCCATACCTAGACCAAAACATTCGTACTTAGCCCTAAATTTCACGAGACACACTTACTGTCCACCTTAGCTTAGAATGATTTTGCTAAGATTTTTATATGACTGTACAAACTCTAAATCGCAGCTAACCCAATTCCCTGTTCAGGTCAAAATCTAGGCCCAAATTCCAGAGGCTATAACTTGAGTACCCGATGTCGAAATTTAAAGATCTTACCCATTTTGGAAAGGTAACTCGTCCACTACAACTTCTATGTTTAGTGTTTCCCCATATTCCACCAACTACTAGGTCGAATTCCCCAAAACTTTTATATTGTCACTAGTTGTCCAGATCTACACAGTCCTCAGTAATTGGTTCCATAACTTTCTCAATTCAGATCCGATTCTCTTGATTCAAAATCCATAGTGTAGAGGACATCTTAACCTAACTGCCACAAAAATTGCATAACGTTTGGTTATAACGTTGTGGGTGAATGTTTAAAGTCGATGGACATTCTGGACTCATTCTAGTGATATTCTACCCCAAAACCCTTCCTTTAAAGGGTGTTCTTTTAGTCCCAATTTTCACAACCTCGGGTCACACGGCTACCCACATCAATGTTATTGATTCTAAGCCCCCCACCAATCCATGTCAAGCCAAATGTTATGAATTTATTTAACACAAATATCAAAACATCACTATCATGATTACCTTGATCCAGTTTTGAAAAGGGAATAATTGAATCATCATCCACCTCAAAATTCAAATATAAAAATTCATAAAACTCACATTAAAAGTTGTAAACTTGTACCCTTGAATTGCAAAAACCATAAAATAATAAAAAGACTCTAGTTTTTTTCATGCATGGTAGATGCATGGGATGCACCTAACACTTACCAAGAGCACAGAGGGAGGGAGAGTGGGTGGCATAGGTGGCTGGTGTCGGTGGAGCTAGTGGCGGTGGAGCTGATGGCGGTGGCGCAAAGAGAGAGGGTGAGAGAAAGAGAGAGCAAGGGAGGAAGGAGATAGAGTAAGAGGGAGAAGAGAGAGAAACTAAGTTGTGGGGGGGGGGGAACGGCTAGGGCTAGGGAAGACAGAAAGGGAGAGTTTGAGTGGGAGAAGGAGAGGTAATTCACTAAGGTTAGGGTTTAGGGTTTTGGGAAGGAAATAATCATTCTAAAGATTAAGCTTCTTTTTTTTTAACAAAATTTAGGCTTCCTTCCCTTCTCGAAATAAAAAGATTTGAAAAGAAAACAAATTTTGCATTAACTTGGATTGGCTTAGGCCATAAATCCTAGTTCGGTCCATGCTAAATATAATTTATCACGAAAATGGATTTTTCGGGGTTTTATATACTACCCCTGTTAAGGAAGTTTCGTCCCCGAAACTTCAATAATTTATGACAACACAATACTCTACAACAATGACTTATCCGATACTTTACATACTACCCCCTTAAGGAGATTTCGTCCCCGAAATTTCATACGCACCTGGTTATAAGAACAACTGATGATATTTGGCTCGCATCTCCTGCTTTGGCTCCTAGGTTGCTTCCAACTTCTCGTGATTTGCCCAGAGGACCTTCACTAACAGCACCATTTTTCCACGCAATTGTTTCTCCCTCCGGTCCAAGATATACACAGGTTGTTCCTTATATGACAAGTCTTCTTGAAGTTGTACGGGGGTCGGGCTCAATTACATGAAAGGGATCTGGGATATACTTCCCTAGCTGTGCCACGTGAAATGCATTATATACCCTCAGAAGCTGTGGTGGCAGTTCTAACTGATGCGCTACTTCCCCAATTCTTTGTATAATTGGGTACGACCCAATGTATCTCGAGCTAAGCTTTCCTGCCATACCAAACCTTGCGATTCCCTTGATTGGGGATACTTTAAGAAACACTTGATCTCCCACTTGAAATTCTCTAGGTCTGCGCCTTTGGTTGGCGTAACTCTTCTGGTGACTCTGAGCAGCTTTCATGTGTTCCTGAATCACCAGAAAATTGTCAGCGGTAGCTTGGATCAACTCAGGTCCAATGGTTAGGGTCGCGTCGACTTTTTGCCAGCAAAGCGGAGTTCAACACCTTCTTCCATATAGCACCTCATACGGGGCCATCCCAATACTTGAGTGGTAACTGTTGTTGTAGTAGAACTCGATTAGTGTCAGCTGTTCATCACACGCTTTCTTAAATTTCAAGGTACAAACTCTCAGCATGTATTCCAACGTATGAATGGTTTGCTCAATCTGCCCTCTGTAGCTACATGGAAGGAAGTATTGAAATGTAACAATGTCCCAAATGCCACCTGTAGCTTCTGTCAAAAAATCAACTGGAACCTAGTGTCTTGGTCTAACACTAAGGAGCTGGGTACTCCGTGTAGTCTAACTATCTCCTCGAGATATGCTCGGGCTAGCTAGTCCAAAGTCCATGTATTCCTCATGGCTATGAAATGTGCCATTTTAGTGAGTCTATCCACTATTAACCAAATTGCATTATTCTTCCTCTGAGTCAAAGGTAAGCCTACCACGAATTCCATGGATATCGAATTCCAATTCCACTCAGGGATGTCCAATGGTTGCAAAAGTCCTGCCGGCCGCTAGTGTTCAATCTTCACTCATTGACAGGTCAAACATTTAGCCACATAGTCAGCTACCTCCTGGTTCATGTTGCTTCACCAGAATGTCTGTTTCAGATATTTGCATAACTTAGTTCCTCCTGGGTGTATAGAGTGTGGAGTGTTGTGACCCTCATCTAGAATTTTCTTCTTAAGCTCCATCCTCCAGAACTCCTCACACAAGTCAATGGGTAACTCCAATAGACAGTTTGGTGCTGGATACGGTCGATGACTTAATGAGTCAGCCACCACATTTGCCTTTCCTAGGTGATACTGAAAATGGACGTCGCAGTCCTTAAGGAATTCCAACCACCTTATCTGCCTTAGATTGAGGTTTTTTTGTGAAAGAGGTATTTTAGGCTTTGATGGTAAGTGGAAACCTCAAAATGTACCCAGTACAGGTAATGCCTCCAAATCTTCAGCGTAAACACTACAGCTACTAACTCTAAATCGTGAGTCGGGTAGTTTCGCTCATGGGTCTTTAGTTGTCGCGAGGCATAAGCTATGACACAATCCTCCTGCATCAGCATGCACCCTAATCCATTGTTAGACACATCACTATACATCACTATACTCCTCAGTCTCACTTATTCAGCCAGTCATTTACACATGCATAGTTAATATCGATCTTTAACCAACATATCTATCCCGATCCGACCCATTCTGGTCCCAAAACATACCACATTATTTTTGCCACACAATTAGCCCCATAACCCACAGATTCACTAATTTAGCAAACCATTTCATCGTAAATCATAGGGGAAAAAAATCTCATTACACATTCACCAGGGAAAATCCCCCGGACACCAATACAAAACACATTCAGAATAACCTTCAATCATAACCACAAGTTACACTTTTTTCGAGGAACATTTGGGGGGAAGGTTAGGGCATGATTGTTACCTGACAATTCGTAACCTATAGGCTCGGTTTCCTAGCTCGGGCCTAATGATTCATGCATGGAACAAAACAACATCCGTACTTAGGCCCAAATTTCATGAGACACACTCACTGTCCACTCCCAGCTAAGAATAATTTTCCTAAGATTTTTAGACGACTGTAGAAACTCCGAATCGCAGCTAACCCTGTTCCTAGTTCACGTCAGAATCTAAGCCCAAATTCTAAAGGCTATAACTTGAGTTTTTGATGTCAAAACTCAAAGATCTTACCAATTATGGAAAGGTTACATCGTTTACTATAACTTCTATGTTTAGCGTTTCCCTGGATCCTACCAACTACTAGTTCGAATTCCCCAAAACTTTTATACTGTCACTGGCTTCCTAGATTTGCATAGTCCTCAGTGATTGCCCCATAACTTTCTCAAGTAGGATCTAATTCCCTTGATTCAAATGTCGTAGTATAGAGGACATCTTGACCCAATTTCCATAAAAAGTTCATAAATTTTGGACCAGTATAACATTGTGGTTGAAGTTTTAAAGTCAATGGACGTTCTAAACTCATTCTAGTGATATTCCAGCCCAAAACCCTACCTCTAAA
Source organism: Selenicereus undatus (assembly GCA_017589665.1). Classification (NCBI taxonomy): domain Eukaryota; kingdom Viridiplantae; phylum Streptophyta; class Magnoliopsida; order Caryophyllales; family Cactaceae; genus Selenicereus; species Selenicereus undatus. The sequence goes on from JACYFF010003369.1 coordinate 46,648,965, forward strand.
GGGTGTTCTTTTAGTCCCAATTTTCACATCCTTGGGTCACATGACTACCTACATCAACCTTATCAATTATAAGTCCCCCCACCAATCCAAGTCAAGCCAAAGGTTATGAATTTATTCAACACAAATATCGAAACATCACTATCATGCTTACCTTGACCCGGTTTTGAAAATGGAATAATTGAATCGTCACACACCTCACAATTCAAATCTGAAAATTTGTAAAACTCGTATTAAAAGTTATAAACTTATACCCTTGAATCACAAAGACCATCAAATAATGAAAAGACTCAAGTTTTTTTTTGTGCATGGGAGGCCCCTAACACGTACCAAGAGCAAAGAGGGAGGGAGAGTGCATGTTAGCGGCGCTGGTGGCGGTGGTGTGAAGAGAGAGGCCGAGAGAAAGAGAGAGAGACGAAGGAGGGAGAGATAGTGCAAGGGAGAAGAGAGAGAGAAACCGAGTGGCGGGGGGTGGGACTGGCTAGGGCTAGGGAAGAACGAGCGGGAGAGTTTCAGTGGGAGAAGGAGAGGTAATTCACTAGGGTTAGGGTTTAAGGTTTGTGGAGGGAAATAATCATTCAAAGATTAAGCTTCTTCTTATTTTTCTTTTTTACAAAATTTAGGCCTCCTTCACTTCCCGAAATAAAAAGATTTGAAAAGAAAACAAATTTTGCATTGACTTGGATTAACCTAGGCCATAAATCCTAGGTCGATCCACGCTAAATATAATTTATCTCGAAGATGGATTTTCTGGGGTTTTACACATTATCTCAGTTCATGCAAAATTCTACGAATGAGCATATAGATGCAACACCTCAAGTTCTTCGGTACTTAAAATCCACTCTTGGTCAAGGCATTCTTCTACAAGCTGATTGTGATAACCGGGTGTTTACTTATTATGATGCTAGTTGAGGCGCTTACCCTCTCACTGGTTACCTTGTAACTCTTGATGGATCACCAATTTTGTGGTGAACTAAGAAATAGACAACTTTCTCCAGATCTTCAGTTATGGCCGAACACCGCTGTATGACAGCCACCACCAGTAAATTAGTGTGGTTGAAATCTCTATTGGCAATTGTAGGAGTGTTTCTTAAGACACCTATGTGATTATATTGTGATAGTGTCCTCTTCTTCTTGCTAAGAATCCCGTTTTCCATGAACGAACAAAGTGCATTGAGATTGATTGTCATTTTGTGCATGAAGAATTAGAATCGCGTGATCTTACAACCTGTTGATATTTTCATCAAAGCTCTTAGAAGAAAGCAGTTTGCGTATCTACAAGGCAAGCTAGGCATGATAGACCCTCATGTTCGACCTCAAGGGGGAGTATTAGGAATAATATTATTGTATATTTTATGCTTGTATATTCTTGCTTTATGTAACTCAAGCCATGCATGTTAAGTTAGGGTTAAGCTATTGTGTTCATGTATATATGCTTCTATTAATGCAAAATAGTACGGCAGACATGAGTCCATGATATTCAACCTTCAATCTCTCTACTTTTCTTATTGCCTTCAATTTGTTCAAAATTTAAGGCAGATGCAAAATGAGGTTGTTCATACCAAAGCTAAGCCAAACTAATACTAAAGCTAACTACAAAAATGGATGATTAAGATATTGAGTTGAAGTGTTCTGACTACTATGCGATTGTTTGATTAGAGTGGCAATTCATATTTCGGTTGTCAAAATATGCAGTTAACATATATAGCAAGGTTCGAAGGGGCTAGTCGCAACATGCTAACCACCTAGTTTTAGAGAGATTAGCCATCTAAGAAGTAACGAGACAAGTTTCTCTTAGCTTGATATTAGGCCACCTTTTTTTTTGTAATACAACTTTAATCATTCACCTAATGCCACACACAGATAGGACTTCACCTTTCAATATGCCATAACAACAAAATCAAAAATGAAACGAAAGCCCACTCGAGCATGCATTTCATCAAACATGATGCAAGCACTAATTGAAATCATTAAGAACAAGCTTTAAACAAGAGTATATAAGCTAATGCAACATTAGTTAGTTTACTAGGATAAACTTCAACCTAAGCAAAGAGACTTACCCACTAGTCATGTCAAAAACAAACTTGTTAATATCAAACAATTTTGATAGGCCCGCAAGCGCATGGTGGTGTTGAGCAAATCAAGGTTGATCCCATAAAAACTAGGTTAATCTATTGGGCCATATTCCCTCGAGATATGCCAAACCAATCCAAACTTTAGACTAATAAAACAAAGATAAGGAAACAACTATAACTAATTCAAGATTGAAATAAACATCCAAGATTATGCTCCACCACATGATAAATCATTCAATTGCATTGCACATCGATCAATCTCAGCCAACTCAGTTTAAAGAACGATAATCAAAGCATCCCTACTCTCTTTGAAGTTATAATGAAATGCCTAGAATTAATAAATCCCCTACTTTCTTGCTTTCAATCAATCTAGACTCTTTAAGGAAAAGGATTATCATACATGCCCTCTCGAATGGCAAATCTTTCTCAAGAATTCACACATTCAAGTCCGATTTTAGTTTTCCAATGCCAAGCTTCACCTTTCAGTACTTCACCCAACATCCAAAATCAAGTAAGAAGATGGCCCATCAACATGTTCGCAAATCAAAACTCTAAAATCATATTAAACATGAAATCAACATAAATTGAACGATTGAAGTGCAAATACTCAAAGCAAATTCATCAATTGGTTCACAAAATCCCAGATCTGAAAATCTACTATAAAATGATTAATTAAACATCCAACTACTCTAAAATGATAAATCTAAAGAGAAAAGAGAAGAATTTGCTCAGTCAAAATGCATGCTTGAATCTTTCGATTGCATAACCCGATCTCGCTTCCTCGCGGGTCTTCTTCTTCACCTTGCTCTCCCTCACTCTAAAATAACTTCTAATCTAAGTAGAATGGAAAGGGATATGGAGATGGGATGTGTGAGAAATGAGGATGAGAGCCCCCTCTTATAGCAAAGCTACTGGAAGCCGAACAACCACGCCAATAAATGGCATTAAAAATTGCTTGGAAGTTGAAAAGTCGTGACAAAACAAATAGCCTCGCGGAAAAGAGGTCCACCACAGACCGTGGCCTTCACCACAGACTGATCGTGGTCAACTCTGGCTCGACGTTCTTCTATTCTTCTTTCTTTCCACAGGCATAGCAACTCCTAGGCATCCGTGGGGAGTCAAAATACACTCGGCTAGGGCCAAAGCAAGGGCAAAAAGGTCCTAAATCCTGTAAAACAAAGAAAAGAACCATACCCGAGCGTAAAATGGGAAAAGGAGTATAAATTATCACATAAAGAATATATTTTTCCTAAAAATGCAGCAAAATGATCCTAAAATGATGTGCGCTTTAAGCACTTATCAAACTCCCCCATGCCTAAACCTTTGCTTGTCCTCAAGCAAACACTAAATAAAACTGACAAAGGGAAATGCTTCTTAGGACTCAAAACATTAATAAACTCCTTGAAGTAGGCAAGCCATAGCATATCGCAAGCAAGAATTCCAATCAACGGCAACCCTAAATCGCATGCAAAACATTTCAAAATCAGAAGAAGGTGAATGTTTTTCAAAGAAGTATATGACCACAAGCTCGACATCAAACTTGATCACCCCCAAGGAACCATAAAACACATCATGCAAGCACGTAGAATTGAATAGAGGCAAATGGGCAGGTAGTAATCTCACTTTTGGGAAATGTGGATCACTCCCGCTCCTATGTTTGAAATATAGTGTAGGTTCACTCAAGACTCATTTCTATGATGCAATCTACCATATGCTTGCCAAGAATCTCAAATTCTCCACCACTAGGAATGCAATGTGCACAAGACAATCAAGAGGACTTTATTCGGGCTGTAATCTGGGCTAGAAGGGTTAAAGGAAAGGAGTGGACAAAAGTATTTGGGACAATGTAGAGCTACTTGGCCAAGTGACTAGGGAGCAACCAACAAAACATCAAGAAACCTTGAAGTTCACTAACACTCCAAACCTCAAAATATAATGAACATATCCCAATAAATTATGTAGGAAATGAGTTGACAAAGAAGGACAACAAGCTATGTACGTATCCAATGCCAATCACTAAGTCATTTTTTTTTCTTTCTTGCTTTTTTTCCTTTGTTTTTGCAACATGATTTTCTTCTTCTTATGCTTTTTTCTTCTACTTTTTTTTCCTTTTATTTATTTATTTATTTTCAGGAAATGAAATTAAAATTGTAATTATTGAAAGGCATAGGATCACTAACTATCAACTCGCAACTGCATATATATATACACAACCCAAGTAAGAGGGAACAAAAGCAAATGCTCAATATCATCAATCCCTCAACAAACCAACATACTAAAGCCTCCTTAAACTCAATAATCACCAAAACCACCCACTGCATAGATGAAGGGATGCTCCATAGACTTGGCTTAATAGTAGGAATATGTGTTTGGTCAAGGGCTAATGTGAAGGGATCACAACAAAGAAAGATATAAGCTCAAAGGGCCTAGCAAAGGGAAAAAAACATGTAACACAAGGGTCGGCTATTTGGCTATGTGGCTAAAATGGCCAAAGAAAGAAGTGTCTCTATCATATCATCAAATATGCACATGCTAATGTGGTTTTGGACAAGAATCTAGGCAAGTTCTAGAGATGCAACATGGAAGAGTGACACACATGAAAGAAATATGAGAATAAATATAATGATTAGTCCAAATAAGGCTCAAACTCTCACGGGATATCTACCAAAGTCTCAATTAAGCACATAAAATGACTCCATGTACCAATATTAGTGCTAATGACTCTAGGGGGTAACATAGTTCTCAATCAAGACAAGGGTCAAAACAGAAGTATTTACAAAACCTTCAAAAAGTTTAGCACCAAAAGGGATTACACATCAAAAATTACTCAAGCTCATGAAAGCTATTTTCCTTGAACAAAAGCATCATTCGAGGTTATCTCAAACCAATCCACGCCATCCCTACATGCAATCCTATATGCAAACCTAAAAATCAACTAAATGCAACATGCAAAAAATAAGAAACCTAAAACTATATGCTCTAACATGTATGCAAACTAATAATCGAAATAGAAAACATAGAAACTACCCTTCCCCCATACTTAGATTAAAACATTATTATTCAAAGCAAAGAAACTTAGAGAAGGGGAATAAAAGAAAACAATCTCACCAGGTTAGCTACAAAGTATACCTAAGCTATGTGGCCTCATAATAACCGGGGCACATGGAGCATTAGCCACTCCATCACGATGTCAAGACTTGGCTCATGAAAGCAAACGCCGTTAAAGCACGCAGGAGCTCATTAAACTTCTGGGACCATAATTTAGAAAATAAAAGGTAAGAGGTAGTAACCAAAATCATTCCAAAGACATTAAGCTTCCTCTTAACCTTATCAATGGCCTTAGAAAAATCATAGGAAGATTAAGGAATGTAGCCCATTTGATTTTCTTAGGCACGTCTCCTAGGCATACACAATAAGGGTCAATGGAGGGTTCACACCTTCTAAAATAACCTAGGGACACAAAATTATTAGCATTCCCACCAAGCACATCAAACACGTTATTCTCATAGCCCAAATCATTATTAGATTCACAAATTCAGAAATTATTAATGGGCTCATCAAGATAATACCCGGGGGACTTAAAGGGTAGTGAACAAAGAGGGGAAGCATAAGAATGATCAAGAGGATTAGGGAGAACATTATTATCAAAACCAAGTCTAGGAAACTCTTCATGTATAAACACATCACGTGACCCCTCCAAAAGAGTCTTATCTAGATCATGCACCTTAAAAAAAGTATCTTTTGGCTTAAAACATGCATTAGCAACACCAAAACTAGACCCAAAAGGTTCCCCCACCTCGAGCCCTAGGCACTAATCTAAAGGGAAGGATGAATCATGTAAGGATAGGACAACATCAGTACTGTCCATAGCTGATGCAAACTTGGGTTGAGCATAGCATGCATAATAAGGACACGAATTTATATCATGGTCAAAAGAATTACAGAAATCACACCAAAAAGGAGCATAATAAGACCTAGCATAAAATGCATAAGGATCAGAAAATGTATATCTAGAAACACGACTAGCATTCTCAAATTCAAATGAATTATAAGCAATCCACTCAAGCAAATAACATGTATCATCAAATTTTTACCATGAAAACCCTAAAACTCTAAAAGGGCTCGGGTTTCACTATTCACACGCTCATCAACAATGGCCAAAAGTTTCCATTTACTCACACAATAACCACATTGAGCAAGAAAAGCATTTAAATGCTTAAAATACCTCCAAAATAGTTCAAGCTTGAATTGGGGGAAATAGAAAATTGCCATTGTTATTTCTCAAATTTTATTTTATTTTATTTTTATGATTTTCAATTTCAAAGAAAAAAAAATGCTTAGTTAAACCTATCAGGACAAACCCAATATCCGACACTAGTCCCTGCTAAAGGCGCCAAAAACTTGATAGGCCCGCAAGCGCACGATGGCATTGTAGCAAACTAGGGTTGATCCCACAGACTCTAGGCTGATCTATTGGGCTATATTCCCTCGAGATATGCTAAGCGAATCCAAAGTTTAGATTGATAAAAATACAAAGATATGGAAACAACTATACCTAATTCAAGATTGAAATAAACATCCAAGATTATGCTCCACCACATGAGAAATCATTCAATTGCATTGCACATCGATCAATCTCAGCCAACCCAGTTTAAAGAACGATAATCAAAGCATCACTACTCTCTTTGAAGTTATAATGAAATGCCTAGAATTAATAAATCTCCTACTTTCGTAGCTTTCAATCAATCTAGACTCTTTAAGGAAAAGGATTATCATACATGCCCTCTCGAATGGCAAATCTTTCTCAAGAATTCACATATTCATGTCCGATTTTAGTTTTCCAATGCCACCCAACATCCAAAATCAAGTAAGAAGATGGCCAACCAACATGCTCGCAAATCAAAACTCTAAAATCATATTAAACATGAAATCAACATAAATTGAACGATTAAAGTGCAAATACTCAAAGCAAATTCATCAATTGGTTCACAAAATCCCAGATCTGAAAATCTACTATAAAATGATTAATTAAACATCTAACTACTCTAAAA
>JACYFF010003369.1:46656097-46678441 GCA_017589665.1 Selenicereus undatus
AAATAGAATGGAAAGGGATATGGAGATGGAATGTGTGTTGAAATGAGGATGAGAGCCCCCTTTTTATAGCAAACCCGTAGAAGTCGAATAGCCACATGAATAAATGGCATTAAAAACTGCTTAGAAGTTGAAAAGTCGTGAGAAAACATACAGCCTCGTGGGAAAGAGGTCCACCACGGACCGTGGCGTTCGCCACGGACCGTCCATGGTCAACTTTGGCTTGACATTCTTCTGTTCTTCTTTCTTTCCACAGGAATGGCAACTCAGGGGTATTCATGGGGAGTCAAAATACACTCAACTAGGGTCAAAGTAAGACAAAAAAGTCTAGAATCTTGCAAAACACAGAACATAACCATACCCGAGCGTAAAATGAAAAAAGGAGTATAAATTATCACATAAAGCATATAATTTTCCTAAAAAATGCAACAAAATGACCTTAAAATGATGTACCCTTTAAGCATTTATCAAACTTCTACATGATGATGCAATTAATAGAGTTCAGAAAACACACATAGAGATTATGAAAAGTAACAAACCTTAGTGAACTTGAGTAATCTTCAAAATCCATCCCAAATTAGAAACCTAAACTTTACGCTTTCTCTCCAATCAGAGGCCTAAATATTAGAAAAATCTAAATTAAACCTCAAAATGGCTAAAAAATGGTTGTTGATAGATCTAGACCTCAAATGTGGCACGGTCGTTCCAAATAACATGGGGTAGCCGTGCAATTAATTAGGTGGACAGCTCCCAAATAGTCTGAACATGCAAGATAGCTCGAGTAGTGACATGATTGTGCCATGCTTTGGCTTGTCTTCTGGACATGACCATGCTAGTGCACCCCTACAATTATTCTCTAAGAGTTTCAACCTTTTTTCTGAAGTTAGTCCACTTCTTATCAAATTTTTGAAAAGTATTTGTTACCCCTTTTTTTTAATGACTTGTATCTTTTGTAATAACGAACACATTCATCTTGCAGACTTTCTTGTTCTTATTTCAAGAGAGCAATTTCTTCATTAAATGGCTTCATGTTAGAGAGATACTCCTCTTCAGTATTTACACTATGTATAAGAATCTCAATTAAATCATTTGTAGACATTTTAGAGAATTGTGATTTTACCTATTGAGTGGAGGTGCCTTCAACTTCCCTGAATACTGATTTGGATTACCTTGAAAATTCAAACTTCTCTTCTAACATTTTTCCATTTACCATAAAGCATAGGTGGGAAATATTATCTTCTTCCCTATCACTGCCAATAGAATCAATGTCGTTCCATACCGCTATAATGGCCTTCTTGGCTTTTCCCTTTGATTTCTTCTTTTTTAGCTATTTTTTTTCAAGGACTGATAATCCTTCATCATGTGCTCTAGATAGCCACAACCAAAGAAAATAATATTTGTTAGTTTTAGGGATTTAAGAGAAGGATTGTATGCCTTTGTTTCCTTTAGATGACAACCCTTTATGAAGCTTCTTAGAGATAAAGTTATTCTTTTTTAGCATTTAATATGACACTCTCATCTTCTAATGAAACTAATTTGGACTCATCTTGACTTTTAGGGTCCTTGACCTTAGCTCCACATTGGTTCCTTGGGAGACCTCTTGGCAACTTCCTTACCATCGCTTCATTGAGTAGATTTTCCAAGAGACTTAAGGTTGTTGACAATGTTAATGAATCTGATGTATATGTCTTTAACGCCTTTATTAGGAAGAATATTAAAAAGCACATATAGAATAAATGCTTATCTTTGATTCTTTGACTTCACTTGTGGCCTTCATATGTGGTCACCAAGGTATCCCACACTTCTTTAACTATTTTGCTGCAAAAATTGTATTAAATTTATCTGTGTCTAAAGCATGATATAAAGCGTTAAGTGTCTTGTAAATTTTTCGAACACTCTGCTGCTCTTCAAGGGTATACTGGTTAATAGGCTTCTCTAGCCGTTCAATGCCAATAGTATGCATTATTCATATTAGAACTTTTGATACCATGTCCCACAACTCATTATCTTGATTAATAAGCTAGATCTACACAAATCTTTTCCAATGAGCATATTTAGATCCATAGAATAAAGCTCATAACACAAATCTACCTTGATAAGTCTCGATAATTCCTAAGAAAGACATAGATGTTTACTTGACGATTAAGGCACAAGAGGAAGACTAGCTCTGATACTGATTGTTGGTCCCAAGTAAGCAAAGTCACCCTAGAGAGGTGTAAATAAAGTGATAGTAGTTAATTGTAATTTAAACCTTAAAAAAAAAAATATAACAAGATATAGGAAACTCGAGGGCACTAAACAATAAAATCAAGGACGTTGAAATAGCAGATGAAGGAAGCATAGTAGAGAGACTAGAATAGAAAGTAAAGCACCATGAGTTTGTTCACAAGTGTTCAATCAGAAATTATGATATTTTATCCCCTTTTATTATTTATTATTTGTTCGAAATAAATTATTAAACTAGGATCTTAATGTTATTTTTGTTATTTTATAGGAATTTGACAATTTGAAGAAAATGGATAAATTTTGTACAAAAAGGATTGCTAGATCAAGTGGAAGATACAAAAGGAAAAAAAAAAAAAGAAAGAAAGAAAGAGCAAATCAGTCCAAACTCTCATGCTCGTGGCAGACTGGGCCTCATTCTATTTCTGCAACCCGTTTCTTCCTTCCCCAAGCAGACGAGCCTCCTTTTTCCCTTTCCTCAAGTGGGCCGGTCCAGCCAACTTATTTGCTGCAACCCAGAGAAGAAGCCCAGCCTGCCCTCACGTTTTTAGTGATCCATCCTCACTTATGCAAGCATGCACCTCACGTGAGCATCTTCCCCCCTCTCTTTTTGAGCCCCATTCGTCTTCTTCATTTACCCAGGAAGTTGAAGCAATTCCCAACGCTGCCTCTTCTTCTTATAGTTCAGCCATAGCCAACTCTCCTTATCTCTCTCCCCTCTTTTCGTCTTCTTCTTCCGTTTTTAGCCCAGCAAACTCGAACAGAGCACAAAGCATGGTGGCTCCTCACCTTCCCCATCGAAACGGCCATGGCAGTCCACCTTTGTCTCCTCTTCCAACCGTTTCTCCCTCTCTCTCCTCACCATTTATTGATTCATCATCGTCGTCATAAATTCATCACACTACAAGAAAACGATGAAATAAAGGCAGAATCAGCAACGGAAATCGGTCAATTAGCGATGGATTTTGGACATTAGCAACGGAATACGACTGTCGGATTTTTGCTCGTCGCTGAGTACCCGGCGACGGATTCAGCGACAGAAATTGCGACATACTTTTTTTGGCTGGGGAAACTGGCGTGGCAGGGAGTGACGACGAAATTGAAATTCCGTCGCCATCAGTGACGGAATTGGTGACGGAAATTCCGTCCCCCCCCCCCAGGCAAATTTTTTTTTTTTCTCCTGATCCGTCTCCATTCCGACGCTGACTCCCTTTTTTTTAAAAGAAAATCGCTTGTTTTTTATCATATCTGTACATACAAACGAATCCCTGCAAGAAATTTACAATATTTTTGCACTCAATCAACATCCACTGGCCTCAAATATGACTTCATTCAAAGCGTTCTCAATAATTTTAAACCACACAAAGGTGGAATTTCACATCCAATGCAACACTTCCAACCAAGGGTTTTCGATTCACAAACCAGAAGTTCCAAACAAACTCTCTACATATCACAAACTACAAGTTCGAAGCAAAGTCTGTACAAATCACAAACCACAAATCCAAACAAACTAGAAGTAATAGGCCAGTAATTGAGAATGAAGTTATATATATGTTTGCAGAAGAGGGAGAAGCAAGTGCGAAATGGGAGGGGAGCGAAATAAGCACCAGGACGAGGGGAGTGAAATAAGCAGAAAGGGGATGGGAAGCAAGCAACAAGAGATATACTTCATGAAGAATCAAGCAGAAGAGGCACTAGCTGAAGGAAACCTGTAACCAACTCAATCACCAAGGTCTTCCTCTTCCTCTTCCTTTTCCTCTTCCTCTAGCTCACCATCTTCCTCAATATGTTGCAAGTGATGAGTAAATGGTGGCTGAGAGCCCGAGCCAGACGCCTGTTGCATTTGAAAGAAAGCTTGGAGGCGCTGATCGATGCTCATCATTTGTTGGCTCAATTGTTGGTTGCTTTGGGTGAGCAATTTGTTGGATTCCTCCAGTTGCTTACATTTCTCCATAACCAACCAGTAGCTTTCAGCTTGTGAAGTTAGCTCATCCCCCAAGTTGGTTACTACACCCCTTAACTCATTGAGCTCTTGTTGCGATGGTGTAGAACCGGTACCTGCTGACAGGCATTTCAGTGAAGTATGCATTAGTATTGCAAGTAAGTAAATTCAATGTATAACCATGGTCATTGAAACGTTAATATGAAAACTGTACCGGATCTTTAAGTGGGACTGAAGTAACCGGATTCCCTCATGTTGACAGCCTTGTCCCCAATGCCATAAATACGACCCTTCTTGTTCTTGAACGTCTTCACCCACAACTCATTTGGGTTTGGAAATGGTTGGTTTGTATCTTGAGAATTGTCATTCCCGGTCCCTTGAGAGTTGATAACATTTTAAAAATCACGTTCAAAGGATTCCTACGATATCGCAACATGCGCACGAAATCATGCATACTAAATGTACTTGAAATAAAGTATACAAGTTCAAGGGGAAACTACAAATGAAGATTGAGAATAGCTAATTGCTTACATATGTTTGTTGTGATTTCTTGTCAACCCAAGGGGAATCTTATTTACCTTGGAGTTTGTGAGTGCGACTGAATAATTCAATAATGGTGGGCTTCGTCCTAAGTTGTTCCCTCTATGTACGTGCCAGAAAAAATGATGTCAAGTACAACATAAAATACAATATTGAACTTAAATGAATACATAGCAAACATTAATTCATTTACCAGACGCTGCCTATGCTTATGCATAGGGATCGAGCCACAGGTGTGGAAAGATGAGCCACCACTTTCTGGAGTCCCCAGTCGGTTCTTCTGGGCTGTTTCACGCAATTTCTTATAATGCTCATTCACTCAGTGCAGTTAGAGTCCCTCTCATTGAGCATCACCGAGCCAGACAGGCTTCTTGTTATGAATCCTTGCTTTGCCAAAGAAGTCTCTCAAGCGTGCATTGCCTCAGTTTTCAAAATTCCTTCCTATACAGTCCTCATGGATTGGATCCAAGTAAACCACTTCTGTAATTATGAAAATAAAAAACACATCAAATAATTCAATACTAATATACTAATATAGCACGTTCACAGAAACTGTTAATACGAAGTCACTGTAGTTACCTTGAACTCTCCAAACCACAAATCTCGTACTGGTTTGGGCACTTTGCTCCAAGTAGGCCAAGCTCCGTCAAATTTGCTTTGAAATATGAGCGAAATCCTACTAACAGCACCATCATTGGGGAGAAACTTAATTGAACATAACACATAAAATTCATTACTTGTTATGCAAAATTCATGTAGTACTTCATAAGATATAACAAATGAAGACTTACCCGTTACCATCTGGCTCAATCCAAGTCTTAGCTCGAGTGCTACCATGACTGGATTGTGCTTCACTTTCACTACTTCTAATATTCTCTTGGGACTGGTTTATGTTAGGGTGAGTGGGTTGGGAAGTGGGCTGCACAGTGTGAACAACATGGGGGTTTGGAGGAATGTTGTAGGCAAATTGGTCGTACATGGTGCTTTGGTTGGGAATGTATGAGGTCCGATGATGGAAAGCCCCAAATGGGGGAGGCAGTGGTCCTGAAATACCTGGTATGTAAACAGCCATTGTCGCTCTTGGCTGAAGTGGTATATGAGATACCTGGGGGGAAGATGGATCAATGTCCATTGCGGTCAGATCAACGGCAGAGCTCCAACGCCCTCGTCCTCTACCTCGAGGGGAGGACTTTGCTCAATGAGAACTTGAATATATAATGATTGCACATGTAAACCGTTCTCCTCATACATCATAATAGGTACACCCTATTTCTGCATTTCGCACAAGGACATCTATACTTTCCCCAATTCAGAAACTCTGTCTGTGTACGTGCAAATTGATCGAATTCGTTCACTCCATCTAGAAATTCTTGCGTATAACCACTACGATCAGGCAGTAATCTATTATACATCTACCTACGATGTGGAGGACCATTCATATTATGCTCAAATAACAATAACCACATAAGGTATTTGATAAGAATTAATTTTAATCAAAATTATAATAATTACATAACTTGCGCAATTATATATTATGGAGCTTACTTTAAAATTTCCACATGCACCTGTTCAAACGAAAAATGTGCTATTTTTAAGGTATTTTTACGCCTATTTTATGCTCGTTTTAATCATGTTTTTAAGGTTTTTAACTAACTTTATTTTATTTTGTAGATTTTTAATAAATGTGAAAAAAGGGGCCAAAAATGGTAGAAAATGGTGGAAAATATCGAGAATTGAATAATCGGGCAAAATTGTCAAAAATCGGTCCAAAATTCCACAGAACCGGCCAAGGAAAACTGAAAAAAAAAAAGAAAAACCGAATTGGACCAGTCCGATCCAATTGCAAAACCGGTTCACTTATAACCTACCCCCTCCCCTTCTTCACGCTCTCTCTCTCCTCTTCGTTCCCAGACCCCCGAAACCCAGAACCAACTCACACCTTCGTCCTCACCATACCCATCCCAAGCTTCCTCTCTCTCTACCCTCCCTGTTCTCTCTCTTCCTTATCTCTTCTCTCTCCTCCAAAACCACCACAACCCACCAAAACCCAAACCCACAGGATTCGAAACCCAGAAACCCCATCCCACCACCCGTGAAGCACGCTACTACCGCCACGACACACCTTCGTTGGCTTCCATCTCCACCATCCACAACACCCATGCGATCGACGATCGAGAATCGTGAACGGTTCGAGTATAAAGAGAGCTCGAAGACGCCATTGAAGGGATTCGAAAAGCTAGGTAATTTTAGGCTGGGTAATTTAGTAGGTAATTTTAGGGTTAGATTAGGGTTTAAATTCAGTTTTAGGCTTAGTTTAGTTTAATTTCATTTTCGTTTTCAAATTTAATGGTTAATTTCGAATTAGGGTTAGAGAATTTTAGGTTTCAATTTTCCTTTAAATTCGTACCCAGGTCTTCAGATTTCGAGTTTTCGTTTTGAAATTTTAGGATTAGGGTTTGGTTTAAGTTTGCGAATTCGTGTAACTGAGATTCGTACTTGCATTCTCTAGTTGTAATTGAGAGATTTGGTTGATTTTGTTTGCAATCTAAACGAATTTTTGCTTCACTCTTTCAATTCCCCTTCCCCTGTTCGTAACAATGGTGTTACCGCCATTGATGTCGAGGGCTGAGCTACAAAGCGAGGAGGCCTAAGGTTGAGTAGGTTTAGTTGATTCCCCTTTCCCCTGGTTCGAGCTTGGCTAGAGGCACCCTGTGTTGAAGACTGAACTCTGAGATTGAACCGGTTTGATTCTTTAAACTTTGCCTTAGTTCTCCGCTGAAGCTATTCGATTTTGCTAGAGGTTTCTGGTTAAGTAATGGTGGCTATTACTGGTTCGATTCTTGCTTACTTGCGCTGTTCAAATTGTGCTATGATGTTGAGTAACTAGCTATAATCGATTGTGGATGTGTTGATGCTAGATCAGTGATAATTGAGTAGTTTATTTGCTCTGTTATTTGCTTTGTTTATTTGGGATGGAATGTTACAACTTCTCAATTCATTTGCTCTGTCTGCTTAGGGTTAAATACTTAGTTGACTTAGGAATTTAGTTTTCTTGAATGATTTTCATTTGGTTTAATATATTTAATTAGTTAATACACCCTTTCCAAGTGACCGTAATCTCAACATCGTCCCTGAGGATCAACCCTCAAAGTACTACGAACGATAATCGTATGCTTGAGGTTTTTCTTTTCTTTAGTTTAGTTTTCACCCCCTCAAAAACCACCAACAATTTTGGCGCCATTGCCGGGGACGACGGCAAGCGATTTGGTCATTTTTTTTTTCCCGTTTTCGTAGCTACTGTCTTTCGTTACTTTGTTTTGTTGATTTCATTAGTAGGTGTGAGTTGATTAATTAGTTATTGTCATTTGTTTTGGTTGATTTCTTTAATTTTGGTATCAATCGTTACTTAGTTTAATCGTTTCTTCAAAAACATTCAAAAATCCAAAAAAATGGAAAAACTTAAAATCCAAAAACATTTGAAAAATTGAAAAACCCAAAAAAATTGAAAAATTGAAAACCCCTAAAAATTGAAAAAATTTTAAAACTTTAAAATTTTCAAAATGTCAGTTTTCAATTTCCCGCAATATGAGCATGAACCTTTTTGGAATTATTTTTCAAGACTTAATGATTATCGTGCTCAGCTGAATCCTAATTTTGAAAAATGAAAAATTTGTGGGGTCATTATTGACGGTCTAAATGTTGAGTCAAGGAGTTATATTGGATCAATTTTTCCTGGAGGTTTAATAGGATTATTATCTAAAACTCAAAATGAAGTTTGGGATTTCTTTGAAAAATTAGCTTGGGAAACCTATGCGTTTGAACAAGCTAATGAGACTTTTAGATACCCAACTCATGGAGAGTATGATTTTCATGCTAATTCTTACCCTTCAAACCACTTTGTGAATTCCTATGACTCATGTAACTCTTATATGCCTCCTGTTTTGTGCGATTATTGTGAATCTCCTGATCATGATGCTTCTACTTGTCCTTATCGTGAATATGTTGATGTTACATGTGCAAGTTTTGAAAAGAACATCAATGATATGACTGATCAAATGATAGAGACTATGAAATTGAGAATTGCTGAATATTCTCAATGTTTTAACAAGATTAGAGGGACTTCTAGTGAGATTGATTCTAGTTTAGGATCTCCTAAACCTGACATTAATCTCTATGATGATTTTGAACCTTCTTATTCTGCTAGGCTTGATTTGAATGAAAACATGCTTTTGCCTAGTCTAGGACAAGAAAATGACCTCCCTAAGTCTCTATCAACAGACCTTGCATCTTGCACTAACTCACCTAATGGCATCACTGACGATGTCCTAGTTTCTGTCGACCTACCCACCACTTTGAACGACTTTCGTGAACTGGAAGTGGGTAAACAATCTGATCTTGATAGTGAGTTAGAAATAAGCATCGCACCTGCAAGTGAGTTTCATGATTTGGATGAATCGAAAGATATTTCACAGGAGTTACATGATGAGATACCTGAACTCACTATGTTTGACTTTGATGATGATATTCTTTGTGCAGAATATGAATCATTTTCATATGGGCTTGATGTTACTGAAGGTTTTGATGTGGGTTTTCATGTTGAATTTGAATCATTCTCTTTTGATCACATCATTCCTGACCTTCTGCTTAAATCAGATGATAATATTTTGAATGTAGAGTATGAATCATTTTCTTGTGAGTTCGAGACCCATGGAAGTTCTAATGATGGTTTTTGTCCTGATTATGAGTCCTTTTCTTTTGATTCCATCCAACTGACTTCCTTTTTGAATATTACAAGTCTGATTTTGTTGAGTCTGAGCTAATTATCACTAAGAATTTTACTTTAGACCTGACTCATACTCATATTGGACTAAACAGACTTGTGAAATTTGCATCCTCCTTTTTACCTAGATTGCTCATTCATGCTGATATAGTTTCTAGACCAATGACCTCACCACTGGTTCCTTTTGAGTATGTTCATTTCATTCCTGATTGGGCCCAACTGTTTGATAAGTTGAAACAGGCCCTTACCTATGCTTTCTTGGCTATATGGATGTACTCAATCTTATTCCAACTCACTACTTTTCATTGTCCATATTCTATTGAGAGTTGGGCTTCTTTGTTTGATAAGCTATTACATGCTCTAACGAGTTTTGATTTGAGTAGCATTTTTCAGCTTAATATGGAGTGGCTGATGCTCCATAAGCTTCATAGTTTGGGTACAATCTGTATCCAACCTGGTATGATCGTTCCAACCTTCTTCTCTTTTTCATTTCTTTTCTTTTCTTTTTGTACTTAGTTGTAAATATTTAGGTTTGTGAATATGTGTGTTTGCTTTGGTTTTAGTTTCAATTTTGGCTTTCTTTTGTGATTTTGTTTTTCTTGGCTTTTGTACATATGTGTTTTTTGTTTTGTTTTGTTTTTGGTTTTGTTTTTTATTTTAGGAGGTGTTCTAGTTGTATATATTTTAGGTTTTACGGTTGTTTAGCTTATGAGCTTGCTTTTTAGCGCCTTAATTCCCACAATGAGGACATTGTGAAGTTTTGGTGTGGGGGTGAGGTGCCATTTTTCAAATATTTTGAATATTTTAGTTCTTTTTGGGGATGTGTGTACCTTTCCTAATTAGTTTGAATCCCCCGTGCTTTAGTCGTTAGCTTGTATATAAATAGCATGTGCATGATAAGTCTCCAACCTCAAATTTCATATTTTAAGTCCTAATTCTAACTCCAGTTGTTCATTATGGTTTGTGCAATCCAGTCCTTATTTATTCCTTCATCATTATCTTTAGGTCTTAGATTTCCATGAATGATTCTCCCACTAGCTTGTGACATGATTACTTTGAAAAAAATTGAAAAAAAAAATTGCATTATGAATAAAGAAAAAGAATAAATTTGGAATGACAAGTATCCCTTTGAGGCATGCACTACTGGGTGTTACCCTTTGAGGAACGTGCTACTGGGTGTTACCCTTTGAGGCAATATTGCTACTGGAAAAGCTTGCTTCCAAAGTCAGTATGATAATAATGTAGTTGTGTCAACCAAGTGGGATTGAGTCTAATTCTGATAAACTTAGTCCCTGGGATGATGATACACTTGCACACGAGCACCGGGATGGATTCGAAATCTTTATGTTCAATGGGGTGAAAAATTAGTGCTTTGATGTCATTTAGGAGATAGAGGGCTTTGAAGTACATTTTATGTATATACATGTCAATAATTGATTACATGGGTGATTTAGCTTATTAGAATGTGTGCATATGTTTCCCGAGTTTTGTACATCTCAGTTTTGTGAAAAAAAACCAAAAAGATTTTTCTTTCTCTTTGAATAATTTTGTGGGTATTTTCTCTTGGAAACCCTCACGAGACCTCACTCGTCCACTTGGAAGTCCAAGGGGTTTAAAGGGCTTATTGCATACGCCAAATGCAACCATGATTCTTGCAATAGTGAGTTAGGATTTTCTTTTCTTATTTTTCATTTTCTTTTAGTTAGTTTAGTTTGTTTTACTCGAGGACGAGCAAAATCTTGGTGTGGGAGTATTTGTTCGAACCAAAAATGTGCTATTTTTATTTATGCCTGTTTAATGCTTGTTTCAATCTTGTTTTTCAGGTTTTTAACTGATTTTATTTTATTTTGTAGATTTTTAATAAATGTGAAAAAGGAGCCAAAATGGTAGAAAATGGTGGAAAATATCGAGAATTGAATAACCGGGCAAAATTGTCAAAAACTGGTCCAAAATTCCACAGAACCGGCCAAGGAGAATTCAAGAAAAAAGAAAAACCGAATTGGACCGATCCAGTCCAATTGCAAAACCGGATCACTTATAACCTACCCCCTCTCCTTCTTCATGCTCTCTCTCTCCTCTTCGTTCCCAGACCCCCAAAAGCCAGAACCAACTCACACCTTCGTCGTCACCATACCCATCCCGAACTTCCTCTCTCTCTACCCTCCCCGTTCTCTCTTTTCCTTATCTCTTCTCTCTCCTCCAAAACCACATCAGCCCACCGAAACCCAAACCCACAACATTCGAAACCCATAAACCCCATCCCACCACCCGTGAAGCACGCTGCTACTGCCACGACGCACCTTCGCCGGCTTCCATCTCCACCATCCACGATACCCATGCGATCGACGGTCGAGAATCGTGAACGGTTCGAGTATAAAGAGAGCTCGAAGACGCCATTGAAGGGATTCGAAAAGCTAGGTAATTTTAGGCTGGGTAATTTAGTAGGTAATTTTAGGGTTAGATTAGGGTTTAAATTCAGTTTTAGGCTTAGTTTAGTTTACTTTCGTAAAACATTCTCAAATTTAATGGTTAATTTCGAATTAGCGTTAGAGAATTTTAGGTTTCAATTTTCCTTTAAATTCGTACCCAGGACTTCAGATTTCGAGTTTTCGTTTTGAAATTTTAGGATTAGGGTTTGGTTTAAGTTTGCGAATTCGTGTAACTGAGATTCGTACTTGCATTCTCTAGTTGTAATTGAGAGATTTGGTTGATTTTGTTTGCAATCTAAACGAATTTTTGCTTCACTATTTCAATTCCCCTTCCCCTGTTCGTAACAATGGTGTTACCGCCATTGATGTCGAGGGCTGAGCTGCAAAGCGAGGAGGCCTGAGGTTGAGTAGGTTTAGTTGATTCCCCTTTCCCCTGGTTCGAGCTTGGCTAGAGGCACCCTGTGTTGAAGACTGAACTCTGAGATTGAACCGGTTTGATTCTTTAAACTTTGCTTTAGTTCTCCGCTGAAGCTATTCGATTTTGCTAGAGGTTTCTGGTTAAGTAATGGTGGCTATTACTGGTTCGATTCTTGCTTACTTGCGCTGTTCAAATTGTGCTAAGATGTTGAGTAACTAGCTATAATCGATTGTGGATGTGTTGATGCTAGATCAGTGATAATTGAGTAGTTTATTTGCTCTATTATTTGCTTTGTTTATTTGGGATGGAATGTTACAACTTCTCAATTCATTTCCTCTGTTTGCTTAGGGTTAAATACTTAGTTGACTTAGGAATTTAGTTTTCTTGAATGATTTTCATTTGGTTTAATATAGTTAATTAGTTAATACACCCTTTTTAAGTGACCGTAATCTCAACGTCGTCCCTGAGGATCAACCCTCAAAGTATTACGAATGATAATCGTATGCTTGAGGTTTTTCTTTTCTTTAGTTTAGTTTTCACCCCCCTCAAAAACCACCAACAACACCAAAAAAAAACTTACAAATAGGTGATAAATATACTTACATTCTCACGAACATCACAAAACTAATAATTCATACATAGTTGACCATTTTATTCCATCAACATATCAAATTTAAACTTAAAATCACCAAATCTAAGTGTACACTGCATTGGGCAAAAACTTTAAACAAATATGAGCTACAACTTCATACAAACATCACATTTGAACAAAATAATAAATTAAACCATCTCAATCCACCAAAATATCAACTTTCAAGTTCACATCACCAAACCTAAACCCTAAATTGCATTGAGCAAAATCTTCAACCAAATTTCGACAACATTATCAATTAAAACATTTCATTCCACCAACATATGAAATTTCAACTTCAAACTACCAAACCCCAACCCTAAATCGCATTTACCAAATTCTTGTAATGAATTAGAGCAATAACCTCACACAAATTTTCAACAACATTATCAATGAAACTATTTCATTCCACCAATGTATCAAACTTTAACTTCAAACCACCAAACCTAAACCCTAAATCGCATTTACCCCAATCTTGAACCAAATTAAATCAATAACCTCAGACAAACACCACATTTCAACATAAATATGAACTAACTATGAAGTTCTAACAATGTAATACAAAAATTTGTAGAAATTTCAAGTTATTTAGTTGAGAAAAATACCTCAATTAACTTCAAAAAATCGGCGGTGGGGGGTGGTAGATGGCAGCCGACGGCGGGGGGAGATCACCGGCGGTGGCGGGTGCGGCGGACGACCGGCGGCGATGGCTGGGCACGGCGGGGAGGCGGCTGGTGGCTGGGCTGGTTCTGCTCACGACGTTCGCTCTCTCTCTCTCCTCTCGACGCTTCGCAAAACGGCAAAATGAAACCAAAGAAATCTGGTTTCATTTTATAGGGGTGGCGACGGAAATAAAAATTTTAAGTCGTCGGAATTTTTAAAAAAAAAAAATTAATAATGGCGAAGGAATTTCCTTTTCCGTTCCCACCTGTCAATTCTGGCGACGGATTAAAATTTCCATCGTCATATCTGTCGTATAATCTGACTTTTTTGTAAAACTATTTTTCTATCACCATTTTCGTCGCCAAATCTGTCGCTATTTTTTTCTGTCGCTGAATTCCGTCGTTAATACGAACTTTTTTAGTAGTGTCAGTTACAAAGGAGTAAAGAGTGCAATGATTGAGGGGTTGAGTGCTTGAAAAGGAGGCCGAAAATAGAGGGAATGGGGGCTTGGAGTTTTTGAACTTTTGTTTTTCCTGTTTTTTTTTCATTTCTTTTTTAATTCGAAATCTGGGCTTGTGTTCTCTTTGGATGCACTTCGATTGTATGTTGTTCATTTCAGCCATAGATACTAATCGTTCAATTTAGATTCTAATCGTTCAAGTTCACTTCTCCTGCTTTGGATTTGTGCTTTGTCTCTGCATTTGGTTCGTTTGCTCTGTTATGTGCTTTGGGTTCATTTGTTCTCTTTCCTTTGTTTTGTTTATTCAAGGCTCATGAAATAATTGCGGCTAAGTGTTGGTAGGGTAAAAATATTTGCAGTTTGGCGGTTCTTGCCTTGGCTAGATTTACAAGCTAGGCAATGATTCACAATTTCATGAATTTATCTTGTTTATTTAGACTATCAATTTGTGAAATAATTTTACCTTGGAGTTGGTTAATTTAGTATTTAGTTTCAATTTCAATGAAAATTTTGGTAGCCAATTTCACAATCTCATCTCTGTGGATCGACCCTCAAGTACTACGACAAAAGTCGTACGCTTGCGGCTATTAAATTTTCATTAAGAAAATCACAAGTTTTTGGCGTTGTTGCTAAAGATGAGTTGTGAAATTAGGCCGCATCGAGTCGTAGTTTACTAATTTGAGTTGTTTGAGTCAATTTAAATATGTTCATTGTTTCAATTTTGTGTGTATTAGTTTAGTTTCTTTGTTTTAGTTTCGTTTCATATTTCTTTTGTTTTTTTATTTTTGAGTCGATTTTATTCATTTGGTTTTTATTTTAGTGCGTTTAATTTAATTTTAGTTATTATTTTCTGCTAAAAAAAGGGACTAACAGTTTGGATATTTGTGCAGAGCAGAAACAGAAGAAAAAAATCAAAAAAAAAGAAAAAAATGTTCTTATTTTGTATTTATGTTTATTTTCTATTTTCTGTGTTAGGTTACTATGTGATATTTGAGTCTTTTTGGTCTTTTCTTTATTTTAGTAGCATAGCTTTATTTTTGTTAGTTTATTTTATTTTCTTAACTTAATTATTTGAGTAGTCTTGTTTTCTTAGTTTTAGTCATTAGTTTAGTCATTGTTTTTTTTTCTCTTTTACTTTTTCTTTCAATAACAAAAAAAAAAACCTAAAAAAAGAAAAAAATTGAAAACCCCAAAAAAATTGAAAAATTCTTAAAGTTGAAAAAAGATTCAAGCATGCCAATTTTCCATTTCACACAATTCGAGCATGAACCTTTTTGGAGTTATTTATTGCGACTTAATGATTATCGTGCTCAATTGACTTAATTTTCAAAAATGGGAAATTTGTAAGGTCATTATTGTGGATTTGAATTTTGCATCTTGCGGTTATATTGAGTCTATTTATCCTGGAGGTGTACTAGGATTATTAACTAAAACTCAAGATGAAGTTTGGGATTTCTTTGAAAAACTAGCTTGGGATACCTATGCATCTAAACAAGCTAAACATAATTTTAGATATCCAACTCATGGTGAGTATAATTTCCGTGCTAATCTTTACCCCCGGCATCACTTTATGAACTCATATGACTCATTTCAGTCTTATGCGTCTCCTGCTTTCTGTGATTATTGTGAGTCGTCCGCCATGATGGTTATAATTGCCCATATCCTGCTTGTGTTGATGCTAAATGTCCAAGTGTGGAAAAGATGCTTAATGATATTACTAATGAAATGTTAGAGGTCATGAAAAAGATAATTACTAAATATTCTTAATGGTTTAATCATAGTAGGGAGGATATTCACTTGCATGAGTCTGACTTTAGTTTAGGATCTCCTACAACTATAGTTAGTCTTTATGACGATTTTGAACCCTCTTATCTTGATCGACCCGATTTGAATAATGACATGCCTTTGCCTAGTGCAGAGCAAGAGGAAGACTTCCCTAATTCTCTATCATCTGATCTTGCATCCCACATTAGCTCACCTAATGACATCACTGAGGATGTCCTTGTTTCTGCCGATCCACCCACCCCTTTTTATGAATCTGTTGAGTTTAAGGAGGAGGAAAAATCTGAGAGAAATTGTGAGTTAGATATTAGAGTCAACTAATGAGCATCATGATTTAGATGAGTCAGAAGCTATTTATTTATAGGAGTTATGTGAGGAGGAAGTTGAGCCCACTACTTTGAAATTTGATGATGATATTCTTTCTATAGAATATAAATCTTTTTCATAAGGATTTGATGTCAATGTGGGTTTGGATGTGGATCTGTGTGCTGAATATGAGACATTTTCTTTTGACTCCATCCTTACTGACCTCTTTCTTGAATCTCACAAGTCTGAATTTGTTGAGTCTGAGGCCATTGTCACTGAAAATTTTGCTTTAGACCAGACTCTTGTGCATATTGAATTTAACAGACTTGTGGACTTTGCACCCATCATTTTACCTAGACCGATACTGTCTAGGTTAAGGACCCACTGGCTGGTTAGTTTGAACTATATCTGCCTGTTTGATGTTTGGGCCTATACATTTGATAAATTGAAGAGGGGCCTTACTTGTACTTTATTAGCATGGAGGATGTACTCTTTCTGGTTCCAACTCTATACTTTTTACTGTTGCTATGTTATTGAGAGTTGGTCTTTTGTATTCGATAAGCTGCTACGTGCTTTAATAGGTTTTGATTTGCGTAGCGATGTTTCATTTAATTTGGAGTGGCTGATGCTCCATGAGCCTCTACTAAGCATATTTCAGGAGGCTATAGCTTAGTTGTACTTCTGCACCTGACTGGTATAAGCATTCCTCTTTATGTCCTCTTTTTATTTTGTTTTCTTTTGTATGTATTTATTGCTTTGTTTTATTTTTATTAACTTCTTTTTGAGTTTAACGTCTTGTCATTTTCCTTTCTTTTTGAGTCTTCTTTTCTTTTTGTATATTTATTTTTCTTTTGGTTGTGTTTTATGTTTCTTTTCACTCTCAATGAGGACATTGCAAGATTTAGGTGTGGGGGTAACTTTAAAAAAGAACAAAAAAAATTTAAAAAAAAATTGAAAAACTTTGACAACCAAAAAGATTTTTGTTTTGTTTTTGGCGAAGCTTCGTACTATTCTGATTAGCTTAAGTTCCCTATGCTTTGACTATTAGCCTGTATGTAAGCATGATGTGCATGATAGGTCTCTGTCCTCAGTGTGTCATTCTCAGCCCTAATTCTAACCCCAATTGTTCAGTATCAATGTGTAATTCAATCCTTATTTATCCCTTCATCATTATCTTAAGGTCTTAGTCTTCTATGATCAGCTCTCCCACTTGTCTTTGACACGATTACTTTGGTTTTTGTTTGCATTCCAAAAGAGCCAAAAAAAAAATGAAAATGAAAAAAAAAGGCAAGAAAAAAAAAGAAATGAAATAAAATTTGGAACGACAGGTATCCTTTTGAGGCATGCGCTACTGGGCATTACCCTTTGAAATATGTGCTACTAGGTGTTACCCTTTGAGGTAATACTGCTACAGGGAAGGCTTGCTTCCCATATAATTAAATCAATAATGTAGTTTGTGTCAGTCAAGTAGGATTGAGTTTGATCCTGGTACGCCTAAGCCCTAGGATGATGATGCACTTGCACACGAGCATTGTGATGGATTCAAAGTTTTGATGTACAGTGGGTTGAAAAGTTAGTGCTTTGATGTCATCCATGGGGTAGACAGCCTTGATGAATGCATTCTGTTTACATGTAGGACAATATCTTTGCCACATGGGTGATTTGGTTAGTTAGTAAGTGTGCAAACTTCTCCCTTGTATATTTTTGTGCTTTGTTTGTAAGTCCAAACTGTTTTTCTATTTCTAACTCATTTTTTCCTTTTTCGATTTATTTCTTTTATAGATTGTGTGGGTATATCTTCTGCAAACCCTCACGAGACCTACTCGTCCACTAGGGGTTACCTAAGAGTTTAAAGAGCCTGTTGCACGTGCTAAGTGCAACAGTGATTCATACAAAAGTGAGTTAGGATTTTATTTTTCTTTTTCTAGGATCTTTAGTTTTGTTTTACTCGAGAACGAGCAAAACTAAGGTGTGGGGTATTTTTTCAACCAAAAATTATGATATTTTATCCCTTGTTATTATTTATTATTTGTTCAAAATAAATTATTAAACTAGGATTTTAATGTTGTTTTTGTTAATTTGTAGGAATTTGACAATTTAAAGAAAATGGATAAATTTTGTACAAAAAGGGTTGCTAGATCAAGTGAAAGATACAAAAAGAAAAAAAAAGAAAAAAAGAAAGAAAGAGCAGATTAGTCCAAACTCACGACCCAGCCCAGCGTCTTCCCTCTCCTTTCATGCTCGTGGCAGACTGGGCCTCGTTCTATTTCAGCAACCCGTTTCTTCTTTCCCCAGGCAGACCAGCCTCCTTTCTCTCTCAATAGGGCCGGTTCTCTCTTTTTTTTCCTTGGCCCAAACACCCCAACCTCCTCACTTAAGTGAGGCACGCCTCCTGCACGTGACCAGGCCCCCCCATCCCCTTCCTTCCTCCTCTTCATCAGTCACGACCTAGAGGAGCCCGAGAACAGGGTAGTTTTTCCGCCTTCTTCTCCCCATTTTCGTCTGTTACCCCCTCTCTCTCCTGATCATTTAATCCATCACCATTATCAATGCACTAGTTAGAAGGTGTGAATGAGGGCAAGTGAAATAGGGAGTACGTCATTTTTGGGAATGCTTCAAATGGAGAAGCAGAGGGGTCGAAGGGGGAGGAGAGTATGGTTCAATGCTTTTCAGTTTAGATTGAGGGCTTAGTTTTAGAGATTGATGTAATTTGCTTATCAGTTAATGGAAGATTGAGGTTGTAATTTAGTTTTCAAAATTTGGTTCGAATTGCCCAAGTTCTGGTTTGCTTTGCTAAATTCGTTTCCCTTTGCTTCGTTTTCCTCTATATCAATCAGCCAAGTTCATTAAATCAGTACAACCAGGTGTTCGTACGCTCAACTTATTTATAGTTTGATGCTTAATCCTATTTTGGTTTGTGGTCTTTGCAAGTTAGAACTCAAAAATTATATGAATTAATATTGCTTATTTAGTCTTGAATTAGTTTAGAATTTTTGGTAACCTAATTTCACAACCATCTATGTGGATCGACATCTGAAGTGCTACAACGATAAACTGTATGCTTGCGGAAACACTAACAATAAGGTTCACCCCCTAACTGGTTACATACCTGTCCGAGGACCCTTTCTTTGGAGTCAACCAACTTAAATTAATCTCCTCTGAGATAATACAATCTACAAGCATCCACCCAAGGCTTTAATGACAGCGAACCCATTAAAACCTCCTTTGAAGTGACTTTTCCTAAGTCCTAACCTTGGAAGGGTGATACTTCCTGTTAACCCCCTTACTTACAAGCAAGATTCTTTAACCCTCTTGCCTTGCAAAGATTTCCAAAGTTGTATACAAAGATTACAATGACTTGGAAGTTAATCACTTAAGAGAATGATAACACTAAGAATATGAGTATAGCTCTTTGTGTCTTGCGCGCTCTTCCTTTTCAATAAAAGTCCAAATGCATAGGAGTTGAGCATTAGACCATTGTAATCGGATAAAGGAAATAGATGTTGGATGCTTCAGAATATTCTATTAGTTATTTCTCTCCAACAACTACCAACGAGTTCAAGGACTTTAATATCCAATACTCTTTTCTAATAACTGCTCAATCAAGTCTTGGTGTCTTATGGCTTGAAGAGGTGATTCTTAACCCTTTAGTTAATGTGTTAGTCTTTGCATTCCTTTTTTTATTTTTATAAAATAGATACCACTCTTTTAAGCTTTGATGTTGATATCTTTTACTTCTAGCTTTGTTGACCTGAACCCTCACTTTCAACAAAAGTGTTTTTAGTAATTCCTTGGTTTAGAATTAATTTGGATATGCATTCCCTGTTTCCCCATTGTCACCAGTTGTTGTATCATGAAAGCACCAAACTTATGCTTGCTTCTTTGAAGATTGTTCAATAAGTAATTAGCAAGATTACTTATTAATTGAATTTTGATTAATTTGGTTAATGCAGTTTTTCCTATTGTAGAAAATCATTATTTCTTCAAAGAGTAAGATGCATAGCCAAATTTTAGGGAAGTAATGAACATCTTTAGTACTATTATTTAAGTTTCCTTATCATCGAATCGCATATATAAGAGTAATTTTCATTTAACAAATGTACATACTAATTCCAAAATATTGTAATCAATCAGAACAACATAAAATTCATTTCAAGATTAAATCCAGTTACACCTATTACATGACTTTGACAAGAGTCCATTCCTAATAAGCCTATCAAGGTCCTTGATAATGAGAGCTCAAGGTAGCTGACCTCCAACTTTGAAACTTTAAGCAATCAGTTATTAATGGGAATCTTATTGCAAATGTGTTAAAACCAAGCAAAGGTAGCCAAGGACCCTAATAGATACCTCCTAAAGTCCAAGGATTGACTCAAAAGTCCAATAGATATGGAGAGTAGGAACTATCCAAGTTGGCCAGAAAATGCTCAATTTTGTGAACTTAGTTACACATGCGTAAATCCACTTAGTTACACATGCGTAATTTGGATTTATGGACCTATAAATTTTTCTTTTAGTAACTTTGATGAGTTGACTTCAAGGTCATAAAGAATAGTCCACGCCAAGTATAGTGTTAACAATAATAAAGGAAACATTTCAAAACTATCTATTCAATTTTAGGTTAAATTGTCTAAATTATTCAGCCCATTTCTCTGAAATGACTTGCCAAAATGTAATGAAGCTTTTCGCATATAAAAATGAACTTTTCAAGATTTATCCTAAATCTTATTGCATTAATTATGGACAAAAAATGAGGGCGTTATGGCTCGCTGAATCTAACATAGTTGCAGTATGAATGCGCTAAAGACTAGGTGCATTTAGTGCATCAGAAAGCTTCACTCCTAGTGAATACGTTCACGACCACGAAGTTTCAAACCTTTATTTACCTATTATATGGTGGAAATTCAAGATAACAAGTCTATCAAACTGATAGGAAAAACTTTAATGCCGTAATTTTATGCTTTGCATTGTTTTCCTACAGATTTGCTTAGTAACTTGTTTCTTATATTTTATATGCTAGTCTAGTCAGTTATATTTTCATTTTTTCATATGTATGGTAGTTTTGAAGGGTAATGTCTAGCTCGATACAATCTTATTCGAGCTAAGTTGTAAGACAAATTGTGAGTTTATGAATGAGATTGAGCTTGGCTCCTTTAACCCCTTGAATTCTCTACTTGCTTATCTTTAATTTTGGTCGAGTAAAGTGGTGTTCAAGTGAGCTTTAGTAATCTCTTTGGTGGTGTGTCTTATCGTTGGAGAGGATTACGGGGTCTAGACTTGGTTTAGGTAGTGTGTCTTATACTAAATTATCCTAGTTTCTCCAATTACTCCCTAATTTTCAATTTCACAATGTGCTACTTGAGTTTGTATGTGCCTAGAAAGATTTAGTTTTAATTCTCTCTTGGCACATCATATTTGGCACCAGAGCTCTTGGTTAACTATTATAGGCTGATGCTTGTGACCCTAAACATCATCCTTTAGCCCAAATGTAAAACTAGTCCACAAAAAAAAACCGAGTTGTACTTCTCTCACCATGAGTGGTAGCATGACATTGGAACATAGGACAAAACAAAAGCAAAAGTGGAAGATTAGTTTGTACCTCCTTATCTCCAATAAAACTACTCCAAACTCCACTACCTTTAGTAAGGAAACTTGAGTGTCAAAAAGTACACAAGGGGGTTCGAGAAACTCCTCATCAAATGTGACATTCAAGAGTTAGAAGACCAAACTATTGTGAGATACTTGGGTGACCTTGATTCGACTTATGCTAATGGTGTTGAAATTCAACAATACTTTTCTTTCATGATGTCTACCTATGGGCTCATCGAGTTGAACAACAAAAGAAAATCAAGCCCTACAAGAAATACCCTCTTACATCACCACTATTTAAAAGCTCACCTTTTAACAATGGGAGCTTTCAACCTCCTCTAAAGACCACAACCCTCTCTTCATCTTAACCCACAAAACTAATATCCACAAATTAAGCCTCCTCCCAATCCTAGCTTAAATAGAATTTGTTACAAATGTTCAGGCTTAGGCCATATAGCCTTGGAGTGTCCAAACAGAAGGGCTATTACTTTGGTCGAATATGAGTTAGCCTATGTGAAAGAAAAGATCCAGACAAAGTGTAACACCCCCAGCCCCTAGGGCCGAAAGCGTTACGTTTTCCTAAC
>JACYFF010003369.1:46678451-46697391 GCA_017589665.1 Selenicereus undatus
GGTAATGCAGGCAACTTAATATAGAAATAACGAAGGTGGGTCTTACACAAAGAACTTTGTATAATGAACGGGATGGAAGACGTGGTGGAAGAAACAAATGAAGGAGAATTTCTTGTTCTAAGGAGGTCTTTGAAAAGCCTCAAGGGCATCTAAGATGAACAAATGGACAACATATTTCATTCAAGATGCACGGCCAAAGATAAGGTGTGTTCTCTTATCATAGACAGTGGAAGCAGTGCCAATGTTGCATCATCAAATATGGTGGAGAAACTCAAACTACGAACCTTGGCCCATCCTCATCTATACAACCATTGCTCGACCAAGGTAAAGGACTCTATGTTAACTCCAGATACCCCACCTCATTGAGTATCGGTAAGAATTGCCATGATGAGGCTTTGTATGATATCATTCTTATGGATGCATGCCACATCTGTCAGGGAGCCCTTGGTTGTTTGATAAGTGAGTTATGCATGATGGATACTTGAACACTTATTCTTTCACTAAGGATGGGAAGAAGAAACCTTCATACCTATTCTCAAATCACAAAAGCCAAGTTAGGAAAGAACCTTACTGAACTAAGATGCTCCTCACCCTAGGAGAACCGTTTCTTCAGGCCTCCTAACATGAGTTTAGGGGCTTTAGAGAATAGGTTCACTGTACTCTTATGAAACCAAAACCGCTTCTCCACAAATTCACCCCTTAGCCACCATCCTACTTGAGCACTTTGCATAAGCATTTCCAGAAGAGATACCTCCCAACCTACCTCCTAAAAGAGCCATTCAACACCACATTGATCTTATTCCTGGAGCCATACTTCCCATCATGCCTACATACAGAATGAATCCTAGAGATAACTTGGAGATCCAAATGCCAGTCAAAGAGTTGGTGGCCAAAGGTCTAGTGAGACAAAGTCTAAGTTCATGTGCAATACCCACCCTCCTAGGATCAAAGAAAAATAGGTCAATCAGAATGTATGTAGATAGTCAAGCCATTAATAAAATCACCATCAAATATAAACACCTTATTCCTATATTGGAATATAAATGCTAGATGAGCTCTATGGTTCCAAGGTCTTTTCAAATATTAATTTGAGGAGTGGATACTATCAAATCCAGATCCGAGAAGGAATGAGTGGAAGACTACTTTCAAAACCAAATGAAGATTATATAAGTGATTGGTTACAATTTTCGGTCTATCTAGTGGTCCAAGTATATTCATGAGGCTAATGAACAAAGTATTCTAACCTTTCATTGGAAAGCTCATTGTGGTTTACTTTGATGATGTTATGATCTATGTCCAAAGTAAAGAAGAGCTTCTTAAACATCTTTCTCAAGCTATAAAGGTTCTTAAGAAAGAAAAGCTTTATGGCAAATTAAAAAGTGCTTATTTTCACTCATGAGGTTACATTCTTCGGGTATATTGTCAAAGCCAATGACGTCAATGTTGATGAGGCCAAGGTGAAGCAATTTGGTCAAGCCTACTCAACTAGTCTCCATGATGTACATAGCTTCCATAGACTAGCCTCCTTCTCTCAGTGATTCATTAGAGACTTTAGCACCATTACAACACCTATGACTGAGGTTCTCAAATGAACATCCTTCAAATGGACTCCAAACATGCAACAAGCATTTGAAGAAATCAAAGAGAAACTCACTGAAGCCCCGTAGTTAGCCTTGCCATGCTTTGATAAAGTCTTTGAAGTAAAATGTAGTGCTTCTGGAGCTTAAATTAGTGGATTCCTCAATATAGAAGGATTCCCCATTGCTTTCTGTAATGAGAAGTTGTATAACTCAAAGAGGAAGTACTCCATCTATGACAATGAGTTTTATGCCATCATCAGATCACTTGAGCATTGAGTCATTACCTATTGGCAAATGAGTTTGTTCTTCACTAAAATTATAAATCACTTAAGTACATCCAAGGCCAACACATGGTTAACATTTGCCATGCCAAATGGGGAGACTATCTCCACACATATCATTCAATATCAAGCATAACTCCAACAAGCTTAACAAAGATGTCGACATGCTTTCTAAGAGGTACCTACTATTATTTCAATTAGATGCTTACACCTTTCATTTTGAGCATTTAAAGTCTCTATATGTGGAATACAAGGATTTGGAGAAGACAACCCAAGGGAGAGTTCTTAGTGCAAAAAGACTATTTGTTTAGGGGAACCAAATTGTGTGCTAATTGTGGAACTAGAGAGTTGTTTGTTCGTGAGAAGCATGGTGGATCCTTAGCCAACCATTTTGGTGAAAAGAATACCTTCATCAATCTTAAGGAACACTATTATTAGCCTTGTATGTATAAGGATGTGCAAGATATAATTAAGAGGTGCGTTGCTTGTTAAATGGTGAAGAGTCATACTCCTCCACAAGGATTCCAGACCCCACTACCCATTCCCAACTTTTCATGCAAAGATGTAAGCACAGATTTCATTCTAGGATTATAGCATACTCAAAGAAACAAGGATTCAATTCAGGGTCATTTTATGGAAGAAGCTAGGTACCAAGCTCATCTATAGCACTAATTTCCATCCACAAACTAATGATCAAACCAAAGTTACCAACCTAACTTTATGTGTCTTACTAAGGGCATTGTTGAGTCTAATGTTAAAGCTTGGGATCAACTCCTTCATGATGCTGATTTTGCTTACAATAAGACTCCTGGCAAGACCACAGGAGTGTCACCATTTAAGATTGGTTATGGGATTGAGCCTTTGTCTCCGCTTGATTTATCTCCAAGAGTAATAGACGTTAAATAGAATGTTGAAGCCTCCAAAAGAGTTCAAGATTTAAGAGATTCATAAGAAAGTCAAGGAGAAGATTAAGCAACCTAATGCCACACACCAAGCTCGTGCAAACATGGATAGAAAGCAAGTCATCTTCAAGCCTAGAGACCTAGTATGAGTGCGTTTAAAAAGGAGTGTTTTCCTTCCAAGAGTAAGTTTAAGATCACGCCAACGGTCGAGGGACCATTAGAGGTGCTGCAAAGGATTAACAACAATGCCTACAAGATTAATTTTCCTGAAGATTATGAAGCCTGTGTTACCCTTAATGTCACTAATTTAGCCTAGTATTTGAAATGTGATACTTTGGAGAATTTGAGGGTCAATTCTTCTCAACAATAGGAGAATAATAGGGATCTCATTGCCACTATGCGAAAATCTAGTGAATGTGGTCGAAGACCTCAAGAAATTGCTCCTAAAGCCCAAGGATTGGCTCAAAGATCCAAACAATATTAAGACTACAAAATGTCCGCATTGCATCGAAAATGCCAAGTTTTGTGAGCTTAGTTATACAAGCTAAATTGCAATTAGGGAGCTATAAATTTACATTTTGTCAAATTACCGGTGAGTTGACTTCAGGTTCATGAAGAATAATCTAAGCCAAGTCGCGTCAAAAAGCATAAATGAAGCATTTCCAAAAACTATCTATTTAGTTCTAGTTTAGATCATCTAAATTGTTTCGCCCTTTTTTTAAAATTTGTAGGCTCAAATTAAATCAACTTTTCCCATATGATAACATACTCTTCAAGCTTTCTTATGAATCTAATTTTTGTTATGTTTTGGACCAGCAACGAGGGAGTTATGGCATGTTGAATTTTTGACCATGTTACAGTGTGAACTTGCTGAAGACCAGGTGCATTTAATGCATTGAAAATCTTCCCTCCTAGGGAATTAGTGAATGACCACAATGTTTAAAAGCTTCATTTACCTATGTTATGGTGGGAATTCAAGATAACAAGTCTCCAAGCTTATGGAACAAGCTTCAAAGCCCTAGTTTTTTGCATTGCATTATTTTCTTACAAATTTATTTTAGTAACTTATTTTTTATATTTTCTATATTAGTATAGAAACTGGTATTTTTACATTTTCATATGTATGTTAATTTCCAATTCCATATAAGCCTTACTTAAGATACGTTGTAAGATAGATTGTGAGTTTATAAATGAAGTTAAGATTGGCTGCTTTAACCCCATGAACTCTTTACTTGCTTATCTTTACCTTTGGCCAAGTGAAGTAGTGTTTAAGTGAGTTTTAATCATCTCCTTCATGGTGTCTCCTATCCTTAGACAGGATTAAGTGGTGTCTCTTATCCTTAGACTTAATTAAGGACCCTAAGTTTGGTTTAGGTGGTGTGTCTTATCCTAAATCATCCTAGTTTGCCCAATTACTCCTTAATTTTTAGTTTCACTATACTTATGATTTGAATTTATTTTTACTAGAATTTGAAATTTGATCTTAAACCTCTCTTGGCACATCAGTTATCCAATTATCTTGTTAACCAAGTCCCTTGTGAACAATTAAGCACTTTTAACATGGCAGACTTAAGCCCCTATTTGGATGATGTACCTCTTGAGAATTTGAGGTCAAATTCTCTTTAACAAGAGGAGGATGATACAGACCACCCCACTGCTAGCCAAGCTCAACCAAACATCCTAGCTTAGAACACTCAAGCACTGATTCAGGAGTTCATAAGTCAAGGTCCAAGTTCAGTTGATTATGCAGGCTTGCCATTAAAGCCATTGTTTTGTCACTTGATCCAGTGAGCACTAGAGTTCTTTTAGGGAGTAACTTAGCTCATTTACTAGCTCACATATTAGCTAACAAATGATACAAGTTTTCCCACTTTAATCAACTCAGCCAAGTCAGTGCACTGCCCCAGTTTTTATCCCATTATGGCAGTATTTTGAAGAGTCAACTTTGACTCTATTTTTCCATAACCTTTTGGCTCATTTAAGGATGCGAAAAGTTTTCAAAAATATTATCCCAAATGACTCCAAAGTTATAGATTGAGATCAGATTCCACCAGCTATTAACCAGCTCAAAATCATGGGAATGTTGTTTCACTAGTTCACATCCTACTGCCCACTTGCATCTGCGTGGGTATTTCCAAGGTTTAAGCTACGACTTGCTACAAATGACCATCATTAGCAAGGCTTAGATCTTACATAATCTTGACACCTCATTAATGGAGATTAACAAGCTGAACATGTCTCAAAGATCAAGCTAATACTTGTTATTTAGGGGCCATTTTTGTTTGAACTTTTGTTGCTGTTTTTAGTACCTATTGTATCTTAGTCTCGCCGTGAGAGGAGTGAGGCTTGGTTTAAAAGCCTAATTTTCACTAGGATGTAATCAATTGTCGAATGTGTGAAAGTTGAAGAAAGCTTCTTCCCCTCACAGTCTCTCTAGCATATCCTTATCCCTAGCCTGATTGGGTGGTGTTCTAGTGCATCTTGGTGTGCTAATTGGTGGTGTGTCTTATGCAGTTTGCAGCCAAGGGCCCTAAATCTTACTTGATGGTGAGGCTTATCCTTCTTAGGTTCAGTTTATCTTGTTACGAGTGGGACCAGTTTTGTAATGATTTATTTCAGTGTGTGCGTGTGAGTTTGTGCTTGTTTGTATGCCACTCATTTCCTCATTCCAATGTGTGAGTGTGAGCTTGTTCTTGTTTGTTTGCAACTCATTTCCTGTTTGCCTTTCTTGATCTCCATGCTGAATTGAGTGGCATACAAACAAGAAATGAGTGGCATATAAACAAGAACAAACTCGCACCCACACACTAGAATGAATCAATGCTAAACTGATCCCACTTGTAAAAAGATAAACTGAACCTAAGAAGGATAAGACTCATCACCAACTAAGATTCAAGGCCCTTGGCTACAAACTGGATAAGACACACCCCCAATTAGCACACCAAGACTCACTAGAATACCACCCAATTTGGCCAGGGATAGGGATAAGCCAGAGAGATTTTGAGGGAAAGGAGCTTTGCTCAACTTTCATACATTCAACAACTGATTACATACTAGTGAAAATTAGGATTTTAAACCAAGCGTCACTCCTTGTCTGACGGCTAGACTAAGGTACAATAGGTACTAAAAACAGCAACAAAAGTTCAAACAAAAAAAGCCCCTAAAATGCAAGTATTAGCTTGATCTTGACACATATTTAGCTTGCTAATCTCCATTATTGAGGTGTCAAGCTTACGTAAGTTTTAAGCCTTGCTAATGATGATCATTTGCAGCAAGTTGCAGCCTCAGACCTTGATAATACCCCAGGCAGATGCAAGTGAGCAACAGCTTTTGAACTAATGGGACAAAGGGATTTCCTTTGATTTTGAGCTAGTTAATAGCTGATGAAATCTAACCTTAGTATGTAAATTTGGGGTCATTTGGGATAATATTTTGAACAAATTTTCACATCCTTAAACGAGCCTAAACGTTATTGCAAAATAAAATCAAAGTTGACTCTCTAAAACACTACCAGGTTGGGCTGAAAACTGGGGCTGTGCACTGACTTGGCTGAGTTGATTTTCTTGGCTATCGCAAAATGTGGGGCAACTTGTATCATTTGTTAGCTAATATGTGAGCTAGTGAATGAGCTAAGTTACTTCCCAAAATAACTCTAGTGCTCACTAGATCAAGTCACAAAACAGTGGCTTCAATGGCAAGCCTATATGATCAACTGAACTTCAACCTTGACTTGAGACCTCCTAAATCAGTGCTTAAGTGTTCTGAGCTGGGGTGTTTGGTTGAGCTTGGTTGGCAATGGGGTGATCTCCATCATCGCTAGAGTTAAAAAGGCTTTGGGTTTGAGAATCTCTGAAGAGGAAAAGAAAAAGAACGATGTGGGGATGTAGAAGGTGAGTAGCAGGCTAGCTGCTTGAGGCGGGAGCAAATCAATAATTTTTCTAGGGTTTCCTCCTATCCAGTCTCTAATATGAGTTACATGTAATATAATAATCTTTTTTTTGGATGGATTTTGGGGTGTGGGTTGGACCAACTAGGAGCAGCCTGCCTTAAGTCACTCGGGGCCTAGCAAGGATTCTCACTAATTTTGTCATGGGTTTGCTTAGGCTTTATGTTGTAACTTTCTTCATTCATAAAGTTAATTTTTACAACGATAATTTTGCATAAGACCAATGACAATAATAAACATGGTTAGATTTACCTCATAAAAATTAGCCAATTTCAAAAATTAAGATTGCTTATCAGTAACATTTATGATAGGTTTAATTTGATCATACCATGTCCTATCTGGTTCAACGATCAACCACGCCAACTAGTCCAAAACAATCCTACCAGTGCGAGCGATCAACCCATTAAGGGGGTGTTTGGTGAGCAAAAAAGAATTGTGAATTGAATCGTCAGATTTTAAGTTCCAGACCCTAATGTTTGGTGAGAAATTTAGAGAAAGGAACTTGATATCTAAGGGTTTTAAGTCCCCCTCCCATTTTTGGGGGGTTTTCAAGTTCTCATCCTCCACGGTTTAATATTAATTATTAAAAAGAACTCAAAATTATTGCCCTCATGCCTAGCCTCCCTCATTCATTTGCAGCCTCTATCCTCCTCACTTCCACCACCAACCACTAGCCCACCATTGCTACCGGCTGCTACCCGTCGACATCTAACACCAAAAGGACACCGCCGAACTTAGTGGTTGCCGACAACCTTGCTTGCTCCAAATCGCTCGTTTCGACCACCGTCACAATCACCGCCAGACCTCCAAAAACTATGACCCGTCGCTAAAAGCATGGGATGTTCGTAGGAATCACCCTACAATGCTTACCCGACCACCGTCATCCCTCATCGCTGAAGAATCAAAGCCCCATGGTGGCTTTAGGGTTTGGTGATTGAGATACGGGAACAAAGCAGAGAACGAGAGGGAGAGAGCGAGGGGGGGGAATAATTAGGTAAAGGCTGGCGGCGGGTCATTGGTGGCGTGCTAACAAAGGCATCCATATCAGGCAACCCACGACGGTGGTGATACGTTGTGCTAGGATTGGAGTGGTGGCGGGTCTCGAATAGCATCGGTGGTGGCTGATGATAAAGAAGATTATATTATGATTATTATGATTATTATTATCATTATTGTTATTATTATTATCATCATCATCATCATCATCATATAAAAATATGACTTTTGATTCCGAAAAAAAATCCTACAATGATATAAAAGTTTTTACAAATAAAACTATTAAAAAATTACAAATAATTACAAATACATATAGTGAAATATGAACGTCAAATGTTTAGGAATAAGGTGCTAAAACTTCATTTTAACAAAGTAGAAGTAATAAAAATTGAATCAATAAATAATAATGCAAATAACATTTTAAAAATAAAAATTCCATTTCCGTTTTCATCAAACTTAGTTCATGATTCAAGTTTAACACCTAACCCTCAGCATTCAAGTTCTAATTCCATTTCATTCTACTGTAGTTTTTCTCACTAACAAACTTTAACCCATTCTTCCAACCAGATCGATAAACAGTACAATGCTCTTAACATTGGCTAGGCCTAGGCAACTCGATCATGTTATGCCGGCCTAAAGACATTTAGGTTGTGATGAGCTATGCACCACAAGCACATCCAATGAAGTTTCACACAATTTCTTGGGTGAGACAATGCCACATAGGTGTTATTATAAGATGGATTGTTTTAGGAGTAGCTTTTTAAAGACTTTGTGATATGACTAATAATATGTTTTAAAATGACTTATATTTATAAATGACTAATAGTTCATTTATAGATGACAGTAACAGTCACCCTAAATGAACCATTAGTCATCCCAATTAGTTCTTAATAATCACCACAAAAATATTTGTCCCAAACCATAACTTTATGTGAAACAATCTCACACAAAACTCACTAGAAGTTCCAAATCCGATCACCAAAGCAACTAAATCAACGTACTAAAGTATCAGACATCAAAATCCAAGTATCCAAAGCCTCAACAGTAAGAAAAACAAAAGACCTACATTCTAAGCCCGTCCTACAAAAAGGCAATTTCATCTGTAATCTAAGAAACCAGCTGCTCATTAAGAAACCAGCTGCTCATTAAGGGACACTGATGCCAACCGATCGATGGCATTATTTCCTTCATGCTGTGCAACGTTTCTCAGAACCTCCATAGCCTCTGCAACTTTAGCCTTCAAGGCATCAGGTGACTCAAGCAGGTGCAAGACCTCAGTTTGATCCATCTCCAGAAGCATACCTGTGACCTTTGCTGCATTGTCATGCTCAATGGCATCCACCAAGGGATATAGGCTTTCCCCAAGCATCTACGAAAAATTTAGTATGATTAGCGCTATGGACGCGCAAAACCAGCGATAAGTACTCTTCTAAATGAATTGACTTGAAGATGTCAGGCCCGCAAATATTGTTCAAAGGTTACATACCGTCCTCTGCTGCTCAGGAGATGCATTTGCCAAGGCACTTGCCAAAGCAGTGATGGGCACAGGCTGTGCGATTCCACTCTCGCGCAGCGGCATGCCACCCATGTCAAATCCTGGAAGCATGGCACCAGGCATTGGGACATCTGGCATATTTCGCCCAGCAGGGTAACGGTAGGCACGCCCTCTTGGAAGCATCTGACCACAAAATGTTCTTAGGAAATAACAGAGTTGCAAGCAGTCCTCAACGAGTATGAAGACAGAATCATGATAAGCGAACCTGATGTTGCATCATGGGCACAGGTTGCTGATTATGCTGCACAGGCCCAGCACCACGCCTTCCCCCCAGGCGTGGACCTTGCTGCCCCTGCTGCATAAACGGCATGAAAAAATTGGGCATCGGTGCTGTTCCAGGCCTCACTCCATGAACAATCTGCTGCTGATAACCAAATCCAGCCTACAATAATCCATGGTATTTATTAATGCCATCTCACAAGAGCTAACAAATGCCTTTCCGCATAGGCTAGAAATGCCACCAATACAAACTTTGGCTGTCAACTTTCACTGGTATAAATTACCGCCACCTCATAAGAGCTAATAAACACCTTTCAGGATAGCCTAGAAATGCTTATCTACACAGACTTATGGCTCTCAGTTTCCACAAATTGATGCCACAAACTCCCGGGAGGCATCTGAAAAAGCAACTGTTGAACTCATTCAGATTTTGTATTTATAGTTAAAACAAAATGTTCCAATACTAGTACAGTAGCAGGCAGTAAGTATGCCCCCTTGGCATCAGATTGACAAAAAAAATCTCCTACAGTTAAACTACAAGAGATAACGTTGCCAAAATCTCATTATCTACCGGCCTAAGCTCTCCCCTCTCCAACCCCCCCCCCCCAAAAAAAAACACACCAAAAAAAGGCCATAAAAAAGGCCGCTTGCTTCGCTATACAAGAAATGAATCCCACAACAATAAGATCAACAGTTTTAAGCCAATTTCAACCAATAGTTCTGAGGGAACCTGCAGGAATTAACATACCTCACCTAAACAAAACCTGCGGGAATTAGCATACCTCACCTAAAGAACTTATCATGTTAAGGTCTTCATTACTTTAGGCCATCTTCTAGATAGAGGCAAAAAGAAATAGATGAGGATAGAAGGGAGAAATGGGAAGGGGGATGAACTTGGTAGCATAAGTATTTACTTGTGGTGGAATCATATGAGGTGGTTGGCCATAAAAGATCTGCTGTCCAAGACCTGGAGCACCGGGAGGATACATAGGCAATCGAGGAGCAACAGAATGTGGCATAGCCAATGGCCTCATCTGCGAAAACTGTGCCTACAGAACAGCATATCAGCCAAGCAGAGAAGTACCAATTAGTTAAATTGGTCGGCGGGTACTCTTTTCACATCTTTTGCTGCAAGGATGATTAATGTTGTTTCAGACAAAATAATAACTCTCAACTGCCCAAAGGTTCACCTCAAAGTGGCAAGTTCTTGACAGATTCAACTTTTAGCTGATTGAAATTACAACCCCTCTCGCCGCCCCCCCCCCCCCCCAAAAAAAAAATTCCCCAACAAGAAAAATAGACACAAGTGGCTTTTTGATTTTCTAGAGCTAACATTGTACTAACAAGAGCAAAAATGGACGTGTGTGACACATAGAACTGGCAGATATCTTCACCAGAGATTCATCACAAGGAGATGTAAATTTCTGGAGAGGTGCAACAGCTATTATGAACAGCCACATAACCACAGCGCTTAAAACCCAACGAGAAGACAATTCACAGAATCACACACAACATCATTCGGTTTTTCTTTTTTTGTGGGGGAGGCAGCACTCAACCAGTCTAGACTTGAAGCCAGCATACAGGAAACTCTCCACAAACATGAAGAAAGATGTTAGAAATCCAGTCAATAGCTAATGATAATCCGGTGAACTAAGCATTTCAGCCATTTTCTAGCAATAGATTACAATTCAAGGGATGAGAACTACCCGCACGTAAAAGGGAAAATAGGATATAACCTAGCATTTCATAAAAGCATGCCACCATGTTCAGAATCTATTCCATTAAACCTAGCTGTTATGCTTGGTATTCTGTTACCTGCAAGCGAGCTCTCCTTTCTTCTTTACGTTGGGCAAGGGCAACATATAAAGGCTTGCTGACGATAATTTTACCGTTCATCTCTGCAAGCTGAGGACAAAAGAAGCTTAAGTAATTTGTTTGAAAGGCATCTCAAAACATAATGCATATCTTTGTAAGGCTGTGAACTTACAGCTTGAGAAGCCTCATCTGGGGTTGAAAATGCCACAAATCCTGAGCCCTTGCTTATACCACTAGGATCACGCATTACCTGCAGGTCATAAGATGAAATAACTTAAAGCCGCATTCAATGGAAAACGGCTCAGAAACAATGGGATGTCAGTAGGATGATAATTTAAGAACCTTGCAGGAGGTTATTTTCCCAAACTCAGAAAACATCTCCTTGAGTTTCTCATCATCAATGCTGTCATCCAAGTTCTTGATGTACAAATTTGCACCCTGATTTTTGTCAGCAGCTTCCTTCATGCTTTGTTCAAACTTTCCCTTCAGTTCTTGCTCTCTTTCAGATTTCTTCTGGGCCCTTCCCACATACCATTCTTTGTCATCAAATTTCTTGCCATTTAATGCCTCAACAGCTCTAGCAGCATCATCTGCATTTTCAAAATTAACAAAACCAAAACACTTTGACTTCCCATCTGCATCCCTCATCACTGCAGCACTAGTGATGCTCCCATATTCACCAAAAGAAATTTTCAAGTCCTCATCCGTTGTTGATTCTGATAGGTTCTTCACATAAACATTGTTGAATTTTGTCCTATTAAAGGCAGTGTCTCTTTCCTGCTTACGGATGAAATGTCCAACATAAACCTGTTTATCATTGAGAAGCATACCATTTAGCTTCTCTATAGCTTTTTGAGCAGATTCTTCATTATCAAATTGAACAAAACCATAGCCCTTAGACTGGCCATTAGCATCAGTCGCTATCTTGCAGGAAAGTATGTTTCCAAAGGCAGAAAAAGTATCATGCAGTGCCTTATGGTCAATAGCTTTGTCCAAATTCTGCGACAGATAACAAATGCACAAAGAAAACAGAAGAGTTAGAGGGGTCACAACTTAAGTTTACAATATATGTCTAACATAGATAAGGAAGGGCAAAGGGAGAAAGAGACGGGTTTAAAGAGGGCGAAGGAACTTAGGGAGAAGAGGGTCAGAGGCAAGCAGAGCGGGAAAAAATATCAGCACCTCTATTGTTATTTCAAAAAATATCCACTCAGTTTTCAAATGGTGGATAACAACCACCTAGGACATATAATCGATTTATAACACTCCAAGACTTGAAAAACAAGCTTAAAACTCACCTAAATCTATCCTAAATGGAATAGGTAACCAAATCTTATCAAAATATTCCTAAATAACTTTATCTTGTCTCATCTAAAACACCTTACATTGCAATATCCAAAATATTCACAAAGCACATCAAAATTCACTTTTATTTTCAAATAGTAGAATATCTCATATATTCTTTGTTTTGGCTTTCCCTTATTCATCATCTCCATTAATGTCACAAAAATGCAAATCACAGTAAAACTGGCAATCCCCAGTAAAACTGGCAATCCCATTTGACCACTAACACAAAAAATGCAAAGGAAATAATAGCAAGTCCGACAAAATGCAACACACGAGCTTCAAATAATATTTCATTAAGAGCAATAACTTGTAATTCATAAAGGAGATTGACAATGAGAAGTCAAAGAAAAATTTCTCAGTTAATCACATGAAGATGAAAACATAAGAGATAAGGAACAGAGTAATACCTTAATGAATATATTTCCAGTCCCACTTTTCCGAATACTTGGGTCACGGTGTGAATACATAACTCTAATAGTCTTTCCATTAAGGGGCGTGAAGTTCAACACCTCCAAGGCCCTTGCAGCTGCAAGGAGAAGAACAGAAACAATGACATGATTAATGATATTCTTATCATCATTCATAGCAGAAAATGCATTCCTAAAATAACAGAGTTTTCAGCAGTTGCCAATGTACAAACTTGTGTAGCTAAGGGAAGTAGGGAACCTTCACAAAAATATAAGTTTAAACCTGAGGAACATGATTTCCTCCTTTTACCCTCAATCCCCTTCCGAATATAATCGAACACCATGTATTTTAATATTCTATGACATTAGCAAATCGGTACATAGTGAGATTCATCTCGAGAAAGTAAAAAAAAAATAGTGAGAAAACACACCCCAACAAGCAAATCTACAAGTACTTCCCAAGCAAATAACAAACCATTAAAGCATTGAAACTATATTTGAATCACAAAGAGCTCATCCTCCTGAGGTGCAACCACCAACACAGGGAAAACATTATTCAAGACAGAAGTCCCTCATGAAAGCCCAAGGTTAAGCGTCTCACAATTATTGAAACTAAGATCAAATCGATTCCAGCAATATAATGGTTTACAATCATAAAAGAGAGAACAAAAATAATGCGTGGAATCACATAACTCACTAAAAGTCAGATTCCAGAAAGGAAATGTTTCGCTATGTATTATCAATAGAATTGGCACAAAAAAGAAATTTAAAAGGAAAGTAAAGCAGATGAGCAGCATTTATGAGGACTGAAGTATTATGCTCAGTGCATTGTGTCATATAGACTAATTGCTCACTGGAACTCATTACTTGACACTGTACAAGCAAAAAAGCTTACTTCCAAAGGTCCACAGGAACTCGTTAGCAGACCTAGGCTTGTTCAACTACGAGCGATCAACAAGCCCAGTTCATATAAAATACAGGGTAAGCACAAAGTATGCCCGCAAATAAAATACAACCAATCTACTTACTTTCAAATACTCAAAAAATGATGTCTTTCTGATAAAACCGCTACCAATCGATACGGAAACAATGACAAAGTACAGTTGTAAATCAACCCCATCCCAACACAGCAAGCTTCACATAATTACATAACGAGCACAACACATACTCACAAATGCACAGATAACCAATATCAAATACTTTAAATGCTGAAAAAAACAATTTCTTTCACATTAAAGCAACTACAGGCTAATACCAATAACAAAGCTACAATAATCGTAAAAAAAAAAAACAGAATATACATATTTATCACTATAGATTCATGTCTTCAGTGCCCAGATCGAACAGGATCGCGTTCTAGTAAGAGAAAGGGAGGGCTTACCATCCTGAGGGTTGCTGTAGTTGACGTAGCCATAGCCAAGAGAGCGGCGAGTGGTCAAGTCCCTACAAACCCTGACGGAAACAACATGACCAACCTGGCTGAACAGATCGTAAAGTTGCGAGTCATTGACGTTCAAGTCGAGGTCACCCACATAAAGCGACGTCGTCACCAATGCTCCGGCATTCGCCCCC
Organism: Selenicereus undatus; assembly: GCA_017589665.1. Taxonomy (NCBI): domain Eukaryota; kingdom Viridiplantae; phylum Streptophyta; class Magnoliopsida; order Caryophyllales; family Cactaceae; genus Selenicereus; species Selenicereus undatus. Next base: position 46,693,072 of record JACYFF010003369.1, read on the forward strand.
ACACCATTCACGGGCGCCACCTGAGGCTGAACCTGAACCTGAGCCATCTTTTCAAACCCTCTCTAAATTTTTCTTTTTTGGTATCTTTGGGGTTCCCTGTCTTCTCAACAGATAAAACGGAGCACACCGACACACAAGTAACGCCTAACAGCGAGAAAACTGACGATAGCGGAAGAAACAATGAATGATTAGATGAAACTTTTTTAGATATTCGGATGGATAGATGAGAGAGCGGGAAAGAATAGAATATGGATAAACCGCCGGAGAAGCGAACGACAAATACGTCGGCGGCGAACGGAGAAAATGGACAGAGAAACTGACCAAATTTTTTTGGGGGAGCGCAGATGTAGCTGCACCGCAAACCGGCTGACGTGCAACTGCTTCCTTTATATAGTGAGTTGGGGTGGGGGCTGAGCAGCGGGAGTGAAAAACCCTATCGCGATTTGTTGAGGTGCTCTGACGTTGGATTAGAGGAGAAGCAACGGTTGCCTCGCGCGAGAGAGAGAGGCAAGCGAGGAGACAGAAGGCTTGGACATGTGCATTGGGGGGGCCTTGTGATGCGCGACTTGAAGGGAGACTCCACTATAGGAGTAAGGGCATCTCCAACCCAAGTGTCAATTTTTGAAACTCAAGCTTATCATGTCAGCATGAGTTTCACTTATATTCCATGCAATCTTTCAACTAATGGAACTCATTTAAGGATAATTAATTATATAGAGCCCACAATTTAAACCTAATTTATTACTTTTTAATTTTTATGTTGTGTTTGGGTTTTAACTTTTGTAACATGTTTGAATTTTTATTTTTTTTAGAGTTATGAATATTTATTTTCTTGACATAAAAATGTATAAATTTCAAATTTTAATTCCCCCCCCTTTTTGTCTTTGTTGTCGAACTAGTTTAAAAAAAATGTTCGAAAGTACAATTCAATATAAAACTAACACAAAGAAGGATGAAACTTAAAAATAAATTACAATATGAAGATTGAAAATATTCAAAAAAATTCACCACGAACGTTTGACATTTGAATGGAAAAAAAATTACATCCCCAAATATCAACAAATAACAGGAAATAACTACGTTTGCGAACTTCTTCGCGCCGTGTGTCGATTCCATATTTCTTCGACCAAGTCGGATTGAAGACGTGCATGTAGGTCTGGGTTATGAACTTGTGCTACTCTACGAAGATAGGCTGCGTAACACGGATGATGGTTCCGTTGGACATTAGGTTGCGGGGTGTTGTCCTCCACATCATCATAACCAAAACTAAGATCGTATGAATTACGCTCGTCCTCGATGATCATGTTGTGGAGTATGATGCATGCCTTCATTACCATACCCAATTCAGCATTATCCATGTTTCGTGCAGGGCCGCGGATGATGGCAACGCGAGCTTGTAGAACCGGAAATGCTCTCTCCACATCCTTCCTAACAGATTCTTGACGTTCAGCGAATAACTTTGTCTTTGCTCCCTGAGGAAGGGGGATGGTCTTCACGAAGGTGGCCCATCTCGGATAAATACCATCAGATAGATAGTACCCCATGTTGCACTTGCGACCGTTGACGATATATTCACAATCTGGAGCATGACCCTCGTACACCTCTTGTAAAACATTGGATCGGTGGAGAACGTTCAAATCATTTAGGGTTCCTGGGCACCCAAAGAAAGCGTGCCATATCCAAAGGTCGTAGGAAGCAACAGTTTCAAGAATCAATGTGGGAACTTTGTACACTCCTTTTGCAAACACTCATTTCCAACCTGTGGGACAATTCTTCCATTCCCAGTGCATACAATCGATACTCCCTAACATACCGGGAAAGTCGCAGGCTTCTACCACTTATAACAAACGATCAACATCAGCTTGTGTTGGTTTTTGTAAGTGCTCTTCCCCGAACACTTGAATGACACCAGCAGCCAAATTTTTCATGCACTCCATAGCTGTGTTTTCCCCAATCTTTAGGTATTCATCGACACAATCTGCCGATATACCATAAGCCAACATTCGCATGGCTGCTGTGCACTTGGTCAGTGGTGACAACCCACGCCTACCGAGGCCATCGTACCTCAATTGGAAGTACTCAAAATGACTCTCTAAAGCGCCAACTATGCGTAGGAACAAGTGTCGTCGCATACGAAATCTACGCCGAAAGTGGGTGTCATTATAGATGGAGTCTTCGGCGAAATAGTCTTTGTAGATGCGATTGTGTGCTTCTTGCCGATCTCTCTTTACAAATTTTTTCTTCTTTTTGGGTATTCGTGATAATGATGATGCCCTACTTTCTTGTCTAATATTTCTCAAGTTCAAGGCCAACTCCAACATTTTCGGCCCATTCTCATTCATAACTGTAGTTTCCAATATTTGGGAATCATCGCTAGACTCTTCTCGGATGAAGCTCAAACCATCTGTTGAGGATGACGTACTAGAAGAGGATGATGAAGCACTCATTCTTCAATACCTGTGCATTTAAATTATAATTATAAATTTAATTCAAATATACATTATATGAGACGAAATTTTAATTTCTGACAAATAAAAAAAATAATAAGTTAGAATCAAGTAATTGCGAATTTGTACGCAATGCATCAAATTGGAAACAACTTACAATGAATTTGGAGATAACATGGAATTAAATATGCCATTAAACAAAGGAAAATGTTTCTACCTCAACAACTGTTCTATGAAAACACAATAAGACTGAAAATTACAAATTAGCGATCAATCTAAATTAAGGTCAATATCAGACGATGACGAGTTTTGTCGATAGCAACTCCTAATTTATTCCTGAATGGGGTCATAGCATGCTTGATCTTCAGAACACATCTCCGCTATGTTCATTTTCAAAATCTTGTCCTCGTACTTCATCTCCTTAAGGCGCTGCTTCCTTTCTTCCAAGGACAGATGTCGATCTCTTAGCTCAACAACCTTCATAGCTGCTTCATCCTTCTTCTTTTGGGCCAGGATATATTGCTCAAACATGGTGCTATTCTTCTCGTTAGTTGTCTGTATCGCCGACATTTCTGTAGTGACGATATCTAATACGGGGTCTGTACCTAGCTCCTTTGCCTTTCTCTTGGCAACTTTTGTTCCAATAGGGCGAATAAGCCCTCCAACGACCTCAGTTGGTGTACTCTCACTGGAAGGAGTTACAAGGGTAGTAGGGGTGGTGGGGGTGCTAGGGGAGTCACTCTCGGAGTACGGGCCCACCTCATTTACTCTGAGCCGTTTGGAAGACGCTTCTCCAGATTGATCGCAAAAGATCTCCCACTTTGGTTGATCCTTCAGCAACACCCACCAATGCATGAGGTCAAATGCTTTGCCGACCATAGCAACATAAAGATCTTGAGCGTTTTGCATTATGTCATCCTCATTTGTACCACTTGGATTCGCCCGGTACGCCTGAGCCACACAAGCGCACCATTTCGATACTAATGGAGCGGCACGATTCCATCGGGCGTTACACACCTTTCCCGTTCTCTTTGAAGCTCCATCGGGAGCATGCTGGTTGAATGTGTTTGCCACATTTGTCCAAAAGCCAGATAGCTTTTGATCAGTCCCGGTGATTGGATTGGTGCTCACATTAATCCATGACTTAACTAAGCGGCGGTCCTCCTCTAATGTTCACTTAGGGGGTTGCAGACCATCTTCCTTGTTGTTGGGGTTATTACTTGGTGAATGACGAGGTGCTGGTGAGGTCGTATGAGGAGGTTCAGGTGCTGGTGAGGTTGTATGAGGAGGTTGAGGTGGTGGGTAAGATGGAAGGGGCATTGTTCCATCGCTAAAAGTTTGTGGAGGGGTGTTTGGTGGTGGACGGTAATGTTGCCAATTTGTAGGGTATTGTGACGGATATTGTTGGGAATAAGGTGGGGGATTATGTGGTGGTGGATAGTGTTGCCAATTCGGGGGTCGTGGGGGAAGGTTTGAACTATTCCCAAATTCACTTTGTGACTCGTCCCCGCTAAGTAGGTGCATGAATGATTGTGCATCATTCGGGTCCATTTCAACGTTCACCTACATCGTGGTTTGTTTTTAAATTTCAATGTCAACTATTGCATGCAATTTCATGTAATTCTAACAAACCAACTATTACAAAATATTAACAACTAATGACACATTTTAAGTAAACAATTAAAATAGTTAAACCTACACATTTCAACATTTCAATTATTTTAAACTAAATGAACATACCACTTGTATAATACATCAAGGGGACTAACTTAATCATTAATTAAACATAAACATACCTAAGTTAAATGAACATTTAAATTAGTTAAAATTAACATTTACACATGTAAGCTTCTCTAAACTAATTATGTGATTT
>JACYFF010003369.1:46697401-46758172 GCA_017589665.1 Selenicereus undatus
AATATTAAACAAAACATCCAAGAACATAAACCTAATCTAACAATTAAAACTTCACACTTTCACATTTCCATTAAATAATGAAATTTCCTGCTCTTTAAACATAAATTTAACACTAAATAATTTATATTAAATATTAAAGATAACATCCAACAACGTAAACGTAATGTGAGAAATAAAAATTAAAATCCTTACATTAGCTTCTTTATGTTAAAAACGTGGTTTAAAATGTTATGATATTAATTTAAAGGTGCAATTTTTAATTAATAAATCAAACTAATTATACATAACATCTATGAACATGAAATATGTAAATAAAAAAATACTTACAAGATTCTTCACTTCACTTCACTTTTTCTTGATTCTTCTCAAGCTCACAAATCCACCTCCCAAATATCTAACCATATAAATGATAGTAATTAGTTCAAAATTACAACTACATATAATTAATTTAATTAATCAATAAACATCCATAAAAAACAAAGCTATTTACCACTTACCACAATATTTTCCACTTCACTTCAAGGACTTGTCTTCAAATTGCAGAAAATTATATTTCAGATTTAGAGAAAATGAGAGAGATTTTGTAAATTTGATTTCCACACATTCTCATATTTATACACATTTTAAATAAAAAAAAAAGCCCAAAACCCATTTGGTCATTGCCCAAACGGCTAGGGCCTTCAATGTGCAGCCCAACTTCCAACCTTGCAGCAAATCCCAAGCATTTTTCTTTTTTTTTTGCAAAAAACGGACCAAAACACAGCGTCGCCTTCAGCTGGGTTCACGAAACGGTGCGTTTTGATGGCACTACGCGACAAAAAAAAAATTCTCGCGGGACGGACCTCGCCTGGGTTCCGCCCCCCGTTTCGTGCCACGCGTGTAACGGGCTGCCCCTGCCCCGTGTTACACGCGGGCCAAAAGCCCACACACGAGCATATGGGCTGGGGATGCCCTAAGCTTGTGAGGAGAAAAGGCTTGTTAAAATATTTTTTTATTAGTTTTTTTTTTAATCTAAAAAATAAAGTTGTATATTATAGAGTAGATTAATGGGTATTATTTTATTTGATGAGATAAAGTTGTGAGTCTTTCACTTGAGAGAGTGGAGATTCTGAGGTAAAAAATTAGAAAAAAGACTAATGTGACAGTAGTAGGGTCCAATTGATAAGCCAAAAAATGACTCACCATTGTTTTTGCTCTTAACCCCAACAGGTGCACCAGGGATTCCTTGCCTGTCGAGCAGGCAACAAAAGACCAATTCTATTTCAAGATAAGATACAAATATAAATTGTAAGAAAATATAAGAAAATGTAAGAAGTTGTAAGAAGATATGAGGAGTTACAAGAATAGATGTTAGGAGTTGTTAAATTATTGAAGAGTTGTATAGTATAATTTATGACAATTGTGATATATTAGTCATATTTACAACTAAAATTTGATACCACCGGTAAACAAAATATTTCTTAATATAATTGACACAAAATATGTTTGTTTTACAATGAACATTTTGAATGAGAAATAATAATATTAAAATAACAAACTTATTGAAAATAAATCATTAACTAAGTTAATTGCACAAAAATAAAATATATTAAACTCCATAAATTTTTTCAATAAAATTTTGTACACTTGAAGTATTTTTTATATTTACATTAGTTTGATCCAATAAGTACAGTATAACAAAAAAAAACAAATTTTTTTGACAAAATTGAACACAACTCTTAAAAAAAATCATACTTTAAGTAAGCAATTTTAAATGTAAATGTATGGTTAATATCGTTACCAAGAAATTTTATAAATAAACCCTTAAAAAATTATTCAGCAATACTTAAAATAGGAAATTGTATTGTCATATTAAACAATCAAAAATTGAAAATTACCTTCAAAAATCCAAAAATAAATAAATAAAAATTTTATTGTCATATTAAACAATTTTATAATCATATCAATCTCAGCAAGGGAACCAAATTTTGAACGACTACAAAATGTTCAATTATATAATCGTAGCAAGAAAATTGGCATGGATAAACTTAGAGATGAAATAGCCATAATACGTCTGTTGCATACAGTTTGACAATTTTCATATATGCTTTAGAATTAAACATGAACAAAAGTTTTGTATTATAATTTTAAAAGTATGATCACTTATGCCATCTATAATAACATATATTGTTCATGTCGAAACACAAATATAATTTACATCGTTATATTATGTTTTTATGTTTATATAAATATTGTGTTCATAAGATATTTACAAATTTTGTATATCGCTAGCATAATTTAAAAAATATACATATTTTTATAATTAAAATAAATGAAAGTTATAAAAAATCTATATGGAATGTAAGAAGATGTAAAAAGATGTAAGAATTATATTAATGATATAAGAAGATGTAATAAAATATAAGCTCTTAACTAAATTGTCAAAAATACGAAATAAAACAGGACCTAAATATGGTTGTGTTTGTGTACACCGACCCTACCCAATGCAGGACGCATCACTGATCAATCCAAGGGCCAGTTAGATTTTTTTTTTCTTTTTTTGTGATGAAAAAGAGGTGGAGCTTTACGTCAAGTCTTCGACAGTAAATAAGAGCAAAAATCCAAATAGGTTAGATACGACATAGAACATGGATTATCTTCATGTCAAAGTCACAGGAATAGGATAAAAGTGAGCCAATGAATGTGCCACTCTATTCCCCTCTGTTTAAACAAAAAACTAAAACAAAATATTAAAAACTAGAATGTAACAATAAAATGTTTTCTGCAATAAGTCCTAACACAGTAGCAAGGCACATCTGCTTCTTTAGTTTAGATATGAGGGATTAACAAGGACATTCCACTGCCTCACTTGAGTCTCCTACTTTAAGAGCTTTTTGAAGCGTAAAACAGCGAGCACCAGCGTTTTAATTATTGGATGAAGAAAAGTAAGCTTTTGACATACGCCTAATGCAACATCCTGAACATCTAAAATTATTTAATTTAGTGAATTAAACCTATTACTATGCGGAAGATGTCCAGGGTTGTTATTGTCAAGTCTCAATTAAGAAAACACGTGACAAAAATAATCACAATGATAAACAAGCTAGATCAATGAAGAAAACTAAACAGTTTTAATCAAGCTTAAATAAAATCCAAGACAACGAACTTGAAGGGGAATCATCCAATTGAAACTAACAATTGGAAACTATTCAATTACATTGTCAAATTAACGTTTTAATTGCAAACATAATACAAGATAGTTGTCATAGCTACGATCTTGCATCTGTAGTAGTGCCAAAAACATCACTTGAACATAAAATAATTTAAAAACAAATAGGGAATACTCAACAACGTAAATGTTGTTGTAGGCACTAAAAATTTATTCGTGCCATATCAAAATTAAATTAAATTAGTTAATTGGGTCAACCCTTTTTAATTAATTTAATCAGACCCAAAAGACTTACAAACCAGGCCCAAAACAGACCTGCAGATCAAGCCCAAAATGAAGCCCAACTGACTACTAAGTTCGGGTTCAGTTAAAATTCGAGTCAAAACCCAAATCGAGACTCAAGACGACTACCAAGTCAAACCACGACCTAAAGCCCGAACGACGTTCAAGTGATGGTGCGGTCAAGGTCAAAGTCAAATGTCAAAGTCAACATCGACTCACAAGTCAAACATCAAAAACAACTCTCAAGTCAACATCCGGTTAAAACTCGAAGCGACTTCCAAGTCAAAGCTCTGCTCAGGCCCGAGAGACTCCCAAGTCAAAGTTAGAGTCAAAGTCAAAGTCGAACAAACGAGAGTCAAAATAGTCTAGGGTAAAACCTGATTAAAAGGCTCAAAACCTAGGTCAAAGCCCAAAACCCAAGTCAAGGCCTGTCTTGACTTTTAAAGGGGAGACTTTCCTATAAATAGGTCCCTACCCCTCTTTATTCAAGGTTGAAAAATCCATTCTTGTGAGAGAAAGAATCAGAGGATTTTGTATCTATAGAGATTGTAACCCATTCAAATCAATTGAATCTACAAAAATTCAGTCTTTGTAATTTATGATTACACTACACAAAGAACATTTTAATACGTGAACGAAAATTTAGGCCCCATGTTTATTTCCACATGCTAACATCCGAACTACTCTACAAATTCATCTGCTTCTAACATTATAAGATGAATTAATAGGCTGTCTTACCTATGAGCTCCCCAATTGATGAGAGATTTCATGCAATATGGTCAAATGGCTATTAGTTCTAAGCAATATTTTTTTAATTATATTTGCATCGGTTGGCAAAAAACATTGAGTTCACCATGCTCTCATTCTACTTCATCTTCTCATGATAAATCAAATCCCACACTCTCAAAAGAGAAAACAAAAAGATTAAGTAGAGTGATTACCTTTAAAGATTTAGGACGAGGGATCCATATTGAGCGCTGGATCTCCAATGAAAAGTCATTGCCCACTCTCCATCTAGCCCCTCTAAGTAACACCTATCTTATTCCCTAAAGCCTTTGCCATGCGAAGCTAGATCTATGCTGCAAATCTACCTCAAAAGCACAACATTTAAGGAAGTACTTGGCTTTCAAAAACCAATAAGCAAGTGATTCTTCATTACGGCCTAACCTTTAAAGCTGTCTAGAGAGAAGAGTTGTGTTGAATGTGTCCCCAACTTCTTTAAGCAAGGACGCACACCTCCCAAAAGATGCTAATTAGAACCTATTAATAAAAGCTTGAATCTCATCACAAAAGTCCTCAGTAAACTTGAAAATGCTTATAGAATACGTTGGGACTTCGTTTACTGTCCATAAGAACTTGCTTTCCGTCCAACCTGATAAGCACTTTGCAATATGGTCCTTGATGCGTAGAAATGGTCTCCTTTCATGGTGGCTAACCCCAAAGGTATTTGCCATGGGCCAAAATTGCCCTAATATTTGGAGTGTTAATTGTGTTTTCTTTTTTATGATAAGAGTTGCATTCACTAAATTGAACAGTAATTTTTAATCAATTGACTTTCTGTCAAAAAGCCCTCTCCTAACTGAACAAAATCTCCTTAGCAATCCTAGCATGAAAAGGTTCAACTTTTCAGGAAATAAGGGTATCATTTGCAAAGAGTGTGCGAGAAACAACGAGAGTAGTACGACAAATATGATGACCTAGAACATAGCATCTTCAAGAACATTAGCTAGAATATGTGAGAACCCTTTAGCACAAAACTGAAAGAGGTGCCTACTACAAGGTCTCATTGGCTCCCAGTAATCAAAAATAAGACAGATGTTGGAACACCCCTATCACCAAATGCACCTAGGTTCACTTGAACCCTATACAGATCATAACTCCTCTAAGAAAATTGTATTCCACATGATCATAAGCTTTAGCTATATCCAGCTTAATAGTTATCCTCCTATTATTTTTAAAGTGACAATGCATAGAATAGAAGATTTCAAAAGCAATAATAGCATACTCTAGACCAGCATCCTAGGGTTGAAAGCACTTTAATTAGGTGTGGCAATGCGGGGGAAGGATGTCTTTAAGCCCATTACCTGTCACTTTGGTAACCAACTTGTAGACAAGGTTACATAGATTAACAGGTGTAAATTGCCTATTTCAATGGCTAATTTGATTTTGGGATGAGGGAGACATATGCAACGTTACCTTCCAAAATTAGGGCCCCATTAAGAATAGCAAGCATAACATTTAAAGCATCTTCCCTAACAATAGGTAAAAACTTCTAAAGGAAGAGGGAATTCATATATCCAAACTTAGGGCTTTAATGGGCCAAATCTCCTGTAAGGTGTAGAGGACCTTGTCTCTAGTATATAGATAGTTCATAACAAACATTCTTCTCATCAAAAACATAGCATGGAACATTGTCAATAACTTTCTCAAAATTTGTTAGATGTGAAGTTGAACAGAGATTACTAGAAAAGTCCATGACTATTTTTTCCATGTCCTTAATCTTTTTGTACTTGACACCATCACCTTCTTTTATACTAGAGATGGTCTTAAAAGCTTTCCTCGCACTAGCTTAGACATGGAACCCCCTTGAATTGCTACCTCCAAATTTCATGAAATTAACCTTTTAACACCATGGAACCCCCCTTGTGCCTCCAATTACTTCATTCTTCAAGGATCAGTTTTCAAACAAAAGCATCAATAACCCGTTTAATTGTTCTCATTTCACAATCTTTAAGTATTGTCATTTACTGTTTGTTAAAGTCTTTGACTTTACGACTTCTACATATCCATTTATTACTTTCAAAGTCTCTATCTCTACCACTTCTTTATGTTACTTTACTATCCTCAGTGTCCTTGTCTTACTTGATATTGTTAATTTTTTATTTTATGAAACGCAAAAGTTCTCTAAGTGTCAAAAGCATGCATGTCGCTCTGTTTATCCTCTTTGGGGTGACATATCTTTGACTCGTAAGACTAACACAATGCATTCTCCAATTCAGCTATTGCCTCAAATTCATCATCCTGGCTGAATGATATAATATCAGTTGTGTCTGGTGTCTTGTCATTTTCTTCTTTGGCAGAGATGCCGACAATTGAGCTTTAGAGTATGTGGAGAACATATTTATCGTTGTGTCTCTTATATACTTGAGTGATTCATGGTTATGGTACTTTTTGTAAATGTAGTCCATGAAGCTTCTAAATGTTTTGAATGTACTTGTCAATGCTTTTGTCATTTTAGCCATTTCATCAACATCTTTCTGTGTTTAAACATCATTCAAATTGTTAAATGACAAGTGTCATTAGATTTGTTCATGGTGTATCTTGTGTACTTTGTTTTTGGAATTATTGAGATTATAGTAAAATTTTTTCTAGTTGAAAGCTTATCCTTTGTTCATGCTCTGGTTGACAGATGTCTATCGAAGACTTTACTCTATCATTGGCAAATGTACAAAATTATATTTCTTGTCTTTGCCCTTTTATTCATTTTCTTTACAGTTAATGCCTTGATTGTTGGGAATTTTGGTAATTTTCTATGAGCAAAACTCTCTATGAGGAGTACTCACAAAACATTAAGCATTGCTCACTAAATCTTCTCTTAAAACTTACTAAATAAACATTAAGCTTAATAAAACATATGTTTGAACTCACTAAAATGTGTAATAGATCTAAGTAACACATATATGATAGCTCAACAAAACAATGATTATTTAAATGTTTGACATGCGTAATAGCTCATGAAATCACATGAGAGCTTATTTAGACATTTTATATTATCATGTTATGCTTATAGCTTTCTAAAACAGAAAGTTACTGCACACTAAAACATGCATCATCACTCACTACAGTATAATAATTAAGGAGCTTATCAATAACAATAATATAGAGCCATCAAAGTTTGAGCTCTTTCCTTGACTGATTGACATAGTCTTTCGAAGATGTACTGACACTAATCAAATATTGATATTTGGTCAACATTTATAAGATTATTCAAAAAAATATGGTGCAGAAAGCATATTCTTTATGCTACTGAAAAAAAAGGAAACCATATATAAGATAATGGTCCTTGTGTAGCTCTTGTGTACCTTTTCAAGGATGAAATCAGGCATACTACTCAGCTTAGATACTCTGTATTCAATCTCCCATTCTTCCCTCCATGTGCAAAGACCGCTGTTACAGCTAGGGCCTTTGGCATTAGCATAGCGATATACTTGTATTAGGATTTGGACTCTTGAGTCTAAATTTGGATAGAATACACAAATAGATTTAATTTGTTTATCTTGTATTATTCTCTTGTATTTTTCTTAGTAGACTTCTTGTACAATCAGAGTACATGTATGATTACGTTTCATCATCAATAAAAGCATGGGTTATGAAGGGATTAACATGGTAGGAAATTCTCTACCAAAATCAAAAATTACAATTCTTTTAATGGTACCCCGAGCCTTCAACATACTGGTTTATGGGCATCTATTTTTTTATTCTCTATGGGTAGAGATGGAAAAAACCCCCCAAACACGACTTCAACATGAATGACCCAAGGTCTTCTTACTGTGTGACTAGTGCAGATCACCCAGGAAATGTGATCTCACTTATAATCCTCAATGGTGAGAATTATGCAAAGTAGATACAGATCGTGACCAATGCATTAAACTAAAACCAAAAGCTATGATTTGTTAATGGATGTATATCAAGACCTTAAAATGGCTCACCAGAAGGCTATGCCTACGAAAAGAATAATCTGATGGTCATTGCGTCGTTATACAATGCCATTGACAAAACCTACACAAATTGGGGGTCTATGCTAAAAAGGCAAGTGACCGATAGATAAATTTGAAGGAATGATACTAACAAAGTAATGAGATTAGAATTCATAAATCGAAGCAAGAAATCACTCTCACAAAATAGGGAAACTTCTCTATGTCCGAGTACTTTACCAAACTAAAGGAGTTGTGGGATGAATTGGCAGAATATCTCCAATTGCTTACTTGCAGCTACATAAAAGAGTTTGATTTCAGGAAACACCAGGAAGTAGAAAGGGTTCATAAATTCTTGATGGGCCTGAATTTGATAAATTTAGCATGTTAAGATCTAATATACTTACAATGAAACCAGTACCTAACCTCAATAAGGTATATGCAATGATTGTCAAAGAGGGGTAGAAGAACATGATGCAAGCAAATGGAGATAGATCTAGAGTTGAAGCTGCATCGTTTAAAGTTACAATTACAGGAAATTTGCGACAGGGAAACAGATTCAAGTGCACCCACTACTAGATTGTCCATGAATGAAGCCAATGCTTCAAATTGATCGGATACCCACCGAATTGGGGAAGCAGATGCTCTAATTGAAATAATTAGGTGTAAATCAACAAAATCCTAGAAACCCTAACAATGGGTGGAAGGACACTGCTTTAGCAACACATTATCAGCTAGTCAATTAGGGATGAAGAAGAGTAAAACTGGCGAAGGGTTGTACATAGAGGACAAGCTTTTGTGCCACTTAAGAAGAGTTCTGTAAATAATGAAGCTCTTGAAAACAATCTTACTAAATATGGTGAGTTCATTCCAAAATAGTTAAAGCAATTATATTCTCTGTTAAATGACTTTGGAATTCACGATAATATGAATGGCAATTCTTTCCAAGCAATTTTTATGAATTGGCATCAGACTGAGGCACATCACATCATATGACTACCAATTTAGGAATGATTCAAAATCTTTGTGAATTACCTAACTCAATACCTGTAACATTACCTCATGGATACACTATGTTAATAGAGCAAGTAGGGACAGTGAAAGTTGGATCAAATTTGTTTTTAAAATGAGTGCTTTATCACCCCAAATTGGCTAGCAATCTTATCTCAATTTGCCAATTGACAAAAGATGAACATTGTACTGTTACAGTGAAAATGTTTGTCTTATGCAGGACCTTACCTTAAAGAAGCTGATTATAGCGGGTGACTTGAGAAACAGGGTCTATTGTCTAAAGAAGAGTGCCAGTGGATTAATCTTTGCAACAATTCACAAAGAAGACCCAATGATATGGAATCAAAATCTTGGACATCCCTTATGTGGTAGTTTACTCCCACTGTCCTAAGACTTATGGATTTGATTTAAGCAAAGGATTTTATAATTGTTGTGATGCTTGTGATAGAGCCAAGCAAAATAGGAGTGCTTTTTCTATTATTGAGTCTAGAGCAAATAAGTTGTTTGGGGTGATACATTATGATTTGTGGGGAAAATATCACACCCCATCTATTTTAAGATGTCATTACTTTCTTTCAATTTTTGATGATTTGACTAGAGTTATTTGAGTGTTTTTGTTTCTAAAAGGGAAATTAGAAACATGCAAATATTTTGTGAATTTTTCTTAATGGTAAAAAAATCAATTTGGGATAACGGTCCGAAAAGTAAGAGATGATAACGGGACCGAATTACTAATGAACCTTTGCAAGAATTTTTTTCTACAACTAGGAATTTTGTTGAAGCACCATGTGTAGACACAACTCAACAAAATGGTCGAGTTGAATGGAAAAATAGACATTTAATTAATGTGGCTCCTATAATTAGGTTTCAAGCATCTTTACCTTGATGTTTTTGGGTTGAGTGCATTCTCACAACAACGTAATTGATTAATAGAACTCTATTAAAGTGAAGAAGTCTAAAACCCCTTGCGAAGTACTTTTTGGTGTATCACCTTCCTATGATCATGGAATTGTATTTGGGTGTCTGTTTTATGTGCAAGTTTGATGAAAGGCCAAGAAGCTGTGTGTTTTTGGGCTATTCTTATGGAAAAAAGGGGTCGATAAGAGTACAATCTTGACAAACAAGAGTTGTACAAATCAAAAGATGTGGTTTTCTATGAAAATAGTTTTTCCCTTGCAATGCAATTGAGCGCACTGTTAATAGCTTGCCTAATTATTTAAATCATCCTTTGGCCCTTGATAACAAGCCCATTTATCCAAATGGTGAGAATTTCGCCCAAATGCATGATAGGCCTATTAAGCTACCTCATTCAAGCACACAGATTATTACTAAGGAATGCCACTTAGCGTATGGGCATGAACCGCAACAAAGCATTGAGCCCAATGCTGAGAATGACCCAATATACAATGACAAAGGGAGGAGACGTGGGCCCAAGAGGATGGTTCAAGTGATTGTGAAGGGGAATTAGTAGCCCAACAAATGCATTGTTCTTCTGCTACAATAGGATGTCCACATGGAGAAAAAAGACCATCTGTACCCCTACATCACTATGTCTGCAAAGTTATTCTTACTCAAGACCCCAACTCGTCCCCCACCAGATGGCTTCTTTAGGTACTAAGTTTATAGCCAATGATAGATATTCCAGCTATCATTGTGCTTATCTTGCAGCTGTTACTGTTAATGATGATTAATTTTTTTTTTCAAGTTATATAGTGCCCTATTGGCTTGAGGCAATGGGAAAAGAAATAGAAGCATTAGAGGCAAACAAAACATGGGAATTTGCCCCTTTACCTCCAGATAAAAAAGGACTTGGTTGTAAGTGGGTGTATCATATCAAGTACAATGCAGACCGTTCAATTGAAAGGTATAAGGCAAGACTCGTGTCATTAGGCAAATTAATCAAGTCGATGGAAAAGATTATTATGAGACTTTGCTCCTATGACAAAAATGGTGAAATTCTATTGCTAACGACTTAGCAGTTTCGTAAGATTGAGAAATCTATTAGATGGACATGCATAATTCCCTTCTAAATGGAGACCAAGATGAAAAAAATTACATAAAACCTTTAATAGTCTGAACATAATCCATGTCAATTCCTTTAGTTAATCCTAAATTAATAAAGATAAGCTGTAACGTCCCCAACCGTAAAGTCAGGAGTGTTACCATTTTCTTTAAATCCTGGAACAAAACGGACAGAGTTTCTCATGAAACCTCACCATTTTCCAGGCTCAAAACCTTACAAAAATCTCTCTGAACTGAAAAACAATAAAAACTAACTCAACGGCCACCCGCCGGAGTTCACAGCTCTACGGACCACCCGCCTGGAGCACCACAACCAATGCAGTTCAATGCTTGACCAAATTAACAGTGAAAAGTACAGCCTTGACAACTTAGATGGTGGCTCATACGGTCATACAGAGCGACTCTAAATGATATGCAATCCAAGCTCACAAGAACTCAATTTACAATCACACACTATAAAAACACATTGCAGTTCACGTACGAGCGCATCACTTAACTTCTAGGCAGCAGTGACTCCCTTTCGGCTTACTTCAGAAACCTGGAGGCATAATGATAGATGGAATGAGCGATAATTGCACAGTGGATAACCCCCTCCCTTAAAAGATGCAATAACAACTTACGAACGTCGTTCATAATTTCTTTCCTTTTGTACAGTATGCTTCCCCCTCTAACGCGAGAAAAATTAACATTTGCACCAACAGCTTAAACTTGAGAATAGCTATACTAGGTGAACTTTCCATAAGCCACTCATATAAACTCGTAAAATTAATAAAACAATGTCATTAAAATAATCACAAATAGTAAGTAATTGATGTCTGAAAAATAATAAAGGTCGATTTGTCTGTTTGTAATTATTTCTACTGAGTCAAATGGCAAATGAATTATGTCATGCTTACAAATTGAGATAAACACTAATAAAACTTTATTGCATATATCATATGTTAATATAAGCAGTGGGCATGATCTATGAATACCATTTATCTCCTCTCCTCTTGTACTTGTGTCATAATTTGGATCTATAGCATCATCTTCTAAATAAGATATAAACTTCCTCCATCCCAACTTCTTTGCACAGTTTGACAATTAATCACCTTATTTCAGGATTTCAATTCAAGTATTCAATAAACTTCAGTATCAAATAGTAAGAGCAATAAAATGAATGAGAATTGACATCATAATCCTTAAAAAGAGAGCAATGGCTAGTTAGGCAGCAAATGCTAGCCAGCTGGCCGCCCAGATTCATGTATAATAAGAAAATACAAGAAAGAATGTACAATATCATGTGCTTAAGAACCTTAAGAATCCATGAACACCTTTGCTGAAATATCGGTACAAAAGGGCTTCTCCATTGCTAAAACTTTATACGTGATGCTCAATACATTAGCGAAGCAAATTTTAACAATGACACTAGAACAACTGTCATATTCAATGCGATACAATCTCTCAACGGATGATTTTACTATACCACACAGCAGCCGGTCACATACAAGAATAGATTCCTATAAGAAAACATGGAACGATAACCTTAACTACATCATGTGATTAGTAAACTATTTACTGACCTTTGAACTTTACAAGCTTGTTTATGAAAAGTATAACGTTTCATAAACCATCATAGGAACTAGGAGTCTCCTTTGACCATGTTTCTCTTGACTCTACTGCATATTAACAGAGCTATGAAACATGTAACTTCAACTTATGCCTACTGGCAAAATTATGAACATTGAACATTGAATCCTCTCCTTACTGGTAGAGAAATGAAATTCTGAGCTTTGTCTCTGCCTTCTAGCAGAGAAATGAAATATTGAGCTTTGTATCCTCTGCCTACTGGTAGAAAAATGAAATACTGAGCTTTGTCTATGAAATACTGAGCTTTGTCTCTGCCTTCTAGCAGAGAAATGAAATACTGAGCTTTATCTCTGCCTTCTAGCAGAGAAATGAAATACTGAGCTTTGTATCCTCTGCCTACTGGCAGAGAAATGAAATATTGAGCTTTGTCTCTGCCTTCTAGCAGAGAAATGAAATACTGAGCTTTATATCCTTTGCCTACTAGCAGAGAAATAAAATACTGACCTTTGTCTCTGCCTTTTAGCAGCGAAATGAAATACTGAGCTTTGAATCCTCTGCCTACTGGCAGAGAAATGAAATACTGAGCTTTGTCTCTGCCTTCTAGCAGAGAAATGAAATACTGAGCTTTGTATCCTCTACCTACTGGTAGAGAAATGAAATACTGGCTTTGTATCTGCCTTCTAGCAGAGAAATGAAATACTGAGCTTTGTCTCTACCTTCAAGCAGAGAAATGAAATACTAAGCTTTGTATTCTCTGCCAAATAATGAGCTTTGAAACATATAAGTTGAAGTTACATGTAAACTTCTAGGGAGGTATTGGGTTGGTTAAGCTAAAAATGCAAATAACCTTTAAAGATCTCTTATCCCTCGACCTATTTACTGGTCACCTGACTCACTCGGTTGATTTCGCCACCAAAGACTTGTCGATGAAAACGGGCGACCGATAAAACAATTAGGAACACTTGATATTCATGTAAATAAGCATTTATGCACTCTCATGATAATCCATAAACTATATGCGATTTATAAACTTCAGATAATTGACAAACGATATAAATATCCTCTCTACACTTCATAGCATATAATCGATGAACTATGTAATCGATAAACTATATAATCGATACGCTGCATACAATCGATAAACATTATACAAGTAATAAACATCGTATAATTGATAAAATTTATATAATCGATAAACATATATAATCGATGAATATTATATATGTTCGATGAACTTGATCGATAAACGTATATATATATATATATAATCGTTAAGCGTTATAAAATCGATGCTCTCATATAATCAATAAATTTCTTAACATCGATAATTTGTCCATGTATATATTATATATACATATACATATATATATATATATATATTCGATAAACTATGTATAAATTTTATATAATCGATAACCTGGACATACTCAATAACTTTGAACTATATAGTCGATAAACTCGACATACTCAATAAATTTGATATCGATGAACTATATAATCGATAAACTATATATAAATTCGATAACTTTATACTCGATGAACTATATATATATATATATATAAACGATAAACTTTAGTTCAGTATGACTAACACATATATATGTATGTGGTATCGTTCAATTTACGCTACAATTTCCTCAAGTCGTTAATAGTCAGTTCCAATTCAACCTGAACGAATTATAATCGATAAACTTCATCAAAATTAACAATAAATAGGTGGAAGAGGAAACCCACCTCGAATCCAAGCTAAAGGACTCGTTTTAGGGCTTGGTTTGGGTTGGCTCAGCTCCTCCCCGTTGCTGTTGCCTCTCTCTTCCTCCGCCTACTCCGTTCACTGTCGTGTCGCCGACGTCAGGTGAGGGTGGCATACTGGTGGCGGTCGTGCGGGCTCCTTCCTTCGCCGTCTGTTTCTCTCTCACTGGTTTCGATTCGGGGGTCGCGCGAATCGGCCATGGCCACGGTCGACTGCCCCTCGTCGGCTACCCGCCTATGCCTCACCTCCCCCCCTCTCCCTCTTTGTGTGTGGTGTCGCCGGGATGGGGGTCAAGGAGCGCCCCCCCTTTTTTCGCGATCCTTCCTCCTCCCCGTCTCGCGATTCTGCTGCCCAAAAAAGAAGGGCGTTGGCCCTTTTCAAATTTCTTTTTTTTTGTCCACTGATAAAACACCAACCTGCTGTACCATAAATCCAATTTTCCGACCTCCAAATCTTAAACCGTGACCATTAATATAATCATCAGCCGATTTATTCGCCTTTTGATTATATTAAGGTTCGATTCAATAAATTGCAGAATCATTCATACAGTTCGACATTCTAGTCGTATTCAGGAATCTGCTCAATGTGGTACCCAATGGGAATTCTTAATACCAATAAAGCTAATGATAATAAGCATAATAATATTCTTTTCAATAAAATCAGCACTCAGGCAGGCTACATCGATATTAGTTTAAGGTATAACGATATAAATCGGCTTAACGAAGGGAGTAAATCCCGGGTGTTCCATAAGCGTTGTATTTCAATTCATTATTTGAAATATTTATGCGATTACATGCATGGCTAAGACAACAAGGTGACCTTGAAATACAATTTAGTAATGCTTCGTATAAAGTCATTTAATATCTATAGATAAATATAAGTTAGCATATTTATAAAAGTGATTAAAAGTTATATTTTTGCGCAAAAGACATAAACTGAGAATACTTTAAATAATTGCTTTTTAATGATATAAAAAAAAAACAAAGACAATAAATGAAGTAAAAACACAAGTACCAAAGTATATATTAATCAATATGGGTGAAATTTATAGTCCTCTAATTAACTTAAGAAATTACTGAAAAGCAAAGTGGAAAGAAATTGGATATGGAGTTGTGTTTGAGTGTGTCTTATGCTAGGTAAAATGCAAAGAATTAGCCTAAAATAAGAGCCAATTATTAGGTTAGAGGGGAGGAGTAAGCAGGAATCTTAGACCTAAAAAGAAGGAAACAAATAAAAATAAACCATAAAAAATCTAGGTAGATATGAAATAAAGAAGTCCCAACATCATCTTTCATATCTTCTTCCTCCATCATTTATGTGCAACAACCCAATCTCCATGCCCCCTGCTTTGCCCAATATTGCACTGCCCAATCGTGCGTCACCACCTACGTGTGCCACTGTCGCCTACCGGTGCCACCTAGCTACAATACTCCCCCTTTCCATTTTTTTTTACTGGATTTCGAGTACTTGCAAGGTAAATTTCAAGCTCTTTTCTCCTTGCCTTCATCATGTAATAGCAAGAGTTCTTAATCCGAGGCTAACTGTTTAGATTAATATTTTCATTAATAGTGTTCTATTTAATTGGCCATGTTAGACTATTTGTTTGGATACTAATTAAAGGTAATATTTATACGAAGCAATTTTATTAATTTTCTCGATTTATTGCATAATTTTTAGGGAGTTCGTTAAAATTAAGCCGATGCGTAATTACACAAAATAGGCAAACTGTGTGAGGATACTTTGGGTTGAAATTAAGTGAGACCAAACAATTTAGGACCGAATTTGGTTTAATAAATGGGATTAAACAACCAAAACAACCAAAATAAAAAAATAAAAAATAAAAATCAAAGAAAAAGAAACAAAACGGGGCCGAGGCCCTACTTCTTCTTTACAAAAACAGGTAGGGGGGATGTCGGATGTCCTGCGTGACCCAACAACCACCACGAGGAGAGAGGGGGGGGAGAGAGAGAGATGCGAGTGGCAGAGTGGTGGTGACACACTGGCGAACTAGCTGCCCGTCGCACCTCGCCGGCTAACTCATGCACTAGCGTGAAAGAGAGAGAAAGAGAGAGGCGAAAAGAGAGAGAGAGGGAGTGAGATGTTGATGCTCGTGGTGCGTGACAGTGAAGTGAAGAACGAGCGGAGAGTCACAAACCAAACCCTAGCCACCACCACCACCACTATTTGTGGCCTGACTTGAAGGTCGGAAGAGTGTGAGGAAGGGGGCATGCAAACAATAGCATCAGTAAGGCTTGGGACAGCAACGAAGGGAATTTAGGAGACCCTAGATTCAACTTCAAATCACCCCAATTAGCTAAGGAGTTAAGTCTTTGAGCTTGTGACGTATTCTAGCCTCACTAATGCAAGAAATTGCAAAAGGGATTCAAGAATGCATATAGGTAGAATAGAGAGAAATAGAATCAAAAGGAAGTAAGAACAATGATAAACACAAATGGGCTAGCAAGGTGATTTGAATACCCACATTGGTTCACACATACTTGAGCAATCTTCCTAGTTCAACTAAGTTATAGAAGTTGATCACCTTCTTAGTTGAAGCAAGAAGACCTAGAGACCCACTTGAGGTTGCCACACTCAAGATACAACACTAGGATTTGAGAGAAGTAGAGGGAGTTTTCACAACTCAAGCTTTGCATTCATTCAAGGTTGTGATACAAAAGGGAGAGGGCTGGCTTTTAAAGAAGCTAATCATCCAATTCCCACCTCCAAAACCCAAGTTAAGAGACAAAAAGTACAAGGGGGAGTGGGGAGGGGGGTCAATTTGGCCACCCCTTAGTACAAGCAAGTCTAATCCCACCTTAGGCCACCTCATTAGGACTAATGATGCTCCTAAATGGGGTGTCAAGCTTTCTAGGCAGCTAAATTACACCAGTACAAGTCAATTTGCAGCAAAGTACAGGAGAAAACCAAGGAAAACATCACCCTTGTACCGGCTAGCCTTTAACTGCTTAAAGGAGATTTTTTGTTGTCCTTTTGGCCAAATAATAGCAGCACAAGGGGGTGCTTTGTGGACCCTTTGGGCACTTTAATTGATAAATATTTATGTCTACTTTCATGCCCTAAAGTTTCAAAAAGAATGGACTTTGGTAAGTCAACCTAATGCCCCTTGAATTTGTCCTTTGTTGGATTTGCGCCTGTACTGCACTGTCTCAAAGAAGCTGCTGTTTGACCTAGCAAATAGCCTCCCAATGCCTTGAAATTTGATTTATTTGAAATCTAACATCTTAAAATTAAAGGGGGTGGACTTTGCACTTATTTATACCCTCAGCATCAGTGCTCAAAAGATTGACAAAATTGGGCCAAATTATGACCGAACTGGGCAGTAGGTGCAAGGCCTGGTTGGTGACTTCTTAGACCATGGCATGAACTTACTTGACCTCGTTGGTGCTTGTAGGGTCCTCTAGGCTTGTTGGTTGGTCTTCCAAAGGTTCTCAGGGATGGTCCCCATCATACTCCTCGGATTGGTTGGAGTCTGACCTCAAACTCGAAAATTGATCATCTTCATCATAATATGGACTAAGGTCAGCCACATTGAAGGTGGCCTAGACTCTATAATCTCCTGGGAGGTCATTCTTGTATGCATTAGGACCAATCTTCTCAATGACTTCAAATGGATCGTCAGAACATGGCATAAGCTTGGATTTGCGCTTGCTAGGAAACCTTTCCTTCCTCAAATGGATCCAAATCAAGTCTCCCGGCTGAAATTGTGCATCGTTTCTATGCTTTTTGGCACGTTGCTTTGCTTGCTCATTGGATTTCTCAATCATTTCCCTTACTTTGGTGTGTAGCTCTTGAATTTCGTTTGATCTCTTCTCAGCCTCCCAACTGAATTTGGTGGGATTAGGGATGGGAACAATGTCCAATGGAGTCCGAGGGTTGTATCCATACACCACTTGGAAAGGGAAAAGAGAGGTAGCCTTGCTAGGAGCTCGGTTGAAGGCAAGTTCCGCATGAGGAAGTAACTCATCCCACCCGTTAATGCTTTTCTTGACTAGAACTCTAAGCAAAGTGCCCAAAGTTCTATTAGTGACTTCGGTTTGGCCGTTGGTTTGGGACTGGCAAGTAGTGCTAAACTTGAGATGAGTACCAAACTTTCTCCATAAGGTAAGCCAAAAATGACTTAGGAACTTTGTGTCCCTATCCGAAACCATGCTTCTTGGAATTTCATGGAGACGAACTATCTCCTTGAAGGAGAGGTTTGTAATGAAGGATGCATCATTGGTGGTATGACCTGCTATGAAGTGTGCCATTTTAGAGAATCGGTCCACCACCACCATGATAGAGTCTTTGTGCCTTTGGGTCCTTGGCAAACCCGTGATGAAATCCAAACTCACATCCTCCCAAGGGCCTTGAGGTACGGGGAGGGGCGAATAAAGGCCTTGAGGCCGTGAATGACTCTTAGCTTGTTGGAAAATAGAGCATCTTTTGACAAAGTGCTCTACATCCTTGGACATGTTTGGCTAATAATAGTGCTTCTTGAGCATGGAACACGTCTTCTCAATGCCAAAATGCCTGGCCAAAGCTCCCACATGGAGCTCTTGAATCAAAAGCTCTCTAAACCCACACCTTGGTATGCATAACTGTGAAACATGAAACCATCTTCAAGGTGGAAAAGACCAAAGGCATGTTGTGAGCACTTTTCAAGAATTTCTTTGAAATCTTCATCTTGAGCATATATTCCTTTGATACATTCAAAACCAAGGACCTTAGTCTCCAAAGTACAGAAGAGAAGGTACCTTCTTGACAAAGCATCCACACCCTTATTCATGTGGCTCGACTTGCGATGGATCACAAAGTGGAAACCTTGCAAATACTCTACCCACTTGGCAAGCCTTGGGTTGAGCTTGTTTTTCCCTTGTATGAACTGGAGAGCTTCATGATCCGAATGAAGAATGAACTCTCCTCCCACAAAGTAATGCCGCCAATGCTCCAAGGCTCTCATAATGGCATAGAACTTCTTGTCATAAGTGGAGTACTTCCTCTTTGCATCATTGAGCTTCTCACTAAAGAAAGTTATGGGCCTCTTCTCTTGAGATAGGACCGCCCCTATCTCCATACCGGAGGCATCACATTCCACTTTAAAAACTTTGGAGAAGCTTGGAAGGGCTAGAATGGGTGCACTAGTAAGCTTGAACTTGATTTCGTTAAAGGCTTTTTGAGCTTGTTCGATCCATTCAAACCACTTGGCCTTGAGAACTTCGGTCATAGGAGCAACAATGGTGCTAAAATTCTTCACAAACCTCATATAGAAAGAGGCTAGACCATGAAAGCTTCGAACCTGTTGGATTGATGTAGGAACGGGCCACTCACGGATAGCTTTGATCTTGCTCTCATCAACATGAATCCCTTGGGCCGAAACAACATAACCCAAAAATATGACTTGAGAAGTGAAAAAGTGACACTTCTCTAAGTTTTCATAGAGCTTTCCTTGAGCTAGGATACTTAAGACTTGATGTAGATTATTGGCATGCTCTTCTTCACTCTTGCTATACACCAATATGTCATCAAAGTATGCAACAACAAACTTGCCAAGAAGGGGCTTTAGAACTTGGTTCATAAGCCTCATGAAGGTGTTTGGTGCATTTGTTAAACCGAATGGCATTACAAGCCACTCATAGAGGCCTCCTTTGGTCTTGAAAGCCGTCTTCCACTCATCCCCTTCAAAAATCCGAATTTGATAATAGCCACTTCTAAGATCAATCTTAGAAAAGATGGTGGCTCCATGTAGCTCATCAAGAAGATCTTCCAATCTTGGAATGGGATGGCGGTACTTGATCGTAATCTTGTTGATTGCTCAACTATCCACACACATCCTCATGGACCCATCTTTCTTAGGAACAAGCAAGGCCGGCATGGTACAAGGACTAAGGCTCTCACGGATTAAGCCTTTAGCTAGAAGCTCATCTACTTGCGTTTGCACCTCTTGTGTTTCTTGGGGGTTCACACGGTAGGCCGGCTTGTTTGGAAGTGTGGCACCGGAAATGAGGTCAATTTTGTGTTGGATGGACCTGGGAGGGAGGCCATGGGGTACCTCACTTAGGAAGACATGCTCAAAGGCGTTTAGGAGTAGGGTAAGCAAAGGATGGGAATAATCCTTAGGATCGGCCAGTTCATGGCCAAGTAGAATCCATTCTTTGTAATCATCATACTCATGGAGTTGGGAATGGAGAAGGGTGGTAAGGAAGACATCCATGCTAGGAGTGTCTTGAGGCTTTTTTGAGAGGTAGTTTGAGAGGGGTGAGGGTGATTTTCTTGTGTTCTTTGGTGAAGGTGTATGTATTCAAACGGGCATCATGCATCACACTTCTGTCAAACAACCATGGACATCCCAAGAGGACATGACAAGCATTCATGCGCACAATATCACACCAAATTTCATCTTTGTAACTCTTGCCAATAGATAAGCTAAGCAAACATCGAGAAGAGATTTGCAAGCCTTTACCTTGATTGAGCCATTGGATGGTGCAAGGGCTTGGGTGTCGTGAAATCGAAAGCTTTAGCTTCTCCACAAGAGTCTTGGAAGAAACATTGGCACAACTTCCTCCATCTATGATGAGAGAACAAACCTTCCCCTTCACGGTACATCGGGTGTGGAAGATGTTTTCCCTTTGTTCCATGTCATTTTGGGAAGCAAGGCCACTTAATGCTTGCCTTATCATAAGCATTTCTCCCTTGTTGGGTCCTTCTTCCACTTCTTCAAGGGCTTCGGTTATGAGAAACTCCTTCTCTCCTTCATCATTTTCCTCTTATAGCTCCTTACAAGAAGCTTGGTATTTGGCTAAAGTGACAACTCTTTTGTTGGTGCATTCGGATGCATAGTGTCCAAGACCTTGGCAACGTAAACACCTCTTTTTATCCATGGGCTTTGGTGGCTGTTTTGAGGGGGTTTGTGGGGCATTGGGTGGAGAGGGTCTTGTTTTTGTGTTTGGGGTAGATTTGGGGGGTTTGTAGGAAGGCTTTTGGAATGGGTAAGGCCGTGGGTTAGGCTTGGAAGCCATGCCCTTGCTCTTGACTTTCTTTTGCAATTCCACTTTGTGAGCTAAGACACTAAGCTCATCCAAAGAAGTGTAGGGGTAGAGTTTGACCACATTAGCAATCACTTCATTCAATCCGCTCAAATATCTAATCAAAGTTTGAGATTCATCCTTCTTCAAATCACACTTCAAAAGCAATCGTTCAAACTCTCTAGCGTATTCTTCTACACTCGTAGACCCTTGTTCGAGGTGGTGGAGTTTAAGGAAGTTATCTTGCAAGTAATGGGGTGGTAAAAACTTGGACTTATGTTTGGACTTCATTTTCTTCCAAGTTCTTATCTTCCTTTTCCCCTTCCTAACTCTCTTAGTCACAACATTTGACCACTAAATGGAAGCATACTTTCTAAGCTTTCAAGCAACAAGTTTTACCTTTCTTTCATCGGGAATGTCCTTGAACTCAAAGACTCTTTCAACTGTTTGGAGCCAATTCAAGAATAAGTCCGGATCAAGTTGACCTTCAAATTCGGGGATGTCCACTTCAAAATTGCTGTAACTTCGGTCATGAGGCCTATGGCGCCTCCTTGATCTCCTTATATACACATCCTCACCGGAATCACCAAGTGAGTTGCTTTCTTACTCCTCGGAGTCATCCAAATCAGCTTACTTGCTTGCACTTCTGGAACTCCTCAAGTTTCTTCTCTTCTCTTGTAATAATTGGCTAAGTTGTGATTGTAGATACTTGACTTGGGCTTCCAATTCGGCCTTCTCTCTTAAGGGTTCCTCAGCCACTTGCTCGGGAGTAAGGCTAGAAGACATGTTGGCTCTTAGAGTAAAGGATTTTGTGGTTTTGGGATGAGGAGTGGAAGGCACGGTCATGCTTAGAGGCACGATCAGGGCGTGCTCAGTTGCTGAAAATGGAAAGGGTGTGTTGGGGTGAGGCACGGTTGTGCTTAGGGGCACGGTTAGGGTGTGCTCAGCTGCTGAAACTGAAATGAGCGTGCTGCTGTGAGGCACGGTCGTGCCACTGTGGCACGGTGTGGCCGTGCTGAGTTTCTGTCTGGACACGGCTGGGTACTTGCAAGGGAGTGTGTTCGTGGGCTGTTTTGTGATTTTGTGTTTGGAAGGTGTTTGGGGATGGAAGCTTGGCCAAGAGGGTAGCCTAAGCTCTAATACCACTTGATGTATTCTAGCCTTACTAATATAAGAAATTGCAAATGGGATTCAAGAATGCACATGGGTAGAATGGAGAGAAATAAAATCAAAAGGAAGCAAGACCAATGATAAACACAAGTGAGCTAGCAAGGGTGATTTGAATACCCACCTTGGCTCACACACACTAGGGCAATCTTCTTAATTCAACTAAGTTACAGAAGTTAATCACCTTCTTAGTTGAAGCAAGAAGACCTAGAGACCCACTTGAGGTTGCCACACTCAAGATATAACACTAGGATTTGAGAGAAGTAGAGAGAGTTTTCACAACTCAAGCTTTGCATTCATTCAAGGTTGTGATACAAAAGGGAGAGGGTTGGCTTTCAAAGAAGCTAATCAGCCACTTCCCACCTCCAAAACCCAACTTAAGAGACAAAAAGTACAAGGGGAAGTGGAGATGGGTCAATTTGGCTACCAACTAGTACAAGCAAGTCTAATCCCACCTTAGGCCACCTCATTAGGACTAATGGTGCTCCCAAATGAGGTGTCAAGCTTTCTAGGCAGCTAAATTACACTAGTACAAGTCAATTTGTAGCAAAGTACAAGAGAAAAACCAAGGAAAACATCACCCTAGTACCGGCTAGTCTTTAACCGGTTAAAGGGGATTTTTTGTTATCCTTTTGGCTTGATAATAGCAGCATAAGGGGGCGCTTTGTGGACCCTTTAGACACTTGACTTGATAAATATTTATATCTACTTTCATGCCCTAAAGTTTCAAAAATAATGGACTTTGGTAAGTCAACCTAATCCCCCTTGAATCTGCCCTTCGCTGGATTTGCGCCTGTACTGCACTGTTTGAAAGAAGCTGCTGTTTGACCTAGCAAATAACCTCCAAATGCCTTGAAAATTGATTTATTTGAAGGCTAACATCTTAACTTGGGGCGGACTTTGCACTCAGTTATACCCTCAGCATCAGTGCACAAAAGATTGACAAAACCAGGCCAAATTGTGGCCGAACTAGACAGTAGGTGCAAGGACTGGTTGGTGACTTCTTGGACCATGGCATGAACTTCCTTGACCTCCTTGGTGCTTGTAGGGTCCTCTAGGCGTGTTGGTTGGTCTTCAAAAGGCTCCAAGAGATGGTCCCCATTAGCTTGGAGCAAATATTTATGGATTATTATGTGATTTAGTAAGTAGATTGGAATTATGATGAATTGAGAACCTATGAGGAGTAGGTGGATTGATTTGGGTTGAAATCAAGATGTTTTTGAGGATTATTATGGTCGGTGCCGTTAGGGGGGAGTTAGGGTTGTGCCATGAATAAATAAATTTATGAAGCGTATTGTCGTGTATTAATGCCGTGTAATTATGTTATGAGTGCTGAACTGACTGCATTTCGTAGTAACTTGCTGGCCATTAATTGCATCATTGCTGTTGAGGCCATTGCTTGCATGCTTTGTGATCTTAGAGTGAATAAAAAAGTACTTTGAATTAGCTGAATAGTTCTCGAATCGGTTTGATGGTGAACTAGATTAGTGAACTAGGTGACTAGTCACCTGTTTGATTTTGCAAATTGTTTCTGCTAAGAGTTCCTAAGTGCTAGCATTTTTATTATCTTGCTGTCCTGTATAGTAATTCTGTTTTTGCAACGAGCAATCCCTTGTCTTTTTATGTAGTGTACCGAAGGGATGTAATAATATAAAAAGTGGCAGGTTATGTTTGGCAGCTTTTTCTTTGCATCACTTGTAACATATAAAACATGGGATTGATTACGGTTTTGAAATAATTGAATACCTTTTAATGAAACTAAGTGTGATAATGTGGTAAGTGCTGAATGCTAAATTGAGTTTAAACTTCTTTATGTGAAATTGAAAATTGCTTTATGGCTAATTCGTTTATAGGCGTGCTTTACTAAAATAAATGGTTATATGCTTTTTGAAAGTCAAACGACCTTATCTAGGAATTTTAGCCTTCTTGAGAATGAAAATGCCATTGTTGTGATACAATGAGAATTTTAATGCCAAATGTGTTAAAAGTGAGATGCATTTGAAATGTTTTGGGCTAGGGGGATGGTGCTAAATGTTTGGACACAGGTTTGGGGAGCAGACCCGATATGCGAGAACCCTAATTCCTAGGGAGTAGACCCAGAAGTGGGAACCCTAGAAGACCCTGATGAGGGTGATGGTCCATTGATTATAAGAATTCCCAAGGAAAATATGAAAGGCGAGTGTATATGTCCCTTAGGGCGAGTGTAGATATCCCCTATGAGCACGAATATGAGAATCCGATGCCCCTCGAAATGATTTCGTACATGTTATGTGATGAAAACTCCTCGTTCGAGGACTATGCTAGCACGAAGATTTAGAAAAGTGCATGTATTCTCCAAAAGAGCTTTTATTGAGTTCTAAATGATTTTCCAGTGAATAATGAATGTTCTATAAAGGCTTACTTCGGTTTAAGTAATGGGATTTCTTTGCATCACTTGTAACATAGAAAAAATGGGATTGATTACGGTTTGAAATCATTAAATGCCTTCTAATGAAACTAAGTGTGATAATGTGGTAAGTGCTGAATGCTGAATTGAGTTTAAACTTCTTTATGTGAAACTGGAAATTACTTTGCTGCCGATCCATTTATAGGCGTGCTTCACCAAAATGAATGGTTGTATGCTTTTTGAAAGTCAAATGACCTTATCCAGGCATTTTAGCCTTCTTGAGAATAAAAATGCCATTGTTGTGATACAATGAGAATTTTAATGCAAAATGTGTTTAAAGTGAGATGCCTTTGAAATGTTTTAGGCTAGGAGGATGGTGCTAAATATTTGGGCACAAGTTTAGGGAGCGGACCTAACATGCGAGAACCCTAATTCCTAGGGAGTAGACCTAGAAATGGGAACCTTAGAAGACCCTGATGAGGGTAATAGTCCATTGATTATAAGAATCACCGGGGATAATGTGAAGGGCGAGTGTATATGTTCGCTAGGGCAAGTATAAATATCC
The DNA here is from genome assembly GCA_017589665.1 of Selenicereus undatus. Taxonomy (NCBI): domain Eukaryota; kingdom Viridiplantae; phylum Streptophyta; class Magnoliopsida; order Caryophyllales; family Cactaceae; genus Selenicereus; species Selenicereus undatus. Next base: position 46,723,021 of record JACYFF010003369.1, read on the forward strand.
CCTCTGAGCACGAATATGAGAATCCGATACCCCTCGAAATGATTTCGTACCTGTTATGTGATGAAAAGTCCTTGTTTGAGGACTATGCTTGCGTAAAGATTTAGAAAAGTGCATGTATTCTTCAAACGAGCTTTTATTGAGTTCCAAATGATTTTCCAGTGAATAACGAATGTTCTATAAATGCTTATTTTGGTTTAAGTAGTCCTTGCCTTTGTGTGTTAATTGGAATCTCTTATTAAAAAGAATCTCCCTTAGTAGTTTTAACTGAACTCCTTGATGATAGGTGTTTATGTGTGAACTGAGTGGTCTACTGTTCTCAATACGTGGATTTGTGCACGAGTCAGTTTGTTTTAGAGTCTGGCATGCCTGCTATGTGATTTTACGCAACTGATCGTTACTACTAAGCTACAAGAGACATAGCTTAGGCCACTTAGAACTCTTGTGCATGAAATGGAAGGAGATTAGGGATATCTTTTGAATCTTGAAGGTTATTAAGGTAATAGTGAATATGGGAGACCTTATGTGATTATTATGTGATATTAAATATCAAAACGTGTGTGATTGCTACTTAAAAGTATTACGTACAACTGTTTTATATTTCTTGGGGTTGAGGATCATTCACTGAGTATGTGGTAGCTCATTTCCTCTATATTCCCCCTTTTCCCAAGGTTCTTAAATGACAAATAACAGTCAGTTCACGAGAGTCAAGTTGAAATCTCCCTTTCACTTAGGAAGTAGGAACTATGTGGATGTATACGTAGATTCATGAGTTAAATGTTGTAATATGATGTATCCTCATGTTTCTAAATATATGTAGATAAAGTACGTTGGTTCATGTATTGCATAATTAATAGTAGTCGCTCTGAATGACCATATTGGCCAACCATCTGAATTGTAGGTCGTTTGCTTTAGTTGGAGTTAGTTATTTTTGGGATGTAAACTCGAATGCTTTGGATGTGTGATCCGTTGAGTTATATCTTTTATTTCCTTCTTTATTACCGAACTTTATTTGTTGGTATACTTCGGGCGTTTGGCCCGTAGAGTTGTGGGCTCCAACATGTAGCTGTTAAGATTATTTTGGTGTTCTTTCATGCTTCTATTCATTGTAGAAACCTAATGTAAGGCTTTAGGCCTGGGAAATGGGAAGTTTCTAGGTGAAATTGTGTCCATTTCGCTCCAGCATTTAGGAAAACAATAACGTCCCTAACCCTAGGTGATATGGGTGTTACAGATGGCATCAGAGCAAGATCCTGTGATCACAGACCAAGACTTGAGTCTCACATTTTGTATGGCTACCTGGGAACGGGTTTGTGATAATGTGACATATGCCGTGCTTTTTGCACTTAAATGTGTTTTTGGTATCAACGTTGGTGCGTTTGATTAACTATGTGTAACTTGAGTGAGCTGATTGATTGAATAAATGAACCATTTGCTAGGGTATAGACCTAATGACTTGTATTCTCATGAATAAGCTAAGCCTTGGATCAATCGAAATTTTTTTTGTTTATTCACCTTGGCGATTTAAATCGAAAGTTTAAAGCACACTTTGTTTGAACTCAAACGATTGGAAAAGTATCAACCCTAAGCTCATTCTTGCCCTTAAGGTATGATTTGCTGCTCGGGCCCCACAATGAAGTGAGCAGATGTACTCAATGGTTGGTAGAGAGAGTGCTAGAAACAGTAAAGCTATTTTCCTTTTGAAAACGTAGAAACTTTGAAAGTCAAAGTCTTTCCTAATTAGTGAGTTAAGGACTTTCTTTCGCATAAAAAGGCCATTTAATTATTTGGCTAGGCTTTACTATTTCTTCTGAACACTTGCATTTGCTATACAATAACGTTCGAATCTTCTTCTATGAGCATAACTTTTTATGTGCACCCAGATGTTTCGGACGCCTACACGCCAATATACATACATTATTCAATTGTTAATGAAGAGTTGTTAGTAGACGATTAAAAGATTGCTTTCTATGACTAAAGGTTCTTTTAGACGATACCACTTTCTACGTAAATTCTCAGTTTTACAAAGGGAATTAAGTGAGAACTTCGTATACATGCATGTCAATATGGGTAATTGTGGTAGGGTCTTGTTAATTGTTTCATAAGTGTTATTTCAAGCCTTTTGTATACTTGCCATTTATACTTATACGTCACCTTAATCTAGATTTGTTATATACATAGTGAGTCTTCCTTGCTTCTGAACACGTAACCACTATTACTCACGAGTAAGCTAGGCGTTATACTTATTGTGGTATGGAACGTTATTCTTATTATAAGATTGATAGTGTCTTGGCTATAAAAAACCCCAACACATCTAGAGAGGAAATAAGGAGAAGAACCTGATAGACTTTGGAATTGTTATACCGCATGTATCACCTTGTTACCTCTTGGGGCAATAGTCCATACTTTTCCAACATCTTCTTAAGCATTAACACCATGTGCGGAATCCAAAAATCTCGATAGGAGGTTAAACCTCCTCTTTTGTGCCACGAGCTCCTAAGATACCTACGACCACCTTATGAGACAGATATGCCACGTAGAATTGCATCGCACATCCGTAAGGCCACCACTACCACTGTCCTTACCCTAAACCATTATTAGCTGATTGATAGCTAGCTTCTAACAAGTTTGGACAGGCTTGAAGGCATTCCTTCAACCCTAAGTTGCAAATGAGGGTTATGCTCATGTACACTTGCCTAGATGTCCTTTCATGGGACACTACTGGGAACTCGAATGTTTTAAAGCATAACCATGGCATTATGTACAATCTAAAGCCCATAGAAGCTTATATAGTTATTTACGTTCGTTATACCTAATTAGTTATGTGTTTTATGAATGAATAGTGTACTAAATATACTTCATTGGAGTTGCTTATATTAAATTTTGGTTAAGCAAACGGCTGGTTTAGTTAAATGATTTAACATATGTGAACCATTGCTTGTATGATCCCTGAGTCATTCCTTGCACTCCATAAGTTCTGTTATCTCCTGATATAGTTTGAATGACTATATGCATAAGCAGTTAATGCATGATGTGGTGGCGTTAAGTGTTTACTTTCACATTCAATTCCCTTTGTGCATTCCATGCTTGACCATAGAGCATGTCAGCATAACCATGATGTGCGAATTTAAAGGATATGGATGAGTGTGTTTTCATTAATCGCGTCTATTTAATTGGTCATGTTAGACTCTTTGTTTGTGAACTAATTAAGTGTAACATTTATACAGAGTAATTTTATTAAATTTTCTAATTTGTTACATAATTATGTGAAATGAGGGAGTTCGTTAAAATTCGGCCAAAGGCATAATTATGCGAAATTAGCAAATTGTGTATGGATATTTGGGGGTAGGAGGAGTGGAGGGTCTCAGATTGTGCACCTAGCATCCTGGAATATTGGGTCGCTTACGGGTAAGTTTATAGAATTAGTTAAGTCGTTGCATAGGTGTAGGATTAATATAGCTTGTGTTCAAGAGACGAAATGGGTGGGTGCTAAAGCTAGAGAAGTCGATGGGTACAAATTATGGTATTCGAGGTCTTTCAAGGCGAGGAATGGAGTTGACATTCTGGTGGAGAAGAGTTGGTGGACTTTGTTGTTGAAGTGAGGCGTAAGAGCGATCGAATTTTGGCTATTAAGGTTTTGGTGGGTTCAGAAATCATAAATGTGGTTAGTGTTTATGCGCCCCAAATAGGTCTGCCGAACGATATTAAGAAGCTATTTTGGGAGGATTTGGATATGGTCATCCAGGAGATACCTCAGAGCGAGAGGCTTTTCATAGGACGAGACTTTAATGGCCATATTGGTGTTGACTCAGACGGGTTTGATTTGGCCCACGGGCGTTTCAGTTTTGGGGATAGAAACATCAGAGGAGTTTCTGTGTTAGACTTTGCAGTGGCCTATGAACTGTTGGTGGTAAACTTCTTTTTCAAGAAGGAGGACCACTTGGTGACCTTTAAGAGTGGCTCCTTCAAGACCAAGATTGATTACTTCCTAACGAGGGTGGATAGTCGGAGGTTTTGCAAGGATTGTAAGGTGATTCCTAGTGAGTATCTAGGAACTCAGCATAGGTTGTTAGTGTTGGTGTGGAGTTCAAATGTTCAAAGTGGAAAAAGGAGAGTCGGGGACCCTAGAGTTAAGTGGTGGACCCTTACAAAGGAGAACACCATGTTATTATCAGAGAGAATTACTGAAGAAGGAGCTTGGATGCAGGTAGAGGATGCAGATACAATATGGAAGGCAATGGCAGATTGTATTCGAAGGTCGGCTAAAGAAGCCCTAGGTACTTCGAGAAGGGGTGGTTACAAAATGAAGGATGCCTGGTGGTGGAACGAGAAGGTAAAGGAGAAAATCAGGGAGAAAAAGCAGGCTTATGCTAATTTCATGAACAGTGGAGCAGAAGGAGAGAGAGATCTTAGTAGAGCTAGATATAAGGTAGCTAAGAAAGCTGTTGCAGTGGCTAAGAGCATGGCTTATGATAGGTTATATCATAAACTGGAGTCCAAGGAAGGGGAGAAGGAAGTCTTTAAGATGGCGAGGGCTAGGGAAAGAACTAGGGACTTAGGGGTTGTGAGGTGCATTAAGGATGAAAACGGTAAGGTGTTATTTGAGGATGTAGAAATCAAGGAGAGATGGCAAAGCTACTTTTCCAATCTCCTCAATGGTGAAGGGATGGAGGATTCCCAAAGCAGGGAACGAGAGTGGGGAGAGAGGAGAATTGATCCGCAAGAGTGTGGTCATATCAGTAAGGACGAGATTAAAAAGGCCTTGAGGAAGATGCCCAATGGGAAGATAGAGGGTCCAGATCAAATACCGGTGGAAGTATGGAAGTGTTTGGGAGAGGAAGGATTAGAGTGGCTAATGGCACTTTTCAATGTTATTTTTAGGACCGCTAAGATGCTCGAAGAATGGAGGTCTAGTACAGTAATCCCTTTGCATAAGAACAAAGGTGATATTCAGGATTGTAATAATTTTAGGGGTATAAAGTTGCTGAGTCATACTATAAAGTTATGGGAAAGGGTGATTGAGATAAGGTTGCGGAACGATGTCTCGATCTCAGAGTACCAATTTGGTTTTATGCCAGGCAGAGCCACCATAGAGGTGATTTACCTCCTTAGAAATCTCATGGGTATGTATAGAGATAGAAATGTGGATCTCCACATGGTGTTCATTGACTTGGAAAAGGCATATGATAGAGTCCCATGCGAAGTGTTATGGATGTGCTTGGAGGAGAAAGGAGTGCTACCCTGGTATATTTGAGTTATTAAGGATATGTACGAGGGAGGTAGGACGAGTGTCAGGACACCAGGAGGGGTCATAAATGACTTCTTCCTTGGTATGGGCCTGCATCAGGGTTCCGCCTTGAGCCCTTTTCTTTTCACTCTAGTTATGGATGAACTCACAAGAGGGATTCAAGATGAGTTACCTTGGAGTATACTTTTTGCAGATGACATTGTTCTTATTGATGAGACTAGACAAGGAGTTAATGACAAGTTGGAGCGATGGAGGCATACTTTGGAATCTAGGGGTTTTAGAGTAAGTAGATCAAAGACGGAGTACCTTCATTGTCGTTTCAGTGGAATGGTAAAGGCGGGGGGAGAAGTTACCCTGGATGGGAGGCCGATACCTAAGGTCGATAAGTTTAAGTATCTAGGCTCGATCATTCAGCAGAGTGGGGATATTGACGAAGATATTAACCAGCGAATAAAAGTAGGCTGGAAAAAATGGAAGTATACCTCAGGTGTGCTGTGTGATAAGAGGGTGCCCCTTGGATTGAAAGGCAAAGTATATCGAATGGTAGTTAGACCTGCCGTTCTTTATGGATTAGAATGTTGGCCTCTAAAGAAGACGCAAGTTCAAAGGCTGACAGTAGCAGAGATGAGGATGATAAGGTGGATGTGTAGTTATACGAAGATAGACAGAATTAGAAATGGAGTTATCAGGGACTTAGGTAAAGTAGCTCCCATCGGAGCTAAGATGAGAGAAACAAGACTCCAATGGTTTGGTCATGTGAAAAGGACAAGTGTGGACGCTCCAGTGAAGAGATGTGAGAGGATCAGTATCCCCAAAGGCAAAAGAGGGAGGGGACGATCGAAGAAGAGCTTAGACGAGGTGATTAGAGAGGACTTGAAAGCTATCGGTTTGACGGAGGACCTGACTCAGGATAGGAGGTTGTGGCGGGATAGAATTAAGATCTTAGATCGCTGATAGGTTTTTTCTTTGGTCGCTGTGGCTAAATGCTGGTAGAGGTATGCGTTGTTTGCATGCAGGTTGTACTGTTTTCGGAGAAGAGTTCTTGTTGGCTGACCGATGGATGTTCAGGTATATAACCTTCCTCTAATTTATTGTCCTTTTATTTCATAGCTTTAACAACTGATCTTTTTGATTTATCTCAGTCTTCCCTTGCTTTAGAATCTTTCTACTATGAAATATTTTCCCTTTTAATGTTTTCACAAAATCTTTCTTTTATAAAATATTTTCACAAAATGCTTTTTGTGGGTCTCTTGGAATCAGCCTCTCTACGGGTAGGAATACCGGTAGAGGTAAAGCTGCCTACAACTGGATCTCCCCAGACCCCGCGAAAGCGGGACCCATACTGGGAGTTGTTGTTGTTGTTATTGTTGTTGTAAGGATATTTGGGGTTGAGATTAAGCGAGATAAGATGATTTAGTACTGAATCCGATTTCATAAGTGGGATAAAGCAACCAAAACTGTAATAGCCCAACTCTAAATTATTTAATTATGTTCATTTATTTAATTACCTCTTGTTCATATTTTTTTTTCTTATGTTTATTTATCACATTCATTCACCCCGGTGGGGAAAAATTTATTTGGGCCCTCACTTGGCAATTCGAATTTTATTTGTTTATTTAATTTATTAACGTAAAACTTTGGAAGAATTGATAATAGGCCCTAACAAGTTTAATCTAAGTAATTTACTTTGTTTTTCGTAACATTACAAAAATTTAATTTTGAGTTTCATAAAAGTATTATTGTTACGAAGCATTTTATTCTCGAACCCAACTAATTTCACCCAATTTGAAGCCCAACAAGTTTGCTTATTAATCAAACTAATTACCATGATTAAACTTAACCACGATTAGCCCAAAAAAGTTGCTTTTCTAGTTAAAAACTCAACCAAGATTTGGATTAGTCGGAAAATTGCAACTCAACCACAAAAACTCTATTTTCTCTCTCCTATTTCTCTCCCCACGACAGTAGCTTCAGCAACTATTTGGTTGTTTTTCGGCTAGTTTTCCAACCAGCCCCGGTGATCTTTGACCCCCCCTGACATCCTTCTACCGCTAGCCACCATCCTCCATCATCAAAACCACTAAACATCACCTCCATCTCTACTTATCTTCAAGCAAACTAAGTAATTTTGAAAGTTGATCATGTTAGTTTTTCTTTTTACTATAGTTTTGATTATGTTTTGAAGTTTGTGATCGTTGACCATGATGTTTTGATAAGAAATAAGAGTTATTTTGGTGTTGATCATGGTGGAGTTGAGGTTGGATTATGCTAGGGTTAGGGTTAATGCTTAACCATGCAAGCTTGATGATAAAGTGTTGGATTTTTATTGTTTTAAATTTGATTATGAGTTGGAGTAAGCCCAAGTTGGCCATAAACTAGGGTTTTGGCAAATAATGTATGGTTTGGATTAAACTGGCTTTAAACTTGGTTTATGTGTGTATTTGATTGAAAAGTGATCTTTATTGGATATGGTTATGAAATGAATTTGAGTACGGTGATTTTGTATGATGTTGGGGTTGAGTAAAGCTTGTTACATGCTTTTAAGGAGTGGTTTAAGTTGAGGATTTGTCTAAAAAGAGAGGGAAAAGCTAAAACAGTGAGGGTTGAAAATTTCAGAAAAACAGGACAGACTTCACGATTAAACTGGTAATGACTGGCCCATTGGAAAATCATGGTTTTTGGTAGCTAGATAGTTCAATGTGTTAGCTTTCAAATGCCTTTCAAATTGGCTTAATCTGAGGTCTATGGAAAATGGTATGGACATTTTACCAAAACTGTGCAGAATGGACCAAAACTGACATGTTTGTGTTCTAGCCTCATTTGGGAATTCTATTGTGGGAATCAAGCTTGGTGTTCCAAATGAAAGATTTTTGGGACTTCTTAAGCTTTCCATATTGGGTTTTGAGTCTCAATCAGAGGTCGGATGACTAAGTTACGAGTCATTCTTTCTAAACCCATGTTATGCTCTTACTTTTCTTTTACAAAATTATTAGCTACGAAATAATTATTTTTGCTAACCGTATGTTCGTACAATGATAATTTTGTATAGAATCCGGGCCTAATTTATCATTCCTTTCACTTTTGTGCATAATATTATTCAGTGAGCTTATATTTAAAAATTCCACGTACGTTCATTGTCTGTATCTTTAGAAATTAGCACGTATTTATCAAAATTATAATGTTTTGGTAAGTACATCAATGAATTAGTTTAATAAGTGATTTATCACATAACTAGTGACCCCATCAGTTATTACTTACAGGGCATAGCCCTTCAGTTACTCGTGTGTCTTCAGGCCAGGTTCCCCAATCAGCTTGGCAGGTGTACACCTATCTTCAGATCGTAATAGTTACTAGGGGGTTCACTATCAGATAATAATTGACAATGCAGTTTCATATGTATCTCATTCCCTGTTTTTAATTAAAAATGGATTGGAATACGGGCCCAACTAGTTTTCCATTAACGTTTAACAATACAGGGATGCATGTAGTGAGTTTCGGCTCACAGTTCGAAATGTTTCATGTTGTTTTAGGAAAGTGTTCAGTGAATCGCCCTCAGGCGGGCAGAACGACTGAAGATGATAAGTGAGCCGGGAAGTCTGTACGGAATGTTGGTGTATTATCGTCGAGATGTTTATAACACCGTATTGTGATATATTTTGGTGTTGAGACTATACATTTTATTAGAATTCTATATTTTGGAGTAAGCCCTGAGATGTTTGAATGGTCTTGATGTTAGAACAATTTCTTTATTTATCTAAATGGGCTGATGGGTTGACAGTGTGAATACCTTTGATGGTAAACATTGATTATTATGGCTAAGTTTATCATTCAGAAGCAAAGCCTTGTCCTTGTTGGACGGCGGTAACGCCTAATCATTTGGGTTATTATTTCTAATTGGGGAAACTAATGAAAGAAATGCAAATAGTTATTTATGTACATTTGGGGCGTTACAGATTTGGTATCGGAGCTAGGTTACAACTTTCTTTGTGGAATGTAGAGTTTAGAAATAAGAAGGTCAGAATGGTTGGTAGTAAGGGCCATTGTATAAAGGGCCATTGTATACTGCTAGAGTGATATTGGAAGTGTAGTAATGATATTAGAAATGCAGGTTGCTTAAATTTGCATGTTCCTTAATTATGTTTATGTATGCCTCTTATATATGTGTTTTCTTTGTTAGATGAACACTTATGGTGTTAACATGATGCTGGGTGCATCTATGCCTGCTCACATTGCGCCGCTGCATACTAGCATAGAGGCTTATGCAGAGGACCCTTTTTCTGAGTTTCACAGCATTACGTTCTGTGCACACAGACTACTTTGGTCCTTACCCACAGTTGATTCGTGGGTAGAGTTCAGGCTCCGTTATCATCATTTTGTGGTAACAGGGAACCCGGGCTGGGACGGGCCTAGGTTTCATGCCCAGGGAGCTTGGACGACTATCGCTACAAAGTTGTTGAGGGAGGAGTTTGAGCAAAGGGGGGTTACCATGGAGACTTTACAGCATGTCTTTCCGTTACATCAGGTACATCCCCCGCCTGCAGCCCCAGCACCAGCATAGGGACCACCCCCCACCCACACCAGGTACGCCATTGATGCCTAACAGTCCTGGGGAGGTTGATGTGGTGATAGACCTCCCTGATACACCAGAGATAGTGGTGGTTAGTTATGAGGACGAGGGCCATCCGGAGGAGGAGGATGATCCCGAGAAGGATCAGGGCATTAATGAGGCGGTGGTAGAGCAACAGTGGGATCAGGAGATTGACGAGATGATAGTGGAGCAATAGGTTGAGCAGGAGCAATAGGTTGACCAGGAGGTTGGTGATGCCGAGTCAGAGGCGTCAACTAGTAACTTCGATTCAGGCGAAGAGCTCGATGATGAGTCTGACCCGGATTACGATCCATCTAGGGGTCGTTAGGTGGTTTTAGGGGTTGGTGTTAGTAGTTTTCTTTTTGAGCCCTATTTGTTTATAGCGTGGTCGGTTTGGATGGATGTATTTTGTGTTGGATATGACATTGTATATAGTTAGTTAGATACTCTTCGACCGTGATGACATGGTCCGTATCTCGTTTTGGTCACGTGACAGACCTAGTGCCTTGGGGCTAGTTAGTGTTTGGGTTTGAGGTTGGAGTCAAAACTGACCTTGCCTAGTTAGATGTAATATGTTTTGATGATCATGTATATAAATAGGTAGTTATGTATGTAAATAATCAGTTATGAAATGACATAGTGAAGCTTTGGGTTTGTTTTTAATAATCTTTGAGTTATATTAAATGTATTTATTAGGTATGCTTATCTTATATGTTTGAGTATACTAGCAATTAAATTGTCTCGTTTAATGTATGATCAGAATGTCTGAATCAGTGCACAACAATGAAGAGGTTCATATAGAGGAAATCTCAGATCATGGCTAGGGATCGGGTGATCATACCTCCCATCATGTGCCATCAAATTTGGACAAATGCCACCAATTCCTTTCGAGTTAGCTAACAACATTGGGGACCAGAACTACTGGCCGGCCTTAGTAGCTGAATTGATGAAGCGGATTCTGCAAGTAGCTACTGAAACCCCTCCTAAAGAGGATAAATTAGCGGATAGGGTAGCATGACGCAACCCTAAAGTTTATGATGGAACTTATGATCCAGTAACATTTGAGGAACGGATAAGGGGAATGGAGAAAATATTTATAGTGGTGGAAGTGCCAGAAGAAAAGAAAGTAAACATTGGGACATATTATTTGACCGATGAAGCCGATATTTGGTGGAATACTGTTAAGGATGAGCTCGTAGGTCCTGAATTCACCTGGAATAAATTCCTGAGTGAGTTGAGGGCAAAATTTTACCTAGTTGTGATACAAAGGCAAAGGGAAAAAGAGTTTATGGAGTTGAAGATGAGTAGCACCATGACTATGGTGCAGTATGCCAGTAAGTTCACCGAATTATCCAGGTTTGTTCCTGAGTTTGTATCATCTGAAAGGTTGAAGATGAGAAGGTTTGAAGAGGGTTTGGCTTTCTATATTTGGAATCAGTTAGCTGGGCAACCTGTTTTAACTTACCAAGAACTATATGAGCGAGGGAATGAAGTAAAGCGAGTAAAGACAGAGTTGAGAGCACTGAATCCAATCAACAAATAGAGAAAGGTGTTTAAGCGAGGAACTTTGAGTGAGAGTGTGAACCAGAAGAAACCTTCTCCTACTCCTCCCAAGAGCCATCTTGTAGGCTCGACAACGCCCTATGTGAAATGCGGAAGAATAAATCACACCACCCCTGAATGCCGAGTAGGAACTAATAAGTGCACGTTGTGTGGAAGCCCTGAACACCTTATTGCTACATGCCCTCGATGGATGAAGGCTATAGACAAAGGTGCAGCAAAACCCTTGTCCCCACCTTTCCAAGGTGCTTAATAACCAAGGCCTGTAGTAGTAGGATGGACGTATATAATGAACAAGATGGAAGCTACCACCTCTGGTACGGTAGTCACTGGAACTCTCTTTCTAAATTCAAAGCCATTTTGTAGCCATTTTGTGTATAATTTGATTCGGGTGCCAGCCATTCATTTATATCCACTCGATTTGCCATGCAATTGAACCTGGAGGATGGGAGGACAGAAACCAATTATAGGATCAAGCTATCCAATGATTCTATGATTGAATGCCCCATCTCCTATAAACTTGTTCCCATTGCCATTGGTGGAACCACGTTCCCTGTGGATTTGATTCAATTTGATTTGTCTGATTTTGGCATAATTTTGGGAATGAATTGGTTGCACACCTATGAAGCTAAGACTGACGGTGAGGATCTTAAGGTTATTTTGAAGGATGCAAAAGGGAGAGAAGTACTCTTCTATGGGCAGAGAGAGGAAGAATCTTGTTCCTTGATTTTTGCGATGAAAGTAAGTAAGCTATTATGTTGAGGGTGTATTGGATATTGGTGTTATGCTATTGGCATCCAATTAAAGAAAGAGAAAGCTAGAAATATTTTTGTAGTATGTGAATTTGATTATGTTTTCCTTGAAGTGTTACCAGGATTGCCCCTACAGAGGGAAATTAATTTTGGAATTAAATTAATCCCTGATGCCCAACCTATTTCCAAAGCCCTATATCGTATGGCCCCAACTGAGCGTAGGGAACTGAAGCTTCAATTAGATGAGTTATTGCAGAAGGGATTTATTAGGCCAAGTGTATCCTAGTGCTGTTTGTAAAGAGAAAGGATGGAACCTTAAGACTATGTATTGAGTATAGGGAGTTAAACAAGATCACCATAAAAAACAAGTATCTTTTGCCACGAAGAGATGACTTGTTTGATCAATAGTAAGGAGCAGGAGTCTTCTCTAAGATTGATTTGAGGTTATGGTACCACCAACTTCGGACTAAATCTAAAGGCATCCCCAAGACTGCATTCAGAACTAGGTACGGTCACTATGAGTTTACAGTGATGCCATTTGGTTTCACCAATGCCCCCGCAGCCTTCACGGATCTTATGAACAAAGTCTTCAGACCCTGCCTAGACAAATTTGTGGTGGTGTTCTGTAAGACCCGCCTTTTTTATTTTTATGATAAGCTGATTGTCTTGCCTTCTATGTTATAAAATTCGTATTTTAAGAAACTATACGAGTTAAATTATTGCTGATGTACTTGTGTGAGCGATAATTTTATTAAAAAGAATGTTTTCGTCGATATTAATATTATTATTATTAGTTTTGAAAATCTTTTGATGATTTTTACTATGCGTTAATATAGATTATTAACGAGTACTAAATCGAGTGAGAACCTGAATACAATTAGGTTGTCAACCTTAGACATAGTTTGATGTTTATTAAATCGAACCCAAATATATTTGGGAATGAATAGTCGATGAATGGTCAGGTTATCGATTATTGAATTTGGAGTTTGGGGCGCGAACTAAGCTAGTGGTACCGATTCCTAAGCAGCTTAGAACAAAAATAAAAAGAAAGAGAGTGGGAGGGGCATATTAGTAATATCACAGGACCCCCTTTTTTTCCTTCTCCTTCACGCGGCCCCCTCCCCACCCCGACATCTCTCTCTTTCTCCTCAGCATCTCCTTCTTTCTCTTCAATCTCCTCCATGAACGAACCAATAGCTCCATATTTAGGTGGAATTTCGCCACAACTAGACCTGGCAAAACTGACCCGAGACCCGAAACCCGAACCGAATGACCCGGACCCATACCCGACCTGACACCCGAAATATGTTCACCCGAAAGTGGACCCGAAACCCGAATTGACCCGACCCGAACCATACCCGACCCGAAATTTTCAACAAAGTTGCTTGTTTTGGCATAACGAGCGTATTTCACCAAAAATTGGTTGACCCGAAATTGACCCGACCCGAACCATACCCGACCCAAACCGAAACGACCCGAAATGTCACTTAACCCGAACATGACCCGACCCGAACTTGACCCAATCCGTACCCGAACCGAATGACCCATTTGCCAGGTCTAGCCACAACTAGCCTACAAATCCACCCCCTCTACTTTCCCCACAAACTAATAGACCTTGGGTACGAAATCTGGGCAAAATAAAAAACGACCCAGCATAGTTTCGGTTGAATTGGGCTGCGATTCCACCCCCCAGATGCGAGCCCAACCTTAGTCGAGTAACCGAGCTTCTAGTTGCTTCGAATCCTCTACAAACTGGGAGTAATTCATGGCCCCAAGCACCCACCACGAGTTCAAGTCAGTGAGCGAGCGTTTGGGTGAATTTAGGGTTCGAAATGCACTGGTTTAGGCGTGGTATGGGGCCTGTACATGTGTTAATGAGCAAGAGCCGGGGGATTGGAGTTTTTCGAGCCCTAGAGTCAATCCAGTAGCCTTGGATCCGAGCCTTTAGCTTGCAGTCCAGGTGGGTGTTTCTCAGCTCCTAAGTATTAGTAGTTTCGAAACTGTTTTAATCCTTAAGTTGCATTGCATGTGAGTTTAGGCTTAGTAAGATCGATTGGGGTAATGCATGTTCTGTTTCAGTTGAATTTAGTTTAAATCGATATATGTTAGTTTAGTTAATACATGCCTATTAGTAGCTTTGAAATGATATACGAATACCTTGATTCGATGCTTGCTTCATTTGTTTATTTATGCCTTAATAGTAGCTTTGAAATGATATATGGACACTTTGATTCAATGCTTTTTTAGTTGGTTAATTTATTCCTGAATAGTGACTTCAAAATAATATATTAACACCTCGAATCAATGCCTGCCTATTTAGTTAAATCATGCTTGTAGCTTTGGAAATAATTTATGAATCTTGAGACGAGCATGTTTAGCCCTTGGTTGTAATACATGAATGTAATTGAGTTTCATGTCTTGTAAGTTTACTTCAGCTTGCTAAGCGTTCATTTGAAGTTAATGCGATGTGGATATATATATGTATGTATATATGGTTATAACTGTTGGCTGTAGCGCACTGCTGAATCATATTTGCTTGCTCGGTAAGTTACGCATTAGTAAGTTTACATACCGCTTTTCAGTATGACCTAAGGGTTCGAATACTAGATTATGAAATTGAGATCGTGAGGGTAGTTGGATGGTTTGAGGTGGAACTATGAGTGGCTTGAAGTTTCTTGTGGTCAGTTGCCATGTGAGGAGGGAGCCTGGGTTGTGAATTAACCGCAATCGTGTGGATTGCGAGGCCATGTGTGGCTTATGCTGAGATTGATTGATTATGAAGTGTTTGAATGTGTTACGTGCAAACCCCCTCCCTTTATGTCATCAAGTTTATTGTTGCGAGTGAGGGTGAGTTTCAAAAGGGAAGTTTTCATGTTTGTAACTAATAGGAGCCATACCTATTAGCGAATGATGGCCTATTTTAACTATGGAAATACAGTTTTGGGAGTGAACTCGCTTGAACGGGGGAATCACTAAAGAATTTAAATAAAAAATGGCTGCGTTGTATAAAAAAGGATTTTGCTGTGAGAGGTAGCAAACTTATTAGCCATTATGGCCATACGCTTTAAATAGGCTAAGATATTGTGCATAGGGACAATAGATTGGAGTGAACTTGCTTGAACAGGGGAATCCCTAGCCTAGGGAGCATCCCAATTGTGGGAAGCCCTAGAGACCCTAACGAGGGTTAATGTCCAAAAGTTAGTTGCCATCCCGGGAGTAAGAGCTTAGCGTGAGCGATAGTCTCACTAGGGGTTGAGAATAGATCTCACCCAATTCGCACATTATAATGATCTTATGCCAAGAGTAATTTCCTAATAAGAAACAAAAGCAGTCGGCGTTTCGCTATTTTAAGTATTTCAGAAAGAAAGTTTTTAAGGGTCATTATGAGACCAATATGAAAGAGATTCTTTTAAGAATATAAGCCTCAAAAGGCTAAGAGAAGAGTTTTTGTGAGCCTCAAGAGGTTAAATGAAGTGTTTTCAGCAAAAAGAAAGAAAGCTTCCTGTGCATAACTTGTGCATATCTTATGAATGAGATATAAGTAAAGTATGCTGATGAAAATAAAGCGTCATGTGCATATTCCAAGTATAACTTATGAATGAGATGCCAAGTAAAATACGATTATGAAAAACAAAGCCTTATGAGCATATTCCATGCATACCCTATGAATGAGATTTGAAATGTGTGTGCCTTATGCATATCATATGAATGAAATGCCAAGAAAAGTATGATTATGAAAAGAGATAGCCTTCTGTGCACATCGTATGAATGAGATTTCATGCATGGTTTGAATGGAATGCTAAGTAGTAACATTTATGAAAAAGAAAGATCCCTGTGCTTAATCTATGAAAGAAAGTTATGTGCTTAGCCTTGCTGCTTGCTTATGTGTTTAAGTGCTTGTTAGTAAACAAGTTTGATCATTTAAGGACCTAGAAATGAGTTTGGGTGGATAGAATGAGGTTCATGGGTAATGAACCGTCCTTGGAGACTATAATTGCCTAACATGATAGTAAAGTATGAATACTTGATATGTGACAATTAAAGATATTACTGCTTGCAACGGTTTTGGTTTTAAGGAGTTGGGGAATACTCACTGAGTGTGTGGTTGCTCATCCCATTACTCTTTCCCCCTTTTCCTAAGGTTTGCATTATGAAAAGTAGAAGCCAAGTCACTTATGCCAAGATGAATTCTATTCTTACTTGCAAGGTGTCATGTGTGCCCATTTTAAGGGGTCTTACATGCTTAATGAAGTCATGTAATGTATTCCTAGAATTGTAAATGTTTGTAAAAAAGTATTCTAGTTCATGTAGTCTACTCGGTTTAGGAGTTGCTCTGTACGGTCATGTGTGCCAACCATTTTATTAGTCAGTTGTCCTTTTAGTTGAAATCAATTACGTTTCGGGATATAAACCCTAGTACTCCGGTTGTGTGAACCGTTGAATTGTATCTTGCACTTCTCCTGTATTAATGAATTATTTTGTTTGATGTACTTTGAGCGAGTTGCTCGTTGAGTTATGAACTCCAGCTTGTAGCCGTTAAGCTTCTTTTAAAATATTTTACGCTTCCGTTGATTGCAGGGGTTATTGTAAGGCTTTTAGCCTTGAAACGGTCAGTTTTTAGGAAAAACTTTGTCCGTTTCGCCTCGGAATTTAAGTAGAAAGTTAAGAAAATGTAACGCTCTTGGCCCTAGGGGCTGGGGGTGTTACATGTTCATAGATGACATTCTTATCTATTCTAAGGACAGAGACGAATGTTCAGATCATTTGAGGATGGTGTTACAAACATTGAGGGAGCATCAACTTTATAGAAAATTAATGAAGTGCACATTTTGGTTGGAGGAAGTGGTGTTCTTGGGACATGTAGTTACAAAAGAAGTTATCAAAGTTGACCCTCAGAAGGTGAAGGCAATCACAGAATGGTCAAGGCCTACTAACATCACTGAGATTAGAAGCTTTCTAGGTTTAGTAGGCTATTATCGAAGGTTCGTTAAGGACTTTTCGAAAATAGCTTCACCCCCCCTGACCAATCTGCTGAAGAAAGTGAATAAACTTGAGTGGACAGAGAAGTGTGAAAAAGCTTTTAAAGGGCTAAGACAACGACTAACTGCCGCCCAATCCTAATGCTACCAATGGAAGGTAAGGAGTACACCATTTGTAGTGATGCTTCAAAGAACGGTTTGGGGTGTGCTCTGATGCAGGAGGATAAGGTAATAGCTTATGCTTCTCGATAGCTCAAGCCTTGTGAGAAAAACTATCCTACCCACGATTTGGAGTTAGTAGCCATGGTCTTTGCACTGAAAATTTGGAGACACAACTTATATGGAGTACCATGCAAGATTGATACTGATCATCAAAGTTTGAAGTATATCTTCACCCAGAAAAAGCTCAATTTGAGGCAACGACGTTGGCTTGAGCTGCTTAAGGATTATGATTTGCAAATTCAATATCATATAGGAAAAGCAAATGTTGTATCAGATGCCCTGAGTAGGAAAGCGCAACATAGCTTAAATATTGTGGTGATTACTCAGTTGGGTCTCTTGAAAGAACTTGAGGACTTGGGAATTCAACTAGTGTCCCATGGGCAAGCACATGTTCATTTATCATGACTTACCTTACATCATTCCATAGTGGAGGAAATTCGAGTGAACCAAGAAAGTGATCCCGAACTCCAAAGAATAAAGCAAAATTTAGAGAAAAGAAAGCCTCCTAGGTTTGTAGTACATGAGGATGGGACCTTGCGATTCCAGAATCGCCTATGTGTACCCCAAATTAAGGAACTAAGGAAACAGATCCTAGATGAGGCTCACAATACACGCTACTCAGTGCATCTAGGAGGCACCAAGATGTATAGAGATTTAAGGCAATACTTTTGGTGGAATAACATGAAAAAGGAGGTTGCAGAATACGTAGACAAGTGTCTGACCTCTCAGAAAGTTAAAGCAGAGCATCAGTGTCCCGTGGATGAATTGCGACCCCTATAAATTTTCACTTGGAAGTGGGATTCAATCTCAATAGACTTTGTTATGGGTTCACCCCTTTTTGCTTTGAAGAAGAATGCTATCTTAGTTATAGTCGATCGGCTTACCAGGTTGGCCCCTTTTCTGCCAATCAAAGATACCTGGGAAGTTGAAAAACTAGCCTAGTTGTATGTTAAAGAGATAGTCTGACTACATGCAATCCCCTTTGATATAGTATCAGATAGGGATCAAAGATTGTAAGCCCGTTTTTGGCAAGCACTTCAAAAGGCCTTTGGGACCAAATTGAACTTTAACCGCTCTTATCACCCTGAGACAGACGGGTAAAATAAAAGAGTGAATCAAATTCTAGAGGATATGTTAAGAGCTTATGTATTGGAGTTCCAACGAAAATAGGAAGATGATTTACCTTTGGTGGAGTTTTATTATAACAATAGCTACCAGTCTACCATCAGAATGGCCCCGTTTGAGGCTTTATATGGGAGAAAATGTAGAACACCACTGTGTTAGAGTGATTTGGATGAGGCATTGGTTATAGGCCCTCAAATGATCTAGGAAACCGTGGAAACAATAAGAAGGATTCGATAGCATATTAAGGTTGTCCAAAGTGGGAAAAAGAGTTATGTGGACAAGAGAAGGAGGCCTTTGGAGTTTCAAGTAGGCAATAAAGTTTTTCTGAAGGTATCGCCAGCTAAGGGTATCAAGAGGTTCTGGGTATGAGACAAATTTAGTCCAAGATATATTGGATGATATGAAATTATTGAAAAGTTGAATCCTGTAGCTTATCGTCTGGATCTGTCGGTAGAACTAGAACACGTGCATGACGTGTTTCACATCTCTTAGCTTAAAAGGTATACTCCAGATCCAAGCCATACCACTATATCTGAACCTGTTGAAATAACTTTGGATCTAGTATATGAAGAGCAACTAATCCAAATTCCAGATCGCAGAATTAAGTAGTTGCGCAACAAACAGATACCTTTAGTGCTATGGTCAAATCGTACCTCCCAAGAAGCTTCTTGGGAAACTGAAGAGGAAATGAAAGCCAGATACCCGTAATTATTTGAGGTAATCTTGCATTACGTGGAAAAGTCATAAGTTTCGAGGGCGAAACTCTTTAAGGGGGGGAGGCTGTAATAGCCCAAGCCTAAATTATTTAATCATGTTCATTCATTTAGTTACCTTATGTTCATGATTTTTTTTCTTATGTTTATTTATTGCATTCATTCACCTCGGTGGGGAAAAATTTCTTTGGGCCCTCACTTGGCAATTTGGATTTTATTTGTTTATTTAATTTATAAACGTAAAGCTTTGGAAGAATTGATAGTGTACCTTAACAAGTTTAATGTAAGTAATTTATTTTGTTTTCCGTAACATTATAAAAATTTAATTGTGAGTTTTGTAAACACGTTATCATTACAAAGTGTTTTATTTCTGAACCCAACTTATTTCGATGAATTTGAAGCCCAACAAGTTTGCTTATTAATATAATTAATTACCATGATTAAACTTAACTATGGTTAGCCCAAAACAGTTACTTTTCTAGTCAAAACCTCGGCCAAGATTTGGATTAGTCAAAAACTCACAACTCAACCACAAAAACTCCATTTTTCTCTCCTCTTTCTCTCCCCCACGACAGATGATTCAACCACTGTTTGGCTGTTTTTCAGCTACTTTTCTAGCCAACCCCGGTGATCTCCGACCCTCCCAACATCCTTCTACCACTTGCCACCATCCTCCATCATCAAAACCACTAAACATCACCTCCATCTCTACTTATCTTCGAGCAAATTGGGTAATCTTGAAGCTTGATCTTGTTGGTTTTGCTTTTCACTTTAGTTTTGATTCTTGTTTTGATGTTTGGGATCTTTGATCATGATGTTTTGATAAGAAATAAGAGTTATTTTGGTGTTGATCATGGTGGAGTTGAGGTTGGATTATGCTAGGGTTAGGGTTAATCCTTAATCATGCAAGCTTGATGATAAAGTGTTGGATTTTGATTATTTAAATTTGATTTGGTCATCTTCTAAGCTATTGTATTTATGATGATGTTTTTAATGATTTGAAATGAGTTGGAGTGAGTCCAAGTTGGACATAAACTAGGGTTTTGGCAAATAATGTATGGTTTGGATTAAACTAGCTTTAAGCTTGGTTTATGTTTGTATTTGATTGAAAAGTGATCTTTATTGGATATGATTGTGAAGTGAATTTGAGTGTAGTGATTTTTTATGATGTTTGGTTTGACCAAAGCTTGTTTACATGCTTTTAAGGAATGGTTGAAGTTGAGGATTTGTGTAAAAAGAGACGGAAAAGCTACAACAGTGAGGGTTGGAAATTTTAGGAAAACAGCACAGACTTCATGATTAAAGTGGTAATGATCGACCCATTTGGAAATTATGATTTTTGGTTGATAGATATTTCAGTGTGTTGGCTTTCAAATTCCTTTTGAATCGCCTTAATCTGAGGTATGTGGAAAACATTATAGTCATTTTACCAAAACCTTGCAGAATGGACCAAAACTGACATGTTTGTGTTCTAGCCTCATTTTGGGAATTCTATTGTGTGAATCAAGCTTGGTGTTCCGAATGAAAGATTTTTGGGACTTCTTAAGCTTTCTATATTTGGGTTTTGAGTCTCAAACAGAGGTCGGATGACTACGTTACGAGTCACTCTTTCTAAGCCCTTGTGATGCTCTTAATTTTCTTTTACTAAATTATTAACTATGGAATAAATATTTGTGCTAACCATATGTTCCTACAACGATAATGTTGCACAGAATCAGGGCCTAATTTATCATTCCTTTCACTTTTGTGCATAATATTATTTAGTAAGCTTGCACTTAAAAATTTCAGGTACGTTCATTGTTTGTATCTTTAGAAATCAGCATATATTTATCAAACTTATAATGTTTTGGTAAGTACATCAATGAATCAGTTTAATAAATGATTTATCACATAATTAGTAACTTCATCAGTTATCAGTTACAGGGCATAGCCCTTCAGTTACCCGCACGGCTTCGGGCATGTTCTCTGATAAGCTTGGCAGATGTACACCTATCTTTAAATCGTAATAGTTACTAGGGATTCACTGTCAAATAATAATTGACAACGCAGTTTCATATTTACCTCATTCCATGTTTTTAATTAAAAATGAATTGCAATATGGGGCCAACCAGTTTTTCCATGAACATTTAACAATACAAGAATGCTTGTGCTGAGTTTCGGCTCATAGTTCGAAATGTTTCATGTTTTGTTTTAGGAAAGTGTTCAGTGAATCGCACTCAGGCTGGCAGGATGGCTGACGATAATAAGTGAGTCGAGAAGTCTATATGGAATGGTGGTGTATTATCGACGAGATGTTTATAACATTGTATTGTGATATATTTTGGAGTTAAGACTGTATATTTTATCAGAATTCTATATTTTGGTGTAATCTTTGAGATGTTGGAATGGTTTTGATGTTAGAACAATTTCTATATTTATCTAAATGGTCTGATGGGTTTTGATAGTGTGAATGCCTTTGATGGTAAACATTGATTATTATGGCTAAGTTTTGTACAAGCAAGCCTTGTCCTTGTTGGACGACGGTAACACCTAATCATTTGGGTTATTATTTCTAATTGGGGAAACTAATGAAAGAAATGCAAACAGTGATTTATGTACATTTGGGGTGTTACAGATTTGGTATCAGAGGCAGGTTGAGATTTTCTTTATGGAACGTGGGGTTTAGAAATAAGAAGGTGGGAATGGTTAGTAGTGAGGGCCATTGTATACTGCTAGACTGATATTAGAAGTGTAGTAATGATATTAGAAATGCAGGATGCTTACATTTGCATGTTCCTTAATTATGGTTATGTACGCCTCTGATATATGTGTTTTCTTTGCTAGATGGACCCTTATGGCATTAACATGATGCCGGGTGCATCTAATACTGCTCGCATCGTGCTGCTGCATGCTAGTATAGAGGCTCATGCACAACACCCTTTTTCTGAGTTTCACAGTATTACGTTCCGTGCACATAGATATTACGTTCCGTGTATATAGACTGCTTTGGTACCTCATCCACAGTTGATCCGTGGGCAGAGATCAAGCTCCGTTATCATTATTTCATGGTAATAGGGAACCTAGGTTAGGACGGGCCTTCGTTTCAGGCCCAGGGGGCTTGGACGACTATTACTACAGAGTTGTTGTTGAGGGAGGAGTTTAAATAGAGGGAGATTACCATGGAGACTCTACAACATGTCTTTCTGTTACATCAGGCACATCCCCCACCTGTAGCCCCAGCACCAGCATAGGGACCATCGTCCTCATCCGCACCAGGTACCCCATTGATGCCTGACAGTCCTGGGGAGGCTCATGTGGTGATAGACGTGCCTGATACACCAGAGATAGTGGTGGTTGGTTCTGAGGATGAGTGCCACCCGGAGGAGGAGGATGATCCCGAGGAGAATCAGGAGGTAGAGCAACAGTGGGATCAGGAGATTGACGAGATGATAGTGGAGTAACAGGTTGAATAGGAGGAGTAGGTTGAGCAAGAGGTTGGTGATGCCGAGTCAGAGGCATCGACTAGCAGGTTCGAGTCAAGCGGAGATCCTGATGATGAGTCCGACCCGGCTTACGATCCATCTAGGGATCGTTAGGTGGTTTTAGGGGTTAGTGTTAGTAGTTTTTTTTTTAAGCCTCAGTTTGGATGGATGTATTTTACATAGGATATGACATTGTATATAGTTAGTTAGATCCTCTCCGACTGTGATGACATAGTCCGTATCTCTTTTTGGTCATGTGACGAACCTAGTGTCTTGGGGCTAGTTCGTGTTTGGGGTTGAGTTAGGAGTCCAAACTAACTTTGCCTAGTCAGTTAGATGTATATATGTTTTGCTGATCATGTATATAAAAAGGTAGTTATGTATGTAAATAATCAGTTATCAACTGATATAATGAAGCTTTGGGTTTGTTTTCAATAATCTTTGAGTTTTATTAAATGTATTTGTTGGGCATGCTTATCTTATATGTTTGAGTATTCCAGTGATTAAATTGTCTCGTTTAATGTATGATTAGAATGTCCGAATCAATGCAAAATAATGAAGAGATTCATATAGAGAAAATCTCAGATCATGGTCAGGAATCGGATGATCAAGCCTCCCATCATGTGCCCTCAAGTTTTGGCCAAATGCCACCAATTCCTTCTGAGTTGGCTAACAACATTGGGGACCAGAACTACTGGCTAACCTTAGTAGTTGAATTGATGAAGCGGATTCCTCAAGTACCTACTGAAACCCCTCCTAAAGAGGATAAATTAGTGGGTAGGGTAGCACGATGCGACCCTAAAGTTTATGATGGAACTTATGATCCAGTAGTATTGGAGGAATGGATAAGGGGAATGGAGAAAAACTTTACAGTGGTAGAAGTGCCAGAAGAAAAGAAAGTAAACATTGGGACGTATTTGGTCGATGAAGTTGATATTTGGTGGAACACTGTTAAGGATAAGCTTGTAGGGCTTAAATTCACCTGGAATAAATTTTTAAATGAGTTGAGGGCAAAATTTTACCCAGTTGTGGTCCAAAGGAAAAAGGGGAAAGAGTTTATGGAGCTGAAGATGAGTGGCACCATGACTGTGATGCAGCACGCCAATAAGTTCACAGAATTATTCAGGTTTGTTCCTGAGTGTGTATCATCTGAACGGTTGAAGATGAGAAGGTTTGAAGAGGGTTTGGCTTTCTATATTCGGAATCAGTTAGCTGGGCAACCAATTTTAACTTACCAAGAACTATATGAGCGAGGGGCTGAAGTATAGCGAGTAAAGACAAAGTTGAGAGCACTGAATCCAATCATCCAAAAGAGAAAGGGGTTTGAGTGAGGAACTCTGAGTGAGAGTGTGAACCGGAATAAACCTTCTCCTAGTCCTCCCAAGAGCCATCCTACAGGCTCGACATCGTCCTGTGCGAAATGCGGAAGAACAAATCACACCACCCCTGAATGCTGAGTAGGAACTAATAAGTGCATGTTGTGTGGAAGCCTTGAACACCTTATTGCTGCATGCGCCCGAAGGATGAAAGTTGTAGACAAAGGTGCAGCAAAATCGTTAGCCCCACCTCGCCAAGGGCCCTACCACCAAGGCCTTTAGCAGTAGGACGGGGCTATATAATGAAAAAGAAGGAAGCTGTCGCCTCTAGTACGGTAGTCATTGGCACTCTCTTTTTAAATTCAAAGTTATTTTACGTATTATTTGATTCGGGGGCTACTCATTCATTTATATCCACCCGATCTTCCATGCGATTGAACCCGGAGGATAGGACGACGAAAATCAATTATAGGATCAAGCTACCCAATGATTTGTGATCGAATGCCCCATCTCCTAGAAACTTGTTCCCATTATTATTGGTGGAACCACCTTCCCCGTGGATTTGATTTAATTTAATTTGTCGGATTTTGATATCATTCTGGGAATGAATTGGTTACACAACTATGGAGCTAAGATTGACTGTGAGAATCTTAAGGTTATTTTGAAGGATAAAAAAGGGAGAGAAGTACTCTTCTATGGGCAGAGAGAGGAAGAATCTTATTCCTTGATTTCTACTATGAAAGCAAGTAAGCTATTATGTCGAGGGTGTATTGGATATTGGTGTTATGTTATTAGCACCCAATTAAAGGAAGAGAAAGCTAGAAATATTCTTATAGTCTGTGAATTTGAGGATGTTTTCCCTGAAGATTTATCAGGATTACCCCTGCAAAGGGAAATTGATTTTGGAATTGAATTAATCCTTGATGCCCAACCTATTTCCAAAGCCCCATATCGTATGGCCCCAACTAAGCTTACGGAGCTAAAGCTTCAATTGGATGACTTATTCGAGAAGGGTTTTATTAGGCCAAGTATGTCACCATGGGGTGCCCTAGTGTTGTTCGTAAAGAAAAAGGATTGAACCTTAAGGCTATATATTGAGTGCAGGGAGTTGAACAAGATCACCATCAAAAATAAAAATCGTTTTCCATGAATAGATGACTTGTTAGATCAATTGCAGGAGCAGGAGCCTTCTCTAAGATTGATTTGAGGTTAGCGTACCACCAACTTAGGATTAAATCTGAAGACATCCCCAAGACTGCGATTAGAACTAGGTATGGTCACTATGAGTTTCTAGTGATTCCATTTGGTCCCACCAATACTCCCGCAGCCTTTGTGGATCTTATGAATAGAGTCTCCAGACGCTACCCAGACAAATTTGGGGTAGTGTTCATAGATGACACTCTTATATATTCTAAGGACAAAGATGAATATGCTGATCATTTGAGGATGGTGTTACAAACACTGAGGGAGCCTGAGTGAGCATCAACTTTATAGAACATTAATGAAGTGCACATTTTGGTTGGAAGAAGTGGTATTCTTGGGACATGTAGTTACAAAAGAAGGAATCAAAGTTGACCCTCAGAAGGTGAAGGC
This sequence comes from Selenicereus undatus, assembly GCA_017589665.1. NCBI lineage: Eukaryota > Viridiplantae > Streptophyta > Magnoliopsida > Caryophyllales > Cactaceae > Selenicereus > Selenicereus undatus. Next base: position 46,748,575 of record JACYFF010003369.1, read on the forward strand.
AATCACAGAATGGTGAAGGCCTACTAACATCACTGAGATTAGAAGCTTTCTAGGTTTAGCAGGCTATTATCGAAGGTTCGTTAAGGACTTTTCGAAAATAGCTTCACCCCCCGGACCAATTTGCTGAAGAAAGTGAATGAATTTGAGTGGACAGAGAAGTGTGAAAAAGCTTTTCAAGAGCTAAGGTAGCGACTAACTACCGCCCCAATCCTAGCGCTACCAATGGAAGGTAAGTAGTATACCATTTATAGTGATGCTTCAAAGAACGGTTTGGGGTGTGTTCCGATGCAGGAGGACAAGGTAGTAGCTTACGCCTCTCGATAGCTCAAGCCTTATGAGAAAAACTATCCTACCCATGATTAGGAGTTAGCAGTCGTGGTGTTTGCATTGAAAATTTGGAGATATGGAGTACCATGCAAGATTTATACTGATTATCAAAGTTTAAAGTATATCTTCACTAGAAGGAGCTCAACTTGAGGCAACGATGTTGGCTTGAGCTCCTTAAGGATTGTGATTTGTAAATTCAATATCATCTAGGAAAAGCAAATGTTGTAGCAGATGCTCTAAGTAGGAAAGCGTAACATAGCTCAAATATTGTGGTGATTACACAGTTGAGTCTCTTGAAAGAACTTGAGGACTTGGGAATTCAACTAGTGTCCCATGAGCGAGCACATGTTCAATTATCATGACTTACCTTACAGCATTCCATAGTGGAGGAAATTCGAGTGAACTAAGAAAGTGATCTTGAACTCCAAAGAATAAAGAAAAATTTGGAGAAAAGAATGTCACCCAGGTTTATAGTACATGAGGATAGGACCTTGCAATTCCAGAATCGCCTATCTGTACCCCAAATTGAGGAACTAAGGAAATAGATCCTAGAGGAGGCTTATAATACACTTTACTCGGTGCATCTAGAAGGCACCAAGATGTACAGAGATTTAAGGCAATCCTTTTGGTGGAATAACATGAAAAAGTAGGTTGCAAAATACGTAGACAAGTGTCTGACCTGCCAGAAAGTTAAAGTAGAGCATTAGCGTCCCGTGGGTGAATTGCGACCCCTAGAAATTCCCACTTGGAAGTGGGATTCGATCTCAATGGACTTTGTTATAGGTTTACCCCTTTCTGCCTCGAAGAAGAATACTATCTAGGTTATAGTCGATCGGTTTACCAGGTCGGCCCATTTTATGCCAATCAAAGATACCCGGGGAGTAAAAAAACTGGGCCAGTTGTATGTTAAAGAGATAGTCCGACTACACGGAATCCCCTTAGATATAGTATCAGATAGGGATCAAAGATTCCAAGCCTGTTTTTGGCAAGCACTTCAAAAGGCCTTTGGGACCAAATTGAACTTTAGTCGCTCTTATTACCCTGAGACAGGTGGGTAAACTGAAAGAGTAAATCAAATTCTAGAGGACATGTTAAGAGCTTGTGTATTAGATTTTCAAGGGAAATAGGAAGATGATTTACCTTTAGTGGAGTTTTCTTATAATAATAGCTACCAGTCCACCATTAGAATGGCCTTGTTTGAGGTTCTATATGGGAGAAAATGTAGAACTCCACTGTGCTGGAGTGATGTGGATGAGGCATTGATTATAGGCCCTGAAATGATCCAGGAAACTATGGAAACAATAAGAAGGATTCGAGAGCATATTAAGGTTGCCCAGAGTTGGCAAAAGAGTTATGCGGACAAGAGAAAGAGGCCTTTGGAGTTTCAAGCAGGTCATAAAGTTTTTTTTAAGGTAACGCCAGCTAAGGGTATCAAGAGGTTCGGGGTATGAGACAAATTGAGTCCAATGTATGTTGGATCATATGAAATCATTGAAAAGTTTAATCCTGTAGCTTATCGTCTGGATCTGCCGGTAGAGTTAGAACACGTGCAGAACATGTTTTACATCTCTCAGCTTAGAAAGTATAACCCAGATCCAAACCACACCACTGTATCTGAACCTATTGAAATCACTGTGGATTTAGTATATGAAGAGCAACCAATCCAAATACTAGATCACAGAATTAAGGAGTTGCGCAACAAGCAGATACCTCTAGTCAATGTGCTATGCTCAAATCATACCTTCCACGAGGCTACTTGGGAGACTGAAGAGGAAATGAATGCCAAATACCCACAATTATTTGAGGTAATCTTGCATTACATGGTAAAGTCATAAGTTTCGAGGGCGAAACTCTTTAAGGGGGGAAGACTATAATAACCCAACCCTAAATTATTTAATTATGTTCATTTATTTAATTACCTCATGTTCATGATTTTTTTTCTCATATTTATTTATTGCTTTTATTCACCTTGGTGGGGAAAAATTTATTTAGACCCTCACGTGACTATTCGAATTTTATTTGCTAATTTAATTTATTAACGTAAAACTTTGGAAGAATTGATAGTAGGCCTAACAAGTTTAATCTAAGTAATTTATTTTGTTTTCCGTAACATTACACAATTTTAAATTTATTTGGGCCCTCACTTGGTAATTCAGATTTTATTTGTTTATTTAATTTATTAACGTAAAAATTTGGAAGAATTGATAGTATTCCCTAACAAATTTAATCTAAGTATTTTATTTTATTTTTCATAACATTACAAAAATTTAATTTTGAGTTTTGTAAAAACGTTATCATGAAGCGTTTTTTTCCCAAATCCAACTTATTTCGGCCAATTTGAAGCCCAGCAAGTTTGATTATTAATCTAACTAATTACCATGGTTAAGCTTAACCATGGTTAGTCCAAAAAATTTACTTTTCTAGTTGAAAACTCAGCCAAGATTTGGATCAGTAAAAAAATCACAACTCAACCACAAAAACTCCATTTTCTCTCTCCTCTTTCTCTCCCCCACGGCAGCAGCTTCAGCCGCTGTTTGACTATTTTCTGGCTAGTTTTTTCAGCCAGCCTCGGTGATATCCAACCCCCCCGACATCCTTCTACCACTAGCCACCATCCTCCATAATCGAAACCACTGAACATCACCTCTATGTCTACTTATCTTCAAGCAAAGTGAGTAATCTTGAAACTTGATCTTGTTGGTTTTTTTTTTTTGACTTTAGTTTTGATTCTTGTTTTGATATTTGTGATCTTTTATCATGATATGTTGATAAGAAATAAGAGTTATTTTGCTGTTGATCATGGTGGAGTTGAGGTTGGATTATGCTAGGGTTAGGGTTAATCCTTAATCATACAAGCTTGGTGATACAATGTTAGATTTTGATTGTTTTAAATTTGATTTGGTCATCTTCTAACCTATTGGTGTTTATGATGATGTTTTTGATGATTTGAAATCAGTTGGAGTGAGTCTAAGTTGGCCATAAACTAGGGTTTGGCAAATAATGTATGGTTTGGATTAAACTAGCTTTAAGCTTGGTTTATGTGTATATTTGATTGAAAAGTGATCTTTGTTGGATATGATTATGAAGTGAATTTGAGTGTGGTGATTTTGTATGATGTTGGAATGGACCAAAGTTTGCATACATGTTTTTAAGGAATGGTTTAAGTTGGGGATTTGTGTAAAAAGAGAGGGAAAAGCTAAAACAGTGAGGGCTGGAAATTTCCGAAAAATAGGACAAACTTCACAATTAAACTGGTAATGATTAGCTCGTTGGAAAATTATGCTTTTTGGTGGATAGATAGTTCAATGTGTTAGATTTCAAATTCTTTTTGAATCGCCTTAATCAAAGGTCTGTGGAAAAAGTTATGGTCATTTTACCAAAACTATGTAGAATGGACTAAAACTGACATGTTTGTGTTCTAACCCCATTTTGGGAATCCTATTGTGAGAATCAAGCTTCCTGTTTTGAGTAAAAGATATTTGTGGACTTTGTAAGCTTTCTATATTGGGGTTTTGAGTCTCAATCAGAGGTCAGATGACTAAGTTGCAAGTCATTCTTTCTAAGCCCGTTTATGCTCTTACTTTTCTTTCACTAAATGATTAGCTACGAAATAAATATTTTTGCTAATCGTATGTTCCTACTACGATAATTTTGTTCAGAATTAGGGCCTAATCAATCATTACTTTCACTTTTCTGCATAATATTATTCAGTGAGCTTACCTTTAAAAATTTCATGTACGTTCATTGTCTGTATCTTTAGAAATCAGCACGTATTTATCAAAATTATAATGTTATGGTAAGTACATCAACGAATCAGTTTAATAAGTGATTTATCACATAATTAGTGACCCAATTAGTTATCAGTTACAGGGTATAGCCCTTTAGTTACTTGCACGGCTTCAGGCCTGGTTCCTCGATCAGCTTGGCAGGTGTACACCTATCTTTGGATTACAATAGTTATCGGGAGTTCACTATCAAATAATAATTGACAATGCAGTTTCATATTTATCTCATTCCCTATTTTTAATTAAAAATGAATTGCAATATGAGGCCGACCAGTTTTTCCATGAACGTTTAACAATACAGGAATGCATGTATTGCGCTTCGGCTCACAGTTCAAAATGTTTCATGTTTTGTTTTAGGAAAGTGTTCAGTGAATCACCCTCAGGCTAGCAGGACGGATGAAGATGATAAGTTAGCCGGGAAGTCTATATGGAATGGTGGTGTATTATCAACGAGATGTTTATAACACTGTATTGTGATATATTTTGGCGTTGAGACTGCATATTTTATCAGAATTCTATATTTTGGTGTAATCCTTGAGATGTTTGAATGTTTTTATGTTAGAACAATTTCTATACTTATCTAAATGGTCTGATGGGTTGTGATAGTGTGAATGCCTTTGATGGTAAACATTGATTATTATGGCTATGTTTATCATGTACAAGCAAAGTCTTGTCCATGTTGGATGATGATAACGCCTAGTCATTTGGGTTATCATTTCTAAGTGTGGAAACTAATGAAAGAAATACTAGCAGTGATTTATGTACATTTGGGGCGTTACAAAAACTACCAAAAAAATAAAATAAAAGAAAAAGAAATAAAAGGAGGATGAGGCCCCCCCTTTCTTCTTCAACAAAAACAGGTAAAGAAGACGGGATTTCGGATGTCCTCTGCGGGCCAGCAACAATCGTGAGGAGAGAGAGAGGTGCAGGCAGCGGAGTGGTGGCAACACACTGGCGAAATGACAGCCGGTTGCACCTTATCGGTTGACTCACGCACCGGTCCAAGAGAGAGAGAGAGAGAGAGAGAGAGAGAGAGAGAGAGGAGAACAGAGAGAGAGAGAGGGAGTGAGATGCTGATGCTCGTGGTTCACGATGACAACCAGACCGGGACGACAGCCTTTGATGGTTGTCGGTTACAAACTAGCAGTGGAGGAGCACCTGGGGAGAGGGTGGTGCACGATAGTGATGTGAAAAACGAACGGAGAGCCACGAACCAAACCCTAGCCACCACCACCATTGGCAACTCGACTTGAAGGTCGAAAGAGATTGAGAAAGGGGGCATGCAAATAGTAGCATCAGTAAGGCTTGGGCCTGCAATGAGGGGAAGTTAGGAGACCCTAGATTCAGCTTCAAATCACCCCAATTAGCCCAGGAGTTAGGTCCTTAAGCTTGGAGTGAGGTGGGTGGTTCTTGATTCCCTAAACTACTAATCATGTGCAAATATTTACACATTATTTGTGATATGTGATTTAGTAATTACATTGGAATTATGATGAGGAAGGGGAGCCTTGGAGCAACAGTAAGGTTGTCTCCGTGTGACCAAAAGGTCACGGGTTCGAGCCGTGGAATTAGCCACTAACAAGGTCAGGTTAGGCTACCTATAATTCACCCCTTGCGGTACAACCCTTCCCCAGACCCTGTGCGAACGTGGGATGCTTGTGCACCGGGCTACCATTTATTGGAATTATGATGAATTGAGAACCTATAAGCAGTAGGTGGATTGATTTGGGTTGAAATCGAGATGTTTTTGAGGATTATTATGGTCAGTGTCGTTAGGAGGGAGTTTGGGTTGTGCCATGAATAAATAAATTTATGAAGTGTATTGCCAAGTATTAATGTCATGTAATAATGTTATCAGTGCTGAACTGATGGCATTTCGTAGTAACTTGCTGGCCATTAATTGTATCATTGTTGTTAGGGCCATTGCTTGCATGCTTTGTGATCTTGGAGCGAAGCAAAAATACTTTGAATTGGCTGAATAGTTCATGAATGGGTTCGATGGAAACAAGATTCGCAAACTAGGTGACTAGTTACTTGTTTGATTTTGCAAATTGCTTCTGCTAAGAGTTCCTAAGTGCTAGCATTTCTATTATCTTGCTATCATATATAGCAATTCTGTTGTTACAACGAGCAATCACTTATCTTCTATGCAGTGTACTTAAGGGGTGTAATAATCTAAAAAGTGGCAGGTTATGTTTGGCACTTTTTTCTTTGCATCACTTGTAAAATAGAAAACATGGGATTGATTACGGTTTTAAATCATTGAATGGCTTCCAATGAAACTAAGTGTGATAATGTGGTAACACAACAAAAAATAATGCATCCTTCCGCATTTGTATCACCAGACTTAATTAAAGTGTGGAGACAAAAATGATAAGGTTTACTAGTTGTTTGGATTCCGTATTTAACAAGTGTGGGTAAATTATAAACCTATTCCAATACTTATTAAGTGTGGGGAATTTAAAATAGCATTTATAATTATTTTTTATTATTCTAATGAGATAAATTGTGCAAAATATTTCAATAATTTTATCTAAATATTAATCAATTAAGGAAAATAAAGCTTCTAATTTATTATTACGCACACCTTTGTCCCCGCCCCCCCCTCAAACATCAGCAAATTAAATTGTTGAATCCTTATAATAACGACTGAAGCAAGCAATCCCTTGAATACGCATGAAATCCTCAAAAACCAGCAAACCCTCAGCAATTTGCCTTGAATAAGCATCAACGTGAATCAAGGCAAATTAATTTGATCTGGGCAGTGCGTTGGTTGAGAAGCAGGACATGACAGAGAAGTGGAGAAGTTGGGGGAGGGATGAAACAACAACCGTAGATGGCATGCATTGAAGAATTGGGCATCGAATCCTCAACAATTTGTCTTGAATAAGCATCAAAGCAATTCGAACAATCTATGCAGTGCGTTGAAGAATCTTGGCAGTGAATTGAATTTGGGCATCGAGTTGAATATATCAACGAGTAGCAACGTAAGCCGACCTCAACTATCAATCCCGTGCGCACTTCCCTTTTTGGTTTTGTTATTAAAGCTCAATCTTAGTTTGATTTTTTAAGTTCCATAGTATGAATTTCTTGATTGTAAGTTCCAGAGTATGGTTGCCTTCTTTAGCATCGTCATCCTCTTAGCCATCAAAACCCACAAATCACCCTCTGCTCTCTCATCCTCCCAATTCCAACCTGACCCATTCCCTGTTCTTTGCCCCTGCCACTCCTCAAGTATACTATCTCTCTGTTTTTTGTAGACTTGGTCATTGGATCATGATATTCAGTCGATTTGGGTCAAAATTAGCTTAATCGCGTCGGGTCATATAGGGTTCGTGTCGCTGCTCTATTCTTCTTCCCCTCCTTCTTATAGACATGTTAATTAGTTAAAACCTGTTGATTTTTTGGTCAAAATTGGTCGCCCATCGGGTCTCATCGAACCCAAAATTGAGCCAGGTCGGTTTTGGTCTACGTTTGTTTTCAATAATTTAGAGTCAGGTATGTGTTATTGCTCTGCTTTCCCCGATTTTTTGTTCTCTGTTTCCCCCTTGTTTGTGACAAGTAGCAAGGTGTTCTGATTTTTTGTTTCATAATATGAAATCTTCAAACTTGGTATTCTTGTGTGGATGTAATATGCTCACAAATTGATGATGAAATTGAAAGCATTGATATTGTGTTCTATGAAGAATTTTTGGGTTCCTTTATACCATGAGAATAAGTTCATCTGTTTAGAATGTCACTGTTACTTTATGTGTAACCGTAACAAAAGGGGATTGAATAGACAAACTTGATTTATCCCTTCACACCAACCAACCCATTTGACCAACAACTTGCATATGAACAATGAAGAAATAGATGTTTGTTAGTGCTGTCATTCTGCTTATCCATTCATTTGATCAGTTCTAATCATGCGACAAATTGCAACAATATCATTGTTACTTTCTGTGTAACCCTATCAAATACACCCAATCCACTCTCCTTGCTTAACACATTGGCCTTAGATATCACTTATCCATTTCCAGAGCAGTGTTACTTTTGGAAATTTATGCATTTTCTTAGACTGCATCCAAAAGCACTTTGTATGAACTCTATGTGTGTGTTTGGTTTTTTGAAAATGAACGAAGAAGTAACCTTACAAAAAATGCCTTAAGAAGTGAACTGATTTGAGCAAGCCTCCTTTTTTCTGATATTACTAATCCCTTTTTTCCGAGTGCAAAGAGACTGGCTGCAACAGTACCAGGTTTCATAGATACTAAGAGAACTAGCAAGCATATGAACTTATGATGGTATGCGAACATGGTTTATGTGCACTTTGTATGAACTCTATGGTGTGTCTGGTTTTTTGAAAATGAATGGAGAAGTAACCTCATAAAAAAATAACTTAAGAAATGAACTGATTTGAGCAAGCCTCCCTTTTTAACTTTTGGAAACTAAAGGAAATATGGAGAATATGTGCACTTTGTATGAAAATAACTTAATGCATCTTCTATTGAGAATTGTTCTCTCACAACGTTGTAAAACTCCTACACAGAATATGTATTTATGGTTATTTAAGATTTTAACTGTGTATATGTTTTGAGTTTGACACCACACACAAGGTATGCCTAAACTGCTTCTCGATAAAGCATGGATTTGTGACTATTCCTGAATTAAAGTTGTGATATGGAGTATGGCTGAAGGGGGCAGTATGCTTCTAGATGGATTATATATTTTGCTACTTTTGGACTTGTATTGTTTCTTTCTTTCGGTTTCTTCCCCCGCTATCCATGGCTATTAGTTATCAGCATTTGTGTTTCTGGATGTTCTAATCTGCTACTTATGGGGCTATTTGGTACAACTTGCTTAATGTAGCCTACTATCTGTAGCCATCACTTGTCAGTGTCAAATAGATGAATTTCTACTGATATGTATTCTTAGATTAACTATTTTTTTAACAGAGAAATACTGTGTTCTAATTTTCCTTGCATTCTAAAGTTGTTGTGTTGTAGTCTGGATTAGATTGAAATTATAATTAAAAGCTTGCGTCAAAGTAGAGATCACTCAGAAGGATGGACTGTTCTTATATTAGCTTTTGAATTAAGTTCCCTTTCTATCCCATTATTAAAACTCATTAGAATGGAGTATTGGATTTTGGCTTTTAGATTTAATTGTTGCTTCTTAACCTTAATTGATGGGGGCATTTGCTTTCTAGAAGTAGGAGTGGGTCCAAGCATTGTTAGTAGGTAATCAGTTTCACAGCTTGGTATGCATATCCTAACTACCATGTTCAGACATTTCTACCTCACTATCTATGAATGAAAGATAATATTGAGAATTTAATTTCATATGAGAAACCATTAAACATGATATTGTAATCTTTTCCACATGAGCAACATATATCAAATTAGTAAAATATTGTCTTGTATCATACCTTGAGCTAACATACACACACACACACACACAGATATATATATATATATATATATATATATATATATATATATATA
>JACYFF010003369.1:46764550-46841527 GCA_017589665.1 Selenicereus undatus
TTACACATCCTTTTTCATCATTTCCCATTCACCAAAATAACCCAAAACCGAATTAGACCACAAAGGCCCCCAACCATGCACCTTTCTCCCTTTCACGGTTTTTGTGGGCAGGAAAGTGGCACGGTCTGACCGTGCCATAGGGCACGACCGTGCCACCTTGGCCGTGGCCAAATCCTCCCTTTTCCTCTCCCTTTTGATGTGTATTGGATTGGGTCCTCTATTCCCTTCACATATACATCACTTTGCTATCTTTTTGGCTTTTCCACCCTTATAACAATATCTCTTATAATAATATAATACTTTTCGTTACGCAGAAATGGTCTACTAATGGAAAAAGACCAAGAGGGAAGCAACTACATGCACATATAAGTGGCTCACAAAGTTTTGCAATCAAAGGGATAATTTTGTAAGTCATGTATGTTTAATTTGTTTATAGTAAGTTCAGTGTGGTTGTTACAAGCGCTGTACATCTTGTAACCGCTAAATGCTCTAAACAACTTTATATTACTCCTAACTAAAAACCATTAGTTCAAACACTCCTAACCACTTCTAAAATGCTCCAAACTGCTAGTTATATATAGTGTTAATTAACATCACACCGCTTCTAACGCTTGAAATTTCTTGTTTGTGCTCGATCTTATTTTGCAAGGATTTAAGTGTATTTACTCCACAATGGTAGTAAAAGACAATATTGTTGGTGCTCCGGCCGTGTGGGCTATAGAGTTGCGATCTCCAGTGTATAGCCGTCGAGCTTGGTGGACATATTTGTTATGTTTCTATTGTTACAAGTACAAATTGTAAGGCCATAAGGCTAAGTTATGGTCAGTTTTTAGGGGAAACTCTGTTCGATTATTTTTGAAATTTTAGAAATCTGTAACATTACTAGGCATAGGGTTCGGGTGTTACATTGTATTTAAATTGTTGGTCAATTTCTTGCTTCTAAGTTCCATGGTGGAGGCTTGCTTCTTGGGTAAATGCATATGAAGCATGTGGGGTTATTTTTTGTCAAATAAAAAAGTGTAATTGGTTTGTTTATATAGTTTAATGATGTGTTTGCCATCGATAATGATTGTGGAGCTGTTTAGACAATTTGGTGTTTGTTTCCTTAACGTGCTACTTTGGTAGCTTGTCGGAATGCTCTTTTAAGGCTCCCATTGACTGTTAGTGCAATCATGGTGGAGTTTTTGTTTGCGTTTAACAAAAAATGAACAAACAGAGATTGGCCTTACCTCCGTTTCTTTAACAACTATTGCTCTAACTGGTCAATTGTTGTTGACATAGAGCTCGTTAAAATAGTCAGGAGGTCACTAGTTTTTCCAACCTTGTATGAACTAACTTAAAGCTGATGGGAAGTTAATTGTTGTTTCCAAGAGATATATCTTATAATAATACAAGCAGAAAGAACTCATGTCTCAGATTCTATGTTGGGGCCATTTTTGGGAGTATGTGCCTACACTTTAATATCCCACTTCCCGTTTATTGATTGTTTTCTAGTGTTATAGTTTCCATTCAATAAAAAGGCAAAAATCTATCATATTAGCATAAGCTCAACTGTTACTATCTACTGAGGTATAATGCTAGGATATTCATGTTGACTGGTGGTACTGTGATACATGCTTCTCAGTCTAGCAACTTGCTTGTGCTAAGAAAGTGGTCTTGGTATATCAGCATCATAAACCATTTGTGGGTAATAATTCTGGTCATCTGTTAACTAATAATCATATTGAGTGAATTATGAATGTCTGGTATGACTAATGATGAGGAAAACCATTGATCTCTGTATCAGGCATTCACATCGTCATATCTATGATGATGAATCTATGTTACATGATCATTTCAGCAAGAAACAATAGGGAGCTAAGCCGCACAAATGAATCTCTATTTACCCTTGATAAATCCTCTGTATAGTCTTATAGCAAGTTGATTGTTGTTTCTGTCTTGCTTGGTAATACTTTGGCAATGTGCATAGAGTGAAAAGGACAATATGTAGATTGTGTTTATGGTTGCTTAGTCTGTTCATGAGGTTATGCAACTTAACCTTTCCCTGCCTATTTTTAGTGCAAATGCTATGCTGTTGGTTGTCATGTGGAAAAAGGGTCATGTGTTACCAAAATGACAAGCTTGTCATATTCAACTCCTTTTGTTGTTTGTGCTTGTTTTTATTTCAACAAGTATTCCGAATAGACATTTGTGCATCTCATGAGTCATAGTGCTTTGGTGAAATAGGTTTTGAACTTGCCTGCCATATGAAGGACAATACGTCTGCTGAATTTCTCTTCTTTGTGCATGTTTGAGCTTCTATATCTATATTTTATGCTATGTATGATCTCATTATTCAATTCACAATGTGGGTTTAAATTTAACACATGTCGTGGATTAGGCTTGAATTATTTTATCTTCATAAATACATATAGTTATTCTATAGAGATTGACATAAGTTAGATTGTTGGCGAATGACTATTAGATTTCCATTTGCTCGGCTTGTAATCTACCAAGTAAGATTTCCTGATTCTAGATGCTATTAAAAGTGTGCTAGTGAGATTGATGTGTCTTAGTTCTCATTGTTCATGATAGTGCTCAAGCAACATCCTATGTCCTTGACTCCTTGGCTATTTTTTATGGACTAAAGATGCACATTCTGGCCCTCAACTTTCTGTCCCTTTTGGAATATTTCCTTTTTCAGTGGGAGTGTTGTTAATGTAACAATATTTTGTAAGAGCAACTTGATATAGTGATTTTTGTCATAGAATTCTATCGAAATCAATGAGCCAAAGTCATGCATTTAGTAAACGAGCTGCGAACTAGGGAAGTAGCAGATTTACATATCCTTTCGCTATAATTAAATTGTAGAGAGCTTGTTTGTGCTTGATCTCATTTTGTAAGGATTTAGGTGTATTTACTCTACAATGACAGTGTAAGACAATTTATTGCAAAATCAGTTTGCTTTATATTGTTGGTACTCCGGCCGTGTGGGATATGGAGTTGTGATCTCTGGCATGTAGCCGTTAAGCCTATTGGTCATATTCATTATGTTTATATTGTTACATGTACTTATTGCAAGGGTATAAGCCTAAATTATGGTCAATTTTTAGGAGAAACTCTGCCTGTTTATTTGCAAAATTCTGGAAATCATTAGCATCACTAGCCCTGGTGTTAGGGTATTACACTGTATATACTTTCCTATGTATAGAATTCTTTGTTTGTGCTTATACAACGATTTATAGGAGAAGGAGCATTAAAGAGAACATGGTCCCTTGGAATGGTTTATGGAGACTCATCAGGTAAAAAAGGATCTTACCATGAACCGACGACTAAGAAATTTGTGGTATATGCATTTATATGCTTATTGTAATTTGCATAAAGTATGTCATTAATTAATACATGTGTAAATAACATAATGATAAATGTTGGTATCTATGGCCAATAATTTATATAGGATATTGCTGTTGAAATTGTCAAACGAAACACGGGTGCTGCAGAAGTGGTATTCTCTGAAGCCACAGTGTTGGCTGAGACTTTTGCTTATCATAAGTTGATGGGACCTGAAAGTAGTGGGAGGGTTAGAGGAGTTAGGTCTAGAATAACCTCTAATCATTTAGTGCCAAAAGTAATTGTCAAAGCAAAACTGAACCTTCGGATTCTAGCATAGTGAGTCTATTACTAAAAGAGGTTCAATCCTTGCGCTAAGAGGTCACTTACCTGAAGTCTCAACGAACTGATGATGCGCATGTTCTGTCTCAGGTCATTTTTAAACCATGGTTCTATTACTTCGTATTGAGTTGCCATAATAAAAAATAGATAATGAATACATGTACACTTTGGATAAGGTCGATGTTAATTTCTTTACTTGGTTTGTGATTAGGGTGATGATGTGGAAGAGAATCACAGGAATAACATGCCATTAGTTGGTGAACCCATAAGAGATACTTTGACAACTATGCCTACATTAGCTAAGAATAATGAGGCGTATATTAAGGATGCATGTCAAATTGAAAATACCACTGTATTAATGGATAAAGGTGGAGCTGTTCATACATCTAGGTCTCCGCATGTTCTAAACCAAGTGAGTTCACATTTTGTACGCGCATAAATGTGGTCTTCTCGTACAAAATCTTGTGTTTGGCTAATTGTTTTTTAAAACACTATCATAGCTAGTTTTGGGTATTTGTAGGTGCGTCAGCAAAGATGAAGTGCTGGAGGCAAAGAGAACATACAGCTACAAATAAAACAAAACAACGACCCCATTTTTTATTTTCTTGCATTTAGCTTCATGTTGTGCCACTTGGGTAAAGATGACATTTACAACCATGACAGTTACATCACAATTATGTTCTTATTAGCTATTTCGTCCTACACAATCATATCATTATCTGACGACTAGTTTTATTTAGCCAAATTCACTTGAAGGAGTTAACAACTCCTGTACAACTCAAATTGGCAAGAAACATATTATTGTGACAAACAGGATGGAAAATTCTGCAATTGGCATGCCACGATCCGATAATCTTGTAAATCAAGGAAGTCCTTATTTGGTGCGCATAAACATAACGTTATAGTATAATGTAAAAACCTTGCACAGTTAACTTTTCGTTATTAAACTTTCTTTTCGATTTGTAATTTTATATTGTCGTATGATCAAAACTCATCTACGGCGGAAAATACAAACACTTTTGGTTGGTCAAATCAATCGAACATCGCTCGAAGGCTGAATTTTGACCAAAGAGAGCAGACAAGACGTTAAGTAATTTTCATTTGAACTATTTAAAGAGCAGACTTGAAAGTTAAATACTTCTAGTGCCTATTATTTGAGCAACAACAACAACAACAACAACAACACACTCCCAGTGTGGGTCCCGCTTTCACGGGGTCTGGGGAGATCCAGCTGTAGGCAACCTTACCTCTACTAGTATTCCTACCCATAGAGAGGTTGATTCCATAAGACCGACAAAAACAGTTTAGATGAAAAGTTTATAGAGAAAAACAATTGCGAAACCATTTACGGCGAAAGCAGAGGGGGGAGGAGAAAAAGGGAGGGGGGGAAAGCAAATAAAGAAGGAGTAGGAGTAGAGACATACCTGAACAAACCAGGAGCGTTTAGTGCCGTCGCATCTCAGAAAGCGTGACCTGCAGACAAGCACACCAAAAACCCTACCCGCCCTACACCGCCTAGGCTACTGCCCCCTACGGAGGCGGTCCCCTACAATCTGAAACCTTAATCCTGTCCCTCCACAACCTCCTATCCTGAGCCATGTCCTCCGAAAGACCGACAACTCTCATGTCCTCTCTAACCACTTCTATTAGGCTCTTCTTCGGTCTACCTCTCCCTCTCTTACCCTCGGGAGGGTGAATCACCTCGCACCTTCTCACTGAGGCGGCCACACTTTTCCTCTTCACGTGGCCGAACCATCTAAGCCTTGATTCCCTCATCTTCTCCTCTATGGGGGCCACTCCAGCTAAACCCCTGATTACGACATTCCTAATTCTGTCCAATCTCGTAAAACCACACATCCACCTGACCATTCTCATCTCAGCTACCATCAACCGTTGGACCTGCGTCTTTTTTAGAGGCCAACACTCCGAGCCATAGAGAACAGCCGGTCTAACTACCGTCCGATAGACTTTGCCTTTCAATCCCAAGGGCACTCTCTTGTCACACAGTACCCCTGACGCTGACTTCCACTTTTGCCGGCCCACTCTAATCCGCTGGCTAATATCCTCGTCAATGTCCCCATTTTGCTGGATAATCGAGCCCAGATACTTAAATTTTGCGACCTTCGGTATGGCCCTCCCATCAAGTACGACTTCTCCCCCCTCTTCTGCCCTCCCGCTAAAACAACAGTGAAGATATTCCGTTTTCGATCTGCTCAACCGAAAGCCCATAGCCTCCAGCGTATGCCTCCAACTCTCCAACCTATCGCTCACCCCCTGCCTAGTGACGTCTATTAGAATGACGTCATCTGCAAATACCATGCACCATGGCACCTCGTCCTGGATTCCTCTAGTGAGTTCATCCAAAACTAATGCGAAAAGAAATGGGCTTAAAGCGGAGCCCTGATGCAGGCCCAAACTAACAGGGAAGTCATCGGAGACCCCTCCCGGAGTCCTAACGCTCGTCCGCCCACCCTCGTACATATCCTTGATTACGCGAATGTACGCGGGCGACACCCTTTTCTCTTCCAAACACCTCCACAAAACCTCTCTTGGAACTCTATCATACGCTTTCTCCAGGTCTATGAACACCATATGGAGATCCACCTTTCTGTCCCTGAACAGGCCCATGAGCCCTCTGAGGAGGTAGATCGCCTCAATGGTCGATCTGCCTGGCATGAAACCAAATTGGTTCTCTGAAATCTCTACTTCCTCTCGCAGCCTTCTCTCAATCACCCTCTCCCACAGTTTCATAGTGTGACTGAGCAGCTTGATGCCCCTAAAGTTATTGCAATCTTGGATATCCCCTTTGTTTTTGTACAGTGGGATGATTGTGCTGCCCCTCCACTCTCTGGGCATTTTGGCGGTCTTGAAAATAACATTGAAAAGCTCTGTGAGTCACTCTAGACCCTCTTCCCCCATACACTTCCAAACTTCTACTGGTATCTGGTCCGGGCCCACTGACTTCCCATTTGCCATCTTCTTCAAGGCCTCCCTGACCTCCTCCTTAGTTATCCTGACACCCGCACACTGAACGCTACATTCTCCGTCCGGACTACAGTCGATCCCCCCTTCCCTATTGAGGAGTTTTATAAAGAAACTTTGCCATCTCTCCTTAATTTCAGTATCATCTGTCAACACCTTTCCCTTTCGTCCTTGATACACCTTACGACTCCTAAATCCCTAGTTTTTCTTTCCCTAGCCCTAGCTAGTTTAAAGACTTCCCTCTCCCCTTCCTTTGTCCCCAATCTATGGTACAGTCTATCAAACGCCTGACTCTTTGCAACTGCCACCGCCCTCCTGGCTACCTTCTTGGCCTCCTTGTATCCAATCTTCTTTTGCTCCCTCTCATCCTCTGAAATGCTCCTCATGAACTCTATGTAAGCCTCTTTTTTTGCCTTGACTTTCTCCTTTACCTCTTCGTTCCACCACCAGGCGCCCTCCATGCGGTTGCCGCCTGCCCTGGAAAGACCTAGGATTTCCTTAGTCGACCTACGGATGCAATTTGCCACGACGTCCCACATCGCATCGGCGTCTTCTGCCCTCTTCCAAGCTCTCTCCTTGGCTATTCTTTCTGCTATTAACTTCGCCTTCTCCTTTGAGAGGGTCCACCACTTTATTCTGGGTTCTCCGGCTCTCCTCGTCGACCTCTTAGAAAACTTGAACTCTGCATCTAAGACCAGCAACCTGTGTTGGGTTCCCAGCAACTCGCTGGGAATCACTTTGCAGTCTTTACAGAAGCTCCGATTTTCCCTCCTCGATAGGAAGTAGTCAATCTGGGTTTTGCACGAGCTGCTCTTGAAGGTCACTAGGTGGTCCTCCTTCTTCTTGAAGAAGGAGTTGACCACCAACAAATCAAAGGCTTCCGCAAAGTCCAGCACAGCGACCCCTCCCGCATTTGTCTCTCCGAAACCGAAGCCCCCGTGGACCCCATCATATCCTGCTGCCTCCTCGCCTATATGGCCGTTAAAGTCTCCTCATATGAACAGTTTCTCGCTCTAAGGTACCTCCCGAGTGACCTCATCTAGGTCTTCCCAGAAGAGCTTCTTAGTTTCCTCCGGCAGGCCTACCTGGGGCGCATACACGCTCACCACGTTCACGAAAACTGAACCCACCAAAACCTTAATGGTCATAATTCGGTCACTCTTATGCCTCACTTCGACCACCTGATCCGCCAAATCCTTCACGACTAGGATGCTAACTCCATTCTTCGCCTTGGCTACCCCCGAGTACCACAGCTTGTACCCATCAATCTCTCTAGCTTTCGCCCCAACCCATTTCGTCTCCTGGACACACGCTATGCTAATCTCCCGCCTTCGCAGAGCCTTAACTAATTCTATTGACTTACCCGTGAGGGTCCCAATATTCCAGGACGCTAGTCATACCTTCCTCAGCCCTAACCCCCTCCTAGCCCCAAAACTCCCAGGAGGACAGGCTGACACGGCTACATGACCCGCCACCAACGCAGATGCCTACGAGGCCCGACGAACACCCTAAAGATCTACAGACTAAAGGACACCAAAACCCACCAAACCACACACAACTATCTAGTACACCCGACACGACACCACAAAACTAAAACACACAAAAGGTGAATTAACTAAAACCCCAACAATAACAGAACCACTACCAACCACCCCCGAGGAAACGAACCAAGAGACTAACCCAACCACTAAAAAGCTACACAAACTGAATAAACAAACCAATTCTACTAAGAACAAATCTAATAGTAAAGCGAAAAGACCAAAGTAATAAAACTGCTAATAGCACAAACTAAAGCAACCAACCTATCAAAAGCCTTAGAACTACAAAGCCTTGATAACAAGCGAACAAACTAGCACGGACAAACTGCAAGAGGCCACACTAGCAAAACTAAAACCACTACTGGAAAACTAGTAACAAAAGCAGAAATATATATAGTGGGGATAACAGAGCGCGCAATAGCAGGGCTTCAAAACAACAAGTACCGGTCAAAATCAAACACTCTAGCTTTGAAGAAAAAGTCACAAACTCCCTATGCACAGCACCACGGAGCCTAAGCAGAAAAGGCACAAACTTTGCACACAACACTCGACACAAACCGGCCACCAAACCACTAAAAACAGGGCTATATGATTTTGTAATTATTTGATTATTGTTTTCATTTAGCTTAAACACATCCAGGGAGTTAGTAAGGGTGATCGCTTAACTTATACGCCTTCACCTCTTTTAAGAGAACTTATGTGCTCTAGGGTAATTAATCCATATGCAACAATGCAAGTGCATGTGTTTTTTCTTAATATGATATTTGTGAAATTGGAATAGATTATTCAACTCATTTAGCTATTTTTATTATTTTA
The DNA here is from genome assembly GCA_017589665.1 of Selenicereus undatus. NCBI lineage: Eukaryota > Viridiplantae > Streptophyta > Magnoliopsida > Caryophyllales > Cactaceae > Selenicereus > Selenicereus undatus. Next base: position 46,773,538 of record JACYFF010003369.1, read on the forward strand.
AGGAAAGCTTTACTCATCGTAATCACTCATCATCTGAGTAGATGAATCGTTTTCCTTGTAGCTTTACAAATTCGAAGAGCACTCGAGTTGAATTTGGGACTTGTAACGATGGTGTCATCCTGAATGATGAGATTTCTGGAGATGGTTGTTGGAGACTTATAAGAACTGCACATAATCAACAAGCGCAATATTTGATCAACGGACAAAAGAGGAAGGAAGTAGATACTTCAAATTTTCCACCAAGTATCAATTTGCCTAAAAAGCAAGCAAATAAGACACTGCACAATTAGGTAAATCATTGTCGAAAGATGTTATGGACTCTATACTTCCAGTGTGTTTTAACTCGTGTATGCATGTGGTTTTCTATATTTTTCTTACTTCAAGTATAAGGGCAGCCTGATACATAAGCATCCCGTGTATCGATACAGGGGGTGAATTGTAGGCAACCTATCCTGACTTTGTTAGTGGCTGATTCCACGGCTCGAACCCATGACATTTTGGTCACACGGAGACAACCTTACCGTTGCTCGAAGGCTCCCCTTCTTCTTACTTCAAGTATCCTCACCAAATTATTTCATTTGAATGAATCTTAAGTGTGGTCGTGCTGAGATAGAAAAGTTAGTCGATAAGGTGATCAAGGAAAATCTGGACACGATGAGAAGTTTCAGGACTTACTGTTTTCTAGGTGGCATGGTATATAAATGCTTGTATATCTTACATTTAAGGTTTGATTTATCATTTACTATGGGTTAAATAACTCTAAAATTAAAACTTCATTTATCGTAGGCCTATATTGAGGGTAAAAAGAAGGTAGACAAGGCCTTACTGAGCAAGATTCTTTATGAAAAGTTGTTCACTACTGTTGAGCAACCTGGTCTGGTCCGAGTATGCTATTTATTTTCATTTATGGTTTTGTGCATCTTTAATTGAGCTTTGTTGTGCGTCTTCAGACTTGATTCTACTGACTCTACGTCTTAGTTAATCTCTTTGGTTATTTTTTCTAACAGTTCATTTTTTTTGTGTGTTTTAAGTGTCTAACAGGTTGCATTTCTAGAGGTAACGTCCCTCAATGAAGAAAACAAAGATTGAGATTTTTTTTATATATTTTTGGACGTTAAGCATGTCTTCAAAGTGTAGTTTTAGGTAGTATATAGAACAATAAAATATTCGATCAGCTACCTACAATTAAAAAATTAGTAGGATGGATTCAAAACAATGCAAGAATATTTATTTTTGAATACTTTGGTCTTTCTTGCTATGTCTACAATTAATTATTTTCAGATGTTAATGTGTAATTTATTTAACTGCTGTTTGATCTACTTTAATTTCTTGGTTTGTTAATTTTATTAGTTTATGTAGGGTGATGCGCACCGGTAATTAGTATAAAACTTGTTAATTAAAAAAAGAACAGTTGTATACAATTGTTTTATTTTTAACTTAATAAGTTTTATATTAATTACCAACATTATTTTTTTAAAAAACTAGGACAATACTAGTAACACTTTTAAGTGTGGCAAAAATTATGACTTCTTACGTCTTCCAGAGTGGGCATAGTGTAAAATGGGCACACAAATTATAAATAATTAGTACTTACTCCACGTTTATAAGTGTAGGAAATATAACTCTACACGCATTTTCGTTAAGTGTGGAGAACACTTCCAAACACTTAACTTCCCCACATTTAGCCTAAGTGTGGGCAACTGCTATTTCTAAACTTATAAATGTGGTTATTAGCAAAGTTAAATGTGGATGGAAGAAACCTTTTTGGTAGTGTAAATGCTGAATGCTGAATTGAGTTTGAACTTCTTTATGTGAAACTGGAAATTGCTTTACGGCTAATTCGTTTATAGGCATGCTTTACCAAAATGAATGGTTACATGCTTTTTGAAAGTCAAATTACCTTATCCAGGCATTTTAGCCTTCTTGAGAATGAAAATGCCATTCTTGTGATACAATGAGAATTTTAATGCAAAATGTGTTTAAAGTGAGATGCATATGAACTTCTTTGAGTTAGGAGAACGGTGCTAAATGTTTGGACACAAATTTAGGGAACGGACTTGGTATGCGAGAACCCTAATTCCTAGGGAGTAGACCCAGAAGTGGGAACGCTAGAAGACCCTGATGAGGATAATGGTACATTGATTATAAGAATCCCCGGGGATAATATAAAGGGCGAGTGTATATCTCCCCTAGGCGATTGTAGGTATCCCCTATGAGCACGAATATGAGAATCCGATGTCCCTCGAAATGATTTCGCACCTGTTATGTGATGAAAACTCCTCATTCGAGGACTATGCTAGTGCAAAGATTTAGAAAAGAGCATGTATTCTTTAAAAGAGCTTTTACTGAGTTCCAATTGATTTTCCAGTGAATAACGATTGTTCTATAAAAGCTTACTTCGGTTTAAGTAATGGTCCTAGCCTTTGTGCGTAAATTCAAATCACTTATTCAAGAGAATCTCACTTAGTAGTTTTAATTGAACTCCTTGATGATAGTTGTTTATGTGTGAACTGAGTGCTCTACTGTTCTCCATACCTGAATTTGTGTGCGAGTTGGTTTACTTTTGAGTCTAGTATGCCAGCTATGTGATGTTAAGCAATTGATCGTTACTACTAAGCTACAAGAGATATAATTTAGGCCATATTGAACTCTTGCGCATGAAATAGAAGGAGATCAGGGATATCTTTTGAGTGTTGAAGGTTGTTGAGGTAATAATGAATATGGGAGACCTTATAAGACTATTATGTGATATTAAATATCGAAACATGTGTGATTGTTACTTAAAAAGTATTACATGCAATTGTTTTAAATTTCTTGGGGTTGTGGAGTATTCACTGAAGGTGTGGTAACTCATCCACTCTCTATTCCCCCTTTTCCCTAGGTTCTTAAATGACAAATAATAGTCAGTTGATGAGAGTCAAGTTCAAATCTCCCTTTCTCTTAGGAAGCAGAAACTATGTGGATGTATTCGTAGATTCATGAGCTGAATGTTGCAATATGATGTATCCTTAGATTTCTAAACATATATAAATAAAGTACTTTGGTTTATGTATTCAATATTGAATAGTAATTGCTCTGAATGACCATGTGGACCCAACCATTTGAATAGTAGGTCATTTGCTTTAGTTGGAGTTAGTTATTTTTGGGATGTAAACCCTAGTGCTTCGGATGTGTGATTCATTGAGTTGTATCTTTTATTTCTTTCTTTATTATTGAACCTTATTAGTTGCTATACTCCGGGCATGTGGCCCGTAGAGTTGTGGGGTCTGGCACTATTAAGCTTGTTTTGGTGTTATTTTATGGTTCTATGCACTACAGGAACCTAATATAAGCCTTTAAGTTTGGAAAATGGTCAGTTTTTAGGTGAAACTATGTCCATTTCACTCCAGGATTTAGGAAAACACTAACGCCTATAACCCTAGGTGATAGGGTTGTTACAAATGGTATCAGAGGACGGTCCTGCGACCACAGGCTGTGACCTAAGTCTTACATTTTATATGGCTACCTAGGAATGCATTTGTGATAATGTGACATATGCCATGCTTTTGTGCTTAAATGTGTTTTTGGTATCAACATTGGTGCGTTTTATTAACTATGTGTAACTTGAGTGAGTTGATTGATTTAACAAATGAGCCATTTGCTAGAGCATAGGGTAAATGACTTGTATTCTCATGAATAAGCTAAGCGTTGGCTCAATCGAAAATTGTTTTGTATATGCACCTTGGCGATTTAAATCGAAAGTTTAAAATACGCTTGGTTTGAACTCAAATGATTGGAAAAGTCTTAACTCTAATCTAATTCTTGCCCCTAAGGTACAATTTGCTCCTCGAGTCCCATAAGGAAGTAAGCAAATGTACTTAATGGTTGGTAGCAAGAGGTCTAGAAATAGTAAAACTATTTTCCTTTTGAAAACCTACAAACTTTGAAAGTTAAAGTATTTCATAATTAGTGAGTTGAGGTTTCTCTTTTGCGTTAAAAGGCTCTTTTAATTATCTGGCTAGGCCTTACTGTTACATCTGAACACTTGCATTTGGTTTACAATTAACATTCGAGTCTGCTTCTATGAACATAAGTTTTTATGTGTAACTGGATGTTTCGGATGCCTGCATGTTAAGATACATATGCTATTCAATCATTAATGAAGATTTGTTAGCGGACAATTAAAAGATTGCTTTCTATAACTGAATGTTCTTTTAGACAATACCCCTTTCTATGCAAATTCTCAGTTTTGCGAAGGGAATTGAGTGAGAACTTCGTATACATGCATGTCAATATAGGTAGTTGTAATAGGGTCTTGTTAATTGTTGCATAAGTGTTATTTCGAGCCTTCTGTATACTTGCCATTGATACTTATGTGTTGCCTTAATCTCGATTCATTATTTACATAGTGAGTCTTCCTTACATGCCAATACATAACTGCTATTACACATGGGTAAGCTAGGTGGTATACTTATTGTGGTATGGAATGCTATTCTTATTATAGGATTCATAGTGTCTTGGCTATATGAAACCCCAACACATCTAGAGAGGAAATAAAGGGAAGAAACTGATAGACTTTGGAATTGTTATACCGCATGTATCACCTCGTTACCTCTTAGGGCAATGGTCCATACCTTTCCAACATCTTCTTAAGCATTAAGACCAAGTGTGGAAACCAAAAATCTCTATAGGAGGTTGAACCTCCCCTTTTGTACCACGAGCTCCTAAGATACTTACGATCACCTTATGAGATAGATGTACGACATAGGACCGCATTGCGTATCCGTAATGCCACTGCTACCACTATCCTTACCCTGGACCATAATTGGTTGATCGATAGCTAGCTTCTAATCAGTTTGGACAAGCCTCAAGGCATATCGTCAACCCTAAGTTGCAAATGAGAGTTACACTCATATACAATTGCCTAGATGTGTTTTCATGGGATACTACCGGCAACCCGAATGTTTTAAAGCATAAGCATGGCATTATGTACAATCTAAAGCCCCTAGAAGCTTATATAGTTATTTAAGTTTGTTATGCTTAATTGGTTATATGTTTTATGAATGAATAGTGTAGTAAGTATACTTCATTGGAGTTGCTTATCTTAAATTTTGGTTAAGCAAACGACTGGATTAGTTAAATGATGCAACATATGTGTACCATTGCTTGTATGATCGCTGAGTCATTCCTTGCACTCCATTAGTTTTATTATGTCCTGATATAGTTTGAATAACTATATGCATTTGCACTTAATGCATGATGTGGTGACTTTAAGAGTTTACTTTCACGTTTAGTTGCCTTGTGCATTCCACGCTTGACCATGGAGCATGTTAGTGTAACCATGATGTGTGACTTTAAAGGTTATGACTAGGTGTGTAAGATAATCGTTGACATGATTTGACTGTGTGCCCTGACATAATGTGACTGAGTTACCCTGCATCGTGTTTTGTGCGGCTAATCTTCAACTGGTGGTCTGCAAGCCACTACATCTATTGCCATCGCTATGTTACTATACCTTAGTTATTATGCTTGGCCCCTCAAATTTAGTCGTGTTGCAACTAGCACGGTACCATTTTGTATATTACCACTACCATTTCTCGAATTATGTCTACATGTGTTTGCCCATGAATATCTTAAAGGAATATGATAATGTCTTCATTGTACTTAGGGTCATATTGTAGTCTATGTTGCATTCCTTCACCGAGTCGTGAAGCATAATTGTTAATAAAATTAAGCGAAATGCATATCCTAGCGTGGCTTGGTTATACTACATTATAAGTTATGATATTTTAATAAAGGTGCAAAAGGACCTAGCAATAAATCTATGAACATACCCATGTATTTATGTTATTCTACGACTTTGAGGTTACTAGCTCTAAACGGGACCCGGGGATAGGTCTTTCCACCATCAAAGCTCTTGTGATTACCTTGTCTCCTTGTCTTCAGAACTATTCATTTCGGCATGAAATTGCTTGCTTAGATAAGTGCAATTGATGACATATTTACCTAGGAACTCTGAATCAATACCCTGAGTCATTCTTCCTATGAAGACTACAAGCCCCCTGGTGACAATGCCCATGCGAAACCACATTACCTTGGTAGTTGGACTCCCATGAAATGGTATCTAACCTATGTTAAGGCCTTGTCAGGTAGGCACATTGTGTGTTAAACCTATTGCAACCAAGAGATCAATCTTCTTGCCTGTCTTGAGCAGCTGGTGTTCAGGCCTATACTATAGCTTTGCTATGTATCGACCACATTCTTGTCATATAGCTTCTCTAAGTCCTGTCCTTGGGCAACAATTGGTAGTTGCATATGTTATCCTCTTGTAAGTTGCTTGCTATATACGTGTTAGACTAATTCATGTTGCTATGATTCTTAGGCATAAGAATGTACAGTTGTTGATTCCATGCAACGTCGTTTTACTTTTTGTCATGCTATTATCGCTTTGATGTACTATAAGAGTTTCTAGGTTAACAAACTTGCTTCTAAAGTGAATTGCTGCCATGCTTTAGAATGAACTTGAGCCAATTGACTGCTCGTATATGACCTTGATTCGTTATTACTTAGTTGTCATACCTTTAGATGTCAACTCACAGCAACGCATGTAGATAGAGTTAATCACCAAGTGGATAGTGTTTACACAACTAAAGGTCTGCGCTCGATTTAAATAAGCTTAATATGGTTTTCCACACCAACTCATTTGGCTCTCTTCTATGGGACTTACCCTTGGCACCTAAATAGAGTGTGTAAATGCCTGAAGAGGATTGACGAGGAGAAGGCTGGATACCATAAGCATCTTTTCCGATTTAAAAAGGTACAATCAATTGTAAAGCAAGATTTTAGATTCTATTGTAACTTGTGTAGATTGTGCCATGTGCATGAGCATGTTGCGAATTACTGAATTGTAGACCTTAGAATTTCGAGGATGAAATTCTTTTAAGGGATGGGAGAGAACGTAATAGCCGAGCTACGTTCTTAATCCAGGGCTAACTATTTAGATTAATGTTTTCATTAACTGTGTTCTATTTAATTGGTCATGTTAGACTATTTGTTTGTGTACGAATTAAGTATAATATTTATATGGAGTAATTTTATCAATATTTCTAATTTATTTCATAATTACGTGAAATTAGGCAGTTCATTAAAATTAAGCCGAGGCATAACTACGCAAAATTAGCAAATTACGTAAGGATATTTGGGGTCGAGATTAAGTGAGATGAAATGATTTAGGATTGAATCCGTTTTACTAAGTCGGATTAAACAATCAAAACTACCAAAAAAGAAAATGAAAGAGAAAGAAACAAAAGCGGGACGAGGCCCCCTTTCTTCTTCAATGAAACCAAGTAGATAATAGGGGATTCCAGATGTCCTCTGTAGCACAGCAACCACTGTGAGGAGAGAGAGGAGGGACAAAGAGGTGTAGGTGACGGAGTGGTGGCGACACACTAGCAAACGAACCGCTGGTTGCACCTCGTCGGTTGACTCACGCACCAGCCCAAGAGAGAGAGGGGGAGAGAAAGAGAGAGGTGAACAGAGTGAGAGACGGAGTGAGATGCTGATGCTTGTGGTTCACGGTGACAACTACACGGGGATGGCGGCCTCTGACTGTTGTCAGTTGCAAACCGACAGTGAAGGAGTGCTAGGGGAGAGGGTGGTACATGGTAGCGATGTGAAGAACGAATAAAGAGTTGCGAACCAAACCCTAGCCACCACCACCAGCACTACTGGCAGCCTGACTTAAAGGTCGAAAGAGTGTGAGGAAGGGGACATACAAACAGTAGCATCAATGAGGCTTGGAACAGCAACGAGGGGAGACTCAGCTTTAAACCACCCCAATTAGCCCAGGAGTTAGGCCCTTAAGCTTGGCGCTAGGTGGGTGGTTCTTGATTCCCTAAGCTACTAATAATTTGCAAATATTTACGGATTATTTGTGATATGTGATTCAGTAATCAGATTGGAATTTTGATGAAATCAGAACTTACAAGGAATAGGTGGATTGACTTGGGTTGAAATTGAGATGTTTTTGAGGATGATTATGGTAGGTGCCGTTAGGGGGGAGTTAGGGTTGTGCCATGAATAAATAAATTTACAAAGTGTATTATGCCGGGTAATTATGTTATGAGTGCTGAACTGATAGCATTTCGTAGTAACTCGCTGGCCATTAATTGTATCATTGCTATTAAGGTCATTAGCTGAATAGCTCACGAATCGGTTCGACAACGAACCAGATTCGTGAACTAGGTGAGTAGTTGCTTGTTTGATTTGTCAAATTGTTTATGCTAAGGGTTCCTAAGTGCTAGCATTTCTATTATCTTGTTGACCTGTATGGCAATTCCATTTTTTTGTAATGAGCTATCCCTTGTGTTTTATGTTGTGTACTTAAGGGATGTAACAATCTAAAAAGTGGTAGGTTATGTTTGGCACCTTTTTCTTTGCATCACTTGTAAAATAGAAAACATGGGACTGACTACGGTTTCAAATGAATGCCTTGCAATAAAACTAAGTGTGATAATGTGGCAAGGGCTGAATGCTGAATTGAGTTTAAACTTCTTTATGTGAAGCTGGAAATTGCTTTACAGCTAATTCATTTATAGGTGTGCTTTACCAAAATGAATGGTTGTATGGTTTTTGAAAGTCAAATGACCTTGTCGAGTCAATTTAGCTTTCTTAAGAATGAAAATTCCATAGTTATGATACAATGAGAATTTTAATGCAAAATGTGTTTAAAGTGAGATGTGTCTAAAATTCTTTGGGCTAGGAGGATGGTGATAAATATTTAGACACAAGTTTAGCAAATAGACATGGTATGCGAGAACCCTAATTCCTAAGGAGTAGAACTAGAAGTGGGAACCCTAGAAGACCATGATGATGGTAATGGTCCATTGATTATAAGAATCCCCGAGGATAAAATGAAGGACGTGTATATCTCCCATAAGACGAGAGTAGATATGCCCTACGAGCACGAATATGAGAATCCAATGCGCCTTGAAATGATTTCATACCTGTTATGTGAAGGAAACTCCTCGTTCGAGGACTATGCTATCGCAAAGATTTACAAAAGTGCATGTATTCTTCAAAAGAACTTTTATTGAGTTCTAAATGATTTTTCAGTGAATAACGACTGTTTTATAAATGCTTACTTCAGTTTAAGTAATGGTCCTTGCCTTTGTGCGTTAATTCGAATCTCTTATTAAAAAGAATCTCACTTAGTAGTTTTAATTGAACTCCTTAATGATAGGTGTTTATGTGCGAACCGAGTGCTCTATTGTTCTCCATACCTGAATTTGTGGATGAGTCAATTTGCTTTTAGGTCTGGTACGCCTGCTATGTGATGTTAAGCAACTGATCGTCACTACTAAGCTATAAGTGGCATGGTATAGGCCACTTAGAACTCTTGTGCATGAAATAAAAGGAGATTAGGGATATCTTTTGAATCTTGAAGGTTATTGAGGTAATGATGAATATGGGAGACCTTATGTGATTTTTATGTGATATTAAATATCCAAATGTGTGTGATGGCTACTTAAAAGTATTATGTGCAACTGTTTTATTTTTGTTGGGGTTGAGGATCATTCACTGAGCTTGTGGTAGCTCATTCCCTCTCTATTCCCGTTTTTCCCGAGGTTGTTAAATGATAAAAAGAAGTTAGTTCACGAGAGTTAAGTTGAAATCTCCCTTTCACTTGGGAAGCAGGAACTATGCGGATGTATCCGTAGATTCATAAGTTGAATGTTGTAATATGATGTATCCTTAGATTTCTAAATATATGTAAATAATGTACTTTGGTTTATGTATTCAATATTGAGTAGTAGTTGCTCTGAATAACCATATGGGCACAACCATTTGAATAGTAGGTCGTTTGCTTTAGTTGGACTTCGTTATTTTTGAGATGTAAACCCAGTGCTTCGGATGTGTGAGTCATTGAGTTATATATTTTATTTCCTTCTTTATTATTGAACTTCATTAGTTGGTATTCCTCGGGTGTGTAGCCAGAAGAGTTATGCGCTCTAGCATTTAACTCTTATGCTTGTTTTGGTGTTCTTTTATGAATCTATTCATTGTAGGAACCTAATGTAAGGCTTTAAGCTTGGGAAATTGTCATTTTATACAAAACTGTGTCCATTTTGCTACAAGATTTAGGAAAACATCAACGTCCCTAACCCTAGGTGTTAGGGGGTGTTACAGATGGTATCAAAGCAAGGTCCTGCAACCATAGGTTGTGACTTGAGTCTTGCATTTTATATGGCTGACTAGGAACATGTTCGTGATAATGTGACATATGTTGTGCTTTTGTGCTTAAATGTGTTTTTGGCATCAACATGGTGCACTTGATTAACTATGTGTAACTTGAGTGAGCTGATTGATTGAATAAATGAGCCATTTGGTTGAGTATAGGCTGAATGACTTGTATTCTCATGAATAAGCTAAGCGTTGGCTTAATCGAAAATTGTTTCGCATATACAACTTGGCGACTTAAATCAAAAGTTTAAAGTACACTTGGTTTGAACTCAAATGACTGGAAAATTGTTAACTCTAAGCTCATTCTTGTCCCTAAGGTAAGATTTGCTCCTAAGACCCCACAATGAAGCAAGCAGATGTACTCAATGGTTGGTAGGAGAGGGCCTGAAACAGTAAAACTATTTTCCTTTTGAAAAAACTAGAAGCTTTGAAAGCTGAAGTCTTTCCTAATTAGTAAGTTAACGTTTTTCTTTCACATTAAAAGGCCTTTTTAATTATCTGCATAGGCCTTTTTTTTGCATCGGAACACTTGCATTTGCTTTTTATGACTAAAGGTCCTTTTAGACGATACTCCTTTCTACGTAAATTCTCAGTTTTGCTAAGAGAATTGAGTGAGAACTTCGTATACATGCATGTCAATATAGGTACTTGTGATAGGGTCGTGTTAATTATTGCATCAGTGTTTTTTCGAGCCTTCCGTATACTTGCCAGTGATACTTATACGTCGCCTTAACCTGGACTTGTTATTTACATAGTGAGTCTTCCTTACTTTGCAACTTGTAACTACTATTACTCACTAGTACGCCAGGCATTATACTTTTTGTGGTTTGGAACGCTATTCTTATTATAGGATTTGCAGTGTCTTGGCTGTATGAAACCCCAACACATCTGCAGAGAAAATAAAGGGAAGAATCTGACAGGCTTTGGAATTGTTATACCGTATGTATCACCTGGTTACCTCTTAAGGCAATGGTCCATACCTTTCCAAAATCTTCTTAAGCATTAAAACCAAGTGCAGAAACCAAACATCTTTATAGGAGGTTGAACCTCCCCTTTTGTGCCATGAGCTCCTAAGATTCCTACGACCACTGTCCTTTCCCTAGACCATTGTTAGTTGATCGATAGTTAGCTTCTAGTAAGTTTAGACAAGCCTCAATGCATACCGTCAACCCCACGTTGCAAATAAGGGTTACGCTCATGTACACTTGCTTAGATGTGCTTTCGTGGGGCACTATTGGGAACCTGAATGTTTTAAAGCATAACCATGGCATTATGTACAATCTAAAGCCTATAGAAGCTTATATAGTTATTTAAGTTCGTTATGCCTAATTAGCTATGTGTTTTATGAATGAATAGTGTCGTAAATATACTTCATTGGAGTTTCTTATGTTAAATTTTGGTTAAGCAAACAGCTGGAATAGTTAAGTGATTTAACATGTGTGAACCATTGCTTTTATGATCCCTAAGTCGTTCCTTGCACTCCATAAGTGCTGTTATCTCTTGATATAGTTTGAATAATAATATGCATATGCACTTAATGCATGACATGGTGACTTTAGGAGTTTACTTTCGCATTTCATTGCCCTTGTGCATTCCATGCTTGACCATAGAGCATGTTAGCATGACTATGCTGTCTGACTTTAAAGGATATGAGTGGGTGTGTAAGACAATCGTTGATATGATTTGATCGAGTGCCTTGACATAATGTGACTGAGTTATCCTACATTGTGTTTTGTGCAATGAGTTTTATGTTATACGTGTTAATTTTCATAAGAAATCTTCGGGTGGTGGCTTGCAAGCCACTACGTTTATTGCATCGTTATCTTACTGTACCTTGGTTATTGTGCTTGACCCTCCAATTTAGTTGTCTTAAAACTGGCACGGTAACATTTTGTATACTACCACTGCCATTTCTTAAATTATGTCTACATGTGTACGTACTTGCCCATGAATATCCTAAAGGAATCTGATAGTGTCTTCATTGTACTTAGGGCCACATTGGAGCTTACCTTGTATTCCTTCACTGAGTTGTGAAGCATAATTGCTAAAAAAATTAATCAAAATACATATCATGGCGTTGGTTGGTTGTACTACATTATAGCCTATGATATTTTAATAAAGGTGCAAAAGGCCCTAGAGATAAACCCATGAACATACCCATGTATTTATGTTATTCTACGACTTAGAGGTGACCAGCTCTGAACGGGACCCGAGGATAGGTCTTTCCACCAGTAATGCTCTTGTGATTACCTTATCTGCTTGTCTTCATAACTATTCATTTCGGTACGAAATTTCTTGCTTAGATAAGTGCAATTACTGACATATTTACCTAGGAACTTTGAATCAATACCTTGAGCCTTTTTTCCAATGAAAACTACAAGTCTCCTGGTGACAATGCCCATGCAAAACCACATTACATTGGTAGTTAGACTCTCATGAAATGGTAGCTAACCTATGTTAAGGCATTGTCAGGTACGCACATTGTGGGTTAAACCTATTCCAACCGTGGGATCAATCTTCTTGCCTCTATTGAGCAGTTGGTGTTTAGGCCTATACTACATCTTTACTACGTATTGACCACATTCATGTCATATAGCTTCTCTAAGTTTTGTCCTCGCATGACAATTGGTAGTTGCATATGTTGTCCTCTTGTAAGTTGCTTGCTATATATGTGTTAGACTAATTCATGTTGTTATGATTCATGGGCATGAGAATGTTTAGTTGTTGATTCTATATAACGTCATTGTAGTCTTTGTGATGCCCTTATCAATCTAATTGGTATAGGAGTCTCCAAGTTAACAAACTTGCTTCTAGAGTGAATTGCTGCCATGCTTTAAGCGAATAGTGTTTACGCAATTAAAGGTCTACGGTCGATTTAAATAAGCTTAATATGGTTTTCCACACCAACTCAGTTTCCCCTCTTCTAAGAGACTTACCCTTGGCGCCTAAATAGAGTGAGTAAATGCCTAAAGAGGATATGTCAGGAGGAGCCTAGATATCGTAAGCATATTTTCCGATTTAAAAAGGTACAATCAATTGTAAAACAAGATTTTAGATTCTATTATAAGTTGTGTAGATCGTGCCATGGGTATGGGCATGTTGTGAATGACTGAACTATAGACCTTAGAATTTTGAGGACGAAATTTTGTTATGGGGTGGGGGAACATGTGATAGCCGATCTACGTTCTTAATCCAGGGCTAACTATTTAGATTAATATTTTCATTAACTGTGTTCTATTTAATTGGTCATGTGAGGCTATTTGTTTGTGTACAAATTAAGTGTAATATTTGCATGGAGTAATTTTATTAATATTTCTAATTTATTACATAATTACGTAAAATTAAGGATTTCGTTAAAACTAAGCCGAGGCGTAATTACGCAAAATTAGCAAGTTGTGTAAGGATATTTGGAGTTGAGAATAAGTGAGATCAGATGATTTAGTACTAAATCCGGTTTAATAAGTGGCATTAAACAACCAAAACTACTAAAAAAAATTAAAAGAAAAAGAAGCAAAAGGGGGACAAGGCCCCCGTTTCTTCTTTAACGAAATCAGGCAGAGAAGAGGGGATTTTGGATGTCGTCTACGGCCTAGCAACCACCGCAAGAAGAGAGAGGGGGGAGAAAGAGGTGCGAGGGGCAGAGTGGTGGCGACACACTACCGAACCAGTCGCCGTTCGCACCTTATCGGTTGACTCACGCACTAGCCTAAGAGAGACAGAGGGAGGCAAACAGAGAAAGAGAGAGAGGGAGGGAGTGAGATGCTGATGCTCGTGGTTCACAGTGACAACTAGATGGGAACGGCAGTATCTAACTGTTGTCAGTTGCAAACCGATGGTGGAGGAGTGCCTGGAGAGAGGGTGGTGCACAGTAGTGATGTTAAGAACGAACGGGGAGCAGCGAACCATACCCTAGCCACCACCACCACCTCTACTGGCAGCCTAACTTGAGGGTCGAAAGAGTGTGAGGAAGGGGGCATGCAAACAGTAGTATCCGTAAGGCTTGGGACAACAACAAGGGGAAGTTAGGAGACCCTAAATTCAGCTTGAAATCACCCCAATTAGCCTAGGAGTTAGGTCCTTAAGCTTGGAGTGAAGTGGCTGGTTCTTGATTCCCTAAACTACTAATACTTTGCAAATGTTTACGAATTATTTGCAAGATATGATTCAGTAGTTAGATTGGAATTATGATGAATTGAGAACCTATGAGGAGTAGGTGGGTTGATTTGGGTTGAAATCAAGATGTTTTTGAGGATTTTTATGGTCGTCGCCGTTAGGGGGGAGTTAGGGTTGTGCCATAAATAAATAAATTTACAAAGTGCATTGCCGTGTATTAATGTCGTGTAATTATGTTATGAGTACTGAACTGATAGCATTTCGTAGTAACTTACTAGCCATTAACTGTATCGTTGTTGTTAAGGTCGTTGCTTGCATGCCTTGTGATCTTAAAGTGAATCAAAAAGTACTTTGAATAGGCTGAGTAGTTCGCGAATCGTTCCGATGGTGAACGAGATTCGTGAACTAGGTGACTAGTTACTTATTTGATTGTACAAATTGTTTCTGCTGAGAGTTCCTAAGTGCTAGCATTTTTATTATCTTGTTATCCTGACAGCAATTCTATTTTTGCAACAAGCAATCCCTTGTCTTCTATGCCGTGTACTTAAGGGATGTAATAATCTAAAATGTGGTAGGTTATGTTTGGCGCCTCATTCTTTGCATCATTTGTAAAATAGAAAACATAGGATTGATTACGGTTTCGAATCATTGAATTCCAATGAAACTAATTGTGATAGTGTGGTAAGTGCTGAATGTTGAATTCAATTTAAACTTCTTTATATGACACTGGAAATTGCTTTATGGCTAATTTGTTTATAGGAGTGCTTTACCAAAATGAATGGTTATATAGTTTTTGAAAGTCAAATGTGTAATACCTACATTTTATTTAAGCTATCTAGCTTGTTTCTTTATATTGCAAATCCTATTTTATTATTTTAATTAAGTTAGATTAATATCGATGTGCTTGCTTAAGTGATAATTTATTAAAAAGAGAACTACTATTGTTATTATTGATTTTGAAATTTAATTCGTGATAATTTGTGCCATTAAATTGTATTGATTGTTTAATTTAGTGGTTTCCCGTATTCAATTAGAATGCTGCTTATTAGAGCGTTCAGACCTAAGTCTAGACTGCGTGCTAGTGATTAGGGGGCTGGGAACTAAAGTTTATTGAGCAATTAACCAAAACACAAAAAAAAGAGAAAAGGGGAACTAAAGTTGAATAAGCAACTAAAGGGGCCCCGGTGACAACCACGGAAGAGAAAGAGAGAGACGGGGCTACCGACGATCGATCGTCGCACCTTGCGCCCCCACCTAGCATCGCGTCCACCTTCGCAGCCCACCACAATAAGAGAGAGAGAGAGAGCGAGAGAGAGAGAGAGAGAGAGAGAGAGAGAGAGAGAGAGAGAGATAGTGCGTGGAAGACCAAGGGAATCCCATTTCACCACAGCCACAATAAAAAATGACCCTTCCTCGTCCTCTCATACTTGCAACCTATCCCCAAAACCAGCCACCCACGAGGAATCCAGACCTAGATTGACCACGTTTGTGGTCTTCGCAATCGACCCCGAGGCACCAAGCATGTTCTAGATCTGTCATAGCAACGCCATTACCGTCATCCACTATAAATTTGAGGCGATTTCAGGTCAATGAGCAACCAAAGTGAGGGTTGAGGGGTTTGAATTCGCGGTGGCAGTAGCCAGATTGGGGTTGTGTGACCTGGGTTTGGGTGTGACCGTAGTGAGGGTCCAGAGGCTCTGTTTAGGCTTCCTAATTTGCACCACCATCCCAGCTACTTAGACCCAAGGCTAGGATTGAGGTGGGTGTTTCTCTCCTCCTAATTATTAGTTATTTCAACGAATTTTGTTGATTATAGTTAGTTCATGTTTAAATATTAGTAAATAGTATTTGGAGAATTTAGAACTGAAATTGGGTAACTATAATGATGATACTGATTTCGGGATTCTTGCATGTTGACTTGATGTGTGGTTTTACTGACCGGTCAGTGTGGAGATTTGTAGAACAAGCAGAATATTGCCATAATGTTTTTATTGCATCAGTTTATTATAACTAAATTCTATTTTGGAAGTTGCATGTGAATGTTATGCTCTAAGGTTGCTAAGCGGGTGATTTGAGGTATTCTAGAGCAAACTGAATTATGCTTACACGTCATTGCTAGATTGCTTTTGGCTTGTTTAAATTGATGGTTATCCATCAGCACAGCCTAATTGGGACCACCAAGGTAGTCAACGAGGTCCAAGAACACTCGCCAACAGCCAAGGAAAGAAGACTTTTTGACACGGTCTCAAACAGAAGGTCCTGGGTTCAAAGCCACTCAACGACTCGGTTTTGTTATTTTAATTACTCAAGCCCCCGTGAAGTTTAGGGCCAATATTTTTGGATAGTATATTACCTTGGGAAGTGTACTAGCGAGCCATGCAAAACAAGCCCGTGAAAATCCAGCCCAAAAGACCAAACCAAGCCAAAAACAGTAAGCTGCCCACATTAGCCTCAAAACTGGTCGGTTTCGTTTATTTGGTTAATTGGGCATCTTAATGATGTTTAAAGTTTGGTTTCGTAATGAGGGGTTTTTTTAACACCTTGAGGTTTCCCTCCATGCAAGGAAAGCCAACCAGCTAAGTAAACACGAACGAGAAACAATTGCACAAAAATCGAGTAAAATCGACTCCATGCGCACGGTTTCTTCTACCTTAAGTTTTCCTTCCTAGATGGTTTTTCTTTGAGCTGCCCTCTTAGGTACTTGGTTCCATGACAAGGCTGGTGACTCAAAAACACCCTCACATGCTTCTTGCCAAGCATCACATGTATGTTGACAAATGTCAAGTTACTTCACAGAAAGGAAAGGACACTAAGAGCATTCTGATTGGCAAGCCAAAAAAGGGATTCATGCAGCCATCTACGTCTCTCTCTTCCATGGAAAAGGGACATCCAAAAGCTAATTAAGTGATTAATTTTGAGTTTAGTTATTAATCTTTTGTATTATTAAGACTCACTGTTTGTAATTAGCTTAGTTAAACATGCTTTGTCAATTGTATTAGTATAAGCTAGTTTAGAAGCTTTCCTAATCATGAAGTAACCTCCCTAAGAAGTTTCCTAATGATTAAGGCAGCACCAATTTGTGCATAAGAAGCCGAGAAGCTTCATTTTCGGACTGAAGTTATGAGTTCAATCAAAGTTAAGCATTGTTCCTTGGATGAGTCTTCGAAATCCTCTACTTGCTTATCTCTAATTAGGCCGATTAGAGTGGTGATCAAGTAAGTCTTAATGCTTGATTTGGAGGTGTTTCTGTATCCTTATCAAGAGCAAGGGCCCTAACCTAGTTCTTAGTGGTGATTTCTGCATCTAAGAATTGGTTTAGTTTCAATCTATCCTTGTATTTGCCTTCGAATTTCATCTTGAACTTTAGTCTCCAATTAGTTTGTTTTCACTTTGAATACTTTCTGATTTGAACAAGATTCAAACCGTGAGCACATACATCCCTAACCTTGATCTTGGTGGTGATTTCTATATCCAAGAATCAAGATTAGTTTTGTCTTTCATCCCCATTTCAGTTTGAATTCACTTTAAACTCAAGCTGAGTTCTTCGAGTTCTTAACTAACAACTTGCATTCCTTCGCGTGTAAGTTGTGTTAGGCCACATATCCATCATATTTGGTATTAGAGCAAGTTTCGTCCTTTTCCATAAACCCACGTTTCCAGAACCGCCTCTAAACACATCCCCTTAAACTAAACACAAAAATCAGCTATCAAAAACCCAAGTGCCATATCTCTCAGAAAGTTACTCGAAATAAAACATGGACTTGACTCCCTTGACATCAAGAGACACCATCTTGACCTTGCAATAAAACAATTGAGAGTTGATTTACACTCCTTTAAGATTAAAATGAAAAGGGAAGCTGAGCAACCCTTTGTCTCAAATGAAGTGGACCAAAGTCATAAGGTTGACTTTGATCTACCTCCTATCTTTGATGACTATAGCAAACAAGAAAGTGAGGAGGAAAATGTGGAGAAAAAGAAGGCGTATTTGGTGGAAGAACATGAAGAAAATCAAGAGGGGGTTAAGGAAGAAGCTGATAAGGGTGAGATGTAAGCTTCGACAAGAGCTTTGTGTAATCTTAGAGGAGCTAAGGACGAACAAAGGGACAACATATTCCGTACTAGGTGCACGGTTAAGGGAAACGTATGCTCTTTAATCATTGATGGAGGTAGTTGTGCTAATGTCGTTTCACTTAGCATGATTGAGAAGCTAAACCTTCAAGCTTCAACCCATTGACACCCTTATAATATCCAGTGGATTAGTAAGGGAAAAGGATTACAGGTAAACTCACAGTTTTTAATCTCTTTCTCCATAAGATAGAATTATCACGATGAGTTATGATGTGATGTAATCCCAATGGATGCTGGTCTTATTTTGTTAGGGAGTGTTTGATAGGAGAGTGATATATGATGGGCTCTTGAACACCTATGCCTTTTGTGAAGAAGGTAAGAAGATTGCCTTGGTTCCCTTAGCCCCATCCAAAATCAACCATCAAAAGAAGTTAATCACACCATTTGAACATGGCAAATTAAGTCCATGCTTCAAGGGTGAGTGTCCAATTGATTTGAGGGCAAATATTCGTCAACAAGAGAGGATGGTGGATATCCACCAACGCAACCCAATTGGAAGCACCAAGGCAGTCAACGAGGTCCAAGATCACTTGCTAAAAGCCAACGAAAGATGACCTTTTGACAAGGTCTCAATGGAAGGTCCCAGGTTCAAAGCCACGCAAAGACCTGGTTTTGTTGTTTTAATTACTCAAGCCTCTATGAGGATTAGGCCCAATATTTTAGGATAATATATTACCTTAGGATGTGTACTAGAAAGTCATGTAAAAGAAGTCCAAGAAAATCCAGCCCAAAAGACCAAACCAAGCCCAAAATAGTAAGCTGCCTGCATTAGTCTCAAAACTGGCCGTTTTTGTTTATTTTGTTAATAAGGCATCTTAATAATCTTTAAAGCTTGGTTTCATAATGCGCGGGGGGGGGGGGGGGGGGGGGTTTTTGACACCTTGAAGTTTCCCCCCATCTAAGGAAAGCCAACTACCTAAATAAACACGAAGGAGAAATAACTGCATAAAAACCGACTAAAAACGGCTCCATGTGCACAGTTTCTTCCACCTTAAGTTTTCCTTCCTAGATGGGTTTTCTTCAGCTACCCTCTTGGCTACCAGTTTCCATGACAAGGCCGGTGACTCACAAACACCCTCACATGCATCTTGCCAAGTATCACATTCTTGTTGACAAATGTCGAGTTACTTTACAAAAGGGAAAGGACATTGAGAGCATTATGATTGGCAAGCCTAAAAGGGGATGCATACAACCGTCTATTTCTCTCTCTTCCATGGCAAAGGGACATCCAAAAGCTAATTAATTTCTTAATTTTGGGTTTAGTTATTAATCTTTTGTATTACTAAGACTCAGTGTTTGTAGTTAGCTTAGTTAAACATGCTTTGTCAATTGTATCAGTATAAGCTAGTTTAGAAGCTTTCCTAATCATGAAGTAACCTCCCTAGGGCATTCCTTAATGATTAAAGCAGCACCAATTCGTGTATAAGAAGCCAAGAACCTTCATTTTGGGAATGAAGTTACGAGTTTAATCAAAGTTGAGCATTGTTGCTTAAATGAGTGTTTGAAATCCTCTACTTGCTTCTATCTGATTAGGTCGATTAGAGTAGTGATCAAGTGAGTCTTAATCCTTAAATTGGTGGTCTTTCTATATACTTATCAACATTAAGGGCCCTAAACTAGTTCTCAGTGATGATTTTTGTATCTAAGAATTGGTTTCGTTTCAATCTATCCTTGTATTTGCCTTCGGATTTCATCTTGAGCTTTAATATCCAATTAGTTTGTTTTCACTTTGAATAAATTATGATTTGAGCAAGGTTCAAATTGTAAGCACGTAAATCCCTAACCTTGATCTTAGTGGTGATTTCTATATCTAAGAATGAAAGATAGATTTGAGTTCGAATTCCCTTTAAACTCAAGTTGAGTTCTTTGAGTTCTTAGTTAATCTCTTGCATTCCTTCGAGTGTAAGTTGAGTTAGGCCACATGTCCAGCATAATTTTGTTTATGGTGGAAGGTATGAATGCTACACTTGTGTATGTTGGTTTCATGTTCTATTGACTGAATTATGATAATATTGAACCAACTTGGTAGTTGGATGGCTTAAGGTGAAACTACTGAGTGATTCAGGGCTCTTATGGTCGGTGTTGCATGAGGAGTGAGCCCGGGCTTGATATTAACCCCAATCATGTGGATTGTGAAGCATGTGGGATGTTAGGTTGATTATGCTAAAAAATTTTCTGTGAAGTGATACGAATGTGCTATTTGTGAACCCATTCCTTCTAAAATTTCTTAAATGATGCTACATGAGTGGTTTGTGAACTCTAGAAATCTTTAAAAGGATCGTTAAAAGCATTTTTCCATAAATTCAAATGTTTCTAAATGTTCACCAGTTGCCTGTTCGATTGTTAAGGTATTTGTAGCCTAAAAAAATCCTAAATCGTGAAACTACTCATTGAGTGACTAAACTGAATAGTTGATAAGTCTAAGGAAGTAAAAAAGCAAACTGTTAGCGAGTTTAAAAAAGGTTGAAGGCTTTGGTTTGCGTATATCTCTTTCTTTGTGTTTAAAAGGATTTAAACGAACTAAAAAAAGGCAACTGAAGGTGTTAATTACGAAACTTAGTCTGAATTATATGTGATAAGTGCTTTATATGTACATCTTTTTAGGGCTATTTTACCTCGTTTTTAGGAAAAATTTTGTGCTCAATGATGTTATTACTCTCTTATTCTCGATTTATGCTTGGGTGCAGTTGTTTTATCAGTTTTGCAGGATTTTTAGTCTTTTTACCTACCATTTGCCCTTTAATGGCTGTGTTTTGGCCTCCCCCATGGTCATCCATGTTATTCAACGACTGTAGAGTAAAGAAAGAGCAAAAGTCCAGATCCAGCATAGACCACTGTCAGCCCGTGGTGGAGCCCATGGACCGTGGCGTGCCTATAGCTATTGCCTCTTCGTTTTTCCTCGGTTGTGTGGCTGAGATCAACTAAAATTCTCTATAAATGTAGACGTTCTAGAGCATTCCAAAGCCCTCAACTTCAACTCCAAAGAAAAGCAAGCAAGTAGTTCAGTTTAGATTAGTTTTATTCTCTCAAATTTTGTTCTTAATTGAGTTTTGAGTGAGTTTTGAGTGTGAGAGTTTTAATCCTGAGGCGGCTCCAGGCCCTTGGTGAAGGCCATCTCAGTCGAGTCCCTTCCGCTCAAGATTTCACCGATCTTTTTTTGGTTAGTTTATCCTTAATCATGTCTGCGTAGTTTTCCTAGTATAGGGATTTAGTAGTTTTTGGAATTTTTATTGGATCATGTTTTTATTTTTAAAGAATTGTGCTTATTTTCATTATTGGTTTGATTTCGTTCTATCAAGTGGTTGATATGTTGTGAGCTAATTTTTGGCCAAAATTTGCTTGCATAATTGAAACAATCGAGTGAACATTCGAAAAACGACATTTGGTTGTTGGACTACTTGAATAGACGTAGCATAACTTCTTGAAAGAGAGATTTATATGTTAGGAGGGCTAGTAAGTAATCAAATATATGAAACTTGGATTAAGTCAAATTAGTTTGAAAGAACACTGTTTGCTTAGTTTAGGCAAATTTGATTGATTTCAAAAGAATAGATCAAGTTTCTTGACAAGATTACAATTCCTCGGAACTAATCAATTAGAGAATAGCACAAGTTTATTCATTTTGATCCAATTCTCTTCCATAACTGTGAAAATTCTTAGACATTTTTCTCTTATTTATTTGCAGCAGTTAATTGAATCCACTTGAAATTTACTTTTGCTTAGCATATTCTGACAAGACTAGGCTTGATAGATTACTTTAGTCCCTAAGGAACGATATCTTTATTTATACTATGAATATCCGTGCGCTTGCGGTAGTGTTGATCAAGTTTTTGACACCGTTGTCGGGGACTAAATTACTATCAATTACTATCTATTGAGTATTGTCTTAATAATGTGACTAAGCATTTTTATTGTTTTGCTTTCTTTTGTTTTCTTGTTATTTTTTTTCTTTTTCCTGTTTAATTGTGTTGGTACTGTTGGTAAAAGTGCTCGCAAGAATTTTTCCTAGTTTACGCGAAGTTTAATTTTGTACGAGCTCGCTCCAAAAATTCAGAGGACTTTTCGCTTAAGGAGGAAAAAGCAAAGGATTGAAAAAAAAAGGCGTGAAGCAAGAAGGAATTCAAGCATGGCGGGTGAAGAGAGAAGGACCCTTTGTGATTTCGTTACTCCTGAAGTCCAAGGGATCGCCTCAAGCATAGCTTGACCTGCTGTAGATGCCAGCAACTTCGAACTCAAGCCAGCACTTATTTCCATGGGCAGCAATCTCAATTTGGTAGAACTCCTTCGAAAGACTCGAATCTACACCTCTCGGTCTTTTTAGAGGTGTGCGATACGCTAAAGTTAAATGGAGTCTCTAGTGATGCGATTTACCTGCGCTTATTTCCTTTCTCATTGAGGGACAAAGCGAGGGCTTGGTTGCACTCTTTGCCATCTAGTTACATAACTACTTAGGACAAGTTGACAAGAGCTTTCCTTGCCAAATTCTTCCCTCCAAGCAAGAAAGTGAGCCTGAGAAATCAAATCACCAACTTTCTGCAAAAAGAGGATGAGACGCTCTATGAAGCTTGGGAGCATTTTAAAGATTTATTGCGTTTGTGACCCCATCATGGTTTTCAGCGCTGGATGATTATCCAAGTGTAACACCCCCAGCCCCTAGGGCCGAAAGCGTTACGTTTTCCTAACTTCTTACTTAAATTTTGGGACGAAACGGACAAAATTTCCCCTGAAAACTGAACGTTCTCAGGCTAAACGCCTTACAAAAGTCGCTGTAAATCAACGGAAGCGTAAACATTTAAAACATAACTCGACGGCCACACGCCGGAGTTCATAACTCGACGAGCCACCCGCTCGGAGTACACCAAACATCATAGTTCATTAATACAGAAACAGTAAAAGATACAACTCAACGGTTCACACAACCGGAGTATGGGGTTTACATCCCAAAACATAACCAACTTCAACCAAAAGACATTTAACTGACCGGATGGTTGGCTCATATGGCCATACAGAGCGACTCATAACCAATATGTATTACATGAACTTAGAGTACTATTTACAAACGTTTACAATCTAAAAAATACTTTACATGACTCGTTGAAGACATAAGTAGGCACAAATGACACTTTGCAAGCGATAATCGATTCCAGCAGACTCAACTTCTTCCTGTCATAGCGAAAACCTGGGGGAAAAAGGGGAAAGAGTAGTGGGATGAGCAACCACACGCTCAGTGAGTGTCCCCCAACCCCCCTTAAAACCAAAACCGTTACAGGCAATAATACTAATAATAGCCACATATCACGCATTCATATTTTACTTATCATATTAGGCAATCAAAATCCCCAAGGAAAGGTCACCACCCTTAAAACTTCATTCTAACCCCTCAACTCGTTCCTAGGTCCTTAATGACCACTCTTTCTCTCTAACAGGCATTCATACACGTAATCAAATGGCACAAGGATGAATATGATGCTTTCAAACACTCCTATGAAAACATAGTGACTTATTATATTCAAAGAACAGTTTTTAAATCATGCTAACTCCTTTGATGCTTATAACTTTTCTAAGAACTTCTTGAAACACCCAATTTGGTAAGAAGGCTTTAGAAGAACATTCTTTCATAAGATAAGCACCTTGAAAAGCTTAAATATACGATGCATTACGAGGATTTAGCTATACTTCACTTGAAACTTCATAGTAACATATTCATAAAAGATATGAAGGCTTCGTACAGTTAAAGGCTTCCTTCCTTTCTTTTAAACAAAAACAAAATCGCTTTATTGGGCCTCTTGAGGCTCGTGTTACTTTAAAGAAACTTCTTTTCTTTTCTAAACTGCTTAGAATGGAATTTTGCCAAATCTCTTCTTTACCAACTTACTTATAACATAAAACATCTTATTGTGCTGGCTAGGGGGGTCAACACCGCCCTTTAGTGAGATCGTCACTCTTATTCTACGTTATCCCCGGGGTGTACGTACTTAACTTTTGGCCAAAACACGTCTCAGTAGATAAACTCAAACTTCGATATTGTCCTCTGTGGGGCAACAACTCACACCAGGATAATCATATCCTGAGTCCAGTCCCCCTCAAGGTTTTCTTACGCGTCACACATCATAACTTATCTGCGGAACAACTCACACCAAGATATTTCATATCTTGAGTCCAGTTCCCAGGAACAGCTCACACCAAGATAATTCATATCTTGAGTCCAGTTCCTAACTTATCTTAAGGGAAATAGCTCACACCACTTTTGCGTCCAGTTTCCAGGAACAGCTCACACCAAGATAACTTGAATCTTGAGTCCAGTTCCTAACTTATCTTAAGGGAAACAGCTCACGCCACTTTTGCGTCCAGTTTCCAGGAACAGCTCACACCAAGATAACTTGTATCTTGAGTCCAGTTCCTAACTTATCTTATCTCAGGGGGAAACAGCTCACGCCCTTTTGCGTCCAGTTTTCGCAGTCTGGCCAACTTCCCAGCACATTCTTAAACTTTAAAGACATTTCGTTTCTCTGTTTCAAAAGCTTACTTGGCTGAAACTCGCTTTTTAAGGTAAACGACTATGACCTGTTGAAATGCTTGTAATTCTTTCATTTTGGGCTTAAACACTGCTTATAGAAGTTATAAGTTTATTAACACATGGATTGACTTTCTTTGAAAATAAGTCATCATGCATTAATAGTTATGGCTACTAATCATTTCAAAACATGAAATCTTTCTTTAAAAAGTCACTCTTATGCCCATAATGCAATCTAAGCATTTAAGCACATATATATCACATATATCACATTTGAGCACTTCACATCAATCATATCAATTCAACACAATAAGCCACACATGGCCTCGCAATCCACACGATTGCGGTTAATTCACAACCCAGTCTCCCTCCTCACTTTCACCGTACACACAAGACCTCAAACGCTCATAATGTTATCCTCAAACCATCCAACTACTAGCTCGTTTCATCAATTTATTAGTCATAATATGTTATCATATAGACTTATTTAAAAGAGGGTGAGGTTTAGGCTCTTAGCTGTGCAAACAGCACCTTTCAGCCACATATAACCATATTCAGTCATCACTTAACAACACTTTACTAAGTAAACCAAACATGATTCAAATCTAATATACACGATGCATTTTAAAGGAAGCTTTCCTAAGCATGAACGTACTTTGAATGAAGCTAAGCACATCTCAATAACTTCAAGTTTCATTCAACCACAGGCATTAGTTAGCTTAACTCGAATCGAAGGTAAGCATACTAAACTAACTTCGTTTTTAACCCTTTTTATACATTAGTTAACTTTAGTCACATTCAAGCTAACCATGTTCTTATAACTTCAAAATGAATCCTTTTTCATGAATCGCTAATTACTCGAATCAAGGCTAAACATATCAAAACAACTTCGTTTTTAATTCTTTTTAAACCTTAACTTACTTTGGTCGTATCCAAGCTAACTACGCCTTTATAACCTCCAAATTAATCCTTTTTCATGAACGCTAATTACTCGAATCAAGGCTAAACATATCAAAACAACTTCGTTTTTAATTCTTTTTAAACCTTAACTTACTCTAATCAAATTCAAGCTAACTACACCTTTATAACTTCAAATTAATCTCTTTTCATACATGGTTTTCATTCAAGTCCAATTCACGCATGGTTCGCTTTACACGCACATAACTTGCATCGATTTACAAATTTAAGCATAAACTAATTGAATAGCTCGAATCTAAGCATGCACAACCCATTTCTTGACATTTCTAACGAATCTAACTAACCCTACCTTGACATGCAACATCAATCTGCTGAAAACATTTTCGAAATTAATACTAATTTGGGAGGCGAGGAACACCCACCTCGATTCCGTGCTAGAGGACCCGATTTGGGGCTTTGGGACTCGATTTGGGGCTTTGGGACTCGATTTGAATGCTTCAAACTAGGGATTCGACCCTCCTCTGCTGCCTTGCCCAAACCCACACGAACAGACCCCATTTCACGCTTATACCCGCGTAATTCGAACCCTAATTTCACCCAAACGCTCATTCACTGACTTGGATTTGTGGAGGACGCTTGAGGCTACGAATTTACTAGCAATTTCTGGAGGAATTAGAGTAGCTAGAGATTGGGCTTTATGGCCGAGCTTCATCACGCATTTGGGGCTTCGAATCGTTACCAATTCAACCCAAAACGCAGCACAGGCTCCGGATTTTCACCTAGATTCGCACCAGGGGATTGGTAGGTTCTGGGGAATTTGATTGGGGGGAAAATTCGAGTTGGGTGGAGGAGAATCGAGCGGTTTTCGGGCTCCCATGGCTGCGCGTACGGTGGAGGAAAGAGAGGAAGAGCAGCGAGAGAGAAGGACAGGGCGGTCGGGGTCGTGCGTGGGAGGAACGAAGAAGGAAAGGGGCCAGGTGCCCCTTTTTACAAAAATGCCCTCCCCGTTTTCTTTTGTTCTAAGCTCTTCAATAAATAGCACCGCTAGTTTAGTTCGTAACCTGAACTCTAAGCCCAAATCGATGATATAATCCTCGATCAAATATTCGATCCCAAATACATCTAGGTTCAATTTCATACACAAACTAATTCTAAGTTTGAAAACCTAATCGTACTCGGAAAGCGGCTAAATGAATCGAATAACGACTAAATTAAACTATCGATATAATTTAAAGGTGCAAATAACACGAATTAACTTTAAAATCAATAATAGCAATAATAATCCCCCTTTTCTTTTAATAAAATCACAGCTCCCAAAAGCACATCGATAATCATTTAACTCATATAGTTACTAAAAATACGATTTTATAACGTAGAAAGATAATACAGGCAACTTAACATAAAAATAACGAAGGCGGGTCTTACACCAAGCCTTTTATAACGATGTGACTCAAGTTGTGAGGTCCCTTGTTGATGCGGCGATAGGAGGGACTTTAATGAGCAAGATCGAGGATGAAGCCTATAACCTTATTGAGGAGATGATAATTAATAACTTTCAATGGTCCACTGAACGAGGCCAACCCAAGCAGTTCGGAGGTAAGCTTGAAGTTGATGCTTTTACTTTACTTTGTACTAAAGTAGATGCTATGACTGAAAGATTGGACCAACTGAATGTTAATGCTATAAATCTAGTGCCCCTCCCTCTTGTGAGATTTGTGGTTCAATTGAGCATATATCTTTGCACTGTCCAGTTGGAAGCCCTTTTCCCAGGGTCCTGGTGAAGTTAATTATGTTCAAAATTTCAACCCAAGACTGACCAATGGCCCCTAGTCTAATACCTATAATCCAGGGTGGAAGAATCACCCGAATGTCTCTTATAGATCGAATCCAAACCCTGTGAATGTGCCCCCTATGAATGCTAGATTACCCCTAGTTTTCAAAGACCACCATCCCTTTCTCAAATGCCCCAAAAGTCAAATTTAGAGTTAATGATGGAAAACATGCTTATAACATAATAGAAATAAGATGAGTACATTAAGCAATTAGCCACCAAGGTTGATGTGCTTACAACTCATAATAGGATGTTAGAGACCCAGATTGCCTACAAAGCTGGCTTTTCAACTACACCCCTAGATAGACTACCTAGCGAACCTAAGCTTAACCCATGGGAGTAATGCAATGCAATGCTTCTACAAGGAGGCAAGCAATTCGAGGGACCTAAGGAAGTTACCCATGATGAATCTTCACAAGATAAGAATAAGCGTGTCGACAATGTTGAGAAAGAAATATATTCGCCTTCTAAGGAAATAATTGATGATGTCACGCATAAGCCTGACGACGTTCCAAAGGACCCTAAGACCGTTTCTCCAAAGCCCTACATACCACCTTTACCATTTCATCAAAGGATGGCTAAGGTAAAACTTGATATGCAATTTGGAAAGTTTTTAGACGTCCTTAAGAAACTCTACATAAACACACCGTTTACAGAAGCCTTGACCCAAATGCCTTCATACGCTAAATTTTTTGAAGAAATCTTGTCTAATAAAAGAAAGCTTGAAGAACATGAAATAGTAGCTTTGACTGAAGAGTGCAGTGCAGCAATTCAAAATAAGCTTCCAGATAAGTTAAAGGATCCCGAGAGTTTTTCAATTCCCTGCCTAGTAGCCAATGTGCCTATAAACTATGCTTTGTGTGACCTAGGGTCAAGCGTAATCTTGATGCCCCTTTCTCTGTGTGAAAAACTCAAATTAGGAGAGTTAAGACCAACTATTATCTCCTTGCAATTAGCGGGCCGTTTTATAAAATACCCCATAGGTATTCTAGAGAATGTCCCAATAAAAGTAGGGGATTTATACGCACCAATAGACTTTGTGATTTTAGAAATGGAAGAGGATACGCAGACCCCAATCATTCTCGGGATGCCATTTTTTTCCACTGCAGGGTGCTCCATCGATGTAAAAAGCGGGACCCTAACTTTTGATGTAGGTGATGTTCATGAGGAATTTAATTTAGTAAAAGCTGCCAAGTTTCCTTCTATTTTTGATGAATGTAATAATGTTGATGTGGTTAATAGTTTAATACGAGAAACCGCATCTAACATTAATTCTAATGACCCACTTAGCATTTGATGTTGAATGATAGCACTATTGAGGATGAAAACCCCGAAGTAGCCGAATTTGCTAAATTGTTAGAAACCTCTCCACCAATTCCGCTTTCCTCTACTAAGGTGGAATTATTGCAAGATAAAAGTAAGCCCTCGTCTGATTGGACAAAAGCTCCCGAGGTAGAGTTAAAGCCTCTCCCTTCATCACTGAGGTATGAATTCCTTGGACCAAAATCTATATATCCTATGATTGTGAATCCAAATTTGAATGCTACCCAGGTTGAATCTTTGCTTAGAGTGCTTAGGAAGCATCGTAAAGCCATAGGATACACCCTAGATGACTTAAAAGGGATTCATCCTTCCCTGTGTATGCATCGAATCTTAATGGAGGACGATCATAAGCCGTCAATTGAACGCTAAAGGGGATTAAACCCTAGCATGAAAGAAGTGGTTAAAAAGGAAATTTTGAAGTTGCTTAAAGCCGACATTATCTATCCTATCTCAGATAGTGCGTGGGTAAGCTCGGTCCATGTTGTACCTAAGAAAGGAGGGATGACTGTTGTAAAAAAATGAGAATAATGAGCTAGTCCTTACCAGGACAGTTATAGGATGGCGTATGTGTATCGATTATTAAAAATTGAATAAAGCCACTGGTAAACACCATTTTCTCCTTCCCTTCATTGACCAAATGCTTGAACGATTGGCAAAGAACTTATATTTTTGCTACTTAGATGGATATACAGGATTCTTTCAAATCCCTATTCACCCAAATGACCAAGAAAAGGCTACTTTTACATGTCCATATGACACGTACGCTTATAAACGAATGCCATTTGGTTTATGTAATGCTCCTGCCACATTTCAACGTTGCATGATGGCTATCTTTTAAGATTTTATTGAGGACATAATGGAAGTCTTTATGGCTGATTTTTCTATGTATGGTACCACTTATGACCATTGCTTGAATAAATTATCTAAGGTTTTGCAAAGATGAGAAGATGTGAATTTGGTCTTGAATTGGGAGAAGTGTCGTTTTATGGTGCAAGAGGGAGTTGTCATTGGTCATGTTGTTGCTAACGGAGGCATTAAAGTTGACAGAGCAAAGGTGGAGGTAATTGAAAAATTTCCCCCACCAACTTCTGTAAAAGGTATGAGAAGTTTTCTTGGACATGTCAGTTCTTACTGACAGTTCACAAAAGATTTTTCAAGGATTGCAAAACCTCTTACCCAATTGCTTGTCAAGAATGCGCCTTTTGAGTTTAATGAAGAATGCTTGAGTGCTTTTCACAGATTGAAAGAGGCGTTAATCACTGTTCCTATAATGCAAGCTCCAGGCTAGGGGTTGCCTTTCAAAACAATGTGCGATGTAACCGACTATGCTATAGGGCTCATTTTAGGTTAGCGAAAGGACAATAAGCCATATGCCATATACTATGCAAGCCGCACTTTTAATGAGGCTCAAGTCAATTATGCCATGACTAAAAAGGATTTCTTGGCAGTTGTCTTTGCCATGGAAAACTTTCGGTCCTATTTGATCAATTCCAAAGTCATCGTTTTCACGGATCATGCCGTTTTGAGACATTTAATGAAGAAATTTGATTTGAAACCTCGACTCATCCAATGGGTCCTCCTTCTTTAAGAGTTTGATTTAGAAATCAAAGACAAGGCAGGATTGGCTAATGTGGTTGCCGATCATCTATTTCGTTTAAGCCCAGAGTCCACTCCTAGTGAAGAGCTGCCCATTGATGATTCCTTCCGTGATGAGCAGTTGTTAGCTATATCCCAACAAGCTATCCCATGGTATGCTGATATGGTGAACTTCAAGGTGTGTTACGTGTTACCTCCAGGATTGTCCTACCAACAAAGGAAGAAGTTCTTTATAGATGCCAAATACTTTGTGAGGGAGGACCCTTTCCTTTATAACCTATGCGGAGATGGGATTTATAGAAGATGCCTGCCTGAAGAAGAGGTTCGTAGTTTCTTACACCATTGTCATGCTTCAACCTATGGTGGTCACTTTGGACAAGATAAAACCATTGCAAAAGTACTCCAAGTAGGTTTCTATTAGCCCACACTCTTTAAGGACACAAGAAAATTTGTCATGACATGTGATAGATGTCAGCGAATAGGGAACATTTCTAAGAGGCATGAAATGCCTCAAAGTGACATAGTCGAAGTAGAGTTATTTAATGTATGGGGGATCGACTTCATGGGTCCCTTTCCTCCTTCCCGTAACAACCTTTATATCCTTATGGTGGTTGACTATGTTTCTAAGTGGGTGGAAGCCATTGCCTCCCCGACAAATGATTCCAAAGTTGTCCTTAAATTTCAGAAAAAAAATATTTTCACTCGATTTGGCACATCAAGAGCTCTTCCAAGTGACAAAGGCACACATTTTTCCAAGAAGCCTCTTGAGTCACTCTTAAAAAAATAAGGGATATTTCATAAGGTCACTACGCCTTATCATCCCTAAACAAGTGGGTAGGTGGAACTCTCGAATAGAGAACTAAAAAGCATATTGGAAAAAACGGTGTATCGGTCCTGCAAAGATTGATCATTGAAGCTTGATGATGCTCTGGGCATACTGAATTGCTTATAAGGCTCCTCTAGGTACCACACCATACTGGTTTGTATTTGGAAAACCTTGTCACTTGCCAGTGGAAAGGACCATAAGGCCTATTGGACTATAATGACACTAAATTTTGATCTCACAGTAGTGGGAGAACGAAGATTCCTGCAACTAAACAAGCTCGACGAACTAAGGTTGGAGGCTTATGAAAATTCACATATTTACAAAGAGCGAACTAAGAAATGGCATGACAAACACATTGCAACGAAGCGTTTTGAGAAAGGCGATATGGTCCTCCTGTTCAACTCAAGGTTGAGATTGTTTCCCGGTAAACTGAAATCCTGATGGTCGGTACCATTTACCATTACCAAAGCTCAACCCAGTGGAGCAGTGGAGATATGGAGTGAGTTTACCAGAGTTTTTACAGTCATGGACAACGATTGAAGCCATATTTAGTGGGATAACCAATTGACAACGTTAATGTTCATATGCAACTGGTCCGCTTCAACCATAGAAGAAAGGGTCAAGTGTGGTAAAGTTCACGGGTAATTTCTAACCCCATCCTCCTCCACCTTCTCCTCTTTAATTCTAGTCTCGGGTAAAGTTATGATGTGCCCACATTCAGGGAGATGTGTGATTCAAGCATGAGGGAGTTAATTATTATATTTCGAGTTTGATGCCTATTTTTTTGTTTTTGTTTGGTGTGTGTTTGTTTGTTTTTGCTTTGTATATATTTTTAGTGGTAGTTTTGGTAGTTTTTGTTTTAGTTTTGTCTTAAGTAGTGCATTTAGTTTTCTTCTAGGTTGCATTTCAGTTTCTTTCTTTTGTAAGTTTCTTCTGCATTTTAGTTTGCATTGTTTGTAGGAGCATGCATGCATAAAAAAACACAAAAAAAATATAAAACAATAAAAAATCCTCCGATAATGATTTTTATAGATTTGGTAGCTTTCTTTGGTTAGTTTGATCCTTTGATTTACCCATTTGTGCATAAAAGTTTGTGAATGAATCTTCGAACTGAGTTCCGTGTTTTGATTATATCTTGAATGCGAATTGATTTTCCCCATGAGTCTTTACCTAAAATTCTGGCATGTGTGCTAGTAAGCTGGTTTTGATTGTGGTAGATGTCCCCGTGAAACCTTTAGAGACTGTTTATCGTTATTAGTCTTATATTTTCTTTCATGTGTGAATCTTCCTTGATATCATTTCTCTAGAACTTGCCTTGATGCTCATTCAAGACCACATTTTGCATATGCATTTAGGCAATATGATTGAGGAGTTTTTGTTTCTTTGATTTATTTGAAACCCATGGCAAATAGCCACCCTTGTTATGTATTGTATCCTTTGTTAGCCTCTTTGAGCCTGTAATCGTTTTTCTTGATCTGAACCTCCTACTTTTAGCCCATGGCCAAATATTTGTCTTACCCTTAAGCCAAGGCTAAAGGAGTGTTATATTCTTTTGCATCAAGTTTAATAGGGCGTTGGCAAGGTGGATTGTTATTCTTTTTAGTGAATTTTGGCTGTTTAGTGTAGGGATGCAAGCATTTGATAAATCCTTTGTTTTATTGAGTAAAGTTTAAAGAAGAGTTTGATTTTAAAGTTCGTTATGGAATTCCCTTCGTTATTTCTCCTTTTTTTAAAAAAAAAGAAAAAAAAACAGTGAAAAAACAAAAGAGAAAAAAAGGGAATTTTTTTTGAAGTGATTAGCCTTGGTAGGAATGTAAGATATTTGTGATTTTCGACTCTATCTCTTTCCATTTTGGGATTTATTTTGTTGATGAGTTGACGTGGTTCGAGAAGGATGTAGTATGATGCATTGGAAAGAGCAAAATTTCAGATCCAGCACAGACCACGGTTAGCCCATGGTGGAGCCCACGGACTGTGTTGTGCCTGTAACTGTTACCTCTGCGTTTTCCCTTGGTTGTGTTGCTGAGATCAACTGAAATTCTCTATAATTAGAGATGTTCTGCAGCATTCCAAAGCACTCAACTTCAACTCCAAAGCAAAGCAAGCAAGTACTTTATTTTAGATTAGTTTTATTCTCTCAAATTTTGTTCTTAGTTTATTTTTGAGTGAGTTTTGAGTGTGAGAGTTTTGATCCTGAGGCGGTTCCAAGCCCTTGGTGAAGACCATCTTAGTCGAGTCTGTTTCGTTCAAGATTTCGCCGATCTTTTTTTGGTTAGTTTATCTTTAATCATGTCTAAGTAGTTTCCTTAGTCTAGGGATTTAGTAGTTTTTGGAATTGTTATTGGATCATGTTTTTATTTTTAAAGAATTGTGCTTATATTCATGATTGGTTTGATTTATTTCTATCAAGTGTTTGATATGTTGTGAGTTGATTTTTGACCAAAACTTGCTTGCACAATTGAAATAATTGAGTGAACATTCGAAAGATGACAATTGGCTGTTGGACTGCTTGAATAGACATAGCGTAACTTTGTCTCGGAAGAGAGATTTATATTTTAGGAGGGCTAGTAAGTAATCAAATATATTAAACTTGGATTAAGTCAAATTAGTTTAAAAGGACGATATTTGCCTAGTTTAGGCAAATTTGATTGATTTAGAAGGAATAGATCAAGTTTCTTGACAAGATTACAATTCCTCAGAATTAACCAATTAGAGAATAGCACATGTTTATTCATTTTGATCCAATTCACTTCCATAACTACGAAAATTCCTAGATGTTTTCCTCTTATTGATTTAAACATGTTTATTTGCAGTAGTTAATCAAATCCACTTGAAATTGACTTTTGCTTAGCATATTCTGACAAGACTAGGCTCGATAAATTACTTTAGTCCCTGAGGAACGATATCTTTATCTATACTACGAACACCCCTGCACTTGCGGCAGTGTTGATTAATATGCTAGCAAATTACTTTAAGTGTCGAATTACGAGTTAGCAGACTCACTATGATTTTAAAAGGTTTTTCATGTTGAAAATGAAAGAACCTTAAGCCATTAGCAGGGTTATGGGTTATTTGCTGGACAAGCATGACTTTAATTATGCAAGCAACTATTAAAAAGAAGTCATTCTTTACTCACTTGAAGGTGAGACTTACAGCTTGTGACAGTGAATTTTTTTAATAACTACAATGATTTTATGCATTTTAAAGGCTAAGATAGTGTTAGGGAATTGGCTAGGCCTAGGGAGTTAGACCCAAAAGAGGGAA
Source organism: Selenicereus undatus (assembly GCA_017589665.1). Taxonomy (NCBI): domain Eukaryota; kingdom Viridiplantae; phylum Streptophyta; class Magnoliopsida; order Caryophyllales; family Cactaceae; genus Selenicereus; species Selenicereus undatus. The sequence continues at coordinate 46,808,272 of JACYFF010003369.1, forward strand.
CCGTAGAAAACCATGATGAGGGTAATGTTCGATGTCATGTGATGAAACCTTGAGGGTGGGAACTAGACGCAAGATAGGGCGTGAGCTGTTTCCCTCAAAGGTAATGTTCGATGATGTGTGGTGTGTGATAAAACCTTGAGGGTAGATTGGATACAGGATAAGGTATGAGGTGTTAACCCTATGGAGGATAATATCAAAGTTAGAGTTACTCTGCTGAGACGTGTTTTGGCCAAATGTTATGTTACATATACCCCGGGGATAACGTGAGTTGTGAGTGACAACCTCGCATAGGGTGAGTGTAGATCTCGTCTAGCTAGCACATTATGAGATCATATGCCTGAAATGAGAATATATTTTCTTGATAAATGAGAAAATGATTTGAATCATTACCAATGTGGGTATTTCAGGAACTTTAAAAAGTATTTGAGCCTTGAAGAGGCTAGTGTGACTTGTAAACTATTCTTTGAATACAACGTGAGTCACTATGGTTTCAAAATGCATACTTGAAACCATTTTACCCCCAGTACTGCAGATGTGTGATCCGTTGAGTTGTATCATTTATTTCCTTCTTTATTACAGAGCTTTATTATTTTGTATACTCCGGGCGAGTGGCTCGTAGAGTTGTGAACTCCAGCGTGTAGCCGCTGAGCTTATTTTAGTGTCCTTTTATACTTTTATTCATTGCAGGGAGTTAATGTAAGGCTTTAAGCTAGGGAAATGGTAAGTTTTAGGTGGAACTCTATCCATTTTGCCCCAGAATTTAAGTGGGAATTAAGAAAACGTTAATACTCCTAACCCTAGGGTTTAGGGATGTTACAAAATGACCTTATCCAGGCATTTTAGCCTTCCTGAGAATGAAAATGCCATTGTTGTGATACAATGAAAATTTTATGCAAAATGTGTTTAAAGTGGGGTGCATCTAAAATGTTTTAGGCTAGGAGGATGGTGCTAAATGTTTGGATACAAGTTTGGGCAAGAGAGTCAGTATGCAGCAACCCTAATTCTTAGGGAGTGACCCAGAAGCGGGAACCTTGGAAGACCCTAATGAAGGTGATGGTCCATTGATTATAAGAATCCCCGGGGATAATATGAACGACAAGTGTATATCTCCCCTAGGGCGAGTGTAGATGTCCCCTATGAGCACTAAAATGAGAATTTGATGCCCCACGAAATGATTTCATAGCTATTATGTGATGAAAACTCCTCGTTCAGGGAGAATACTAGTGCAAAGATTTGGAAAAGTGCATGTATTCTTTAAAAGAGCTTTTGTTGAGTTCCAAATGATTTTTCAGTGAATAATGAATGTTATATAAATAGTTACTTTGGTTTAAGTAATGGTTCTTGCCTTTGTGCGTTAATTCAAATCTCTTATTAAAAAGAATCTCACTTAGTAGTTTTAATTGAACTCCTTCATGATAGTTGTTTATATGTGAACTGAGTGCTCTACTGTTCTCCATGCCTAAAGTTGTGTGCAAGTCAGTTTGCTTTTGTGTTTGGTATGCATGCTATGTGATGTTAAGCAACTGATCGTTATTACTAAGCAACAAGAGACATAGTTTAGGCCACTTAGAACTCTTGTGCATGAAGTAGAAGGAGATTAGGGATATCTTTTAAATCTTGAAGGTTATTGAGGTAATAATGAATATGGGAGGCCTTATGTGATTATTATGTGATATCAAATATCGAAACGTGTGTGATTGCTACTTAAAAGTATTACGTGCAACTGTTTTATTTTTCTTTGGGTTGAGGGTTATTCACTAAGCGTGTGGTAGCTCATTCCCTTTCTGTTCCCCTTTTTCCTAGGTTCTTAAATGACAAATAGAAGTCAGTTCACCAGAGTCAAGTTGAAATCTCCCTTTCACTTGGGAAGCAAGAACTATGTGGATGTATATGTGGGTTCATGAGTTGAATGGTGTAATATGATGTATCCTTAGATTTCTAAATATATGTAAATAAAGTACTTTGGTTCATGTATTGCATATTGAATAGTACTTCCTCTGAATGACCATATGGGCTAACCATCTGAATAATAGGCCGTTTAGTTTAATTGGAGTTAGTTATTTTAGGGATGTAAACTACAGTGTTTTGGTTGTGTGATCCGTTGAGTTGTATCTTTTATTTTCTTCTTTATTATTGAACTTTATTAGTTGGTATACTCCAGGTGGGCGGCTCATAAAGTTGTGGGCTCTGGCGTGTAGCCGTTAAACTTGTTTTAGTGTTCTTGTATGCTTTTATTGAAAGAAGGAATCTAATGTAAGACTGTAAGCCTGAGAAATGGTCAGTTTTTAGGTGAAATTGTGTCCATTTCGCTCTAGGATTTCAGAAAACATTAACATCCCTAACCCTAGGTGATAGAGGTGTTGCACATGATGTTTTTAATTTGGTTGAGAAATTGTATTCCTTTAACATAAGATGGATGTTTTTGATGTATTTTGGAGTTGTTATGCTAATTTTGAAATGAATATGCGTGATTATGAATTTTAAATGCAATAAAGGAATTGAATGCTATTTTAGTGAGTACCTTGCGTGGGTTAAGTGATGGGAGCAACACCAGACATTGGATCATGGTAACCTAATCGAAGTAGTGAGGATGATGGATTCTAGATGTTGTTAGTGATGAGTTTATGCGTCAATGATATATCAGGAGGTGATTAAAAATTGAACTATGTTCAATGGGTTACGAAAAATGACATATTTTGTTATAATTTGAGACAAGTAAATAGAAATCAAGGGTTACTTGAGGCTTTAAAGGTGACTACCCATCCGATTTGGGCCTGATAGCTAGGACACTATGTTGAAATAAGACGAAACTCGTAAATTGGATTTATTTTGCCTGAACCTTTTCGTTGATAAATTGCTAATTCATGAGAGATAAGTATTACTTATAAGTATTAAATTTTTCGCATTCAGTTATCGTATTTAATCATCCTGGTTGGGGAATATTTTATTTGGGCCCCATTTTGCAATTCAAGTTTCATAGATTGTTAATTCAAGTTTCATTGATTGTTAATTCAAGTTTTATTGACTGATTAAATTTCAGGTGAATCAATATTAGGCCCGATGATTATGATTGAGTATTAAATTATATTTTATAATGTCACAAAAATTAAATTTTTAGCCATGCAAAAATATTTAGGTGCAAATTCATGAAGTTTGGCCCAATTCATTTGGGCTCGATTTGGAGCCCGATTCATTTTGGGTTAAAATTTTGGTGTGATGAAATTAAGTTAATTACTATCATTTGTGCCTAATTTTAATAAGCAAAAAAGATATTTTGGAAGGATAAAATTCACCAAGAATTTTTTTTGGAGTCATTCTAGCCAAGCAAACATAACAACACACACACACACACACACACACCCTCTTTTCTCCTTTCTCTCTCTAACCTCACGGCTACCTCCTCCCTCCTGTTGCTATTTGCTACTGTTCCGGCCAGCCAGAGGCTACCTCCGACCACCACAATGACCACCAAGCATCTCCTCCACCTCACACCACATACATCTCTTGCTTGCAAGCATCAATGTGAGTAAACTTGATCTTGTCGGTTTTGATTTTTATTTTGGTTTTGATTCTTTTTTTGATGGTTGTGATCATTGATCATGATGTTTTTGATAAGAAATAAGAGTTATTTTCGTGTTGATCATGGTGGAGTTGAGCTTGAATCATGCTAGGGTTTAGGGGTGATCATGGTCATTCAAACTTAAGTTAAAACCATATTTTTGGATTGATTTGTATTTGATTTTATAGTATTTAGTTTTATTGATGATTATGATGATGTTTTTGGTGATTTGGAATGATTTCAAGTGAGGATTTATGTAAAAAGAGAGGGAAAAGCTAAAACTATGAGGGCTAGAAATTTCAGGAAAATAGGGCAGACTTTGGGATTAAACTGGTAATGATCAGGCCATGGAAAAATTATGATTTTTGGTGGGTAGATAGTTTAGCATGTTGTATTTTAAATGGATCTTAAATCGCCTTAATTCGACATCTGTGGAAAAAGTTATGGCCGTTTTACCAAAACTGTGTTGAATGGACCAAAAACTGACACACTTGTGTTTGAGCCCCATTTTGGGAGCCCTATTTTGGGTATCATGCTTTATGTTGCAAATGAAAGTTTTTTAGGACTTCTTCATCTTTTCATATTTGAGTTTTAGGTCTCCATTTCAGGTCTAGGGTGAAAGTTACAAATTTTTGAAGTGAATTGACCTGCTTTGGTGTAAATTAGGATGTTATTGCAATTTTTACGCAGCGTATACTTGGAGGAAAATTCCAAACATTTTACCGTAGATTTTCCATATTATTTTCAAATTTCCTATAAGATTTCATGGATTTTGGTTGAGTATTTTGAATTTGGTGATTTTTGAAAGCATTTTGAGTAATTGTGTAAAGAACAACAATAAAGATTGAGTGAGATTGATAATGCATTTATTTTGAGTATTTGGGCGAAGTAAGGTCGTTTAAGGGGGAATATAAATATTCATGGATATTCGTGGAGCTTTTAGCTTGATTAATGAGAAAGAAGAGGACAAGTATACAATTTGGAAACTTGTTTATGAGCTTCGAATCATTTATGGATTTTACAAAGAAAATACTAAGTTTAGTGAGCTTAATAGCTTCTATTGAGTTCAATGATTCATTTGGGGTGGAATTCTATATCTAATGGATTTATGAATGAAATATGAGAAGTGGGGAGAGTTGTGATTCAAAAATCATATTTATTAGACCAACTTATTGCAGTTTGTGCTAATTTAAACCAAGATATATCTCGCTTGGCCTCAAACCTTTATTACTTAATGAATTCAGAATGCATCAAATGTATTTATCAAGCCAATCTAGTGTAGTCGTTGTTATCTTGAACCAAGCTATACATCAGCGAGCCCTAAACCTGTATCGGCAACCTATCCTAGAAAAGGCCACAACCACTCCCTCAATTGTCACCATCAAGGCCTTTTCCTTTGTAATAACATTTATCTCACTGTTGTCTAATTTACTTTCATTTACTTTATATCAAATTTAATTACTTTCACCAATTTAGTTTTAAAGTTATATTAAAATAGCCAAGTTATGTATACCATTTAATTACTCAATTTCTGTTGCACATACTTTTACTTACTCAATTATGTGAGCAAACATCATTTACTGACTACATATACTTACAATGACATTTGTGAAACAGAGTCGAGGCATAGTTATCATTTCCCGTTATATATAAGTGTTATCAAGTCAGAACATATTTTTCAAGTCGGATGACATTTATGAAATAGCTTACTTTTATCAAGCCAAATGACATTTTTAAAGACTCAAGGTACATTCATTGCTTGTATCTTGAGAAAGCAGAACATGTTTATCAAGTTACAACTCTTAATGAGTTTATCAATGAATCAGTTTATACAGTGATTTGCCATTTAACTTGTGACCTCATCAGTTATCATCTATAGGGCATCAACCCATCATTTACGTGCGCAACTTTAGTCTAACTCTTGATCGGATTGGCAGGTGTACACCTATTTATAGATTATATCATTGCAAGTGGTTCACATCCAGATAATAATGAGCAATTTAGTTTCATATTACTTTCATTTTAATTGTTATTGGCAACTAAATGAATTGCAAAGATGGGTACCCACCAACAGTGTTTCTATGCTGAGTTTACAATACAGGAATGCATTTACTGAGTTTTTGCTCACATTTTCAAATTGTTTTCATGTTTTCCATTTTAGGTGATGAAGTACCAGATGTTTCTCCATTTAGCAAGCTGATTTTGAAGTCATCAGATGCTCATGGTGGATTCAGTATAGCATGAATGTTGGGATCGACGTCAAGGTCAAGTTAGTCTATATTCAATATACTTGTGTAGTGTGCAGTGCGAGTTAGCATATGGTATGATTAAGTCAATGGTATTGAAGTTGAACTATTATGGACTTTGGTCTTGAAGTGTTTCAGTTTAATAGATTTTGTGATTGTGAACATGAGTTGCAAGATTAAATTGTTTCAGTGAGCCTTGTCCTTATCAGGACATCGGTGGCGCCTTCTATTATTAAGTCTTCCGCTGCATTTTGTCGTAAATCATGTCATTAGTATTTTGGGGGTGCTACAGATTTGGTATCATAACCAAGGTTTTAAGGGCCATTGTGAGCTATCAAGTGTTTATGATTTAGCTATCAAGGTGTTTATGAGTTATGTTGGACCAATTAAATGAGCTATTGACTATAAGTTCATATGTATGGGCATATATGGAGGAACCATTTTCGTTTGGCTGACTCAATCATTTGGGAATATCCTAAGATTCAAGCATTAGCAAAGTGGAGTGTCGAACCATTTGGGTCACGTGCTAGTGAGGCATGCTCTCATTTATCTAGGAGTTGTATTGTATGTTTCATTTCTCTCATTTGTTTAAATTTTTACAATCGTGCACTCTGGGTGTGTGACCCGTTTAGTTATAAACTCAGGCATGTGGCCGTTGAGCTATTGAACTGCTTCTCTCCATTTCAGGTATCTATTGTAAGGCTTTAAGCCTGAATTTTAGCCAGTTTTTATGCAGAACTCTGTCCATTTCGCTCCAGAATTTGAGAGTTTCATTGCGGTGAATTAATATACCTGACCTTGAGTACACTGCTAGTTGAAGCCGATGTGGGGATGCCATGTGCAACTTCTTAAGGGATTTATACAATGTCAAGTCAGATGTAAACTTCTAGATGAGGAAATGCCTAGTGAGGCAATATCTTTGAGGTGGACTACTATGAGAAGAACACTACAATGAGTGTTTCTGTATGGTGATAACAATTATCTAGTCTTGACAATAAGACCTTACCTCATCAATGCTCCAATTACTTCCTATCATTGACTTATTTCTGCCCTAGCTACCTTGAATTGTTCAGAGGCATCATTTCTTTACTGCTAACACTCTCTTGAGTTGTAATGGAGTGCTTACGGAAAATTTCATGTGTCATCTGTGGGGAGTTCTTTAAACACATCTAAGCAACCTTTCTTATAGGCGATTCAAACACTGACAATCTTAGTTGTTCAATTCTCTATTTCCATAATGGAGCCTATAATCAACCCCGGTGTGCATTACGGTGTGATTTGCAGTCCTTCCTAAACATATTTGACTCATTCTACCTGCAGCTCAGTCATCACTATGTTTATATTTTTACTGTCACCAAGCATTTTTTTGGAGTCATTCTAGCCAAGCAAACATAACAACACACACACACCCTCTCTTCTCCTTTCTCTCTCTAACATTGCGATCGCCCCCTCTCTCCTGCTACTGTTTGCTACTGTTTCGGCCAGCTAGAGGCTGCCTCCGACCACAACAACCACCACCAACCATCTCCTCCAGCTAACACCACATACATCTCTTGCTTCGAAGCATCAAAGTGAGTAAATTTGATCTTGTTGGTTTTGATTTTTATTTTAGCTTTGATTCTTGTTTTGATGTTTATGATCATTGATCATGATGTTTTGATAAGAAATAAGAGTTATTTTCGTGTTGATCATGGTAGAGTTGAGCTTGAATCATGCTAGGGTTTAGGGGTGATGATGGTCATGCAAGCTTAAGTTAAAACCGTATTTATGGATTGATTTGTATTTAATTTTATACTGTTTAGCTCTATTGACAATTATGATGATGTTTTTGTGATTTGGAATGATTTCAAGTGAGGATTTATGTGAAAATAGAGGAAAAAGCCAAAATAGTGAGCGTTGAAAATTTTCGAAAAATAGGGCTGACTTCAGGATTAAACTGGTAATGATCAGGCCATGGGAAAATTATGATTTTTAATGGGTAGATAGTTCAGCATGTTATCCTTCAAATGGCTCCTGAATTGCCTTAATCCGAGGTCTGCGCAAAAAGTTATGGTCGTTGTACCAAAATTGTGCTGAATGGACCAAAAACTAACACACATGTGTTTTAGCCCCATCTTCGGAACCCTATTGGGGGAATCATGTTTTTGGTTGCAAATGAAAGTTTTTCAAGACTTCTTAATATTTTCATATTGGGGTTTTAGGTCTCCATTTGAGGTCTAGGGTGAAAGTTATGAAATTTTGAAGTGAACTAACCTGCTTTGGTGCAAATTGGGCTATTAATGCAATTTTCGTGTAGCGTACACTTGGAGGAAAATTCAGAACATTTTACTGTAGATTGTCCATATTATTTTCAAATTTCCTATAGGATTTCATGAATTGTGGTTGAGTATTTTGGGTTTGGTGATTTTTGGAAGCATTTTGAGTAAGTGTGTAAAGAGCAATAATAAAGATTGAGTGAGATTGACAATGCATTCATTTTGTGTATTTGGGTCAAGTAAGGTCATTTAAGGGGGAAATAAATATTTATGAACATTCATGGAGCTTTTAGCTTGATTAATGAGAAAGAAGAAGACAAGTATAGAATTTGGGAGCTTGTTTATGAGCTTTGAATCATTTATGGATTTTATAAAAAAATACCAAGTTTAGTGAGCTTAATAGCTTCTATTGAGTTTAATGATTCATTTGGGGTGGAATTCTATATCTAATGGATTTATGAATGAAATATGAGACGTGGGGAGAGTTGTGACTCAGAAACCATATTTATCAGACCGACTTATTGCAATTTGTGCTAATTTGAACCAAGATATATCTCTCTTAACCTCAAACCTTTATTACTTATTGAATTGAAAATGTATCAAATGTATTTATCAAGCCAATTTAGTGTACTCGTTGTTATCTTGAACCAAGCTATACATCAGTGAGCCTTAAATGAGTAAGTGATCTCATTTATTACTTATTGTCACCATTAAGGCCTTTTCGTTTGTAATCTCATTTATCTCGCTGTTGCCTTTTTTACTTTCGTTTACTTTATATCAAATTTAATTACTTTCACCAATTCAGTTTTGAAGTTGTATTAAAATACCCAAGTGATGTATAACATTTAATTACTCAATTTCTATTACACATACTTTTACTTACTCAATTATATGAGTAAAGATCATTTATTGACTACATATACTTACAATGACATTTAGGAAACAGAGTCGAGGCATATTTATCATTCTTCGTTATACATAAGTGTTATCAAGTCGGAACATATTTTTCAAGTCGGATGACATTTACGAAATAACTTACTTTTATCATGTTAGATGATGTTTTTAAAGACTCAAGGTACGTTCATTGCCTGTATCATTAGAAAGCAGAACATGTTTATCAAGTTACAACTCTTAATGAGTTTATCAATGAATCAGTTTATAAAGTGATTTTCCATTTAACTTGTGACCCCATTAATTATCATCTATAGGGCATCACCCCATCATTTACTTGCGTGGCTTCAGGCCAACTCTTGATCGGATGTGCAGGTGTACACCTATACATAGATCATATCATTGCAAGGGGTTCACATCCAGATAATAATGTGCAATTCAGTTTCATACTACTTTCATTTTCATTATTATTGGCAACTAAATGAATTGCAAAGAAGGGTACCCACCAATAGTGTTTCTATGCTCAGTTCACAATACAGGAATGCTTGTGCTGAGTTTTTGCTCATATTTTCAAATTGTTTTCATATTTTCCATTTTAGGTGATGAAGTATCACATGTTTCTCCATTTAGCAAGCCCTTTTTGAAGTCATCAGATGCTCACAGTGGATTTAGCATAGCATGAATGTTGGGATCAACCTCAAGGTCAAGTTGAATCTATATTCAATATACTTGTGTAGTGTGGAGGATGAGTTAGCACATAGCATGATTAAGTCAATGGTATTAAAGTTGAGCTATTATGGACTTTGGTCTTGAAGTGTTTCAGTTTATAGATTTTGCGATTGTGAGCATTAGTTGCAAGATTAAATGGTTTCAATGAGCCTTGTCCTTATCAGGATGGAGGGAACGCCTTCTATTATTAAGTCTTCCGTTGCAGTTTTCCGTAAATCATGTCATAAGCATTTTGGGGGCGTTACAGGGATGATCTTCATAAAGAATTTCTTTGTCAGTATTCATACAATACTAACATACCAATCACACTCAAAGACCTAGAGTTAACTAAGTAGAAGGAAAACGGAAGGTTTTCTAATTTCCTTGCTCAAAGAAGAGCAAAAGGCACTTATACGACTAGCTCACCCTAAGAGGCTAATCAAGCAAGGTTGTTCATTTGGAACCTTTAGGCCAAATATAGATAGCACTCGTGATTCACGCCATTTGAAAACTTCACTACACTAAGGAACACAGTTATGCTATTTGAGGAGGAATTGGCTGGTAGGCACCAGTCAAGAGTGGTAGCAACTCAAAGGCCAACTATTAGAATATGGATAAGAAAGAGAAAAACCCCATAAGTAAGGAGGTGCATGCTCTAGACTGCTACACCAAATGCATCCCTATTGGAAGCACTCATGAATGGTAGCAGCACGCTTTACTTGCATGATGACGTTCTAGCCATTTTATATCACCAAAGCAAAATATGAGGCCCATCTATTCGCATAATGAGCATAGTTGACTCCAAGCCCAAAATGCCTCTATCCAAGATGCCTTGAATTCTATTGAATTGAGAATATGTGATGTGTAACGCTTACCTTATACTCATGTGTTGAGTCTTACTTTTTAAAATCGAAGCATGGTGTAACCTTGATTTATTAATAAAATTATTAACTTCATTAGTTTTTTTGCATATTCTCATATCCTTCTTTTCTAGAATGCTTTTGTCCTATGACAAATTCAAGGGTAAAAAAAAAAGAACAAGAAGAAGAGAAGAAAAAACAAAAAAAAAACCATTCACCCACTTTACCTCATCCTCTCAATCATCATAGGTTTTAATCTCACATCCATTACAAAATTCAGGACTCCTGGTCTCAACCATGACGACAAACTCAACAGTGGATCCTTACTTTATGTTCTTAGCTGTCATAAACAAGCACTCGCCCATTATACGAAATACGAGGGCTTTCCTATATTTCCCTAGGTGGTTAGGGCTCTCTTCATGGTAATTATTTCCCAAACATGGAGGTAACCATATTCTTTGCACTAAACTAGTGGCTACTCTAGGCACTACCAGCAAAAGCAGCTTCCTAAAAGGGGAAAGATCACATTCACTCTGCTAGACTAGGGCCTACTCCAACTAAAACTAGCTAAAGCAGCTTCGATTATCATTATTCTCACATATCTAGGGCTTCTGTTGTGATAAATAAAAATTGGAGGCTTCCTTAGAACGAGAGCAATTTAATGCAAATTTAAAGGATACCCCTTCCTTAAAAAGAAAGATTTTCTATCTTGGGCAGGTCAAGATCCTTGATTCAGCTTAACCCACCAATCACATAACCTATTACCCCCACATCCTAAGTCACAGAACACCACTGTGCTTAACCTGTTAGTATCTTAATCGGGACATCAAATGGACCTCAAGCTTAAGTATGGGACCCACATGCATATGAGGTTATTCCATCACATGTTTGCATAGTCAGTATAATCATGTTTGCATAGTTAAGACCATGATGTCCGTCTAGTCGAGTTTGCATATTCAGCTTATATACACAGTCCAAGTCTTGTATTTTTGTATAAGAGTTTAAATACATTAATAGAAAATTGCATTACATTATCATAGATAAGTCTGATAGGATAACTCCATTCATCACCTTAAAACACTTCTCTATTTCCCAAAAGAAGTAGTTACCATAATGAGATGTAAAACCAGAATCAACGCAGGCTCGATTTGTATCCACATAGGGACGGTAAAGCGTAAGAGTTAGGATGTTCACTATGCATAGTCCTAGATGACCAACTTCTGTATGAGATTTGGAGAATCAGAGATTCCCCTAAAGAAGAGGCAATAACATAAAGATCCCAAGGATCTTAGATCTTAAGGGGTTTTACTTCCATTAGAGAATTTGGATGAGGTCTCGTCTCTTTAGCATGATAAGATTTTGGAACATCACGAGCCCATGAAGAATGACTCCTCCTCGATTGAGACCTCTGAGGCAGTGCTTGATCAGCAGAACCTTAAGGCCCCTTTTACAAGAGAGAACAAGTGTCATGCAAGAGCAAAAGGGAAAAGAGTAAAGGCAAAGAGAAAGGGGAAGTACTTCATCCATCTGAGGATGGCAATAAGTAAAGGGGTCATTAATGGCTTAGTCGCAGACCAAAAATAGTGAATCGTCATACTCGGTTGTTCCCGGTTGTATGAAAGAAAGAGATTGATAAAGTAAGTATAAGAAGTCATCTAAGCGAAGAAGAGAAAGCAAAGTAAAATAAGACAGAAGGGAGGATCATGATTTTGGTGAGGCTTAAATACTCTCCAAGCCAAGCTATTTATAGGCAAATAAGGGGAAAGAAGCAAAGAAAGGACCTGGCTGGGTTCACCACTCCTCACATGATCATATTCTCTCCATAAAGAGCGAAGTACTCAAGCAAAAAAGACAAGCCATAGGGCTCCGAGTGGGATCTTTATGTGCATTGGAATTCACAAGCATTAAAAGAACACAAGCATGCAAACAAGGAGGAAAAAGCAAAAGCAAAGAATGTGGTCTAAAAACTCAGTCAGGCTCCCTACCATCACATGATTATGCTTCTCTTAGAAATTACAAAAGAGGAAGAAGACAAAGCCAAAGAGGTCCGAGGGGTGCTCTACAAGCATGAGTATCTAAGGCAAAGCATGCATTTTTTAGAAGAAAAGAATGGAATGCTTATGAAAGTATTTCAAAATATTGAAAGAAAAATCGAATGGAAAAGAATAGAATAATTAAGAAGGTATTCATATGAGACGGAAGGTAAACTGACAATCCTTATATTTCATTGATAAAATTAGCTTGATTAACAAAAGGATCCGCAACTCCAACGATACGGGGAAAATAAGCAATGATCATAAGTTCACCTGACTAGCAAGAAGGTCCTCTACTCCAGCGATATAGAAAGATAAGTTTGCCTGATTAACAAGAATGTCCACTACTTAAGCCATAAAGAAAGACAAGTTCACCTGACTACCAAGAAGGTTCGTTACTCCAGAGATATAAGAAGGCAAGTTCATCTGACTAGCAAGAAGGTCCCCTGCTCAAATGATACTGGAAGACCATTCGCATGACCAGCAAAAAGTTTTGCTGCTCCAGTGGTACAAGAAGATAAGTTCGTTTGGCTCGACGAGAAGGTTCGCTACTATAGTAACAAGGAAGTTCACTAATCCACCAAGGTAAGGATAAAATACATTAGGCACCATCATGGCAAAAGTAGATGGGTGCTAAGTTTCAGGACCATCAACGACCAGGCTTGGATCCTGTGCCATCACAGGCAAACATGGAACTATAAGTGAAGACCATTAGTTTGATCTTTGCCTTACCCAATCTCGGCCAAAGTGTGGGCTCACTATAGACGCCTAAGAATGCCATTCTATTTTGATAACCTCGATGACGAAAGTAATAGCCCAATTTGAATATTTAAGGGCACTGCGAGTTGGCAGTCCAAAAATAAATAAATAGAAAGAGTAGGACATGCTAAAACACGGGGAGAACGGGCCCAATAGGTCAGTCTCCACATGAACCTGATTGGGTTCTCTAGAGATAAAGCCCGCTTGGGTTCTCTCATTCTTTTAGACAAAACCTACTACTTCTAGGTTGAGTCAAATAAAATTTAATGCAAATTATACTTTTGGGCCTAATAAAACTAATTAGCTTGACAGTCTGAAGTTTAACCGAAATAGGATTACGTTGTCTTCTCCTAGTGTGATTCACATAGTGTCCTCAACAACTATAAAAAGGGGTTTGACCCTAGGTTAGGGGTATGTCAAAAAACCATTGAGAGTGGTATTAAGCTAGAAAGAAAGAGAGCTAAGACATTTCTTCTAGAAGAGAAAGTTAACATTAGGAGACAATAATTACATTCATTGTATAAGCCGCCTTCTGCTACATTCTTAGAGGATTCAGGTAGAGTTCTCCTGAGGGCATACTTCATAAATTTCTCGCCTTTCCTCTTTACTACTTTTCATAAAATTTAGTTAATTTTAGTTTGACAAAGATGTAATCTTCAAAATAGCTTCTTCCCCGCTTCTTGTAATATTTTGAACTATTTGCCCTTTTGCTTATTTTGAATGACATTGTGCCTTGACTATGTGAATAATTCTTGTACTTTACAAGGATGTGTGTTAACATGATTGAACTTTAATTTTTCATATTGATCAGTGGAGGTCATCAGTGATGATGGGTGGTGATAGAAAGCATTCCATCCCATTACCGTAACACTGCCCTTGAATCTAGAACCTCGGTTCCACACCAAGTAGTCAACATAGCCTCCATGTTAGGGATTGCTTGGGGGTCTTTCCAAAACCTTTTTGAAGTAGCTTCATTTTCTCGCTTCGGTGTCCCTTCCATTTCCCTGTCGGAAAGGTGTCATGGTTTGTAAGTTTTCCTAAAAGCTCCTTGGGGACTCTATTTAATTAAAGTCTAATAGTTTTTGCTATTTTATTTGTTATCTATTCAAACACTACCAGACTAAAAAAAGAGGATTTGGATCAACTGGTAGAATCTACCTGAACCAGAATTAAGGTGTTGGACATGACCTAGGAACCTACTCGATTCTTGGATGAGTTCCACAACAAGATTTTGGATCAGCCTGAGAAACTTCTAGGCCTGAACATAGGAAGAGATGGACCTAGTCCTGCCCAGGGAACCTAGCCAAGTTTTCTATTTAGGCCCAAGGCCTTACTTTCAGCGATTCTTAGAGCCCAGTTCCACATTGTTGTTTTGTGCAAAAATTTAAAAATGAAAGAATACAATAAAGTGATTTCTAGGAAAAAAAAACATAAAAGCACCTAGCAAAGAGCCCGACCATTCATAGGGGATCGCCTCATAGGTGAGGTGGATCCTTACAGTGGTGACTCCATTGGAGATGCTTTTTGATAAAGGGTTAGATTTGAACTTCAATGGGGCAATTATCTTAACTATATTTGCATTAAGAATACTTGCATTATAAGACATTGCCTGTTAGGGATAAACAACGTCTCTAGGTGAAAACCTTATCGTACCCCTAAGGAAGGTTGTTAATCACTCGGCGGGTTTGTTTAGACCTCCAACTGAGTGGACTGTTGCTTCACCCACTCATAAAATACTTTTCAGGTTCCTAAGACTTGGGGAAGCATCCAAAACATTCTATTCATGTCATGCACCCCTGGGTGGCATACGAAGTGTTGGGTCGTGAGAGGATTGTTCAGAACCGGACCTTAAACTTCTATAACTTAGAACTCTTCTTTAGGTTGAGCTCATGTGTATGACTTGGAATGCAATGTGACCTTGTAAGATCTAACTTTTTGGGCCCAAAGAACTATGCATTTATACTGTAAGTCTTAGATGAACGCATATTAGGGAACAACGAAGTCTAGGAGTTGGATTAGGAACCAGAATGGTTTCTAGGCCAATTGAGTCCTAACAGGACTCTTGATCGAGAACCCGAAAGGTTATAACTCTCGTTTGGAGTACTGTTTTTTGCCAACAAAGGAATCCTAATAATTAGATTACTGTGCCAATTGAGTCCTAATGGGACTCTTGATCCTGAATTCGAAAGGTTCTAACTCTAGTATAGAGGTAGTAATTCTGGCTAAAAAAAGAATCCCAACTAAGATTGTAAAAAAACAAGAGAGCAAAGAATTGTTAGTTTGTGTCTGTAAGCAAAATAAAGTCTGTGTTAGGCCCTGAACCTAGCGGGGATCCTTTACGGTACAGCTGGGAGAGTCTGTCAGTTTACATGCATAAAAGTCTAGTAGAGGATCATAATAAAAGAGAGTAAATTTGGGCATTGTTAGAACCCAGCCCAGATCCAGTTAGGAAGTCAGGATAGGTCTTAGTTCCGCAAGGTCTGCATTCAAGGTATATGATGGCATTCTGGACTCTCAGTGTTAGAGTTAGGTCTATGAATCAACATAGTTCGTTTGGGTTCCTGCTATATACGTGGGGGATGCTTTAGGCCTAAGTGGCATGCATCACTAGTTCATCACACATAGTCCATGAATCATCTAAGCCCAAGGTGCGTAATACAGTCAATTAGACCTTTAAAGTGGTAGTCCATCGATTCCATCCAATCATGCATCACATTCATAATGCATAAGTCCAGTTAAGAATTAGATATCTTACCCATACATAAGTTTATGGTCCACGCATCATATTGCTAGATATGGGGTCCTTGTATAAGTCCACTTAGATCTCCACATGCTAAGACCAGCCTATCATAGGCAAATTAAACCACAATCATACTTGGGTCATTATACTCCTATGATTCGCCTAAGAAAGACTTGAGTCTAACTTAGGTTCATAAGTCAACTCTCTAAGCCTAACTTATGACCTAATCTAGGACAAGTCCCGGTTCTAGCCTACAATCCCATATCTTAACCCTATTTCAGCCTAACCCTTCAAGCTTATCAAGCCATTATATTCTTCTCTAGTCATTAACCATTTCCTCTAGCCCATATCCAACATGGTTGACCACTCACAACATTCCATCTAGTAAACCGTTACCTTATTGCTTAAGATAGGGAAGACAAAGAAGGCATAAGATTAGAGTCTGCAAACTAGGAGACATCTATCTCAAGAAGAGTCCAAGGGAACTCCACCAACTAGGTTAAAGTCAAAATCAAAGTTAAAGTCCAATACTTCATCAATCTTGATGATAGGAGCTAAACGTTAGCTCAACTGGCAAAGATGGTAGAAAAAATGCAAACTAGATTGGACGAGAGTGAGAAGACGATAGAACTAATGGCCACTAAATACCAAACTCTTATCAACAACCCAGAGGAAAAAGGTGAGGAACCTCGTAATAGAGAAGGTGAAGATGATAAAAAGAAGGAAGAAAAAGTTAAAAAGAGGACTCTTTAATTTGATCCATTAATAGATTGAATAGAACAACCACTTAAGGAATCTTCGATATTCAATAATTACTTATGAGTATGCACACTTTCTCCATCATGTGAGATTTATGGGTTGGTTGATCATTTGACTGTGAATTATCAAGTTGGGTGCCCGTTTGCTCCAGATGTTAGTGAACTACTCAACCATATTAACAATTTTAATCCTAGACTGACCAATGACCCATTCTCAAACACCAATAATATAGGTTGGAGGAATCACCCCAATTTCTGCTATAGATCTAATGGCCCTCTTATGCCTTAAATGAATTTTAGACCACCCCATCGATTAAAGATTTGAACAAACATCTCATCAATCCACCTTAGAAACTATGATGGAGAAGCGCCAAAAGCAAGATAAGTATATTAAGCAATTAGCATCTAAGGTTGATATAATTGTTACTCATAATAAGATGTTAGAGGCCCAAATTACTCAACAAGCTACTTCTTCATCCACACCCTCGAGTAGACTTCCTAGTAAGCTCGAGGAAAATCTTTGAGAGCAATGTAGGGGAGAATCATGTTAAATTTGTCTTCATTGAAAATCAAAATATCCTATATCCTTCATCTCCTTTAGAAGACGATATGGATTTTCAAGATATAGGCTCGTTTGATGATTGGTGCCATGATGACCCTTTTGTGTTAGAATGTGTTAAATCTAAAGGCCTTGGCCTTGACTATGCTAGCGTGGAGCTCAGTGCACCTATGCCACCTAGCATAGTTAAGGACAAGACATACGCTACTAATGAGGGGTCTTGAGTGATTATTATAGATTTGCTCAAATAGTATAGTATATGCCTCAAATTGATGATATCGAGCATGACCTTTCCCTTGGAGTCGAACCTAGAAGTGACCCATCTGATGACGCCCACTATAAATTCATTATGTACACAGATCAAGTTAAATGGACTCATCTGATGGCAAAGAAGGACTTCCATCCCGAGCTTTTGTGATGGTACTTTCTAGTGAATAATTTTGATTTTGAGGTCCACAATAAAAGTAAATTGGGAGATGTGGGGGGACCCTATTGAAAGCCTACTTCCCATCACCTTTTTGATCCTAAGCCATCTTAGAAGAGACGGTCAAGCGCCAGACCCTAAAAGAGCGCTTCTTGGGAGGCAACCCAAGTTATTTTTCTTTTTCATTATTTTCGTTTCCTAGTTTTCTTTTCTTTGATTGTATATATTGTTTTAATGTTGGAAAAAAATGAGGGAGAAAAAAATAACAAAAAACAAAGAAAAAGCATGAAAAAGAAAGAAAAAAGGGGTAAAAGGAAGAGAGAAGAAATCAAAATCCAAATAAGCAAAAGACGCAACAAGAAGAGTGAAAAATCAATAAAAAATTTTCAAATAAATAAGAGAGTTTTAGCCTCTATTCCAAGCTCTCCACAAACCCTCGTTGTGTCCAATCTGGTCCGTGGAGGAGCAGCTAGGAAAACTGAACGAAATTTGGAGACTGAGCTCACCCTGGATGGTTCATGCTGAACCCTATGGTACTGTCCATGGTAAAGGGTTTTTCATCCCCTTTTGACCGAATACCATTCATCATCCTCACTTCTTCGTCCCTTCTCTCTCTGAACTCTCTCCTTCTCTCTCTGAAACTTCCATCAGCAACATCTCTAAAACATTCAATTTTCATCATTTTCTCTCAAATTTCTGTCCTTTCTTTTGATTTTCTTCACTTTTTTACTAAATCTTCTTAAATTTTCTCATTTCTTTATCTCTTTCTCACATTCTACTCATCTTCAAACCCTAAGTTTCACTAACTCTATTTCAACCTCCATTCTTCCAAAATTTCCCTTTTTCTTCCATATTTCTTACTATTTTAACTTTTTTCTCAAATTTTATGTTTTTCATTCTTTTATTTTCCATTTTTCACCTTAGTTGGATTTTCAACCTTTCACCTACCAAGTCACGATTTCAATAGCACCTAAGAAGAAGGCAAGAACCACCCAAGAGGCGGGAACATCTAGTCAAGCACCTCAAAGAGCATCCCGACTTCCCGAACCTTAACAAATGTGCGAAATCAAGGTAATATCCCTAACCCCATTGGTTTAACACATCCTAAGCATATTGCTATATACAATAACTTGAGTAGTAAGTTGGTTGTTGCTACTCATTATTACAACAAGGATTTGTTGGCTAGGTTGGGTTTATTGGATGATATCCATTAGTTATTTATTGGGCAGGTATAGGGCAATTTCTAAAGACTAGATACCATATTTATAGTGATCTCACCCTTGAATTTTCGAGCACTTTGTATGTGGAGCTCACGAGTGGGCCTCATTGTAAAAAAACTATCGAAATAGGGAATTTTATGAAATGAACTTAACTACCTTTAATAGCATATTAGGTTTTTTGTCGAGTATGGACTTGCCCTATCACCATGTCCCTGAAGAATTTAACTCGAATGCATTTTGGCATGAACATTCTGGGGATTATCGGTATGATACAAGCAACTCTAAAGGCACTGTCGTTAGAAATCCTTGTATTTGAGCAGCCCAAATATTACTAGCTTGTGGTTTATTTATGAGGGACGATAGTTTGAATGTGCCTCGCCTGTTTGAATTGCATTTTTTGTATAGCATGCTCCAAGGAGATTGGCTTGACGACATTCATCCTTGGTTAATCAGCCACATAGTGCGCCCACTAGTTTTGCACAGAGGATTCTTATTGGGCACGTTATTACCCCCATTGCTAGGTTGGTAGGGTTAGAACCGAAGCCTGATGACAGAGTTCCTGGCTTCGAGATGCTGAACTTAGCCGCTTTTGAGCAAATAAAATCTTGTAAGCCCGAGGTTAGACGTATTTGTTGGATTTATCTTGGAAACCGTCTCATGCCTTTACCTAGTATTGAACAAAACACTCTCTTAAACTGGGTCAATCTATGCTTTTGGCCGGGTGATGATGAGTTGGTGGAATCCACACCACCTCCTCCCCCGCCGCACTTTAGGGCCTCTAGTTCATCCCAACCGTCCTCCTCCTCGGATTATGCTTGTTTGCATGCTACCCTTCAGTCCATTCAAGATAAGCATGTATCCCTCTGTGATGGAGATCCCTTCATTGATCCCTCCATTGACATCAACCCAAGCCAGAATGTCCAAGCCTTCATCCTCAAAACCTTAACACAAGGTCCAGATTGCAGCATCATGTCCAACACTCCTGTCCAGTTCAAGTTATGCTACTGAGTTCAATAATCAGCAAGCCCTTTTTCCGAGTAGCTTTGCTCATTTGCTAGCTTAATTATTGGCTAATAAATGAAATAAGTTACCCCACCTTTTGCTTTAATTCGTTCAGCCTGTTCAGTCCAAACAGCCTACACTGTCCAGATTTCAGTCCAACAGAGCATAATTTTTTTGAGCCAAGGGTAACTCCTTTTGCAGCAAGGGTTTGGGACGTTTAAGGGCATTGAAAGGTGTCTAAAATATTATCAAATAAAGCCCTAAAAGAGTTCATTTAGCTGACATTGCACCATCTTTTAACCAGCATAAAATCAAAGGAAATACCCTTTGATACAAAGGGTAACATGCTGTTGTACTGTGCTGTTAGCCCAGGTTAAGCACTTGATTAGTAGTTGAATTGAACTCCATAAGGCCATTAGTACAAGTACATTGATCCACCAGGGCAGTGACACCACAATATTGGAGATTAGCAGCAAGATTAGGTGTTAAAGATTAAGAGGAGCTGCTGTTTTAGGCTGTTTAGAGTTTAAACTTCTTTACTGTTTTGGTTTACTCTTGTTTGCTGACTTACCCATTGAGAGAGGGTGTAAGGCTGAGTTTAAAAGCCTCATTTTACTTGTATGTACTTGGTTGTTGAATGATTAAAAGTTCAACCTAGCTCCTTTCCTCTCAAACTCTCTCTAGCTATATGGAATTATGGCCATTTTAGATTGTGTTCTAGTGAGTCTTGTTGATCTGGTGGTGTGTCTGTATCAAATTAGCACCAAGGGCCCTGGGATTGTCTTGGTGGTGTGACTATATCCAAGAACACACTCAGTTTATCTTGGTTCCTCTGTGCATTACTTAGTTTCAGTCCAAACCTAGCAATTTGTATAGACGGTTGCTTGTTTCTTGCTTACTTCGTTCATTCTTGCTTATTCTCCATCAAATTTGGCAACAGAGTTAAGGCTACTCTCCCAGGCCAGAACCTTCAGCTAAGACGCAACCGTTAAGCCTAAACACACAATCCATAAAGAACCCTTCTCCCAAAATGGGCAGGGTGAGTGGTAGCATGTAACTTGAAGAAACGTTAGAGACTTTGATAAAGAACTATGACTATCTTGAGAAGTAAAATGAATATTTGAGGAAGCTACCTAGGGAGTCTCTCAAGAACAAGAGGAGAGTCTTGCACTCATAATCTCATAGCTCTTCTAAGCAGTCACATGAGGAAGAAGTTGACAGTCAAGGCAACCCCTTTGGTTCCTCTAGTGACAGTGAGCCTGAATCAAGGGAAATGAGAGGTAGAAGACACCTACATAAGTCATCTAGCTTTGATATCAAGACTGAAATCCTAGAATTTGAAGGAAGGCTAGATCCTGATCAATTCCTTGATTTACACATAGTTGAGAGGATCTTTGATTACAAGGACATCCCTAAAGAAAAAAGGGTCAAGCTTGTGGCCTTAAGGTTGAGGAAGTATGCCTCTCTCTAGTGAACCAACCTCTGTGCCGAGAGAGCTAGGAAAGGGAATAGCAAGATCAGAACTTGGGCACGAATGAAATCCAAACTCAAAAACAGGTCCGTACCCCCTTCTTACATTGAAGGCAGCTACTCTCAGTGGTATAATTTAACTCAAGGTAACATATCTGTTGAGGACTACACTCGAGAGTCTAAGAAACTCTTGATTAAATATGACTTACAAGAACTACAAGATCAAACCATAGTGAGATATTTTAGTGGCCTTGACCCTAGGTACTCTTATGTGGTTGAGCTGCAACAGTACATTATGTTTAAGGATGTATTTGTGTTAGCTCACAAAGTTGAGTAGCAGAAGAAGTCTAAGGCAGTTAAGAAAAAACCCTCTAAACCCTTTCCCAGAAACTAGACTTTTAATAAGGGGAGCCCTCAACTAACCGCTAAACCTATTAGAACCTTATACCAGATTGCTCCAAAAACCCCAACTCGACAAAACAAACCAGCACCTAACACAGCCACCCCCAGAAGGTGTTTTAAATACCATGGGTTGGGACACATTGCTTCTAAATGTCCCAACAGGAGATTCATTACTTTGGCTGACTATCAGGCTTCCTAGGGGGAGGAAATCGACGATGAAAGAGAGGTCTGTTTCATAGATGAGCAAGAGGGAGAAGAAGTCCTTGTAGGGCCTGATGAGGGAGAAAATTTGGTCATCAGGAGGACCCTTAATGTCCAGAGAAGCACCAAGGATAAGCAAAGAGAGAATATCTTCCACAGTAGATGCACCATACAAGGCAAGGTTTGCACACTGATGATTAACAGTGGGAGTTGCTCTAATGTAGCTTCTATAAATCTAATTGTGAAGTTAGGCTTGCAAAATTCAGTTCAGCCCCACCCATGCTGCATCCAGTGGCTGACCCAAGGTAACAGCTTGCAAGTCAATTCTAGATGCCTAGTTTCATTCTCAGTTGAGAAGAATTATGTTGATGAGGTTTGGTGTGACATAATCCCTAGGGATGTATGTCATATTCTGTTGGGGAGGGCCTTGGTTATATGACATGAGAGTGATGTATGATGGGTATCAAAACACTTATTCTTTTGTTAAGGATGGGATGAAGATCACTCTCACCCCCGTAGCTGCACATCAAATACCCAAACCCAAACCCTCCAAACCCACTGAAACCCTAGAAAAGCATTTGACCTTGATGGAATATGAGCTCAAGGCTACTCATCATGAGTTTACACCCTTCAAAGCATGGGTTCTCCAAACTCACGGTGAGCCATAAGCTACCACAACCCTTCCACCATAAGCCAAACAGATCCTAGATCGGTTTGCTCATGTATTTCTAAAAGAGATCTGACCAGGCTTACCTCCTAAGAGGTCAATCCAACACCACATTAATCTCATTCCTGGAGCTATGTTACCTAATAATCCAGCTTATAGGATGAACCCTAAATATACTTAGGAGATTCAGAGGTAGGTGGAATAACTAATAGCCAAGGGGATGGTAAGAAAGAGCCCGAGTCCATGTGTTGTGCTAGCCCTACTAGTTGTAGAGAAGGATGGAAGTCAAAGGATGTTTGTGCATAGAAGATCTATAAATAAGATCACCATAAAATTCAGACAGCCTATCCCTAGGCTTGAAGATATGCTGGATGAGTTATATGGCTCTAAGTTCTTTTCCATGGTAGATTTGAGAAGTGGTTGTTATCAGATAAGGATTAGAGAGGGTGATGAATGGAAGACTACCTTCAAGATAAAGGGAGGCGTTTAAGAATGGTTGGTGCTTGACCAATGCACCCAGTACCTTCATGAGGTTGATGAACTAGGTTTTCAAGCCTTTCATTGGCAGGTTTGTGGTTATGTACTTTGATGACATCCTTATATATAGTAAGACTGAAGAAGAGCACCTATATCATCTCTAACAGATTGTTCAGGTTTTGGAGAGGGAGAAATTGTATATGAACCTCAAGAAGTGCACCTTTCTGACTCATGAGGTCACATTCTTACGATATATAGTTACTGCTGAAGGGATCTAGGTGGATGAGAGTAAGGTAGAGGTAATCAAGAGCTGGCTAGTACCCAAGAGCATCCATGATGTGAGCAGCTTTCATGGGTTAGCCCCTTTTAACAGGAGGTTTATTAAGGATTTCTGTACCATTATGGCACCTATGATAGTGGTGATGAAAGGAAGTTATTTTCAGTGGAGTCACAAGGCACAACAAGATTTGAGGAAATCAAGAGGAGGCTGACTTAGGCACTAGTCTTAGCCTTGCCATGCTTTGATAAAGTGTTTGAAGTAGAGTGCGATGCCTCTGGAGTAGGCATAGGAGGAGTCCTAAGCAAAGAAGGCAAGCCATTGGCCTTCTTTAGTGAAAAGTTGTGTGATGCAAAAAGGAGGTATGCAACCTATGACAAAGAGTTCTATGCAATCATCAGATGCCTAGAACATTAGAGTCATTACCTAATTACTGTAAAATTTATACTCCATTCTAACCATGAGGCCCTCAAGTACATCCACGGGCAGCATAAGTTGACTGCTAGACATGCTAAGTGGGTAGAATATATCCAATCCTACCACTTTACCATTAGGCACAAGTCAAGCAAGCTCAACCAAGGAGCTGATGCACTGTCCAGGAGACACCTCTTGTTATTTCAACTTGAAGTTAGTATACTTAGGTTTGAACATCTAAAGGCTTGTATGAGTAAGAGGAAGACTTCAGAGAGTTATATGAGCATTGTAAGCAGAAGCCTAAGGGAGATTTTATGGTCCAGAATGGTTACATGTTCAAGGGAACCAGCCTGTGTGTCCCTAGGAGTGGGACTTAAGAGTTCATCATCAAGAAGGTGCATAGAGGACCACTTGTTGGCCACTATTGGGAAAACTAGACAACATCACTGCTAAAGGACCACTATTACTAGCCAGGCATGACAAGGGATGTACCAGATTTCATCAAGAGATGTGTTGTGAGCTAGGCAGCAAAGAGCCATTCATTATCACAAAGGCTATACACTCCACTTCCAGTCCCTCTTAGACCCTAGACTGATGTGAGCATGGACTTTGTCTTGGGATTGCTAAGGACTTAAAGGGGAAAAGACTCAATCGTTGTGGTTATAGACAGGTTCTCAAAGATAGTTCATTTCATACCCTATTTCAAAGGCGATGATGTTGTCCAATTGGCTGAGTAATATTTCAGAGAGGTAATGAGGCTACATAGAATCGTAAGGTCTGTTGTTTCTAATTGAGATGCCAACTTCCTTAGCCATTTTTGGCTTACATTGTAGAAAACGCTGGGGACCAAGCTCAAATTCAATACTACATGCCATCCTCAGACTGATGGTTGCAATGAGATCACTAATAGGTCCCTAGGAGCCCTTTTAAGGCCGTTGACTAGGACTCAGGCCAAGGGTTGGGATCTACTATTGCCCCATATGAAGTTTGCAGGCAATAGAGCTCCTCACAAGACCATTGGCCTATCTCATTTTAAGATAGTTTATGGAGTTGATCCTTTTACTCCAAGAGATCTTATTCCAAGAGCCATTAAGGGGAAGCCAAGTGTTGAGGTTGAGCAGAGGGTGAAGGAGATCTAGGAATTGCTTGAAAAAGTCAGAGAGAAGATTGAAAAGAGTAATGCCAGCCATCAGACTCAAGCCAACAAACACATAAGGAAGGTTGTTTTCCAGCCTGGGGATCTTATGTGGGTTCATTTGAGGAAGGAGAGATTACTCCATAAGAGAAAGTCCAAGTTGCATCGAACAACAGATGATTTTCTTGAGGTCTTGGAAAGAATCGATGACATTGCCTATAAGATTGAGCTACCTGGTGATTATGGTGTTTCTGCTACCTTTAATGTAGCAGACTTAAGTCCATACTTAGAGGAAGTACCCCTTGAGGATTTGAGGGTAAATCCTCTTCAACAAGGGGAGGCTGATGGAGATCCCTATACTGATCCTTTACTAAGATCAACCCAATCCAGAATGTCCAAGCCTTGATCCTCAAAACCTTGACATGAGCTCCAGATTGCATCATCATGTCTAACAGTCTTGTCCAGTTCAAGTTATGCTACTTAGTTCAGTAGGCCCTTTTGAGGAGTAACTTTGCTCATTTGCTAGCTTAATTATTAGCTAATAAATGATACAAGTTGTCCTACCTTTTGCTTTAATTAATTTAGTTTGTTCAGTCTGAACAACCTCCACTATCCAGATTTCAGTCCAGCGCAGCAGTAATTTGAGAGTCAAGGCTAACTCCTTTTACAGCAAGGGCTTGGCACATTTAAGGGTATGGAAAGGTGTCTAAAATATTATCCAATAAAAGCCCTGAAATAGTTCATTTAGGTGACATTGCACTAGCTTTTAACCAGCTCAAAATCAAAGGAGATACCCTTTGATCCCAAGGGTAACAGGCTGCTGTACTTTGCTATCAGCCCCAGTTACGTACTTGATTAGCAACTACATTTCGCTCTGGAAGGCTATCATTACAAGTACATTGGTGCACCAGGGCAGCGACACCTTAATATTGGAGATTAGCAACCACATTAGGAGTCAAAGATCAAGAGGAGCTGTTATTTTAGGCTGCTTAGAGTTTAAACTTATTTACTATTTTTGGTCTACTCTTGTTTGCTGACTTAGCCATTAAGAGAGGGTGTAAGCCTAAGTATAAAAGCCTCATTTTAGTTTTATGTACTTAGTTATAGAATGAATAAATGTTAAGCCTAGCTCCTTTCCTCTCAAACTCTCTAGCTATCTTGAATTCTGGCCATTTCTGGTGGTGTTCTAATAAGTCTTGTTGTTGATTTGGTGCTGTGTATGTATCCAAATTAGCACCAAGCACCATGGGATAGTCTTAGTGGTGTGATTGTATCCAAGAACAAGCTCAGTTTATCTTGGTTCCTTAATTCATTACTCTGTTTCAGTCCAGACTTAGCAACTTATCCAGAAAGCTGCTTGTTTCTTGCTTACTCCTTTCTTTCTTGCTTATTCTCCATCATTCCAAGCTTATCTCCAAAATAAACATACCACGCTCCATGACTTTGTCTAGAAGCGGCATGATGAGCACCGTGGGATGATTGCCTCCTAAAACCAATACTTCCACGACTTTAGGGCCTTTTTAGAGAGTTGGCGAGACTGCCATATTTCCCATCCCCACCCTCCTTCTCCCCTCCTCCTCCTTTTTAGTTCTTATTTTTCTTTCCTCATTGGTTTATATGTCCTTGCATTGAGGACAATGCTTTGTCCAAGCATGGGGGAGTTAAGTGTGTATATGTATATGTGATATGGCTATGTGCGTAGTTTGCGTCTTATGTTTTGCATTTAGGAGTAGTTTTGCATATTTTTGGTTGATCATTTCGTTTTCCTTTCCTTTGTTTTAGGTTTCTTTCCTTTGGTTTAGCTTTATTTTGGTAGCTTCACTTTCACTTGCATTTTAGAGAGTTGCAAAATTTTTTTTTTTAACAAAAAACAGATAAAAATTCCAAGAAAAAGCATGAAACAAAAAACACAAAACATGGACAACAAAAAAAGGGGGAAAAGTGATAACATCCACCAATGATGAGTCTTAGACTAAGTATCTTTCTTTGGATTATTTTGACCCTTTTTGTTATGCCCATTTTGCGAATGAATGTTTAATTATAAATTTTCAAAATGTGCTTCATGTTTTGTTTGTCATTTTGACTGCCAGTTGATTGGTCAATGAATCTTTGCATGAATATTTGGCACATATGATCTAATGAGCTAATTGAGCTTTGGTAGTTGTCTCGTGAGACTTTGAGTCTTAGTTAGACTAACTCATCATTTTAGTCTCATATTCTTTTTCATGTGGGGCTCATCCTTGATTTCAAATCTCTAACACTTACTTTGACTCTTGTTCAAGATCGTATTTTACACTTGGGTAAGATTCTTTTCTGTATTCTGCAGGTTTTTGGACCTTTTTGTCCTTATTTTGACCCTAATTGTGTATATTTTTACTCCATATGGATGTCTAAGTTGCCATCTCCGTGGAAAAGAAAGAAGAACCAAAGAATGTCAAGACAGAGCCAACCATGGACCCTCTGTGGTCATGGCCACAGTTCGTGGTTAGCCTGAAAACTGCTACCTCTTCGTTTTCTTTCGTCTTGTGGCTGAGGATTGCTGAATTTGTGCATAAATAGGGTTCTTTTTTTTTTGCTGCAAGAGAAGGCACACAGAAAACCAAAGCATCCAACTTTCATTTTCATTAGTTCTAGGATTTTTTTGTAGTTTTCTTTAAATTAAGAAGAAGATTTGGAGTAGAAGATTGGCAATTTGGAGACTTTGAAGTTTTTGAAGCCATCGAAGCCGCTTCGTTGCTAAGTTCTTCTTCCCTTCTAATCTCTTCTTAAAACTTTTGAGTAGATGTTGAATATTTTCATTATGTGTGAGTAGTTTTTCTTAATCTAGGGTCTTTCTAACCAAAGTATTGATGTTGGATCTTTCTTTTTGATATATGCACTCTATCCAATTGGCTTGTTTGAATTCTATCTTGTGGATGAATTGTTGTGAGTAGTTTTGGCTAGATTTGCTTGCAAACGCTAGATAGTTGAGTGAAGCACTGAAAAGATAAACTCACTATTTGAATGACAAGTTAAAACTCAATTTAATGATTGCTTGAAAGAGAGTTGTTTGTTAAGAGGAAAATATTGGCATTTTCAAAAGAAAAGACTGAATTTTTAACTTGATTACACTCCTCTGAATCATCCAATTGGAATAAAGTGCATAACTATATCCAATGATCCAACTCTTTACTAGGCAATGCAATTCGCTAGATTCCTTTAATCTTATTGAATTTCCACTTGATAAATAGTGATAGTAGAGACATCCAATTGAAATTTGATCACTTAGCCTTTTATAATAGGTTAAAACTCGATAGACTACATTTGTTCTCTGTGGAATCGATATTGAAACTATACTGTAGTAGCTGTGCGCTTGCGGTAGCAATTAGAGGCTGATCAAGTAACGTTATTCATCAGGAATCTGTAGCCCTCACATGGCAATTCATGCATTTGAATGCTTCACCACACTAAGGAACATAGGTGTATTGTTAGCCGAATAATTAGCTACGAAGGCACCTACCAAGACTTATAGCAACTGGAAGGGCATCTATTAGAATATAAATAAGAAAGACAAAGACCCCACAAGTAAAGAGGTGCATGCCATAGATTGAACTACTCTTAAAGGGAAACAACCTACATAGCTTGTATGATGACATTCTAGCCATTTCAAATCAGCAAAGTGAAAAGTGGTGCCCATCTATTCGCATAACAACCATATTTGAATCTAACCGCAAAACGACTCCACACAAGATGCTGTGAATTCTGATGGGTTGAGAAGATATGATGTGTCATGCTTAGCTCATAGTCATGTGTTGAGTCTTAGAATCATTTGCTTTTTTGAGTGAAAGTGTGATGTTACCTTCATTTATTAATAAAATCATCTCCTCCATTAGTTCTTTTGCATATTCTCATATCCTTCTTTCTAGAATGCTCATGTCCTATGACGAATCAAGGGTAAAAAAAAGAAGAAAAACATGAGCAGAAGAAATAGAAAAAAGGACGGGGCTAGCTCGAAAGCCTCATACGTGAGCTAAGCAAAAGGCGAGGAAGAGGAATAAAATTAAAAAGACTAAGGATTTCAATCTATCATTTGAAAAAGGGAAAGATCAAGAATTTCTTACAATAAGTCTTCTAGCTTTAAAGGATATACCTAGGATAGGAGGCCTCCTTTCGTAACTCACATTAATAATACCTTTATTAAGCCTAATAAATTCCCACCAAAAACCCCTTCGAGCCTTCAAAAAAGACTATTTCATTGGTAACCACATCTTACCAAACTGGTGTATGGGAGGGTGTTATGAGTGAAAAAAAAGAGAAAGTTCGGACCAAATGGTCCCATCAAGAAAGAAAAATATTAAAAAAGAAAAAAAAAGAGTTTGGAACAAGAAGGATAAGAAAGGGAGGAAATTGCTGATTTACATTAGCTTTATCACCCATGCACACTTAAAGATTTCGGCAGGGTCGTTTGAGCCTTCATGACAATTGCTTTCCTTTGACACCTTAACCGTGAACTTCACTTGAAAAAGTGCTCCTTGGAACATCTTTTCTTCTAGCTACCTGCTCTTACTCTTCAATTACAAAGGGCCTAATTCCACAAAGAATAAGTAGGTAACCCCTTTGAGGCCCAATAATGACAATATTTTGTCATCAACAGACACATGAACGGAATCCATTAGTCACCAAAAAGGGAGAGAGAGAGAGACAGAGAGAGAGAGAGAGAGAGAGAATAAAGAGTAGCTGGCCCGAAAACTTGCAAACACAGACCAGGCAAAAGGAGAGTGAAAATAAAACCTTGGGTTTTGAGGACAAATATGCATTCAATTAACTACTCCCATCGAATCAAACTTGGACAAACCATTCACTCGCTTACCATCTCCATTCAATCATCATAACCTATAATCTCACCTTAATTCCAAAATTCAGGACTTGTGGTCTCAACCACGAGTACAAACTCAAGAGTGGATACTCACTTCGTATTCTCAAGTCTCCTAAACAGGTAGTCCCCTATAATGCAAAATAGGGGGCTCCGCTATGTTGTGTTTAGGGCTCCCCTTATGGTAATTATTTCCGAACAAGGAGATAACCATATTCTGTGCACTGAATTAGTGGCTAGTCTAGGAACCACCAGTAAAAACATCTTTCCAAAATGGGAAGGATCACATTTACTCTACTGGACTTGTGGCTACTAAACCAAACTAGCTAAAGCAGCCTTAATTATCAGTATTATCACATACCTAGGGCTTCGGTTATGATCAACAAAAATTAGAGGCTTCCTCAGAATAAGAGCACTTTAATGTAAATTAAAGGATACTCATTCCTTAAAAAAAAAGATTTTCTGTCTTGGGCAGCTTAAGTTCCTTGGCATGGCCAAACCTAGTAGTCACCTAAATTATTGCCTGGCATCCTAAGTCACAGAATATCACTGCGCCTAACCCATTAGTCTTCTGTACATTAATAAGGTCTTATCTAATGGACTTTGAACTTATTATGCGACCTACATGCATATCAGGTTACATCATTACATGGCTACATAGTCAGCATAATCATGTTTGCATAGTCAAGACTATCATGTTCGTCTAGTCGAGTCTGTATACTCATCGCTTCCTTAGAATGAGAGCACTTTAATGCAAATTAATGGATACTCATCCCTTAAAAACAAAGATTTTCTATCCTTGGTACCTTTAGTTCCTTGACATGGCTTAACCCAATAGTCACCTAAATTGTTGCCCCGCATCCTAAGTCATAGAATATAATTATGCCTAACCCATTAGTCTTCCGTACCTTAATCAGGACTTATCTAATGGACACCGAACTTATTACGGGACCTACATGCATATCAGGTTACATCATTACATGGCTGCATAGTCAGCATAATCATGTTTGCATAGTTAAGACTATCATGTTCGTCTTGTCAAGTCTGTATAGTCATCTTATCCGCACAGTCGGAGTCTTGCATTTTTGTATAAAAGTCCAAATACATTCATGATAAGTTGCAGTATCGTATCATAGATAAGTATGACAGGATAACTCTATTCATCACCTTGAAGCCTGCTATTTCTTCCAAAAAAGAAGTAGTTAGCATAATAAGATACAAAGCCGAAATCAGTTGAAGCTTGGCTTGTATCCATATCAGGTCGGGAACTACCCTCAGGAGCCCAAAAGTGATGAGGAGGCTCACTCTTCATAGTCACAGATGATCACCGTATAAAGATTTGGGGAATTAGAGGTTCACCCAAAGAAGAGGCAATAGCATCAAGATCTCGAGGATCTTAGATCAGAAGGGATTCTACTTCCAAAGGATAATCCGGATAAGGTCTCGTCTCTTCAGCATAAGGAGATTTCGGAACATCCCGAACCCAAGAAGATGGATGCCTCTTCAATTGAGAACTCCAAAATGGTGCTCGCATAGCAGAACCCTTAGACCTCTTTTGCAAGAAAGAACAAGTGTCAAGTACAAAACAAAAGGGAAAAAAAGCAAAGCCAAAGGGAAAGGGGAAATACCTCACCCATCCGATGATGATAACAAGTAAAGAGGTTCCTAAGGGCCTTAGTAATAGAGCCAATATAGCGAACAATCATACTCAACTATTCCTTGTTGTATAGAAAGAAAGAGGTTCATAAAGTAAGTATAAGAAATCATCTAAGGAAAGAAGAGAAAGCAAAGTGAAATGAGAGAGCAAGGAGGTGCATGATTTAGGTGTGGCTTGAACACTCTCCAAAGCCAAAATAGCAAATAATGAGGAAGAAGCCTAATAAGGACCCAGCCGGGTTCCCGACACCTCACATGATCATATACTCTCTATAAAGAGTGAAATACTCAAGGGAAAAAGAAGCAAAAAAGACAAGCTGTAGGACCCGGGTGGGATCTCTATGTGCATGGGAATTCACAAGCATCAGAAGAGCACAAGCATGTAAAGAAGGAGGAAAAAGCAAAAGCAAAAAAGGTGGTCTAAAAATTCCATCAGGCACTCCACCATCACATGATTGTGTTTCTCTTAGAAATTACAAAAGAGGAAGAAACTGAGGCCAAAGAGGTCCGAGGGGTGCTCTACATCCATGAGTATCAAAGGAAAAGCATGAATTTTTAAGAAGAAAAGGAATGCAATGCTTATGAAAGTATTTCAAAATATTCAAAGATAATTGAATGGAAAAGAATGGATTACTTACAAGGGTATTCATATGAGACAGAAGCTAAAACTAACAATGTCAACATTTCATTGATGAAATCTGCTTGATTAGCAAAAAGATCCGTACTCTAGTGACACTGAGCAAATATGCAAAAATCATAAGTTTGCCTAAACAGCAAGAAGGTCCGCTACTCCAGCGATACAGGAAGATAAGTTTGTCTGATCAGCAAGAAGGTCTGCTGCTCCAACGATTACAGGAAGACAAGTTTGCTTAACCACCAAGAAGCTCTGCTAATCCAACGCTACAGCACCGACAAGGAAGTTCAAAAATTTGGCAAGTCAAGGATAAAAGGCATTAGGCACCATGAAGGTAAAAAAGGATAGGCATTAAGTTTCAGGACCTACCCTCAACGGCCATGCTTGGATCCTACGTCATTGTAGCTAAATAGTTAACCATAAGTGATCACCATTACTTTAGCCTTTGCCTAACCGAGGCTTGGCCATAGTGGAGGGTAACCATACATGTGTGAATATTCCATTCTATTTTAATAAGCAACATAACAAAATTCATAGCCCAATTTGAAAAATTAAGGGCCCGGCGGATTAGCAACCCAAAAATAAATAAATAGGAAAAGCAAAAAGTCCAAAACGCAGGGAGAACTAGCCCATAGGGCTTGTCTCCACATGAACTTGATCGGGTTCTCCGTAGATAGAGTCCGCCCAACTTCTTTCCTTCTTTTAGCCAAAACCTATTCCTATTAGGCTGAGTCAAATAAAGTTTTGGAAAAATTAGAATTTCGGGTTTGATTTAATTAATTACTATTAATTAATTGGAGTTCCAATCTACTAAGATCGTCTAAAGCTTAACTGGAATAGGGCTAGGTTTTCTTCTTCTAGTCTATTTAACTTAGCCTCCTCAATAACTATAAGAAGTGGGGTGTTGAAGGATTTTGAGGGGGGGGGGGTGGAAAAATAACTAAAGAAAAGAGACCTCAAATACTCGATTGTCAATCATAGTACTTAAGGGTCGGTCCTTAGGGAAGACATGAGATTATGGTCATTAACTGATTAACTAAACTAAATGATATTATTT